>CM051256.1:1659953-2357453 GCA_027921565.1 Artemia sinica
AAGCCCTACTGGGCCATGGTTAATAGACAATATACTTCAAAAATAATAAATGAAAATAACCTTATAATACTGTATATTATAATACTGTGCTGCAAATTGTCTATGTTTTAAGAAAACTGTAGTTAGGAGCTTGCATTTTGCTTTTATTTGCCGAAAGGTTTTCTTGGCTTATTGCACAAACGAAACTGCTCAGGGGTAAATTGGCCCCTTTTTGCTTCTAGTTTTGTGAAAAATCCTAAAATCAACCTTTGTTTTAAGACAAGCAGGATGTCATTTTCTGATGACGACTTGGATGTTCTAAGACATCTCTCTGGGTACCCTGCGGAAAAAAAGAAGCAAAGGAAGTATTAGGTGCAACTTCTGAAGTGCGTTTCTAAAGGCTAAGAAAGTCTCTGCCATAACATTTATATATTATCTTAAAAGGAAGCACACAATTGGTATGCACAAAGATAAAGTATACGCGGCTGGTGCAGAAAATAACAAACCCAAACCAACTAAAAAAATGTATCAAGTCAGGCTGCTTCCCTTGAGAGAGCTCCAGATAGTAAAGCAAGTGACACATAGGGCAATGGATTAGTGAAATCTGGAATAAGAAGAGCAGAGATACGATGTTTTTTACTTCCAATCGATCAAAACAAGTTGGTATGCGAATGCTCTGCTGCAAAACCCTGTTTAAGCACAAATTGCCACTTTTTACGTTTGATAAGCCAGATATAAAACAGCTTATTTAAAAAAAGACAATAGGGGGCTTGAAAGCACCATTCGGGGGAACCGTCCATCGTCACATAAGTTTTCCTGACAGAAAAAAAAAGAAGTTCAGAAGGCTGCTTTAAGATCTGCCCCTCAGACTAGCTTGACTTTTCACTGCTGGTCTGCAAAAGGATCTGGCTTTATAGGTATCGCTGCCTATTACCCAAGGAAGATGAAAAATAAGCAGAGGTTACACCACTATCTTTCACATTTCAAGAGGCATAAGCATTCTCATACAACTACTAACATCCTTTCAGAAATCCAAGTTGTAATCAGGAAGTTTTCAATGAAAGATAAGAAGTTCCACATTGTGACTGATTCTGGGAACAATGTCACCGATGCCTGTAGGATATGAGCCCTTTCCTGAACTTCTTGTTTTTAAAATTGTCTTCATTCTTCTACTGCACGCGTTCTTGGATTTTTGTCTCACTCGAAGCTTAGCCAATGACATCCCTGAAGAAGAATGTTTGGAATCCTTTGATGAATTCGAAGATGTCGATCCAAGTGTTGAAAATGATTCAGACGGTCTTTCTGTTCCTTGTTCTGAAAACTCCGGAAATGAAGATACGCTTGCTGAAGAATCTGAATAAACTGATGCAGTGTCTAAAGAAGAGGGCGGTAAAAGTAATGGAGAAAAAGAGTGGGGAGCTGGGATTCTGTCAAAAAATGAGGTTGCAACACAGGCTATCCGATCGAAAGACACGTTACACTTGCTCAAACATTGATAGTCGAGGTTGTCACTCCTCCTTTTTCTTTGGGGATGGACCATGAAAACGTGCCTAAATAATCAAAAGCATACCCACTCGTATTCTTAAAACAAAAGTTTGATGTAGTAACACTTTCTATAATGAAGCAGGTGTATGGGTTGGAGGAAGTATTTTCTGCCGCAAAGACGAAGAAATTTTTGAAATAAGTTATCAAAAAATGCAAATGTTTTTATATTGCATCCCTTTGAAAACTTTTAAGAGAGGAAAATGCTTAAAGAAAGTAGTGTGTAGCAAAGGGTCTAAGTTTCTTTGAAATTCAGAATTTGGAAATTTCATTTTACATATTTACTTCAGAATGAATTCGGTGGAGGGGCTAGAACATTGTTTTCAAAAGAATATACAAAGTACCCTTAAACCATGAATTTCCTTTTTATTTGTCTCTCACACAAATTGGCTAGGAAATAATTAATCTCAAAAGATGTTTTAAGCTGCGAGGCAACGAAAATTTTTGACTTGGTGGTAAGAAGTGTCATTTTCCCGTGCATTTTTCTTCTTTCGTAAATTGTTTCCGATGGCTTCCAAACATCAGGATGGGGGAAGGAGAAAGCATGGTCTGGAGGGGGAGACTGACCCCCGCCCTATGAGCTCTGCTTAAACAAGAATGACTTTGAGCTGACTGCGCAATTTGACGACGAAAATTAATTTATTTTCAAAATGTATCAAATAATTAGTAGGCATTTCCAGGAAATGCGTGATTTTGTATAAACATAAAAGCGCATTGTTGGAAAAAAGGAACAGGAAAATGGAATAAAATAACCATAAAAAAGGATTGCGATGTAGTGTGCATAGATAGTTTTTCGCCCTTTTATTGAAAAACTGTTCTTTTTGGCGGAAAATGCTGCAAAAGTACTGATAATAAACCAAAACTTATCATTTACAAATTTTTTCTTCTTTAAGCTTTAGTTGTTCGAAAAACAGCTGTTTTTTGAACAGAAACAGCTGTTTTCTGTTTTTACGAAAAAACAGAACAGAAACAGGTCTTCTGTTTTTTTGTTGACCTGCTCTGTTTCATTCAAGCCCTGTTTATTTTTTTCCTGTTTCTTCAGAAAAACAGAACAGTGCCCATGCTTACTCCGAATCTTCCAAAAATAGGATTTAACTGCAAAGACCTCTGCAAGTTCATGTCATTATCAGTTGAGGATTTATGAATAAGCAATAAAATCAAACATTGTAGCGTTCATACCAAACTCTAGGGGGCTTTTTCAAGATGAATAGGTTCACCCACACTCCAGTAATGTAAATACATAAAAGAGACACATTGTATTATATTATAAAATGTATCTTATTTTTAGAGGTAACCGGAGAGAACGAGAGAAGTATGATCTTATAAACATTTCTTTTTCTTTTAGAATGATGCAATAGATTCAATTAAATATTTGCAGTTTTATAATAGAAATCCTTTCAGAAAAATTCAAAAAGTCGTTTGCAAGGGATGTGAATAAATAAAAGATCAAATAGGGATAAATCCTTTAATCAACAATGATAAATTTAAAAAAATTACTAGATACTTGCGTAACATATGCAGTGGCCGTCATCAGTAGTTTTACTACTGATGAAGGTCACTTCATATGTGATCGAAATACCTAGTATTTTTGCGTAATTTATCACTACTGATAAAAACGATTTTATCCCTATTTGAACTTGTATTTATCGTAACGGAAAGGCAGTGTGGTCTTCGAAATTATCTATCTAATTATCTATTTTTGAGGCAGAACTTTAAGTATGAGTGCCAGATTATATTTATAAATAACCATAGAGAAAGAAAATTTACAGCCACAGTTAAGTGTAAGATTTAAGGTTATCAAGTAATATATAGTTTCACATTAGAGCTCAAGTTTCAAAGCCTGATGCAGAATAATAAATCATTTATAATATTTAACGTATTGCAACATGACCTTCCTGATCATAATAAGGGGAAAAGGTGAAAATATAACTTTCAGGTGAAAAAAGGGAATCTAAAGTTCGAGTTAAAATTATATGAGTAGGGGAGAAAGGGGCAAAATTGGACAGGGACAAACTTGGACATCGAACCTGACATCTAGCCTGTTGCTTCTATCAATCCACAAAAAATAGGGTAGAAAATGCTTATGTATGTCTACATTGGCGGTAGGTTTGAAATCTAACAGAACTGTTAGGTTCAGAATAAGAGGTAAGAAAGTTTATTGATACTTAAAAAAATCTGGGAGTCACAAGATCAGCTCGATTCGCAGTAATAAAAGGTGGTAGTTATTCTTTGTTGTTGATGTTTTAGAGCTGCTAGATACGTCCTCTGTCTATGCCCTGAGTTTGATTCTTCTATTCCACGTACTTTTTTTTCAGGACGTCATTTTTTAAACTTGGCTCGATAGGGGCAAGATTGGACAGTAATTTTCAAGCGACTTCGGACACTGTACAAGGTTGCCCCGTGTGTCCAACTTCAGCCCGTGCCATTATTGTTTACAATTTTCTATTCTGTTTTCATTATAACCTAGAAATTCGGATGAATCTTCTTTAACGTTTAAAATAACTTCTAAATAAACATTATATGGCATTAAGTACAATAAATAACTATGGTATTATGCGTAGAAGGAATCATAGGATGTCTCTGACAAAACCATAGTGAGAAATTTTATAGATTCCTGCCGTTTGATTGAGTTTAAGAAAAAAATAAAAAAACGAAATATATTCAAAACTAGATTTTTATATTCTCTTCTTTTTTTCTATTGGGTTTCTATAAGGATCGTGGTTTATTAGATGGTAAATTTATGTTTAGATTTTTGGTCTGAACTGCAAAAAGGACTATTTTTTTCCTTGGTTTTTCTTTTTGGGACTCGAACATGAGCTTACATTAGGCAGTGTCTTCTACCTTATAGGGAACGGGCTATGTTTCTTGGATAGAATAGTTTTTGTGCAATACAATGGATTTCAATATATTATAGCATTACAAATAAATATTTACCAGTCACAAACAAATACCCTACAAACCTTTCTGTTTTTTTTTTTATTAACTAATTGCTTTCTTTTTCGCTACATTTCTGAGTTAACTTTTAGTTATACTTCAACAAAAAAATTTCTTTTTTTACTAAGACATAAAAGGACTCACCTTTGACATAAAAGGAGTCACCTTTGACATAAAAGGAGTCACCTTTGACACAGAACATGTCATAGCCTCTTAAAGTTATTTTCAGGTTATTTCTTGTACATTTACTGTTTTTTCTTTCTAGTTGGACAATGGTTCGCAACTACATCAGAAAACATGATCTACCAGATGCCAAATCCATGGAGAAGGCGGTGAATGCAGTCTTAGAGCAGACTATCTAATAGAAATGCCGCAAAAAAAAATACGGACTGAAGAAATAAACTGTCGGCTACACTCTGAAAAATCGACAAGGAATTAAGGAAGAACCTCGAGCAAACAAAGTTAGAACCCCAAGTCACCCAAGCCCATCGCCCAACCTGAAGAAAAAAACTGTTTTCTCTGACAAACAATAAAATGAACTTGTAGAATGTCTCTTAAATGTCAACTGACGAATCACGGCCTCACTCCGAAAGAGGTGAGGAGACTTGCCTTTGAATGGGGCAAATTGATTGGCGTCGAAACGCCAGAGAGTTGGGTGCGCGACGACATAGCTGGGGTTGACTGAATCTCAGGCTTTATGAAACGAAACCAAGAGCTATCTATTCGTAAGCCTGAAAATACAAGCCAGACCAGGGCTGATGTCTTCAACTCAGTGGATGTGAATCAGTTCTTTGACAACCTGCAAAAACTTTATGAAAAATTCAAGTTTCCACCAAACCGTATATGGAACTGTGATGAGACGGATTTCCTACTGTGTTGCCACCTCTAACAATAGTCACTAGGAAAGGATCAAAGAAAATTTCCCAGACAATGTCAGCAGAGAGAGGGGAATATGTTACTATACTCGGGTTTATTTCAGCCAATGGTCAAGCTCTTCTCCCTTTTTTATATTCCCTGGGGTGAAGGTGAACGACCCACTTTTTCGAGAAGGACCCCCAGGATGTCTCGGGCTTTCTCATCCTAGCGGTTGGATGAACTCCATCAATTTTGTAGCTTCTATTGAGCACTTTATCAAGCTGGTGAAGCCGTCAAAAGAAGACCCTGTGCTACTACTACGTGACAACCACGATAGCCATGTTTCTGTGGAATTAGTGCGGCTGTGCAAAGACAATTGAGTCCAACTCCTGACCCTTCCACCCCATTGTTCCCACCGCTTACTGCCATTGAACGTATCTGTCTAAGGACCATTCAAGTTTGCGATGAGAGAATCACTGAGCACCTGGCTGCAGATCCATCCAGGTCAACAAATTTCAAATCATGAGACAGCCCAGCTCTGCAAAGAACCATTCCTTTGCAAGTTCAGCCCAGATAATACAACAGTTGGTTTCACGAAAGCTGGAACTTGACCCTTCAACAGAAGTGTATTTTCTGAGTGAGACTTTCTACCTGCTGAGGTGACAAATCGTCCACCCCTGGTTGATTCGTTACTTGATATGGAACCAATACCCTCTCCCTTTCCTCCTCAACCTTCTCCCAAAACCAAGCAAGAAAAACAAACTCCTGAAGCGGTAAGACCATATCCTAGAGCAAATATGAAAAAAAACAGAAGAAATGCAAGAAAGCAAGGTTGAACTCGTATTCTTACCGATACACCCGAAAAAGAAGCTTTAGTAGCTGAAGAACGAGCGAGAAAGGAAAAGCAGAGTAAAAAGCCTATGCCCAAGCAGCCCAATGCCAAGAAACGAAAGCAAGTTAAATCTCCAGGGGAAAGTAGTGGTGGTGACGTTGAACTTGAGGATAGTTCATCTGACGATTCTCTACACCTCCACGAGATCGATAAGGATGACGTAGACAAGAACATGGCCGGAGACTTTGTTCTTGTCAAGTTCGAGTATGGAAAAAAGAAAGCCGAAGTGTATTATGTTGGCAAATTTGTTGGTGTTGTAGAAAAACAGTTTGCGAGGGTTAACTTTCTTCGGATAGAAGGGGTCAAATTCATGTTTCCTGAGCTTCCCAATATTGCTGACATAGACATTACGGACATAGAACTGAAGCTTCCTGTCCCCTCTTCAGCTGGTGGAACCAGTCCTGCAGTTCAGGGAAGTGTCTTTGGTTGTGATCTTTCGATGTACGCTTAAAATTGCAATTCTAGTTGAAACCCAGATTCCCGTGCAATGTTGCTGGCTGATTTTTTAAGCGATTTTGAGCTTTCATATGATTTTGAGTGATTATGTATCATTCTACGGGAATATTCTGTATTTGAATAAATTTTAATTGCTTCAAACTGTCTTGTCCAAGGTCACCCCATGCCTGTCCAATTCTACACCCCGTGTATGGGGTGGAACTGGACGCATGACAAGGTCCTACTTTCATGATACTCACGCTTCAGAGTGATCTCTAAGAAATCTGAAAAGAAATTACCAGTATTTGCCAGACTTTTAACTTTTTAACGACCCATACTAAGTTGTTTTATGTCCATCCAGTACCGAATTATGCTTGGAAAACTAAAAAGTGTCCAAGTTCGCCCCGTTCTCCCCTACGATTCAGACCTATCAGAGAATTGCAAAGCATATATCATTCGTCTGAAGAGGACAAAAAATTTCTCCCGCCGTGTTCCTTGAGGGTTTTACATAAGCTCTTTCCAAGCACGCTAAATCAATACAGTTACATTTTCATCCTTTCTTGAAGCTAGAAGTAACAATTAACACTTATAATGCAGCAACAGCACAAGTACAATCCTTTTTCTCAAACACAAAGAAAACGATTTCCAGAGAATATCTTGGCTTCCCTTTTGCCATATATTATTTACGGAATTTCAAATTAGTTTAGCTGCGTTAAGACGTAAAAAAATTGACGCTTCCTTTTAATTCCAGGGGAGATATTATACGCATAGTAAATCATCCTAACAAAAGGAAATACATATACGCGTTATTTTCTCCCAGTTGTAAGAAAGAAATGTCTCAGTATTTGCACAATGCTATCCACCAAAAAACACAACTAAGGATTCAATACAGAGTATCTGATTTTTCTTAGGCACTAATATATATGCGGTTCTTAGAGTTTTAAATGATCACAACTTGGACTAGTATTTAGAGCAGTCTTTCAATATGATAACCTCTGGGAAGACAGGAAAAGGGAAAACTAAACAGAGGTGTAGAAACCATCGTGAAAGAGAATCAAAAAGGCGAACATTCAGGTCCTGAAGAATTTCTCAGCGCCATGGAAGGTCAGAATAAGAACCCTTCCATGTATTTTGCATCAGAAAAGTGGAAAGACCGCACAAAAAATACTCAGTCAAATGAACCAAAAGTATTAAACAAATATTGCAATTTGAAAAAACTGCACAGGTTGGAACAGTTGAATGTCAAGCTGTGTCCATTGACAACTGTCCTTCTTCTTCCAGATGACAAAACCAGATTAAACAATTCTTCCGTAGAATTTTTTTTCAAAATAATGAAGAGGTAAATAAATTAGGTAATATTAGCGCCGATGGACCCGGGTGAGTTTGTAGACAGAAGTTGAAACTACCACAATAAGAAGAGCTTTTACTAAATATCTAGCTTTTCAGCGCAATAATATAGCAACACAAGGGGAAGATATGAATTTAGAGAGTGAAAATATCCAAGTTCAGAGAAAAATCCTTGAAAAATACTTGAATCAGTCAAAAAGCGAGAACAGTTTAATTGCCATTGAAAACCAAGCAAGTTTTCCAACGTCAGAAAAAGTCAAAGAAGTTTGGAAAAAGAAAGGGAACCTTACACTACCAAATTTTTGAAATACTAGAATGCTTCCAATGTTTTTCATCCGAAGGAATATATACCCATGAGTAATTTCTCATGTAAGCCAAACAAAATCCAGACACCACATTCTGAGAATTTAACAAAGCATATGCTGATTACAAAGGGGAGTTAAAGAAACGTGGTTTGATACTAAACCAAACTATGAGAATCTACATAGGGAAGATTAAAGTTTCTGATGGGAAGGAGACAATATCTATTATAGATCTGTCATCACTAACAGGGAATAGGTGGCTAAATGATAAAGTAATGGAATCTTAAATTATTCTTAATAGAAAGATCTAGATAGAAAGATCTTAATAGAATTAATCTTAATAGAAAGATCTAGTTGTAAAAATAAAATAGTGCTTTACTCAGCCCATTTATCATCGAAATAATCGCTACAGGAGAACTGTCAATAAAAAAGAGGAAAACTATCAATGGTTATGATGTACAGATCAAGTCACTGGATGTTAATCCTAATTGACGTTCAAAATAAAGAATTTGTAGTTTTTTGATCCATTGCAATCTAAGGATATATTTTTAAAAATGTTCCAATCTGAATTTTCAAAAGAAGAAGAGTCTCTTAATCCTATAGGTTTCAAATACAAGAGACAAGTAGATATTAATAATTGCGGACCAATTTACTTGGAATTTATAGATTTCTTGACAATGCATTAGACACTGAAGGACTGGATCCACTACAAGCCCTTCATTCTGATTTTAAGAACGATGATACAATTATAGACAATTTATTAAGCCTAGAAAGTAGCCGAAGAAAGCGCTGAGAAATATTTCGATTGATCGTAGACAATGTTGACAACTCCCTTAATAATTTATGTAGGATTTGCTGCTTAGGATAAGATAAGATAACATATATTTTCCAAAGGCTATAAAAAGCTCTAATAGAGCCAAATTCACTTCATATGTCAAAAAGAAATAGACAAAGCAAAACGAAGAAACAAATAATACAGCAAGAAAAGTAACGCCAATCAAGCATAAAAATGGTCAATAAGAAATTAACAAATGACTAGAATAGAAACATAAAAATAGAAGAAGAAGTGGTGGGGGATAAAAGAAAATCACTGTCAAGAAGAAAAACATTACCGAAATCGTGTTTAAGGTCAAATACATAAAATTAAAAAAAACACTTAAAATCAAGCCAAATTATTTGTCAAAAGAAATATTTATAGTTAAAGAAGGAATACAATTAAGGGGAGAAAGATTTAAAATTAAAGGTTAGAAAAGAAATTTAAAATAAATAAGTATCAACAAAAGGGATAATAAAAGTGACAAGGATAAAGAGAAAAAAAATTAGGCATGATTATTGTGAACATACACAACGTCTAAAATACGGGACGGAGGAGTTCATTTTGGTACAGAGCAAAGTTCTGGGATTATTTAGGTGTGCCAAAATAAAGGGGATAAAACTTTTTCCGGAACCTCTCAGTAACGGTACGGATATGTGAATATGTTGGAATTGCATTGGAAGCTAAGCGGGGGAGATGGGGTCTAATGGGGTCATGTAAATCAGGAAAGATGTCCTCAGTACGAGGATTAGATATTGCAGATTTAGCAAAACGCAAACAAATTTGTACTCTCCTTTCTTTTAACGTGGTAATACCTGCGGATTTAAGGAGGAAGGAGTATGGAGTTTTACTCTCTTTGTAGATGATCCAGAGTGAACGGTTTTGGACCGACTCAATTTTGTCACTAAGCTCGCTTGAAAAATGCGAATGCCAGATCGGACATGCATATTCTAATAGCAACCTGATAAATGAGAAATAAACAAGGAGGGAGTGAATGTTAGGGTAATTAAATTGGTTTAAAATTTTTAACATAGATAATGAAACGTTTGCTTGTTTAACAATATTAGAAACATGCATGTCCAATTTAAGATTATTTGAAATTGTGACACCAAGGAGTTTAACATGTTTCACAAGCATTTCGGGTGGGATAGGGTCAAGGAAAGCGGGAGTGGATTTAAAAAAAATTTATCGTCATTATACATTGTTTTCCCAAGTCTGTCCTTCGCCATCTTTATTTTTCTTTAATACACCCGTATATACTTTATTGTTCAAGTATTTGGCTCTCTACTTTTTCTTCTACCCTAAAACCAATAAAAGTTCTACAAAATCATGCAATAAGAATTTTAGCCGGTATATCTCCACGTATGTCTGTTAGAGAAATTTACCCAACTTTAAAAATTTTGCCGGCTGCAAGCCTTCGTGAGTTCTATGTATTGTGGTTTATTTTTGGACTGCAGCAGGATGTTCAGCCTCGTTGTTTTGGTGATTTATTGTCCATTAGGTCTACTGTTCATTCTCATGATACAAGGGGTAGCGAGGACTTCTGTGTACCTAGAGGTATATCTTCCCGTTCATGTTTTTCTGTTTTTTATAGAGGTACGCGGAAATGGAATAGTTTGAATAGTGATATTAAGACTATTGGTGACCCCAATATTTTTAGAAAAATCATTAAGGAACTGCTTTTTGCTGAATATGAGTTTTGACTGATTAATTGATTTATTTATTGTGGGGGTTTTGTTGATATGATGTTCCCAGAGGAAGTATAATATATGATATTATTTTGTATTTATTGTTTAGTGTGATGGTATTAGTGGTGTCGGTGGCCAAGTATTCTTTGTTTTAAGGATTTTGTTTTCTCTACCTCCCCCACGGACAAGCTTTGCTTTTTAGGGGAGGCAGCAATAATTTTTTTTTGATATGTTTTTTTTTCAATAAATCCTTCTTCTTCTTATATTTGATTTGTTGGAATTTACTTTCATATTTTGGTTCATAGCTTCATCTGAAATGTGGGTTAGGATTTCGAGAGGGTCACTTTTAGTATTTCTGTGACATACTTCAAGGATCGACAAGTCAACCACGTATTTCCACCTTTGGGGAAAATCTCTACCAATATCATTAATCATGACCAGAAATAAAAGTGATCCCAATAAGGTTCCTTGAGGAATTCCACAATATATAGGGAGGGGGTCAGAGAAAATATTTTTGTATTTAACAACTTGAGATCTATTCGGAAGAAACGAAATAATAGTATTTACTAACAGAGGATCAAGTTCAAAGTTAACCAGTAGTGAAAGATTTAGGATTGTGTGGTCAGCCAGGTCAAAAGCTTTTTGGAAATCAACTAAGACTAGGTTCAGCCAAACTTTTGGTTTATCAAGGTTACTTACGATGGTATGCATTAAGTGCACAAGGTAATGGGTGGTGGAAGTTTTCCTCAAGTTACCAAACTGCCGGGTGTCAATACTCGGACAAATTATATCCCCCAGCCAGTCACAGAGGAAACTTTCATAAAGTTTGGAAAAAACTGAAGTGAGTGTAATGGGGCGAATGTTGGCGAAAGTCAGACTGGTGCATTTTTCTGGGACAGGTGTTATAAAACCTTGTTTCCAGCAAATTGGGAATTTACCAAATTTTGTGATGTGGTTGAAAATATTCGATAAAGGGTCGGCAATTTTGCCTGAAAATACTTTAATTAAGTTAACAGGGATGTCCAAGGGACAAATACTTGATTTCTAAGCTTTAGAATTTTATTTATAATATCAGAGGGAGAAATGAAGAGGAAGGAAGTATTGGGAGGAATAGTTGGACTTGAGCCAGTGAAAGGGGGAGACTTTGCACGATGGAAGCAAGGTACAAGTTTAAATCGTTGGCAGTCTTATTAGGGGGTTCAGGGAGATGAAAATAAACTTCGGAAGGACTTTTTCCGCATATTTCTTTAATTTTTCTGTACCATTGCATGGGCTTGTTAGAACATAGAACTTTATTATTATAATAATTAGAAGCTGCTTTTCTTATATTTTTATTAAGGAACTTCTTTATACTATTAGCCTCATTAATACGACCTGCTTTGAAAAAATTGATTTTTTTTCTTATAAGTTTTTTAAAAGACTCAGTAACATAAGGCTTATCTGTAGAACACGTTTTAAATTTTTTCTCATGGAAGTGGGATTCATAATTAATCCTCAATAAATTTTGGAGGGACAAAGCCATGCAGTCTACGTCGTTTGTTTGATACACATTGGACCAATTTTCAGTAGTAATCCAGGAGCCAAAATTGAAAAGTCCGTAGTCAGTGAGAGGTCTATAAGCGGTTTCAGTTATAGAAAACGACTGATTAACTTTAGCTAGCGGAGATAGGAAAAGGCTAAAGTGGTAACTACCCCCTAGAGGGGGTAGAGTGGAGACGGATTTGTAAAACTTCGAAAGATTAGTGCAAATTAAATCAAGAGTAATATTGCCTTTTGTAGTAGGGACACTAACGACCTGTTTTAAATTAAAAGCGTTACATGTAGAATCAAGTCTTATGTCGTTTGCGTCACCCATCAGGAAAATTCCTGCATTTGGGTATTTTGATAGTACAAAGTCAGCACTTGCATGTAATTTTTCGATAAAATTTATTTTGTCAGCGGATCTCTGATTCGGGGAGTAATAAAAACAACACAGGACAATTAAAATGAAAGGACATGGCAAGACTTTAGGTCGAACACACACCCATATAGCCTCATCAAAGGGAGAAAGACACGGAATTGAGATTTTACTTGGGTACAAGTCATTACGGACAAAGAACAGAATTCAGCCACCTTTATTAATCTTTAACATGTGTAAATTTTTAGCTTGAACTTCAGTAATAGCGATTACATCTAATCTATATATTTTAGATAGGGTGTCTAATTCATTGAGTTTTTCAAAGTTAAGGCTTTCAGCGTTGCTCAACAAAAGTTTGGGGAATCGAAAGCGACTTGTGAAGGTACCGTTTTTAAACTTTACTTTTTTTTTATCACAGATGGGGTCAGGGGTTCTAGTGGAATTCTTGACGGGGGCTAAACTTGGATAGTGAGAACAAGGGACAGGGGGATCAAATTCGTCTTTTTCATATACAATTGTATTTAATTGAGCAGGTACTAGCGGAGACTCTAAACAGTGGTAACTATTTGAAGTTTTAGAAACTCTGCATGGAGGTGTTACCTGTGGATCATTCTGCCTGCTTACTGTCAGTCATACTGTTATGGTAGCCAGGGGGGATAAAGTGCAAGGGAAGGGAGGAAGGTTTCCTGGTGATCTGGGAATAAGTCAAATTGGGAGCGTTCTTTATATTGGGGGGGGGGCAAGATGATGCTGAGGGAGGGAAGTAAGGGGGGATGTCTGAGAGGGGAGGGGTTGGGTTTGTTTTGGCAAATAACGGGTGAAGTCCAGAACTGGTCGGTATCTTCTTGGAAGCACAGAGAAGAACGGAGTCGAAAGGAAGTGGATTTATAGGAGGAATATGAGTGAGGGGGGGGGGTTTGGGGATGGTACGAATTGAGTGAGTTGATTGTGGGGGTTGGACTGACGGGGTACGCGTAAGTACTTGGGGCGGAGGATTGTTTCGAGGGATGGATTCCTGAGGTATACTGCTCTGTATCGGGTATGCAGGGTGATAAGACTGAAAGTCCAATGGAACCCGAACATAGGGGGGGGGGGTCGTGAATACTTTCGGCGTCGCCCTAATAAACGTTGGGTTTTAAACCTGCGCTCCAATCCTGAAGATGCATGAGCAAAAGTACACGACTTATCAATACAAATAAAACAGAACACAGATCAACATGGTCAAAAATACACTTATCAGACACACAAACTCCCGAAATAAAATGACGACAAATATGTAGAAACTTGCATTGTTTGCGAAACTTGCAGAAACCACTATCAAAATTCTTGCATATCACATTTTCCTTTCTGCTTATTTTTATATTTATTTCCCTTTTATCCATCACTTTCGTAATTTTTTCAAAAATAATAACAACGTCATCGTCTGTAACAACATATTTAGCATTTAGATTTCAAAATCATCTAATATTTTTATTTTTCGATACAATTTCTGATGTAATAAATTTCTTTAGGTGGTCCGAGGGGTTTGAAATCATCAACCCGTCATTCCCGCTATACTGAAATTAAATGCGTCAAATATATATTCTTTTTATTGTGCCAATTAGAAAAAAATATTGAAATTCAGTAACTGACTTCATTTTTTGCTCCCATGTGAGTATGTTCTCCTACATGTTCCTACAGTTTCGAGGCATATAAATAAAGATAATGTTATTAGCTGCAGTTATTTCTCTAGTTTTGGCTGAGAAAATAATTCAAGAAAGACTTGACCAATAGGTACTCTTCAATGTGTTTGAGCTACTCGAAGAAGACGGTTTCCGTCATACCCGTCGTAGAAATACCTGGGGTAAAATTTTTTTAGAATTTTGCGGGTATGAAAATTTAATGATATTAAATGGTATATTTGGAAATGAGAAGAATCTGGGGGGGTTTACTTGTTTGTCGGGGCATTCTCCAAGCATAATTGATTGCAGTTTAACTAGTCTGTCTTTGACTGAAAGGGTGGTAGATTTTGGTGTATTAATGGTCGTAGGATCCGATCACTTTCCCATCAGTGCCACTTTAGAGGTCGTGGAAGCAGCATTAACAATTAAGGAGCATAGTAGTAAAAGCATATCTCATCCAGGGGGTGGACTTCATAAAAGACTAAGAGTGGAACAAGGTGATAAGGATAATTTTGAAGAGCTCATGACGGAATTAAGTAATCAAGATTTACTGGATAGAAGTCTAGAATTAGCCAAAGAAGGGAATGTTGATTCAGCGCAAGAGATTTTGGGTAGGGTTGTTTACGGCGCGGAAGACAAAATATGCAAAAAAAGAGAGAACTAGGCTATTAGGACATTGTATGATAAGGAGTGTAGGAATAAAAGGGAGGAAATTTGGGAGGCATTGAAGGTTTTGAAATTAAATGAAAAAACAGATAATTTTCAACAACTGTATCAGAATTAAAGAAGGAGAGAAAGGAATATAAGAATTTTATAAATGTAAAAAAACGAAAGTTTGAGATTGAAAAAGATGAAAGGCTAAGGTTAGTCTTTAGAAAGAATGAATCAAAAGAGTTTTGGAAGCTTATTAAAGAATCAAATGAAGAAAAGGGTGCAATCGAGCAACAAGATGCCCGAGCTACTTAGAAAATCAAGAATTAGAAGAAACCAGGAGCTACACATTCGATGGAAATTTAATGTGCGGGGACATGTTTGAGGAAGAAATTATAGAGAGACCGATGAAGGAAAAGGACTACGAATTGTTAAAATCTGTCACCGAGGATGAAATAGTGAAGACCATGAAAAAAAATCAAAGGTAATTCAGCTCCTGGTTTAGACGGAATCCCACTGCAAGTATGGAAATGGGTCATCCAAATCATCGTTTTAACATTTTGGTCTATTATCAACAACCCCCAATGGCCAGAGCAATGGGATACATCTGTCACCAAACCGTTATATAAAAAAGGGACAGCATGGATCTCAGGAATTACCGGATGATCAGTTTGGACAGTGGAGTAAGCAAGCTTTTCGCGAAAGTGTTAGGGAATAGATTAGACAAGTGGCTAGAAAAATCACAGAAAGTTATCAAAATACAAGCAGGATTTCGAGAAAATCATAGTCCTATAAATCAAATTTTTATTTTAACCAGTCTAATTAGGAAATATAGGAGGAAAGAGAAGTTAAGCTGTTTGTGGCCTTTTTGGACTTAAAAAGTGCTTTCGTTAGTGTAAATAGGGATATTCTTATGCATAGTTTGATTTAAATGAAGATTACCAAATCAGTTTATGCGAATTTTATAGCAAATATATTTGACGGTAAAGTTTGTTGTGCGGTTTGGTAAGGAAACATCAAGGAAAATATTTAGCAGGTTAAGGGTAAAACAAGGTTGTACTTTGTCTCTGAAGTTATTTTCGTTGTATATTAATGACATCGAAAACTATTTAAGGGAAAGGGAAGTAAGTGAATTATAATTATTTGATAAAAAAATGTCTGCACTTTTGTACGCCGATAGTATAGCTTTATTGGCAAATATTAGAGAGAATCTACAGCGTGCATTAGAGAGCGTAGAAAATTATTTTAAGAAAAAGAGACTGGTTTTATATCTAAAGAAGTCAGCAGTAATGGTTTTTGCAAGGGGAGCTAAGACATCTGGAGCAAACTTTAGATACGGGAGGGGAGTTATAAAAGTAGTGAAAAAGTGTGCTAACCTAGGCTGTAGGCTTGTTTCAAATGGCAAGTGGACAAGAAACATAGCTCTAATCATAGGCAGCGCGCTAGCGCTGCCTAAGTAAAGAACGATGTGAGAACAATGTGTTTTTTTCTCCATACCCGGGCACTTCGTATCAAAGGAGTTGTAGAAACTACGAAAAGGTCTCATTCGAATGGAAATTGGAGTGGCTAATTCCCTTTTTAGTTCCCCCAAACACATCCAATCAAAATTTTGAGATAGTCATTTTGTTCAGCGTAGTTGATTTCCAGAGAGAAAATATATTTTTGAGGACTCTCCCTAACAACCCTCGGGGCAAGGGTTTTAAGTTATGCCCAGAGGGCATTGAAGAATAATGTTGGCACAATGTACTATTTATTTATTTTTTCGATTAGAGCAGGGCACTTCATATGGAAGGGGTCGTCGTAGAAACTTCAAAAGGGGATCATTCGATTGGAAATTGAGTTCTAGTGCCCTTTTTGATAGTCCAAATTGATTGAAGGGCAAATAGCCCCTCCCCCCGCCCATCATTCTCCCAAACACATCCAATCAAAATTTTGAGATAGCCATTTTGTTCAGCGTAGTTGATTTCTAGGTAGAAAATATGTTTTTGAGGACACTCACCCACAACCCTCAGGGCAAGGGTTTTAAATTATGCCCCGGGGGCATATATGGATTTTTATAAAAAACGTTGTCGTAGAAACTTCAAAACAGGCTCATTCGATTGGAAATTCGAAGGGCTAGCACTCTTTTTAATAGTCGATAGTGATTAGAGGGTAACTAGCCCCTCCCCCCCACGCCCAAAATTCCCCTAAACACATCCAATCAAAATTTTGAGATAGACACTTTGTTCAGCATAGTTGATTTCCAGATAGAAAATATGTTTTTGAGGAGGACACTCCCCCACATCCCTCAGGGCAAGGGTTTTAAGTTATGCCCTGGGGGCATATAAGCTTTTATAGAAAATATTGTCGTAGAAACTTCAAAACAGGCTCATTCAATTGGAAATTCTAAGGGCTAGTGCTCTTTTTAATAGTCGAAAGTGATTTAAGGGCAACTAGCCCCCCCCCCTTCTCCCTACGCCCATCTTTCCCCCAAACACATCAAATCAAAATTTTGAGATAGTCATTTTGTTCAGCGTAGTTGATTTTCAGATAGAAAATATGATTTGGAGGAGGAAACTCCCCCACAACCCTCAGGGCAAGGGTATTAATTTATGACCTGGGGGCATAAAAGGTTTTTCTAGAAGGCGTTGTCGTAGAAACTTTAAAAAAGGCTCATTCGATAGGAAATTCAAAGGACTAGTGCCCTTTTTGATAGTTGAAAGTGATTGGAGCGCAACTAGCCCCCCTCCATGCCCATCATTTCTTCAAACACATTCAATCAAAATTTTGAGATAGCCATTTCGTTCCGCGTAGTTGATTTCAAGATAGAAAATATATTTTTGAGGAGGACACTCCCCCGGAGCCGTCAGCGCAAGGGTTTAAAGTTATGCCCTGGGGGCATATAAGGTTTTTTATAGAGGGCGTTGTCGTAGAAACTTCAAAACAGACTCATTCGATTGGAAATTCAAAGGGCTACTGCCCTTTTTAATAGTCCAAAGTGATTGGAGGGCAACTAGCCCCCCCCCCCACGACCATCATTCTCCCAAACACATGTAATAAAAATTTTTAGAGGGCCATTTTTTCAGGAGTATACTCTCCCACAACCCTCAGGGCAAGGGTTTTAAGTTATGCCCTGGGGTAATACAAGGTTTTTTATAGAAGGCGTTGTCGTCGAAACTTCAAAAGGGGCTCATTCGATTGGAAATTCAAAGGGCTAGTGCCCTTTTAATAGTCGAAAGTGATTGGAGGGCAACTAGCCCCCCTTCCCCTATGCCCATCATTCCCCAAAACCCATCCAATAAAAATTTTTAGATATCAATTTTATTCAAAGTAGTTGAAAGTTTTGGAAAATAGGTCTTTAAGGATGACAACCCCTCCCCCCAAGGCCCTCAGGACAAGGGTTGTAAGTTATGTCCTGGGGGCATATAAAGTGTTTATTGAAAGCGTTGTCGTAGAAACTTCAAAAGGGCTCATTCTATTTGAAAATGTAAGGGCTATTGCCTTTTGAAAGGGCTATTATTTTTTAGGAGGATACTCTCCCACAACCCTCAGGGCAAGGGTTTTACGTTATGCCCTGGGGTAATATAAGGTTTTTTATAGAAGGCGTTGTCGTCGAAACTTCAAAAGGGGCTCATTCGATTGGAAATTCAAAGGGCTAGTGCCCTTTTAATAGTCGAAAGTGATTGGAGGGCAACTAGCCCCCCTTCCCCTATGCCCATCATTCCCCAAAACCCATCCAATAAAAATTTTTAGATATCAATTTTATTCAAAGTAGTTGAAAGTTTTGGAAAATAGGTCTTTAAGGATGACAACCCCTCCCCCCAAGGCCCTCAGGACAAGGGTTGTAAGTTATGCCCTGGGGGCATATAAAGTGTATATTGAAAGCGTTGTCGTAGAAACTTCAAAAGGGTTCATTCAATTGGAAATTGAAAGGGCTATTGCCTCTTTTAATAGTTGAGTGATTGGATAGTGACTAACGCCCCTCTCATGCCCACCATTTTCCCAAACACATCGAATTAAAATTTTGAGACATCTATTTTGTTCAATGTAGTTGAAAGTTCTGGAAATTTTGTCTTTTAGGATGATAACCCCCTCAGAGCTCTCAGTGCAAGGGTTGTAAGTTATGCCCTGGGGCATATAAAGTTTTTATTGAAAGCGTTGTCGTAAAAACTTCAAAAGGGCTCATTAAGTTGGAAATTGAAAGGGCTATTGCCTTTTTTAATAGTTGAAAGTGATTGGATAGCGACTAACACCCCTCTCACGCCCACCATTTTCCAAAACAAATCCAATCAAAATTTTGAGATAGCCATTTGTTTAGGTTATCTTTTAGGAAGATAACCCCCTCAGTGCAAGGGTTGCAAGTTACGCCCTGGGGAAATATAAGGTTTATATATGCAGCGCAATTTTATTAGGCCGCGCGAACGCGCTGGCTAAGTAAAGAACAGGGACACTCGAGAACGAGACAAGAAACGGGAACTAAGTAAAGAGGAGGACACACCCCCACAACCCTCAGGGCAAGGGTTTTAAGTTATGCCCTGGGGGCATATAAGAACGATGTTGGCACAATGCATTATTTATTAATTTTTTTCTTTAGAGCAGGGCACTTCGTAACGAAGAAGTTGTCGTAGAAATTACAAAAAGCGCTCATTCAATTGGAAATTGGAGTGGCTTGTGCCCTTTTTAATATTCGAAAGTGATTGGAAGGCGACTAACACCCCTTCCACGCCCAACATTTCCCGAAACACATCCAATCAAAATTTTGAGACAGCCATTTTGTTCAGCGTAGTTGACTTCCACATAGAAATTATGTTCTTGAGAACAGTCCCCTACAGCCCTTAGGGCAAGGGTTGTAAGTTATGCCCAGGGGCATATAAGGTTTTTTATAGAAGGCGTTGTCGTGGAAACTATGAAAAAGGCTCATTTGATTGGAAATTCAAAGGGCTGGTGCCCTTTTTAATAGTCGAAAGTGATTAGAGGGCAACTAACCCACCTCTCACACACACCTTTTCCCCGAACACATCTAATCAAAACTTTGAGATAGCCATTTTATTCAACATAGTTTTAAGTTCTGGAAATTAGGTCTTTGAGGATGACAACCCCCCCTCACAGCTCTCAGGGCAACGGTTGTAAATTATGCTTTGGGGGCGTATAAGGTTTTTGTTGAAAGCGTAGAAACTTCAAAAGAGGTCATTCAATTGGAAATTGAAAGGGCTCGTGCCTTTTTTAATAGTTGAAAGTGATTGGAGAGCGACTAACGCCCCTCTCACGCCCACTATTTTCCCAAACGCATCTAATAAAGATTTTGAGATAGCCCTTTTTCCACGCAATTCAAAGTTCAGGAAATTATACCTTTGATCAGGACACTCCCCCAACAGTCTTCAGGGCAAAGGTTATAAGTTATGCCCAGGAGGCATATAAGGTTTTTATCGAAATCTTTGTCGTAAAACTTGAAAAAAGGCTCAATCGATTTGAAATTCAATTGGCTAGTGCCCTTTTTAATGGACGAAATTGATTAAGTGATATTTTATGTTGTTGTTTAGACCAGGGCACTTCGTATCGAAGGAGTTGTTGTGGAAACTTCGAAAAGGGCTCATTCGATTGAAAATAGAAAGGTCTGATGCCCTTTTTGTTAGTCAAAAGTGATTGGAGGGCAACTAATCCCCCTTCCACTCCCATCCTCCCACGCCAACCCTCCCATTTGCCCATTATTTTTAAAAACTAAATGTTGCCTTAAGATTAAATTAAAATGCACTGTGATAATGCTAATTCCCAATAAGATATCTCAGCAGTATCCCAAGAACGACTGAGGGTATTATGTTCAAACTTTCGGGGCTACTTCTGCTCTTAAAATATAACCAAATCAAATTAGCGTAAGTGTATCCAAGCTATCAAAGAAAGTAAACAGATTTTTTTGCGAATGGTATTAAGTTTTCCATTTCAGGTCAACTATAGGAGGTATGAAACCAAATTAAACAGTACTATTTGTGTCCAGATTTTTAAAAGGGTGTATGTTGTTAAAAAATTTTCTCCAGCATACAAATAGCAGGTCAAACTATAAAGTCTTAAAAAACGAAAAGATTTAAAGTATTATTTTCTTTTTCCCTTTAAAGACTATGTCAATATAAAACGAACAGAAATAAATTAAAAAAAAACTTTCCACAAAATAAGTTTTTCAAAGAAAGTAAAGAACTCCATTAAACAAAAAATGAGAAAAATAAAATCAAATATTCTACCAAGCGTGAAACTACCACAAATCAGCATCGATGAATAAATGAAACCCAAAACGAACAGAAAGTACAAGAAATAATCGAGTCAAACTCAAAACGAGCAGAAATTAACATAAGTTGGGCTCAAAACTCCTATGCCTTCCCAAGGCCAGAACAAAATTTGCACTTTACTGAAAAAATACAAATGAATGTGCATTGTCAGTTTAATATACATATACTGATATTTAGCAATCAAAATGTTAATATGATTTTATTTATAAAAGTTATAAAAGTGAAAACATTTATTTTTCAGTAAAGTACAAATTTTGTTCTGGCCTTGGGAAGAAATAGGGGTTTTGCGCCCAACTTATGGTAATTTCTGCTTGTTTTGAGTTGGACTCGGTTATTTATTGTAATTTGTTTGTTTTGGGTTTCATTTATTTATCGATTCTGATTTGTGGTAGTTTCACGCTTTGTAGATTATTTGATTTTATTTTTGCTCATTTTTTTTTAAATTTGTGGAAAAAGTTTTTTTTAATTAATGTCAAGTTTAGGCAAAAATTTAACTGGTATATTTTCAAAGAGTTGTATAAAGGATATAGGAGCAAAGGATATCAAGCTACAAAAGCGTATTTTTGCAAGTAGATTAGAACCTGCTATACATTATGGGGCAGAGATATGGGGACATCAAAGGGAGATGGAAATGGAGAGGATACGGCTAAATTATTTCAAAAGATTAATAGGGTTAGATAAAAATTTTATAGCATTGTTTTAAAGGGTGACCTAAGTTTTTGAAATAGAAATAAATGGTTAGTACGGAAGGTAGGTTATTGGGAATAAATTATTGCTATGCCAGATTATCCGTTAACAAAAAATGCTTTCAATAAATTGTTATAGGACAAAAGAAAAGATTCTTGGCCTGCACAAATTAAGAGTATACTAGACAAATGTAGGCTATCAGGCTGGTAGAATGACGGCATTGGACCAAGGGTGGAAACATGATTGATTGCAAAAGCTGTGGAAAAAGTGCTACAAGATCAAGAGATCCAGGTTTGGCAAGAAGACAGGGTTAGGTCACAATCCCTTGGAATATATAGAAACATTAAAAAAGCCTGGAGAGAAGGAATATATCTAAAATTTGGGCTTCAAAATGATACTTTAAAATGGATCTTATCAGTAAGAGGAAATGTTATACCCCTTGGGGTGAGAAGGAAGTATTTAGGGAGGGTAAAGTACGGAGTGGTCCCTTGTCTTGTCTGATGGGCAGGGAGTCTGAAGATTTAGAACATTTTATGTGTTATTGTTAAGAACTGAAGGTCCTTAGAAGGAAAATTTTTAGGAGGGATGTTATGGATAGAATATGTTTAGTAAATAAAATAGGGAGTAGTATCAAACTGGATATTAGAAATTTGGTGAGTCTGGGGATGAGACATAGGGAGGGTTGTTTATAGTAGTGTTATTTTCAAAATTGTTTGAAATGTTATTATGTTTCATGCATTTTGTTGTTTCTGTGTTATCCATGGCCCAGGGGGCTTTTGTGAGAAATATATTTATATCAATACATACATCTATATCTATGGAACTGTATGGAAGCCACTAACCAATGATATTACCATAACAAAGCCAAACGAAACTGATAGACCAGTCTGCGTAACAGCGGATAAAAATAATGGCAATCCAGAATATAGTTTTAAATTAAACGGTAAAATAAAAGTTCAAAATAGCGATAAAATCCTTTTTATAGACAGTGCATAGAAATTCACAAAAATACCAGATATTTCGGTCACATATACAGTGACCGTTATCAGTAGTAAAACTAAACTAAAACAATTTAAAACAAAAGTTTATATATTAAATCAATAAAACTACATATTGTTTAATTCTCAAATTCTTTTCAAAGCAAAGTCGGAAGCTAGCCTCTTTGACCTTCTTGGATTCGGTTCATTAGCGTTCAATGATATTACATTTGCACAAAGGTTAACTGCATTGGGTGAATTGAACTTTACTCTTTCAGATTTTTAAATAAATTATCATAGATAGAGTTCAGCCCAAATTCACTTGTATCCCGATTCAAAGCAATATTCTTGGTTAAGATTTTCTTTATTTTAAGAGAATCAAGAACATTCAGCTTTAAACCCCGATAACTAGAAATCAAAGAGACCTTCTCGAACAAAATAAAATGGTCTAGAAAATTGAAAATATGTTAGGAAAGGGCTGAAGTAAAATCTTCACACTTAGAATCTTGCTTTAAAGCCGAAGAAATAGAACATCTTAATTGTTTGAGGGGGGCGGAATTAAAAATTACTGTTGAATTAGAAGAGAATGGGAAACTTCCTTTTCTTGATGTTATTCTTTTGAAAAATGAAAATAGTCTGGATTGCAAAATTTACAGAAAACCGACAAATAAAAATAAACTTTTATCTGATAGTTCCGGTCACGCTCGCCAAGTAAAAATTGGTTGGATCATCTATTAAACTGACAGGATCTTCAGTATGTGCTCTGCAAAATTTTTTAGGAGGAGTTGTCTTTTCTAAGGAAAATACTAATAAGCAACATGTATCCAGAGCGGTTAATTAACCAGACTTTTTCAAAAAGAAAAAGGTTTCTAGAGAGTTCTAAGGAAGTCTTGGAGACAACTCTGGAGAAGGATGTTTTTTGTTCCTTACCATGTGTACCCGGGCTAAGTGAAAAACTGGAAAATTTTTTACAGAGTAATGGTCTAAGGGTAGCTTAAAAGATTAATAATACTTTGGGTAGTTTTCAAAATTCTGGAAAGGATCTAACTTCATTGGGGCAACAAAGTGGGGTTTATCAGATTCCATATACTTGCGGAAGCTCATATGTGGGACGTACTAACCAGAGTTTGGAAATGATATTATTACAGCATAAAGATTCTATTTCTTCGGCTTTAAAGCATGATTCTAAGTCTGAAGATTTTGCTTCAGCCCTTACAGAACATATTTTCAAATTTCCAGATCATTTTATTTTGTTCGAGAATGTCTTTTTGATTTCTAGGAATCGGGGTTTAAAGCAAAATTTTCGTCAAACCATTTAAATAAAGAAAATCTTAACCAAGAAAATTGCTTTGAATCGGGATACAAGTGAATTTGAGCTGAACTCTGTCTATGATAATTTATTAAAATCTGACAGAGTCAAGTTCAATTCACCCAATGTGGTTTACCTTTGTCCAAGTGTTATATAATTGAACGCTAATGAACCGAATCCAAGAACGTCAAAGAGGCTAGGTTCCGCCTTTGCTTTGAAAAGAATTAGAGAATTAAACAATATGTAGTTTTATTTGATTTCGTGTATAAACTTTTGTTTTAAATTGTTATAGTGTAGTTTTACTACTGATGACGGTCACTGTATACGTGACCGAAATATCTCGTATTTTTTTGTGAATTTCTATACACTGTGTATTAAAAAGGATTGTATCCCTATTTTGAACTTTTCTTTTATCGTCATAGAAAGGCCGTGTGGTCTCCGAAGTTATCTACGTTAAATTAAAGGGGAAAATAACAATCCAGAGAGGAACGACCGCTGAAGTCTTAGCGACGTCAGATACAAAAGAGGGTAATAACAGAACAATCGACGCTATACTAAGAGCATATACCCTCAAGGAGTGTCCCTCAATTTTCGTCGAAAATCAAATCATTAAAATTGAGAAACGTATCGCATATTCAAAATTATCAAATCTAAGCAGTGATAAGGTAAAGCTAAACAAAGCAACATTAGGATAGACAGAAAAGATTTCAAATACAGAGATATAATCACTAAGTAGTCCAGAATTAAGCATAAATTTTACAAGCCTAGAGAAAAATTTCACCGAAACACAAGATGATTACAGAATGACAAATACTGAGTTTTTAAAACAGTTTAGTTCAGAACATTTACAGAAAAATATTAAAACCAGGGTGGGGAAATATCTTATGGGACTATAAGTGGACTTTTGTAATACACAAAACTGATTATGACTTCACCCACCAGATTAAACACAAAATATGTCCCATTAAAAAATCCCAATATAAGACCTCTTACCATTTAAGATCATGACAAGATGACCAAATTAAACAAATAGAAAAACAGGGTGTTATTAAAGAGGGGGTTAGCGAGTGGTGTTTTCGGTTTACCAATCAGTTTTCTTTACCTTAAAGCTTGAAAACTATTGAAATCACAAGGACATGAAAACAAAAACCATTTTTACCTCCCTACTGAATTCTAGGTCTGTTCATGCCTGCTAAACAGGATATCCTAAGATTTTAAAAATGTAATTGCTAATATTTGCTAAAATTTTCAGAAGCATATGATTTTCTAAGTTTCCACAAATTTAGAGAATTAAACTTTATATTTGATGAACAAATTTTATGTTTCATTGAAGATCCCTAGGTTCTTCAAGACATAAAAGATCAGATAAATGCTTACTAATAAAAATTGAGGCGAAAATAAACAATTTTCATTACTTAATGATATTTTGACAGTCTGTCTTGGATTTATAGTGCTTTAGATGCTTTCAAATAAGATAAATCTAATAAACAATGAGAATGAAGAGAAATATTACGGATTTGCGATAAGGAAAACAAAAATCCCTCCCAAAACGATGCAAAAAATCCAAATATCACAGATGACTGAGCCAGTAATTAGCAAATCAGAAATATGGTTTGCGACACCGTCTGAAATACCCGAAAATCTGTTATGCGAGGAACAGATTATATCTTATGACAAAGGGGAAGGTTTTATTTGGGTAACCAATAACCATGAAAATGATACAATTACAATTAAAAAGGGGACATGTTTAGTCCAAATCCAGGTTTTAACGGAAAATGATTTAAATACATGGGAAAATTCTAAAAGAAACCTAGTTAACGGTATCAAAACTTCAAATAACGAATATCCTTTAACTAAATCACAATTTTTAAACAAATTTAATATGGATCATATTACGGACTTGGAGCTTAAGAAAAATTATGCGAATTATTATGGAATTTTAAGGATGTGTTTTCTGCATCTGAAGATGACATCGGGTTAATATCATTTTACGAACATTCAATTTTAACGACTGGTAATCCCGTAGCAAAACAGCCATATCGTGTGCCATATAAGCACAAAGAGTGGTTAAAAAATAAATCCATGAATTAGAAGAAAATGCATGAGTTGATGAGTAAAAGTCGCTTGTCGATATTCTTTTCTGTGCATCATCTCCATAAGGCCATCCCATTTGATTTATTATCGTTTGTGCAAACCCCTGAGCAATGGATCCTCCCGTTGCATGCTTAGTTTTTCTAAACATAGCAGCCCTAACACAAACAGCAGTCGGTGCCCATCTCAGGGCTTTGGTCATTTCTGCTAACTCACTGTCTTGAATAGCATCCTTTGCAGCTTTGAGAGGGTCATCTACCACAGTCCATTCCTTATCATGTTCAGTTAATCCCACCCCAAAAAGCAAAGATAGGAGTCTGCAAGCATGAAAGAATCTCTTATTATTGTCCGAAACTCTTTCACTTGCATCTCTGTTGACGCATAAAAAAGCATTGTAATCATCTGCAGACCACTGCTCACAAGAAAGTGATTTTACTGGATTAGAATCATTTGCAAGTTCCCCAAAATCATTATCCCCCTCCTTTTCTAAAACCCAAATTCTTCCCAAAAAATAAGCAAGCCGCTGTTGGTGCGGTCGGTAGGATAAACATAATAAATAAACATAATAATGAATAAACGTAATAAAGTGAAAGGTGTACTTGGCTGTTACAATGGAAGGCACAAACTTGAATTTTATTAATAGTTTTTTTGAAGCAGGTCCTATCGAAGCAGGTTTGGAAGTTAGAGCAGACTCTGGATTATCCACCAGAGAATACATCCAAGTTCCAAAGCAATGTTGCAAGAATATGTCTTATAAACTGTCAAAAGAAACCTTGTTAAACATAATGGGCGACATTGATGCTTTGAGCGACCTAAAGTGTGAAATAAGTCATGTGTATCAAGCTCCAGTAGTGCCGGATCCTGATGATGAGGAATTAATATCAGAAAGATGGGAACAATTTAGTTGTGATACACAGCGGCTTGCTTATTTTTTGGGAAGAATTTGGGTTTTAGAAAAGGAGGGGGGTAATGATTTTGGGGAACTTGCAAATGATTCTAATCCAGTAAAATCACTCTCTTGTGAGCAGTGGTCTGCAGATGATTACAAAGCTTTTCTATGCGTCAACAGAGATGCAAGTGAAAGAGTTTCGGACAATAATAAGGGATCCTTTCATGCTTGCAGACTCCTATCTTTGCTTTTTGGGGTGGGATTAACTGAACATGATAAGGAATGGACTGTGGTAGATGACCCTCTCAAAGCTGCAAAGGATGCTATTCAAGACAGTGAGATAGCAGAAATGACCAAAGCTCTGAGATGGGCACCGACTGCTATTTGTGTTAGGGCTGCTATGTATAGAAAAACTAAGCATGCAACGGGAGGATCCATTGCTCAGGGGTTTGCACAAAAGATAATAAATCAAATGGGATGGCCTTATGGAGATGATGCACAGAAAAGAATATCGACAAGCGACTTTTACTCATCAACTCACGCTGCAAGCCCAGTTGCTCTGCTTGCAATGATTTCTCCAAAGGACATGGGGCATTTTGGCATCATAAATCCGTTATGTGGAATTAGAGCAACGTTAAAATCCCTTTCTTCTGTTAGTCTGAGAGTGGTGGCTCCTGACCAAATATCAGGTGCTGCCATGATATCTGATTCTTTCGTGGTGCTCAAAATGCTAAGAAGTGAGGGACTTTTGCCTCTTTTGAAAAATCTTGATCAGTTGAGGTCTTTTTCTACTGATTATTTTAACTTAAAGTCTTCAGGATTCAGAGCCCACAATTCTTATGGTTATTACATAAGGTACCATCCGTACAGTACCCACGCAAGCTTAGCGGATTTCAATCAAAGGAACCCAGCACATTGGCCTTTAGTTTGTGAGCTAGCTATCATCGCTAAGACATTTTACAAATATAGAACAATTTCAAAAAGTCCTTCTCTTCAGACTGCAGCAAACTCTTCTGAAGATTCTGGTATCGACAACACATGGAAAAGCCTCTCATCAATGAGAGCTACAGCTCCATCTGGCCTCGTTGCATCCTATTACTACTCAATGAAAGGATCTAATGTTGCCTCTAGTCTTCAGAAATTAGTAGAATCTGACATTACAGATGAAGAGTTTGATGAAGTCAAAAAGGATATAGAAGGAACAATAAACAGAGGTCTTGCTCTCCTTGGAGATCCTAACTTACTGTTCAATCTGGGTCTGCTTAAGAGAAATGCCCTCGCAAGTGCTTATGAAAAGTACAAAGATGGCGTACCAGATAGTATGCTAGAAAAAGTTTAAGCTTTGAGATCTTTTTCTGTGAAATTTTGTTTGTGCCTTTTAATCTTGTTGTTCTATTCTGAGAGCTTATTCTTCTTCCTTTATATGTATCTGTCATTTTTCCCTTTTTTTACATGTGCTTTGCCCTCTTTTCTTCAATTCTTCTTTCCTCTTATGTGCACTTTGTTTTTTTCTTTTTCTCTTTCTTTTTCCTTCTTTTCTTTCTTATTCTTATCATTTCTACTCCTTTTTCTATTGTATTCTTTCTATCTCACTCCCTTCTCTCAGTCTTCATTTACTTTTTCTTCACGTTCATTCTCTGTGTTGTTTCACTGTTATTAACCGAAATTAGTTGTGTTTTTATAGTTAAAAGTAGTGTGAATTAAGAAAAATTCTTGTATGATCCTATTGAGATGTGTGGCCTTATGAGCACATCTGCAGGAAATTTTGGTGTTTTTTCAAGAAAGGACAGATGAAAAAACCCTGTATAAGCAAGCTTAAGGCTAAGGCAAGCTTAAGGCAAGAGAAAGCTTAAGGCTAGCAACCTTTGCATATGACCTCACCATTGAAAGAATTATTTCGATTCTCCAAAGCATTTGGAAAGAGTGTATCAGCCCATTAAACAAAAGCGATGATGTTGTATTACAAAAACATTTCCAATCTAATGGCTCAAATAAGTATTGGAGTAGAGACTTGATCTAGTCAAAGAATGCAAATTACTGGGATTAACAATCGACCATCAATGAATTTGGAATAAACAAGCAGATGCGACGAAAGAGGTCTGCCTGAAAAGGATTGCAATTCTAAACAGTCTTGCTTCTACAAATTGGGATATTCACACTATATTGAAATTTTTTTTTACAAACAATATATAAGGCTAAAATGCAGTATGGGGTAGTTGCTTATGGCCATAACAAAAAAAAACTTGTCCAAATTGGAAATAATCCAGAACATGGCACTCCAAATAGCTCTTGACTTAAACTTGACTTCCTTCTATATCCTTTTTGACTTCATCAAACTCTTCATCTGTAATGTCAGATTCTACTAATTTCTGAAGACTAGAGGCAACATTAGAGAGGCAAAAGTCCCTCACTTCTTCCCCAAAATCATTATCCCCCTCCTTTTCTAAAACCCAAATTCTTCCCAAAAATAAGCAAGCCGCTGTTGGTACGGTCGGTAGGATAAACATAATAAATAAACATAATAATGAATAAACATAATAAAGTGAAAGGTGTACTTGGCTGTTACAATGGAAGGCACAAATTTGAATTGTATTAATAGTTTTTTTGAAGCAGGTCCTATCGAAGCAGGTTTGGAAGTTGGAACAGATTCTGGATTATCCACCAGAGAATACATCCAAGTTCCAAAGCAATGTTGCAAGAAAATGTCTTATAAACTGTCAAAAGAAACCTTGTTAAACATAATGGGCGACATTGATGCTTTGAGCGACCTAAAGTGTGAAATAAGTCAAGTGTATCAAGCTCCAGTAGTGTCGGATCCTGATGATGAGGAATTAATATCAGAAGGATGGGAACAATTTAGTTGTGATACACAGCGGCTTGCTTATTTTTTGGGAAGAATTTGGGTTTTAGAAAAGGAGGGGGATAATGATTTTGGGAAACTTGCAAATGATTCTAATCCAGTAAAATCACTTTCTTGTGAGCAGTGGTCTGCAGATGATTACAAAGCTTTTTTATGCGTCAACAGAGATGCAAGTGAAAGAGTTTCGGACAATAATAAGGGATTCTTTCATGCTTGCAGACTCCTATCTTTGCTTTTTGGGGTGGGATTAACTGAAAATGATAAGGAATTGACTGTGGTAGATGACCCTCTCAAAGCTGCAAAGGATGCTATTCAAGACAGTGAGATAAAACCCTGTAAAACCCTGGCGTCAAACCCTGTAAAATTTTAGGGGGAGAGGGGCTAAATGTATTATTCAACATCTTAGGGCCAGGGAACAAAGCTGCAATTTTTTCACCATTTTCGATAGCTTTGCAATAATGAACTTTAACCAGATGGAAAAGTAAAAAAAAAAAACTAGAAAACAGTAATTGCCATGTATCAGATGGCAGAGACCATCCTTCAGTACTAAATTGGTATAAAAGAAAAATAGGTGTAATAGCAGAGAAAAACTAAATAGCCTATTGTTTCACTCAAGGTCGTACCCAGAGGGGGTCATGGGGGTTTGAAACTTCCCCCCTGGAATGTTTGTCTGACTCGTAAAAACGTTACAAAAATGGACATACACAAATTTGTAAGCCTTTTTAGGTTTTTGAGGTACCCCCCCCCCCACCGAATATTTTTAGTAACACCCCCTCCGAAAAAAATCCTGTGTGCGGCCTTGGTTTCACTGACCACCATATGGCTCTGAAAGGAGGGCTTTGATTGATTTCAGGTCGTGTGCAATGCATAAATGATTTGTACTTGTCAAGTAAGTCAAGAGCTTTGGTTCTTGGGTTAAATATCAAATATTATTAGCAATTAAGCGATTGAAAATTCATCATTTTTCTTCTTTTTATTTTCATAATTGATCTAACTTTTTTTTTCATATTTATCCCCTAACATTTGTTTTATTATTTGATTGTTCTGACTTGCTTATGCTAGTATTTTTCATTTTAGCCAATAAATCTTATTCTTATACATTGTCACTCTTTTTATCACTATTTTGTCCTTTAGGGTGATATTTATTTCAGTTGTGACCCATTTTTCTCAACATGATTTAAATGAATACATAAGAAGATGGTCCAAGTTCACATCGTCAATGAGAACCATCGAGCAAAATATGGATTACTACGAGCATATAGAGAAATTCTTCAAGGCCTGGGTAAGTTTGAGTCTGATCTAGCCTTTGTCATTTTTTTTTCTGTGGGTTGTATGTGGGTTTTCTGTGGGTTGTAATGAATATACCTTTAAAATGGAAAACCCCGATAGTGGAAGAACTTACAAGGCGCATGTTAGCCGAATAAAAAGAGCTAAATTTCCAGAGAGATGGTATCACATCCCTCTTCTACTGATTCGTCAGATTCAGAAAATGAATCCCCTAGGTCAAGATTGGCAGAGCTAAAACCCTTTAATTTCAAGCAAGACTATTTTGAGAATGACAGTGACCAGGAAAACTTTGAAGAATTTTTAGCTATGGAAAATCTAGTTATTCCAGAGAAAAAATCCCTAACACCAGTAAGAATAAGAACGCCAAAAAGTCCAAAAAGTTATTCATCGGCGAGTGCAGGAGATTTAGATTATACAATATCTCCAAAAACCCAATTCTTTCCCGATAGAATTTCGACCCCATGTCCACCCAAAAGATTTCTAGACGATATGGTTTCCCCTGCAACACCGATAGAAAGGCCCCTGTCTTTACAGGAGGAATTAAACAGAGCTGTAGAAACCCCCGGCATTGCTGTAAAGAAAACTCCCCTCAAAGATTTAATTAAAACAAACCTGCGAGAAGCTATGGATTTAATTAATTTCCCCATAAAAAAGAGTCAAAGTACATTGCCCGAGAATGAAACTCCCAAGGATGACCAGCAAGGTCAACATCATGATATAACTGTGTCCAAGGTCAAACCTAAAAAGTGGACTTCATGGAGGGAAACCTTTGTGCAAAGAATGCCCCATCCCCCTGAAGACATGGCCTTCAAACAATGGAGGAACCCCGCAAAAACTATTGATTCCTCCCAAAGCTCTCAAGAATCTTTCAAATCCCCCGAGTTGAGAACTCAAGGCGAGGACTTAGAGAATAAACCTTCTACTTCCAGAGGAGTGGAAATTTACGAAGGAAGGGCAGGTGACACCTCAAAAAGTGCCACCTCTAAAAGTTCTAATCCGGATTCGTCGGAAACTAGTTCCGAAGAGTCTGATGGTGAATCAGACCATATAGTAGCTAAAAAAATAGGGAAATCAAGGCCGACCTCAGCAGCCGCACACGGGAAACAAACGAAATTAAAAGGGCAAGAATTTTTGAAAAAAAAACAATACAAAAAGTTTGACCTTATTTCGCTAGACAAAACGAAAAAGAAAATAACAAAGTGCACATAAGAGGAAAGAAGAATTGAAGAAAAGAGGGCAAAGCACATGTAAAAAAAGGGAAAAATGACAGATACATATAAAGGAAGAAGAATAAGCTCTCAGAATAGAACAACAAGATTAAAAGGCACACACAAAATTTAACAGAAAAAGATCTCAAAACTTAAACTTTTTCTAGCATACTATCTGGTACGCCATCTTTGTACTTTTCATAAGCACTTGCGAGGGCATTTCTCTTAAGCAGACCCAGATTGAACAGTAAGTTAGGAAAGTGATTTTACTGGATTAGAATCATTTGCAAGTTCCCCAAAATCATTATCCCCCTCCTTTTCTAAAACCCAAATTCTTCCCAAAAAATAAGCAAGCCGCTGTTGGTGCGGTCGGTAGGATAAACATAATAAATAAAAATAATAATGAATAAACATAATAAAGTGAAAGGTGTACTTGGCTGTTACAATGGAAGGCACAAACTTGAATTTTATTAATAGTTTTTTTGAAGCAGGTCCTATCGAAGCAGGTTTGGAAGTTGGAGCAGACTCTGGATTATCCACCAGAGAATACATCCAAGTTCCAAAGCAATGTTGCAAGAAAATGTCTTATAAACTGTCAAAAGAAACCTTGTTAAACATAATGGGCGACATTGATGCTTTGAGCAACCTAAAGTGTGAAATAAGTCAAGTGTATCAAGCTCCAGTAGTGCCGGATCCTGATGATGAGGAATTAATATCAGAAGGATGGGAACAATTTAGTTGTGATACACAGCGGCTTGCTTATTTTTTGGGAAGAATTTGGGTTTTAGAAAAGGAGGGGGATAATGATTTTGGGGAACTTGCAAATGATTCTAATCCAGTAAAATCACTTTCTTGTGAGCAGTGGTCTGCAGATGATTACAAAGCTTTTTTACGCGTCAACAGAGATGCAAGTGAAAGAGTTTCGGACAATAATAAGGGATTCTTTCATGCTTGCAGACTCCTATCTTTGCTTTTTGGGGTGGGATTAACTGAACATGATAAGGAATGGACTGTGGTAGATGACCCTCTCAAAGCTGCAAAGGATGCTATTCAAGACAGTGAGATAGCAGAAATGACCAAAGCTCTGAGATGGGCACCGACTGCTATTTGTGTTAGGGCTGCTATGTTTAGAAAAACTAAGCATGCAACGGGAGGATCCATTGCTCAGGGGTTTGCACAAAAGATAATAAATCAAATGGGATGGCCTTATGGAGATGATGCACAGAAAAGAATATCGACAAGCGACTTTTACTCATCAACTCATGCTGCAAGCCCAGTTGCTCTGCTTGCAATGATTTCTCCAAAGGACATGGGGCATTTTGGCATCATAAATCCGTTATGTGGAATTAGAGCAACGTTAAAATCCCTTTCTTCTGTTAGTCTGAGAGTGGTGGCTCCTGACCAAATATCAGGTGCTGCCATGATATCTGATTCTTTCGTGGTGCTCAAAATGCTAAGAAGTGAGGGACTTTTGCCTCTTTTGAAAAATCTTGATCAGTTGAGGTCTTTTTCTACTGATTATTTTAACTTAAAGTCTTCAGGATTCAGAGCCCACAATTCTTATGGTTATTACATAAGGTACCATCCGTACAGTGCCCACGCAAGCTTAGCGGATTTCAATCAAAGGAACCCAGCACATTGGCCTTTAGTTTGTGAGCTAGCTATCATCGCTAAGACATTTTACAAATATAGAACAATTTCAAAAAGTCCTTCTCTTCAGACTGCAGCAAACTCTTCTGAAGATTCTGGTATCGACAACACATGGAAAAGCCTCTCATCAATGAGAGCTACAGCTCCATCTGGCCTCATTGCATCCTATTAATACTCAATGAAAGGATCTAATGTTGCCTCTAGTCTTCAGAAATTAGTAGAATCTGACATTACAGATGAAGAGTTTGATGAAGTCAAAAAGGATATAGAAGGAACAATAAACAGAGGTCTTGCTCCCCTTGGAGATCCTAACTTACTGTTCAATCTGGGTCTGCTTAAGAGAAATGCCCTCGCAAGTGCTTATGAAAAGTACAAAGATGGCGTACCAGATAGTATGCTAGAAAAAGTTTAAGTTTTGAGATCTTTTTCTGTGAAATTTTGTGTGTGCCTTTTAATCTTGTTGTTCTATTCTGAGAGCTTATTCTTCTTCCTTTATATGTATCTGTCATTTTTTCCTTTTTTTACATGTGCTTTGCCCTCTTTTCTTCAATTCTTCTTTCCTCTTATGTGCACTTTGTTTTTTTCTTTTTCTTTTTCTCTTTCTTTTTCCTTCTTTTCTTTCTTATTCTTATCATTTCTACTCCTTTTTCTATTGTATTCTTTCTCTCTCACTCCCTTCTCTCAGTCTTCATTTACTTTTTCTTCATGTTCATTCTCTGTGTTGTTTCACTGTTATTTACCGAAATTAGTTGTGTTTTTATAGTTAAAAGTAGTGTGAATTAAGAAAAATTCTTGTATGATCCTATTGAGATGTGTGGCCTTATGAGCACATCTGCAGGATATTTTGGTGTTTTTTCAAGAAAGGACAGATGAAAAAACCCTGTATAAGCAAGCTTAAGGCTAAGGCAAGCTTAAGGCAAGTGAAAGCTTAAGGCTAGCAACCTTTGCAGATGACCTCACCATTGAAAGAATTATTTCGATTCTCCAAAGCATTTGGAAAGAGTGTATCAGCCCATTAAACAAAAGCGATGATGTTGTATTACAAAAACATTTCCAATCTAATGGCTCAAATAAGTATTGGAGTAGAGACTTGATCTAGTCAAAGAATGCAAATTACTGGGATTAACAATCGACCATCAATGAATTTGGAATAAACAAGCAGATGCGACGAAAGAGGTCTGCCTGAAAAGGATTGCAATTCTAAACAGTCTTGCTTCTACAAATTGGGACATTCACACTATATTGAAATTTTTTTTTACAAACAATATATAAGGCTAAAATGCAGTGTGGGGTAGTTGCTTATGGCCATAACAAAAAAAAACTTGTCCAAATTGGAAACAATCCAGAACATGGCACTCCAAATAGCTCTTGACTTAAACTTGACTTCCTTCTATATCCTTTTTGACTTCATCAAACTCTTCATCTGTAATGTCAGATTCTACTAATTTCTGAAGACTAGAGGCAACATTAGAGAGGCAAAAGTCCCTCACTTCTTCCCCAAAATCATTATCCCCCTCCTTTTCTAAAACCCAAATTATTCCCAAAAAATAAGCAAGCCGCTGTTGGTGCGGTCGGTAGGATAAACATAATAAATAAACATAATAATGAATAAACATAATAAAGTGAAAGGTGTACTTGGCTGTTACAATGGAAGGCATAAACTTGAATTTTATTAATAGTTTTTTTTGAAGCAGGTCCTATCGAAGCAGGTTTGGAAGTTGGAGCAGATTCTGGATTATCCACCAGAGAATACATCCAAGTTCCAAAGCAATGTTGCAAGAAAATGTCTTATAAACTGTCAAAAGAAACCTTGTTAAACATAATGGGCGACATTGATGCTTTGAGCGACCTAAAGTGTGAAATAAGTCAAGTGTATCAAGCTCCAGTAGTGCCGGATCCTGATGATGAGGAATTAATATCAGAAGGATGGGAACAATTTAGTTGTGATACACAGCGGCTTGCTTATTTTTTGGGAAGAATTTGGGTTTTAGAAAAGGAGGGGGATAATGATTTTGGGGAACTTGCAAATTATTCTAATCCAGTAAAATCACTTTCTTGTGAGCAGTGGTCTGCAGATGATTACAAAGCTTTTTTATGCGTCAACAGAGATGCAAGTGAAAGAGTTTCGGACAATAATAAGGGATTCTTTCATGCTTGCAGACTCCTATCTTTGCTTTTTGGGGTGGGATTAACTGAAAATGATAAGGAATTGACTGTGGTAGATGACCCTCTCAAAGCTGCAAAGGATGCTATTCAAGACAGTGAGATAAAACCCTGTAAAACCCTGGCGTCAAACCCTGTAAAATTTTAGGGGGAGAGGGGCTTAATGTATTATTCAACATCTTAGGGCCAGGGAACAAAGCTGCAATTTTTTCACCATTTTCGATAGCTTTGCAATAATGAACTTTAACCAGATGGAAAAGTAAAAAAAAAAAACTAGAAAACAGTAATTGCCATGTATCAGATGGCAGAGACCATCCTTCAGTACTAAATTGGTATAAAAGAAAAATAGGTGTAATAGCAGAGAAAAACTAAATAGCCTATTGTTTCACTCAAGGTCGTACCCAGAGGGGGTCATGGGGGTTTGAAACTTCCCCCCTGGAATGTTTGTCTGACTCGTAAAAACGTTACAAAAATGGACATACACAAATTTGTAAGCCTTTTTAGGTTTTTGAGGTACCCCCCCCCCCCCACCGAATATTTTTAGTAACACCCCTCCGAAAAAATCCTGTGTGCGGCCTTGGTTTCACTGACCACCATATGGCTCTGAAAGGAGGGCTTTGATTGATTTCAGGTCGTGTGCAATGCATAAATGATTTGTACTTGTCAAGTAAGTCAAGAGCTTTGGTTCTTGGGTTAAATATCAAATATTATTAGCAATTAAGCGATTGAAAATTCATCGTTTTTCTTCTTTTTATTTTCATAATTGATCTAACTTTTTGTTTCATATTTATCCCCTAACATTTGTTTTATTATTTGATTGTTCTGACTTGCTTATGCTAGTATTTTTCATTTTAGCCAATAAATCTTATTCTTATACATTGTCACTCTTTTTATCACTATTTTGTCCTTTAGGGTGATATTTATTTCAGTTGTGACCCATTTTTCTCAACATGATTTAAATGAATACATAAGAAGATGGTCCAAGTTCACATCGTCAATGAGAACCATCGAGCAAAATATGGATTACTACGAGCATATAGAGAAATTCTTCAAGGCCTGGGTAAGTTTGAGTCTGATCTAGCCTTTGTCATTTTTTTTTTTGTCTGTGGGTTGTATGTGGGTTTTCTGTGGGTTGTTTTCTGTGGGTTGTAATGAATATACCTTTAAAATGGAAAACCCCGATAGTGGAAGAACTTACAAGGCGCATGTTAGCCGAATAAAAAGAGCCAAATTTCCAGAGAGATGGGTATCACATCCCTCTTCTACTGATTCGTCAGATTCAGAAAATGAGCCCCCTAGGTCAAGATTGGCAGAGCTAAAACCCTTTAATTTCAAGCAAGACTATTTTGAGAATGACAGTGACCAGGAAAACTTTGAAGAATTTTTAGCTATGGAAAATCTAGTTATTCCAGAGAAAAAATCCCTAACACCAGTAAGAATAAGAACGCCAAAAAGTCCACAAAGTTATTCATCGGCGAGTGCAGGAGATTTAGATTATACAATATCTCCAAAAACCCAATTCTTCCCAGATAGAATTTCGACCCCATGTCCACCCAAAAGATTTCTAGACGATATGGTTTCCCCTGCAACACCGATAGAAAGGCCCCTGTCTTTACAGGAGGAATTAAACAGAGCTGTAGAAACCCCCGGCATTGCTGTAAAGAAAACTCCCCTCAAAGATTTAATTAAAACAAACCTGCGAGAAGCTATGGATTTAATTAATTTCCCCATAAAAAAGAGTCAAAGTACATTGCCCGAGAATAAAACTCCCAAGGATGACCAGCAAGGTCAACATCATGATATAACTGTGTCCAAGGTCAAACCTAAAAAGTGGACTTCATGGAGGGAAACCTTTGTGCAAAGAATGCCCCATCCCCCTGAAGACATGGCCTTCAAACAATGGAGGAACCCCGCAAAAACTATTGATTCCTCCCAAAGCTCTCAAGAATCTTTCAAATCCCCCGAGTTGAGAACTCAAGGCGAGGACTTAGAGAATAAACCTTCTACTTCCAGAGGAGTGGAAATTTACGAAGGAAGGGCAGGTGACACCTCAAAAAGTGCCACCTCTAAAAGTTCTAATCCGGATTCGTCGGAAACTAGTTCCGAAGAGTCTGATGGTGAATCAGACCATATAGTAGCTAAAGAAATAGGGAAATCAAGGCCGACCTCAGCAGCCGCACACGGGAAACAAACGAAATTAAAAGGGCAAGAATTTTTGAAAAAAAACAATACAAAAAGTTTGACCTTATTTCGCTAGACAAAACGAAAAAGAAAATAGACAAAGTGCACATAAGAGGAAAGAAGAATTGAAGAAAAAGGGCAAAGCACATGTAAAAAAAGGGAAAAATGACAGATACATTAAAGGAAGAAGAATAAGCTCTCAGAATAGAACAACAAGATTAAAAGGCACACACAAAATTTCACAGAAAAAGATCTCAAAACTTAAACTTTTTCTAGCATACTATCTGGTACGCCATCTTTGTACTTTTCATAAGCACTTGCGAGGGCATTTCTCTTAAGCAGACCCAGATTGAACAGTAAGTTAGGAAAGTGATTTTACTGGATTAGAATCATTTGCAAGTTCCCCAAAATCATTATCCCCCTCCTTTTCTAAAACCCAAATTCTTCCCAAAAAATAAGCAAGCCGCTGTTGGTGCGGTCGGTAGGATAAACATAAATAAAATAATGAATAAACATAATAAAGTGAAAGGTGTACTTGGCTGTTACAATGGAAGGCACAAACTTGAATTTTATTAATAGTTTTTTTGAAGCAGGTCCTATCGAAGCAGGTTTGGAAGTTGGAGCAGACTCATGATTATCCACCAGAGAATACATCCAAGTTCCAAAGCAATGTTGCAAGAAAATGTCTTATAAACTGTCAAAAGAAATCTTGTTAAACATAATGGGCGACATTGATGCTTTGAGCAACCTAAAGTGTGAAATAAGTCAAGTGTATCAAGCTCCAGTAGTGCCGGATCCTGATGATGAGGAATTAATATCAGAAGGATGGGAACAATTTAGTTGTGATACACAGCAGCTTGCTTATTTTTTGGGAAGAATTTGGGTTTTAGAAAAGGAGGGGGATAATGATTTTGGGGAACTTGCAAATGATTCTAATCCAGTAAAATCACTTTCTTGTGAGCAGTGGTCTGCAGATGATTACAAAGCTTTTTTATGCGTCAACAGAGATGCAAGTGAAAGAGTTTCGGACAATAATAAGGGATTCTTTCATGCTTGCAGACTCCTGTCTTTGCTTCTTGGGGTGGGATTAACTGAACATGATAGGGAATGGACTGTGGTAGATGACCCTCTCAAAGCTGCAAAGGATGCTATTCAAGACAGTGAGATAGCAGAAATGACCAAAGCTCTGAGATGGGCACCGACTGCTATTTGTGTTAGGGCTGCTATGTTTAGAAAAACTAAGCATGCAACGGGAGGATCCATTGCTCAGGGGTTTGCACAAAAGATAATAAATCAAATGGGATGGCCTTATGGAGATGATGCACAGAAAAGAATATCGACAAGCGACTTTTACTCATCAACTCATGCTGCAAGCCCAGTTGCTCTGCTTGCAATGATTTCTCCAAAGGACATGGGGCATTTTGGCATCATAAATCCGTTATGTGGAATTAGAGGAACGTTTAAATCCCTTTCTTCTGTTAGTCTGAGAGTGGTGGCTCCTGACCAAATATCAGGTGCTGCCATGATATCTGATTCTTTCGTGGTGCTCAAAATGCTAAGAAGTGAGGGACTTTTGCCTCTTTTGAAAAATCTTGATCAGTTGAGGTCTTTTTCTACTGATTATTTTAACTTAAAGTCTTCAGGATTCAGAGCCCACAATTCTTATGGTTATTACATAAGGTACCATCCGTACAGTGCCCACGCAAGCTTAGCGGATTTCAATCAAAGGAACCCAGCACATTGGCCTTTAGTTTGTGAGCTAGCTATCATCGCTAAGACATTTTACAAATATAGAACAATTTCAAAAAGTCCTTATCTTCAGACTGCAGCAAACTCTTCTGAAGATTCTGGTATCGACAACACATGGAAAAGCCTCTCATCAATGAGAGCTACAGCTCCAGCTGGCCTCATTGCATCCTATTAATACTCAATGAAAGGATCTAATGTTGCCTCTAGTCTTCAGAAATTAGTAGAATCTGACATTACAGATGAAGAGTTTGATGAAGTCAAAAGGGATATAGAAGGAACAATAAACAGAGGTCTTGCTCTCCTTGGAGATCCTAACTTACTGTTCAATCTGGGTCTGCTTAAGAGAAATGCCCTCGCAAGTGCTTATGAAAAGTACGAAGATGGCGTACCAGATAGTATTCTAGAAAAAGTTTAAGTTTTGAGATCTTTTTCTGTGAAATTTTGTGTGTGCCTTTTAATCTTGTTGTTCTATTCTGAGAGCTTATTCTTCTTCCTTTATATGTATCTGTCATTTTTTCCTTTTTTTACATGTGCTTTGCCCTCTTTTCTTCAATTCTTCTTTCTTCTTATGTGCACTTTGTTTTTTCTTTTTCTTTTTCTCTTTCTTTTTCCTTTTTTTCTTTCTTATTCTTATCATTTCTACTCCTTTTTCTATTGTATTCTTTCTCTCTCACTCCCTTCTCTCAGTCTTCATTTACTTTTTCTTCATGTTCATTCTCTGTGTTGTTTCACTGTTATTTACCGAAATTAGTTGTGTTTTTATAGTTAAAAGTAGTGTGAATTAAGAAAAATTCTTGTATGATCCTATTGAGATGTGTGCCCTTATGAGCACATCTGCAGGATATTTTGGTGTTTTTTCAAGAAAGGACAGATGAAAAAACCCTGTATAAGCAAGCTTAAGGCTAAGGCAAGCTTAAGGCAAGTGAAAGCTTAAGGCTAGCAACCTTTGCAGATGACCTCACCATTGAAAGAATTATTTCGATTCTCCAAAGCATTTGGAAAGAGTGTATCAGCCCATTAAACAAAAGCGATGATGTTGTATTACAAAAACATTTCCAATCTAATGGCTCAAACAAGTATTGGAGTAGAGACTTGATCTAGTCAAAGAATGCAAATTACTGGGATTAACAATCGACCATCAATGAATTTGGAATAAACAAGCAGATGCGACGAAAGAGGTCTGCCTGAAAAGGATTGCAATTCTAAACAGTCTTGCTTCTACAAATTGGGACATTCACACTATATTGAAATTTTTTTTTACAAACAATATATAAGGCTAAAATGCAGTGTGGGGTAGTTGCTTATGGCCATAACAAAAAAAAACTTGTCCAAATTGGAAACAATCCAGAACATGGCACTCCAAATAGCTCTTGACTTAAACTTGACTTCCTTCTATATCCTTTTTGACTTCATCAAACTCTTCATCTGCAATGTCAGATTCTACTAATTTCTGAAGACTAGAGGCAACATTAGAGAGGCAAAAGTCCCTCACTTCTTCCCCAAAATCATTATCCCCCTCCTTTTCTAAAACCCAAATTCTTCCCAAAAAATAAGCAAGCCGCTGTTGGTGCGGTCGGTAGGATAAACATAATAAATAAACATAATAATGAATAAACATAATAAAGTGAAAGGTGTACTTGGCTGTTACAATGGAAGGCACAAACTTGAATTTTATTAATAGTTTTTTTTTTAAGCAGGTCCTATCGAAGCAGGTTTGGAAGTTGGAGCAGATTCTGGATTATCCACCAGAGAATACATCCAAGTTCCAAAGCAATGTTGCAAGAAAATGTCTTATAAACTGTCAAAAGAAACCTTGTTAAACATAATGGGCGACATTGATGCTTTGAGCGACCTAAAGTGTGAAATAAGTCAAGTGTATCAAGCTCCAGTAGTGCCGGATCCTGATGATGAGGAATTAATATCAGAAGGATGGGAACAATTTAGTTGTGATACACAGCGGCTTGCTTATTTTTTGGGAAGAATTTGGGTTTTAGAAAAGGAGGGGGATAATGATTTTGGGGAACTTGCAAATTATTCTAATCCAGTAAAATCACTTTCTTGTGAGCAGTGGTCTGCAGATGATTACAAAGCTTTTTTATGCGTCAACAGAGATGCAAGTGAAAGAGTTTCGGACAATAATAAGGGATTCTTTCATGCTTGCAGACTCCTATCTTTGCTTTTTGGGGTGGGATTAACTGAAAATGATAAGGAATTGACTGTGGTAGATGACCCTCTCAAAGCTGCAAAGGATGCTATTCAAGACAGTGAGATAAAACCCTGTAAAACCCTGGCGTCAAACCCTGTAAAATTTTAGGGGGAGAGGGGCTTAATGTATTATTCAACATCTTAGGGCCAGGGAACAAAGCTGCAATTTTTTCACCATTTTCGATAGCTTTGCAATAATGAACTTTAACCAGATGGAAAAGTAAAAAAAAAAAACTAGAAAACAGTAATTGCCATGTATCAGATGGCAGAGACCATCCTTCAGTACTAAATTGGTATAAAAGAAAAATAGGTGTAATAGCAGAGAAAAACTAAATAGCCTATTGTTTCACTCAAGGTCGTACCCAGAGGGGGTCATGGGGGTTTGAAACTTCCCCCCTGGAATGTTTGTCTGACTCGTAAAAACGTTACAAAAATGGACATACACAAATTTGTAAGCCTTTTTAGGTTTTTGAGGTACCCCCCCCCCCCACCGAATATTTTTAGTAACACCCCCTCCGAAAAAAATCCTGTGTGCGGCCTTGGTTTCACTGACCACCATATGGCTCTGAAAGGAGGGCTTCGATTGATTTCAGGTCGTGTGCAATGCATAAATGATTTGTACTTGTCAAGTAAGTCAAGAGCTTTGGTTCTTGGGTTAAATATCAAATATTATTAGCAATTAAGCGATTGAAAATTCATCGTTTTTCTTCTTTTTATTTTCATAATTGATCTAACTTTTTGTTTCATATTTATCCCCTAACATTTGTTTTATTATTTGATTGTTCTGACTTGCTTATGCTAGTATTTTTCATTTTAGCCAATAAATCTTATTCTTATACATTGTCACTCTTTTTATCACTATTTTGTCCTTTAGGGTGATATTTATTTCAGTTGTGACCCATTTTTCTCAACATGATTTAAATGAATACATAAGAAGATGGTCCAAGTTCACATCGTCAATGAGAACCATCGAGCAAAATATGGATTACTACGAGCATATAGAGAAATTCTTCAAGGCCTGGGTAAGTTTGAGTCTGATCTAGCCTTTGTCATTTTTTTTTTCTGTGGGTTGTATGTGGGTTTTCTGTGGGTTGTTTTCTGTGGGTTGTAATGAATATACCTTTAAAATGGAAAACCCCGATAGTGGAAGAACTTACAAGGCGCATGTTAGCCGAATAAAAAGAGCCAAATTTCCAGAGAGATGGGTATCACATCCCTCTTCTACTGATTCGTCAGATTCAGAAAATGAGCCCCCTAGGTCAAGATTGGCAGAGCTAAAACCCTTTAATTTCAAGCAAGACTATTTTGAGAATGACAGTGACCAGGAAAACTTTGAAGAATTTTTAGCTATGGAAAATCTAGTTATTCCAGAGAAAAAATCCCTAACACCAGTAAGAATAAGAACGCCAAAAAGTCCACAAAGTTATTCATCGGCGAGTGCAGGAGATTTAGATTATACAATATCTCCAAAAACCCAATTCTTCCCAGATAGAATTTCGACCCCATGTCCACCCAAAAGATTTCTAGACGATATGGTTTCCCCTGCAACACCGATAGAAAGGCCCCTGTCTTTACAGGAGGAATTAAACAGAGCTGTAGAAACCCCCGGCATTACTGTAAAGAAAACTCCCCTCAAAGATTTAATTAAAACAAACCTGCGAGAAGCTATGGATTTAATTAATTTCCCCATAAAAAAGAGTCAAAGTACATTGCCCGAGAATAAAACTCCCAAGGATGACCAGCAAGGTCAACATCATGATATAACTGTGTCCAAGGTCAAACCTAAAAAGTGGACTTCATGGAGGGAAACCTTTGTGCAAAGAATGCCCCATCCCCCTGAAGACATGGCCTTCAAACAATGGAGGAACCCCGCAAAAACTATTGATTCCTCCCAAAGCTCTCAAGAATCTTTCAAATCCCCCGAGTTGAGAACTCAAGGCGAGGACTTAGAGAATAAACCTTATACTTCCAGAGGAGTGGAAATTTACGAAGGAAGGGCAGGTGACACCTCAAAAAGTGCCACCTCTAAAAGTTCTAATCCGGATTCGTCGGAAACTAGTTCCGAAGAGTCTGATGGTGAATCAGACCATATAGTAGCTAAAGAAATAGGGAAATCAAGGCCGACCTCAGCAGCCGCACACGGGAAACAAACGAAATTAAAAGGGCAAGAATTTTTGAAAAAAACAATACAAAAAGTTTGACCTTATTTCGCTAGACAAAACGAAAAAGAAAACAACAAAGTGCACATAAGAGGAAAGAAGAATTGAAGAAAAAAGGGCAAAGCACATGTAAAAAAAGGGAAAAATGACAGATACATATAAAGGAAGAAGAATAAGCTCTCAGAATAGAACAACAAGATTAAAAGGCACAAACAAAATTTCACAGAAAAAGATCTCAAAACTTAAACTTTTTCTAGCATACTATCTGGTACGCCATCTTTGTACTTTTCATAAGCACTTGCGAGGGCATTTCTCTTAAGCAGACCCAGATTGAACAGTAAGTTAGGAAAGTGATTTTACTGGATTAGAATCATTTGCAAGTTCCCCAAAATCATTATCCCCCTCCTTTTCTAAAACCCAAATTCTTCCCAAAAAATAAGCAAGCCGCTGTTGGTGCGGTCGGTAGGATAAACATAATAAATAAACATAATAATGAATAAACATAATAAAGTGAAAGGTGTACTTGGCTGTTACAATGGAAGGCACAAACTTGAATTTTATTAATAGTTTTTTTGAAGCAGGTCCTATCGAAGCAGGTTTGGAAGTTGGAGCAGACTCTGGTTTATCCACCAGAGAATACATCCAAGTTCCAAAGCAATGTTGCAAGAAAATGTCTTATAAACTGTCAAAAGAAACCTTGTTAAACATAATGGGCGACATTGATGCTTTGAGCAACCTAAAGTGTGAAATAAGTCAAGTGTATCAAGCTCCAGTAGTGCCGGATCCTGATGATGAGGAATTAATATCAGAAGGATGGGAACAATTTAGTTGTGATACACAGCGGCTTGCTTATTTTTTGGGAAGAATTTGGGTTTTAGAAAAGGAGGGGGATAATGATTTTGGGGAACTTGCAAATGATTCTAATCCAGTAAAATCACTTTCTTGTGAGCAGTGGTCTGCAGATGATTACAAAGCTTTTTTATGCGTCAACAGAGATGCAAGTGAAAGAGTTTCGGACAATAATAAGGGATTCTTTCATGCTTGCAGACTCCTATCTTTGCTTTTTGGGGTGGGATTAACTGAACATGATAAGGAATGGACTGTGGTAGATGACCCTCTCGAAGCTGCAAAGGATGCTATTCAAGACAGTGAGATAGCAGAAATGACCAAAGCTCTGAGATGGGCACCGGCTGCTATTTGTGTTAGGGCTGCTATGTTTAGAAAAACTAAGCATGCAACGGGAGGATCCATTGCTCAGGGGTTTGCACAAAAGATAATAAATCAAATGGGATGGCCTTATGGAGATGATGCACAGAAAAGAATATCGACAAGCGACTTTTACTCATCAACTCATGCTGCAAGCCCAGTTGCTCTGCTTGCAATGATTTCTCCAAAGGACATGGGGCATTTTGGCATCATAAATCCGTTATGTGGAATTAGAGGAACGTTAAAATCCCTTTCTTCTGTTAGTCTGAGAGTGGTGGCTCCTGACCAAATATCAGGTGCTGCCATGATATCTGATTCTTTCGTGGTGCTCAAAATGCTAAGAAGTGAGGGACTTTTGCCTCTTTTGAAAAATCTTGATCAGTTGAGGTCTTTTTCTACTGATTATTTTAACTTAAAGTCTTCAGGATTCAGAGCCCACAATTCTTATGGTTATTACATAAGGTACCATCCGTACAGTGCCCACGCAAGCTTAGCGGATTTCAATCAAAGGAACCCAGCACATTGGCCTTTAGTTTGTGAGCTAGCTATCATCGCTAAGACATTTTACAAATATAGAACAATTTCAAAAAGTCCTTCTCTTCAGACTGCAGCAAACTCTTCTGAAGATTCTGGTATCGACAACACATGGAAAAGCCTCTCATCAATGAGAGCTACAGCCCATCTGGCCTCATTGCATCCTATTAATACTCAATGAAAGGATCTAATGTTGCCTCTAGTCTTCAGAAATTAGTAGAATCTGACATTACAGATGAAGAGTTTGATGAAGTCAAAAAGGATATAGAAGGAACAATAAACAGAGGTCTTGCTCCCCTTGGAGATCCTAACTTACTGTTCAATCTGGGTCTGCTTAAGAGAAATGCCCTCGCAAGTGCTTATGAAAAGTACAAAGATGGCGTACCAGATAGTATGCTAGAAAAAGTTTAAGTTTTGAGATCTTTTTCTGTGAAATTTTGTGTGTGCCTTTTAATCTTGTTGTTCTATTCTGAGAGCTTATTCTTCTTCCTTTATATGTATCTGTCATTTTTTCCTTTTTTTACATGTGCTTTGCCCTCTTTTCTTCAATTCTTCTTTCCTCTTATGTGCACTTTGTTTTTTTCTTTTTCTTTTTCTCTTTCTTTTTCCTTCTTTTCTTTCTTATTCTTATCATTTCTACTCCTTTTTCTATTGTATTCTTTCTCTCTCACTCCCTTCTCTCAGTCTTCATTTACTTTTTCTTCATGTTCATTCTCTGTGTTGTTTCACTGTTATTTACCGAAATTAGTTGTGTTTTTATAGTTAAAAGTAGTGTGAATTAAGAAAAATTCTTGTATGATCCTATTGAGATGTGTGGCCTTATGAGCACATCTGCAGGATATTTTGGTGTTTTTTCAAGAAAGGACAGATGAAAAAACCCTGTATAAGCAAGCTTAAGGCTAAGGCAAGCTTAAGGCAAGTGAAAGCTTAAGGCTAGCAACCTTTGCAGATGACCTCACCATTGAAAGAATTATTTCGATTCTCCAAAGCATTTGGAAAGAGTGTATCAGCCCATTAAACAAAAGCGATGATGTTGTATTACAAAAACACTTCCAATCTAATGGTTCAAACAAGTATTGGAGTAGAGACTTGATCTAGTCAAAGAATGCAAATTACTGGGATTAACAATCGACCATCAATGAATTTGGAATAAACAAGCAGATGCGACGAAAGAGGTCTGCCTGAAAAGGATTGCAATTCTAAACAGTCTTGCTTCTACAAATTGGGACATTCACACTATATTGAATTTTTTTTTCCAAACAATATATAAGGCTAAAATGCAGTGTGGGGTAGTTGCTTATGGCCATAACAAAAAAAAACTTGTCCAAATTGGAAACAATCCAGAACATGGCACTCCAAATAGCTCTTGACTTAAACTTGACTTCCTTCTATATCCTTTTTGACTTCATCAAACTCTTCATCTGTAATGTCAGATTCTACTAATTTCTGAAGACTAGAGGCAACATTAGAGAGGCAAAAGTCCCTCACTTCTTCCCCAAAATCATTATCCCCCTCCTTTTCTAAAACCCAAATTCTTCCCAAAAAATAAGCAAGCCGCTGTTGGTGCGGTCGGTAGGATAAACATAATAAATAAACATAATAATGAATAAACATAATAAAGTGAAAGGTGTACTTGGCTGTTACAATGGAAGGCACAAACTTGAATTTTATTAATAGTTTTTTTGAAGCAGGTCCTATCGAAGCAGGTTTGGAAGTTGGAGCAGATTCTGGATTATCCACCAGAGAATACATCCAAGTTCCAAAGCAATGTTGCAAGAAAATGTCTTATAAACTGTCAAAAGAAACCTTGTTAAACATAATGGACGACATTGATGCTTTGAGCGACCTAAAGTGTGAAATAAGTCAAGTGTATCAAGCTCCAGTAGTGCCGGATCCTGATGATGAGGAATTAATATCAGAAGGATGGGAACAATTTAGTTGTGATACACAGCGGCTTGCTTATTTTTTGGGAAGAATTTGGGTTTTAGAAAAGGAGGGGGATAATGATTTTGGGGAACTTGCAAATGATTCTAATCCAGTAAAATCACTTTCTGGTGAGCAGTGGTCTGCAGATGATTACAAGGCTTTTTTATGCGTCAACAGAGATGCAAGTGAAAGAGTTTCGGACAATAATAAGGGATTCTTTCATGCTTGCAGACTCCTATCTTTGCTTTTTGGGGTGGGATTAACTGAAAATGATAAGGAATTGACTGTGGTAGATGACCCTCTCAAAGCTGCAAAGGCTGCTATTCAAGACAGTGAGATAAAACCCTGTAAAACCCTGGCGTCAAACCCTGTAAAATTTTAGGGGGAGAGGGGCTAAATGTATTATTCAACATCTTAGGGCCAGGGAACAAAGCTGCCATTTTTTCACCATTTTCGATAGCTTTGCAATAATGAACTTTAACCAGATGGAAAAGTAAAAAAAAAAACTAGAAAACAGTAATTGCCATGTATCAGATGGCAGAGACCATCCTTCAGTACTAAATTGGTATAAAAGAAAAATAGGTGTAATAGCAGAGAAAAACTAAATAGCCTATTGTTTCACTCAAGGTCGTACCCAGAGGGGGTCATGGGGGTTTGAAACTTCCCCCTGGAATGTTTGTCTGACTCGTAAAAACGTTACAAAAATGAACATACACAAATTTGTAAGCCTTTTTAGGTTTTTGAGGTACCCCCCCCCCACCGAATATTTTTAGTAACACCCCCTCCGAAAAAAATCCTGTGTGCGGCCTTGGTTTCACTGACCACCATATGGCTCTGAAAGGAGGGCTTTGATTGATTTCAGGTCGTGTGCAATGCATAAATGATTTGTACTTGTCAAGTAAGTCAAGAGCTTTGGTTCTTGGGTTAAATATCAAATATTATTAGCAATTAAGCGATTGAAAATTCATCGTTTTTCTTCTTTTTATTTTCATAATTGATCTAACTTTTTGTTTCATATTTATCCCCTAACATTTGTTTTATTATTTGATTGTTCTGACTTGCTTATGCTAGTATTTTTCATTTTAGCCAATAAATCTTATTCTTATACATTGTCACTCTTTTTATCACTATTTTGTCCTTTAGGGTGATATTTATTTCAGTTGTGACCCATTTTTCTCAACATGATTTAAATGAATACATAAGAAGATGGTCCAAGTTCACATCGTCAATGACAACCATCGAGCAAAATATGGATTACTAAGAGCATATAGAGAAATTCTTCAAGGCCTGGGTAAGTTTGAGTCTGATCTAGCCTTTGTCATTTTTTTTTTTTCTGTGGGTTGTATGTGGGTTTTCTGTGGGTTGTAATGAATATACCTTTAAAATGGAAAACCCCGATAGTGGAAGAACTTACAAGGCGCATGTTAGCTGAATAAAAAGAGCCAAATTTCCAGAGAGATGGGTATCACATCCCTCTTCTACTGATTCGTCAGATTCAGAAAATGAGCCCCCTAGGTCAAGATTGGCAGAGCTAAAATCCTTTAATTTCAAGCAAGACTATTTTGAGAATGACAGTGACCAAGAAAACTTTGAAGAATTTTTAGCTATGGAAAATCCAGTTATTCCAGAGAAAAAATCCCTAACACCAGTAAGAATAAGAACGCCAAAAAGTCCAAAAAGTTATTCATCGGCGAGTGCAGGAGATTTAGATTATACAATATCTCCAAAAACCCAATTCTTCCCCGATAGAATTTCGACCCCATGTCAACCCAAAAGATTTCTAGACGATATGGTTTCCCCTGCAACACCGATAGAAAGGCCCCTGTCTTTACAGGAGGAATTAAACAGAGCTGTAGAAACCCCCGGCATTGCTGTAAAGAAAACTCCCCTCAAAGATTTAATTAAAACAAACCTGCGAGAAGCTATTAATTTAATTAATTTCCCCATAAAAAAGAGTCAAAGTACATTGCCCGAGAATAAAACTCCCAAGGATGACCAGCAAGGTCAACATCATGATATAACTGTGTCCAAGGTCAAACCTAAAAAGTGGACTTCATGGAGGGAAACCTTTGTGCAAAGAATGCCCCATCCCCCTGAAGACATGGCCTTCAAACAATGGAGGAACCCCGCAAAAACTATTGATTCCTCCCAAAGCTCTCAAGAATCTTTCAAATCCCCCGAGTTGAGAACAAGGCGAGGACTTAGAGAATAAACCTTCTATTTCCAGAGGAGTGGAAATTTACGAAGGAAGGGCAGGTGACACCTCAAAAAGTGCCACCTCTAAAAGTTCTAATCCGGATTCGTCGGAAACTAGTTCCGAAGAGTCTGATGGTGAATCAGACCATATAGTAGCTAAAGAAATAGGGAAATCAAGGCCGACCTCAGCAGCCGCACACAGGAAACAAACGAAATTAAAAGGGCAAGAATTTTTGAAAAAAACAATACAAAAAGTTTGACCTTATTTCGCTAGACAAAACGAAAAAGAAAAAGAAAATAACAAAGTGCACATAAGAGGAAAGAAGAATTGAAGAAAAGAGGGCAAAGTACATGTAAAAAAAGGGAAAAATGACAGATACATATAAAGGAAGAAGAATAAGCTCTCAGAATAGAACAACAAGATTAAAAGGCACACACAAAATTTCACAGAAAAAGATCTCAAAACTTAAACTTTTTCTAGCATACTATCTGGTACGCCATCTTTGTACTTTTCATAAGCACTTGCGAAGGCATTTCTCTTAAGCAGACCCAGATTGAACAGTAAGTTAGGAAAGTGATTTTACTGGATTAGAATCATTTGCAAGTTCTCCAAAATCATTATCCCCCTCCTTTTCTAAAACCCAAATTCTTCCCAAAAAATAAGCAAGCCGCTGTTGGTGCGGTCGGTAGGATAAACATAATAAATAAACATAATAATGAATAAACATAATAAAGTGAAAGGTGTACTTGGCTGTTACAATGGAAGGCACAAACTTGAATTTTATTAATAGTTTTTTTGAAGCAGGTCCTATCGAAGCAGGTTTGGAAGTTGGAGCAGACTCTGGATTATCCACCAGAGAATACATCCAAGTTCCAAAGCAATGTTGCAAGAAAATGTCTTATAAACTGTGAAAAGAAACCTTGTTAAACATAATGGGCGACATTGATGCTTTGAGCAACCTAAAGTGTGAAATAAGTCAAGCGTATCAAGCTCCAGTAGTGCCGGATCCTGATGATGAGGAATTAATATCAGAAGGATGGGAACAATTTAGTTGTGATACACAGCGGCTTGCTTATTTTTTGGGAAGAATTTGGGTTTTAGAAAAGGAGGGGGATAATGATTTTGGGGAACTTGCAAATGATTCTAATCCAGTAAAATCACTTTCTTGTGAGCAGTGGTCTGCAGATGATTACAAAGCTTTTTTATGCGTCAACAGAGATGCAAGTGAAAGAGTTTCGGACAATAATAAGGGATTCTTTCATGCTTGCAGACTCCTATCTTTGCTTTTTGGGGTGGGATTAACTGAACATGATAAGGAATGGACTGTGGTAGATGACCCTCTCAAAGCTGCAAAGGATGCTATTCAAGACAGTGAGATAACAGAAATGACCAAAGCTCTGAGATGGGCACCGACTGCTATTTGTGTTAGGGCTGCTATGTTTAGAAAAACTAAGCATGCAACGGGAGGATCCATTGCTCAGGGGTTTGCACAAAAGATAATAAATCAAATGGGATGGCCTTATGGAGATGATGCACAGAAAAGAATATCGACAAGCGACTTTTACTCATCAACTCATGCTGCAAGCCCAGTTGCTCTGCTTGCAATGATTTCTCCAAAGGACATGGGGCATTTTGGCATCATAAATCCGTTATGTGGAATTAGAGGAACGTTAAAATCCCTTTCTTCTGTTAGTCTGAGAGTGGTGGCTCCTGACCAAATATCAGGTGCTGCCATGATATCTGATTCTTTCGTGGTGCTCAAAATGCTAAGAAGTGAGGGACTTTTGCCTCTTTTGAAAAATCTTGATCAGTTGAGGTCTTTTTCTACTGATTATTTTAACTTAAAGTCTTCAGGATTCAGAGCCCACAATTCTTATGGTTATTACATAAGGTACCATCCGTACAGTGCCCACGCAAGCTTAGCGGATTTCAATCAAAGGAACCCAGCACATTGGCCTTTAGTTTGTGAGCTAGCTATCATCGCTAAGACATTTTACAAATATAGAACAATTTCAAAAAGTCCTTCTCTTCAGACTGCAGCAAACTCTTCTGAAGATTCTGGTATCGACAACACATGGAAAAGCCTCTCATCAATGAGAGCTACAGCTCCATCTGGCCTCATTGCATCCTATTAATACTCAATGAAAGGATCTAATGTTGCCTCTAGTCTTCAGAAATTAGTAGAATCTGACATTACAGATGAAGAGTTTGATGAAGTCAAAAAGGATATAGAAGGAACAATAAACAGAGGTCTTGCTCCCCTTGGAGATCCTAACTTACTGTTCAATCTAGGTCTGCTTAAGAGAAATGCCCTCGCAAGTGCTTATGAAAAGTACAAAGATGGCGTACCAGATAGTATGCTAGAAAAAGTTTAAGTTTTGAGATCTTTTTCTGTGAAATTTTGTGTGTGCCTTTCAATCTTGTTGTTCTATTCTGAGAGCTTATTCTTCTTCCTTTATATGTATCTGTCATTTTTTCCTTTTTTTACATGTGCTTTGCCCTCTTTTCTTCAATTCTTCTTTCCTCTTATGTGCACTTTGTTTTTTTTCTTTTTCTTTTTCTCTTTCTTTTTCCTTCTTTTCTTTCTTATTCTTATCATTTCTACTCCTTTTTCTATTGTATTCTTTCTCTCTCACTCCCTTCTCTCAGTCTTCATTTTTTTTCTTCATGTTCATTCTCTGTGTTGTTTCACTGTTATTAACCGAAATTAGTTGTGTTTTTATAGTTAAAAGTAGTGTGAATTAAGAAAAATTCTTGTATGATCCTATTGAGATGTGTGGCCTTATGAGCACATCTGCAGGATATTTTGGTGTTTTTTCAAGAAAGGACAGATGAAAAAAACCCTGTATAAGCAAGCTTAAGGCTAAGGCAAGCTTAAGGCAAGTGAAAGCTTAAGGCTAGCAACCTTTGCAGATGACCTCACCATTAAAAGAATTATTTCGATTCTCCAAAGCATTTGGAAAGAGTGTATCAGCCCATTAAACAAAAGCGATGATGTTGTATTACAAAAACATTTCCAATCTAATGGTTCAAATAAGTATTGGAGTAGAGACTTGATCTAGTCAAAGAATGCAAATTACTGGGATTAACAATCGACCATCAATGAATTTGGAATAAACAAGCAGATGCGACGAAAGAGGTCTGCCTGAAAAGGATTGCAATTCTAAACAGTCTTGCTTCTACAAATTGGGACATTCACACTATATTGAAATTTTTTTTTACAAACAATATATAAGGCTAAAATGCAGTGTGGGGTAGATGCTTATGGCCATAACAAAAAAAAACTTGTCCAAATTGGAAACAATCCAGAACATGGCACTCCAAATAGCTCTTGACTTAAACTTGACTTCCTTCTATATCCTTTTTGACTTCATGAAACTCTTCATCTGTGATGTCAGATTCTACTAATTTCTGAAGACTAGAGGCAACATTAGAGAGGCAAAAGTCCCTCACTTCTTCCCCAAAATCATTATCCCCCTCCTTTTCTAAAACCCAAATTCTTCCCAAAAAATAAGCAAGCCGCTGTTGGTGCGGTCGGTAGGATAAACATAATAAATAAACATAATAATGAATAAACATAATAAAGTGAAAGGTGTACTTGGCTGTTACAATGGAAGGCACAAACTTGAATTTTATTAATAGTTTTTTTGAAGCAGGTCCTATCGAAGCAGGTTTGGAAGTTGGAGCAGATTCTGGATTATCCACCAGAGAATACATCCAAGTTCCAAAGCAATGTTGCAAGAAAATGTCTTATAAACTGTCAAAAGAAACCTTGTTAAACATAATGGGCGACATTGATGCTTTGAGCGACCTAAAGTGTGAAATAAGTCAAGTGTATCAAGCTCCAGTAGTGCCGGATCCTGATGATGAGGAATTAATATCAGAAGGATGGGAACAATTTAGTTGTGATACACAGCGGCTTGCTTATTTTTTGGGAAGAATTTGGGTTTTAGAAAAGGAGGGGGATAATGATTTTGGGGAACTTGCAAATGATTCTAATCCAGTAAAATCACTTTCTTGTGAGCAGTGGTCTGCAGATGATTACAAAGCTTTTTTATGCGTCAACAGAGATGCAAGTGAAAGAGTTTCGGACAATAATAAGGGATTCTTTCATGCTTGCAGACTCCTATCTTTGCTTTTTGGGGTGGGATTAACTGAAAATGATAAGGAATTGACTGTGGTAGATGACCCTCTCAAAGCTGCAAAGGATGCTATTCAAGACAGTGAGATAAAACCCTGTAAAACCCTGGCGTCAAACCCTGTAAAATTTTAGGGGGAGAGGGGCTAAATGTATTATTCAACATCTTAGGGCCAGGGAACAAAGCTGCAATTTTTTCACCATTTTCGATAGCTTTGCAATAATGAACTTTAACCAGATGGAAAAGTAAAAAAAACAAACTAGAAAACAGTAATTGCCATGTATCAGATGGCAGAGACCATCCTTCAGTACTAAATTGGTATAAAAGAAAAATAGGTGTAATAGCAGAGAAAAACTAAATAGCCTATTGTTTCACTCAAGGTCGTACCCAGAGGGGGTCATGGGGGTTTGAAACTTCCCCCTGGAATGTTTGTCTGACTCGTAAAAACGATACAAAAATGGACATACACAAATTTGTAAGCCTTTTTAGGTTTTTGAGGTACCCCCCCCCCACCGAATATTTTTAGTAACACCCCCTCCGAAAAAAATCCTGTGTGCGGCCTTGGTTTCACTGACCACCATATGGCTCTGAAAGGAGGGCTTTGATTGATTTCAGGTCGTGTGCAATGCATAAATGATTTGTACTTGTCAAGTAAGTCAAGAGCTTTGGTTCTTGGGTTAAATATCAAATATTATTAGCAATTAAGCGATTGAAAATTCATCGTTTTTCTTCTTTTTATTTTCATAATTGATCTAACTTTTTGTTTCATATTTATCCCCTAACATTTGTTTTATTATTTGATTGTTCTGACTTGCTTATGCTAGTATTTTTCATTTTAGCCAATAAATCTTATTCTTATACATTGTCACTCTTTTGTCCTTTAGGGTGATATTTATTTCAGTTGTGACCCATTTTTCTCAACATGATTTAAATGAATACATAAGAAGATGGTCCAAGTTCACATCGTCAATGAGAACCATCGAGCAAAATATGGATTACTACGAGCATATAGAGAAATTCTTCAAGGCCTGGGTAAGTTTGAGTCTGATCTAGCCTTTGTCATTTTTTTTTTCTGTGGGTTGTATGTGGGTTGTATGTGGGTTTTCTGTGGGTTGTTTTCTGTGGGTTGTAATGAATATACCTTTAAAATGGAAAACCCCGATAGTCGAAGAACTTACAAGGCGCATGTTAGCCGAATAAAAAGAGCCAAATTTCCAGAGAGATGGGTATCACATCCCTCTTCTACTGATTCGTCAGATTCAGAAAATGAGCCCCCTAGGTCAAGATTGGCAGAGCTAAAACCCTTTAATTTCAAGCAAGACTATTTTGAGAATGACAGTGACCAGGAAAACTTTGAAGAATTTTTAGCTATGGAAAATCTAGTTATTCCAGAGAAAAAATCCCTAACACCAGTAAGAATAAGAACGCCAAAAAGTCCAAAAAGTTATTCATCGGCGAGTGCAGGAGATTTAGATTATATAATATCTCCAAAGACCCAATTCTTCCCCGATAGAATTTCGACCCCATGTCCACCCAAAAGATTTCTAGACGATATGGTTTCCCCTGCAACACCGATAGAAAGGCCTCTGTCTTTACAGGAGGAATTAAACAGAGCTGTAGAAACCCCCGGCATTGCTGTAAAGAAAACTCCCCTCAAAGATTTAATTAAAACAAACCTGCGAGAAGCTATGGATTTAATTAATTTCCCCATAAAAAAGAGTCAAAGCACATTGCCCGAGAATAAAACTCCCAAGGATGACCAGCAAGGTCAACATCATGATATAACTGTGTCCAAGGTCAAACCTAAAAAGTGGACTTCATGGAGGGAAACCTTTGTGCAAAGAATGCCCCATCCCCCTGAAGACATGGCCTTCAAACAATGGAGGAACCCCGCAAAAACTATTGATTCCTCCCAAAGCTCTCAAGAATCTTTCAAATCCCCCGAGTTGAGAACTCAAGGCGAGGACTTAGAGAATAAACCTTCTACTTCCAGAGGAGTGGAAATTTACGAAGGAAGGGCAGGTGACACCTCAAAAAGTGCCACCTCTAAAAGTTCTAATCCGGATTCGTCGGAAACTAGTTCCGAAGAGTCTGATGGTGAATCAGACCATATAGTAGCTAAAGAAATAGGGAAATCAAGGCCGACCTCAGCAGCCGCACACGGGAAACAAACGAAATTAAAAGGGCAAGAATTTTTGAAAAAAACAATACAAAAAGTTTGACCTTATTTCGCTAGACAAAACGAAAAAGAAAAAGAAAATAACAAAGTGCACATAAGAGGAAAGAAGAATTGAAGAAAAGAGGGCAAAGACCATGTAAAAAAAGGGAAAATGACAGATACATATAAAGGAAGAAGAATAAGCTCTCAGAATAGAACAACAAGATTAAAAGGCACACACAAAATTTCACAGAAAAAGATCTCAAAACTTAAACTTTTTCTAGCATACTATCTGGTACGCCATCTTTGTACTTTTCATAAGCACTTGCGAGGGCATTTCTCTTAAGCCGACCCAGATTGAACAGTAAGTTAGGAAAGTGATTTTGCTGGATTAGAATCATTTGCAAGTTCCCCAAAATCATTATCCCCCTCCTTTTCTAAAACCCAAATTCTTCCCAAAAAATAAGCAAGCCGCTGTTGGTGCGGTCGGTAGGATAAACATAATAAATAAAAATAATAATGAATAAACATAATAAAGTGAAAGGTGTACTTGGCTGTTACAATGGAAGGCACAAACTTGAATTTTATTAATAGTTTTTTTGAAGCAGGTCCTATCGAAGCAGGTTTGGAAGTTGGAGCAGACTCTGGATTATCCACCAGAGAATACATCCAAGTTCCAAAGCAATGTTGCAAGAAAATGTCTTATAAACTGTCAAAAGAAACCTTGTTAAACATAATGGGCGACATTGATGCTTTGAGCAACCTAAAGTGTGAAATAAGTCAAGTGTATCAAGCTCCAGTAGTGCCGGATCCTGATGATGAGGAATTAATATCAGAAGGATGGGAACAATTTAGTTGTGATACACAGCGGCTTACTTATTTTTTGGGAAGAATTTGGGTTTTAGAAAAGGAGGGGGATAATGATTTTGGGGAACTTGCAAATGATTCTAATCCAGTAAAATCACTTTCTTGTGAGCAGTGGTCTGCAGATGATTACAAAGCTTTTTTATGCGTCAACAGAGATGCAAGTGAAAGAGTTTCGGACAATAATAAGGGATTCTTTCATGCTTGCAGACTCCTATTTTTGCTTTTTGGGGTGGGATTAACTGAACATGATAAGGAATGGACTGTGGTAGATGACCCTCTCAAAGCTGCAAAGGATGCTATTCAAGACAGTGAGATAGCAGAAATGACCAAAGCTCTGATATGGGCACCGACTGCTATTTGTGTTAGGGCTGATATGTTTAGAAAAACTAAGCATGCAACGGGAGGATCCATTGCTCAGGGGTTTGCACAAAAGATAATAAATCAAATGGGATGGCCTTATGGAGATGATGCACAGAAAAGAATATCGACAAGCGACTTTTACTCATCAACTCATGCTGCAAGCCCAGTTGCTCTGCTTGCAATGATTTCTCCAAAGGACATGGGGCATTTTGGCATCATAAATCCGTTATGTGGAATTAGAGAAACGTTAAAATCCCTTTCTTCTGTTAGTCTGAGAGTGGTGGCTCCTGACCAAATATCAGGTGCTGCCATGATATCTGATTCTTTCGTGGTGCTCAAAATGCTAAGAAGTGAGGGACTTTTGCCTCTTTTGAAAAATCTTGATCAGTTGAGGTCTTTTTCTACTGATTATTTTAACTTAAAGTCTTCAGGATTCAGAGTCCACAATTCTTATGGTTATTACATAAGGTACCATCCGTACAGTGCCCACGCAAGCTTAGCGGATTTCAATCAAAGGAACCCAGCACATTGGCCTTTAGTTTGTGAGCTAGCTATCATCGCTAAGACATTTTACAAATATAGAACAATTTCAAAAAGTCCTTCTCTTCAGACTGCAGCAAACTCTTCTGAAGGTTCTGGTATCGACAACACATGGAAAAGCCTCTCATCAATGAGAGCTACAGCTCCATCTGGCCTCATTGCATCCTATTAATACTCAATGAAAGGATCTAATGTTGCCTCTAGTCTTCAGAAATTAGTAGAATCTGACATTACAGATGAAGAGTTTGATGAAGTCAAAAAGGATATAGAAGGAACAATAAACAGAGGTCTTGCTCCCCTTGGAGATCCTAACTTACTGTTCAATCTGGGTCTGCTTAAGAGAAATGCCCTCGCAAGTGCTTATGAAAAGTACAAAGATGGCGTACCAGATAGTATGCTAGAAAAAGTTTAAGTTTTGAGATCTTTTTCTGTGAAATTTTGTGTGTGCCTTTTAATCTTGTTGTTCTATTCTGAGAGCTTATTCTTCTTCCTTTATATGTATCTGTCATTTTTTCCTTTTTTTTACATGTGCTTTGCCCTCTTTTCTTCAATTCTTCTTTCCTCTCATGTGCACTTTGTTTTTTTTCTTTTTCTTTTTCTCTTTCTTTTTCCTTCTTTTCTTTCTTATTCTTATCATTTCTACCCCTTTTTCTAACGTATTCTTTCTCTCTCACTCCCTTCTCTCAGTCTTCATTTACTTTTTCTTCATGTTCATTCTCTGTGTTGTTTCACTGTTATTTACCGAAATTAGTTGTGTTTTTATAGTTAAAAGTAGTGTGAATTAAGAAAAATTCTTGTATGATCCTATTGAGGTGTGTGGCCTTATGAGCACATCTGCAGGATATTTTGGTGTTTTTTCAAGAAAGGACAGATGAAAAAACCCTGTATAAGCAAGCTTAAGGCTAAGGCAAGCTTAAGGCAAGTGAAAGCTTAAGGCTAGCAACCTTTGCAGATGACCTCACCATTGAAAGAATTATTTCGATTCTCCAAAGCATTTGGAAAGAGTGTATCAGCCCATTAAACAAAAGCGATGATGTTGTATTACAAAAACATTTCCAATCTAATGGCTCAAATAAGTATTGGAGTAGAGACTTGATCTAGTCAAAGAATGCAAATTACTGGGATTAACAATCGACCATCAATGAATTTGGAACAAACAAGCAGATGCGACGAAAGAGGTCTGCCTGAAAAGGATTGCAATTCTAAACAGTCTTGCTTCTACAAATTGGGACATTCACACTATATTGAAATTTTTTTTACAAACAATATATAAGGCTAAAATGCAGTGTGGGGTAGTTGCTTATGGCCATAACAAAAAAAAACTTGTCCAAATTGGAAACAATCCAGAACATGGCACTCCAAATAGCTCTTGACTTAAACTTGACTTCCTTCTATATCCTTTTTGACTTCATCAAACTCTTCATCTGTAATGTCAGATTCTACTAATTTCTGAAGACTAGAGGCAACATTAGAGAGGCAAAAGTCCCTCACTTCTTCCCAAAATCATTATCCCCCTCCTTTTCTAAAACCCAAATTCTTCCCAAAAAATAAGCAAGCCGCTGTTGGTGCGGTCGGTAGGATAAACATAATAAATAAACATAATAATGAATAAACATAATAAAGTGAAAGGTGTACTTGGCTGTTACAATGGAAGGCACAAACTTGAATTTTATTAATAGTTTTTTTGAAGCAGGTCCTATCGAAGCAGGTTTGGAAGTTGGAGCAGATTCTGGATTATCCACCAGAGAATACATCCAAGTTCCAAAGCAATGTTGCAAGAAAATGTCTTATAAACTGTCAAAAGCAACCTTGTTAAACATAATGGGCGACATTGATGCTTTGAGCGACCCTAAAGTGTGAAATAAGTCAAGTGTATCAAGCTCCAGTAGTGCCGGATCCTGATGATGAGGAATTAATATCAGAAGGATGGGAACAATTTAGTTGTGATACACAGCGGCTTGCTTATTTTTTGGGAAGAATTTGGGTTTTAGAAAAGGAGGGGGATAATGATTTTGGGGAACTTGCAAATGATTCTAATCCAGTAAAATCACTTTCCTGTGAGCAGTGGTCTGCAGATGATTACAAAGCTTTTTTATGCGTCAACAGAGATGCAAGTGAAAGAGTTTCGGACAATAATAAGGGATTCTTTAATGCTTGCAGACTCCTATCTTTGCTTTTTGGGGTGGGATTAACTGAAAATGATAAGGAATTGACTGTGGTAGATGACCCTCTCAAAGCTGCAAAGGATGCTATTCAAGACAGTGAGATAAAACCCTGTAAAACCCTGGCGTAAAACCCTGTAAAATTTTAGGGGGAGAGGGGCTAAATGTATTATTCAACATCTTAGGGCCAGGGAACAAAGCTGCAATTTTTTCACCATTTTCGATAGCTTTGCAATAATGAACTTTAACCAGATGGAAAAGTAAAAAAAAAAAAACTAGAAAACAGTAATTGCCATATATCAGATGGCAGAGACCATCCTTCAGTACTAAATTGGTATAAAAGAAAAATAGGTGTAATAGCAGAGAAAAACTAAATAGCCTATTGTTTCACTCAAGGTCGTACCCAGAGGGGGTCATGGGGGTTTGAAACTTCCCCCCCTGGAATGTTTGTCTGACTCGTAAAAACGTTACAAAAATGGACATACACAAATTTGTAAGCCTTTTTAGGTTTTTGAGGTACCCCCCCCCACCGAATATTTTTAGTAACACCCCCTCCGAAAAAATCCTGTGTGCGGCCTTGGTTTCACTGACCACCATATGGCTCTGAAAGGAGGGCTTTGATTGATTTCAGGTCGTGTGCAATGCATAAATGATTTGTACTTGTCAAGTAAGTCAAGAGCTTTGGTTCTTGGGTTAAATATCAAATATTATTAGCAATTAAGCGATTGAAAATTCATCGTTTTTCTTCTTTTTATTTTCATAATTGATCTAACTTTTTGTTTCATATTTATCCCCTAACATTTGTTTTATTATTTGATTGTTCTGACTTGCTTATGCTAGTATTTTTCATTTTAGCCAATAAATCTTATTCTTATACATTGTCACTCTTTTTATCACTATTTGTCCTTTAGGGTGATATTTATTTCAGTTGTGACCCATTTTTCTCAACATGATTTAAATGAATACATAAGAAGATGGTCCAAGTTCACATCGTCAATGAGAACCATCGAGCAAAATATGGATTACTACGAGCATATAGAGAAATTCTTCAAGGCCTGGGTAAGTTTGAGTCTGATCTAGCCTTTGTCATTTTTTTTTTCTGTGGGTTGTATGTGGGTTTTCTGTGGGTTGTAATGAATATACCTTTAAAATGGAAAACCCCGATAGTGGAAGAACTTACAAGGCGCATGTTAGCCGAATAAAAAGAGCCAAATTTCCAGAGAGGTGGGTATCACATCCCTCTTCTACTGATTCGTCAGATTCAGAAAATGAGCCCCCTAGGTCAAGATTGGCAGAGCTAAAACCCTTTAATTTCAAGCAAGAATATTTTGAGAATGACAGTGACCAGGAAAACTTTGAAGAATTTTTAGCTATGGAAAATCTAGTTATTCCAGAGAAAAAATCCCTAACACCAGTAAGAATAAGAACGCCAAAAAGTCCAAAAAGTTATTCATCGGCGAGTGCAGGAGATTTACATTATACAATATCTCCAAAAACCCAATTCTTCCCCGATAGAATTTCGACCCCATGTCCACCCAAAAGATTTCCAGACGATATGGTTTCCCCTGCAACACCGATAGAAAGGCCCCTGTCTTTACAGGAGGAATTAAACAGAGCTGTAGAAACCCCCGGCATTGCTGTAAAGAAAACTCCCCTCAAAGATTTAATTAAAACAAACCTGCGAGAAGCTATGGATTTAATTTCCCCATAAAAAAGAGTCAAAGTACATTGCCCGAGAATAAACTCCCAAGGATGACCAGCAAGGTCAACATCATGATATAACTGTGTCCAAGGTCAAACCTAAAAAGTGGACTTCATGGAGGGAAACCTTTGTGCAAAGAATGCCCCATCCCCCTGAAGACATGGCCTTCAAACAATAGAGGAACCCCGCAAAAACTATTGATTCCTCCCAAAGCTCTCAAGAATCTTTCAAATCCCCCGAGTTGAGAACTCAAGGCGAGGACTTAGAGAATAAACCTTCTACTTCCAGAGGAGTGGAAATTTACGAAGGAAGGGCAGGTGACACCTCAAAAAGTGCCACCTCTAAAAGTTCTAATCCGGATTCGTCGGAAACTAGTTCCGAAGAGTCTGATGGTGAATCAGACCATATAGTAGCTAAAGAAATAGGGAAATCAAGGCCAACCTCAGCAGCCGCACACGGGAAACAAACGAAATTAAAAGGGCAAGAATTTTTGAAAAAACAATACAAAAAGTTTGACCTTATTTCGCTAGACAAAACAAAAAGAAAAAGAAAAAAACAAAGTGCACATAAGAGGAAAGAAGAATTGAAGAAAAGAGGGCAAAGCACATGTAAAAAAAGGGGAAAATGACAGATACATATAAAGGAAGAAGAATAAGCTCTCAGAATAGAACAACAAGATTAAAAGGCACACACAAAATTTCACAGAAAAAGATCTCAAAACTTAAACTTTTTCTAGCACACTATCTGGTACGCCATCTTTGTACTTTTCATAAGCACTTGCGAGGGCATTTCTCTTAAGCAGACCCAGATTGAACAGTAATTTAGGATCTCCAAGGGGAGCAAGACCTCTGTTTATTGTTCCTTCTATATCTTTTTTGACTTCATCAAACTCTTCATCTGTAATGTCAGATTCTACTAATTTCTGAAGACTAGAGGCAACATTAGATCCTTTCATTGAGTAGTAATAGGATGCAATGAGGCCAGATGGAGCTGTAGCTCTCATTGATGAGAGGCTTTTCCATGTGTTGTCGATACCAGAATCTTCAGAAGAGTTTGCTGCAGTCTGAAGAGAAAGACTTTTTGAAATTGTTCTATATTTGTAAAATGTCTTAGCGATGATAGCTAGCTCACAAACTAAAGGCCAATGTGCTGGGTTCCTTTTATTGAAATCCGCTAAGCTTGCGTGGGCACTGTACGGATGGTACCTTATGTAATAACCATAAGAATTGTGGGCTCTGAATCCTGAAGACTTTAAGTTAAAATAATCAGTAGAAAAAGACCTCAACTGATCAAGATTTTTCAAAAGAGGCAAAAACCCTCACTTCTTCCCCAAAATCATTATCCCCCTCCTTTTCTAAAACCCAAATTCTTCCCAAAAAATAAGCAAGCCGCTGTTGGTGCGGTCGGTAGGATAAACATAATAAATAAACATAATAATGAATAAACATAATAAAGTGAAAGGTGTACTTGGCTGTTACAATGGAAGGCACAAACTTGAATTTTATTAATAGTTTTTTTGAAGCAGGTCCTATCGAAGCAGGTTTGGAAGTTGGAGCAGATTCTGGATTATCCACCAGAGAATACATCCAAGTTCCAAAGCAATGTTGCAAGAAAATGTCTTATAAACTGTCAAAAGAAACCTTGTTAAACATAATGGGCGACATTGATGCTTTGAGCGACCTAAAGTGTGAAATAAGTCAAGTGTATCAAGCTCCAGTAGTGCCGGATCCTGATGATGAGGAATTAATATCAGAAGGATGGGAACAATTTAGTTGTGATACACAGCGGCTTGCTTATTTTTTGGGAAGAATTTGGGTTTTAGAAAAGGAGGGGGATAATGATTTTGGGGAACTTGCAAATGATTCTAATCCAGTAAAATCACTTTCTTGTGAGCAGTGGTCTGCAGATGATTACAAAGCTTTTTTATGCGTCAACAGAGATGCAAGTGAAAGAGTTTCGGACAATAATAAGGGATTCTTTCATGCTTGCAGACTCCTATCTTTGCTTTTTGGGGTGGGATTAACCGAAAATGATAAAAATTGACTGTGGTAGATGACCCTCTCAAAGCTGCAAAGGATGCTATTCAAGACAGTGAGATAGCAGAAATGACCAAAGCTCTGAGATGGGCACCGACTGCTATTTGTGTTAGGGCTGCTATGTATAGAAAAACTATGCATGCAACGGGAGGATCCATTGCTCAGGGGTTTGCACAAAAGATAATAAATCAAATGGGATGGCCTTATGGAGATGATGCACAGAAAAGAATATCGACAAGCTACTTTTACTCATCAACTCATGCTGCAAGCCCAGTTGCTCTGCTTGCAATGATTTCTCCAAAGGACATGGGGCATTTTGGCATCATAAATCCGTTATGTGGAATTAGAGGAACGTTAACCCTTTCTTCTTATAGTCTGAGAGTGGTGGCTCCTGACCAAATATCAGGTGCTGCCATGATATCTGATTCTTTCGTGGTGCTCAAAATGCTAAGAAGTGAGGGACTTTTGCCTCTTTTGAAAAATCTTGATCAGTTGAGGTCTTTTTCTACTGATTATTTTAACTTAAAGTCTTCAGGATTCAGAGCCCACAATTCTTATGGTTATTACATAAGGTACCATCCGTACAGTGCCCACGCAAGCTTAGCGGATTTTAATCAAAGGAACCCAGCACATTGGCCTTTAGTTTGTGAGCTAGCTATCATCGCTAAGACATTTTACAAATATAGAACAATTTCAAAAAGTCCTTCTCTTCAGACTGCAGCAAACTCTTCTGAAGATTCTGGTATCGACAACACATGGAAAAGCCTCTCATCAATGAGAGCTACAGCTCCATCTGGCCTCATTGCATCCTATTACTACTCAATGAAAGGATCTAATGTTGCCTCTAGTCTTCAGAAATTAGTAGAATCTGACATTACAGATGAAGAGTTTGATGAAGTCAAAAAGGATATAGAAGGAACAATAAACAGAGGTCTTGCTCCCCTTGGAGATCCTAACTTACTGTTCAATCTGGGTCTGCTTAAAAGAAATGCCCTCGCAAGTGCTTATGAAAAGTACAAAGATGGCGTACCAGATAGTATGCTAGAAAAAGTTTAAGCTTTGAGATCTTTTTCTGCGAAATTTGGTGTGTGCCTTTTAATCTTGTTGTTCTATTCTGAGAGCTTATTCTTCTTCCTTTATGTGTATCTGTCATTTTTCCCTTTTTTTACATGTGCTTTGCCCTCTTTTCTTCAATTCTTCTTTCCTCTTATGTGCACTTTGTTTTTTTCTTTTTCTTTTTCTTTTTCTCTTTCTTTTTCCTTCTTTTCTTCCTTATTCTTATCATTTCTACTCCTTTTTCTATTGTATTCTTTCTCTCTCACTCCCTTCTCTCAGTCTTCATTTACTTTTTCTTCATGTTCATTCTCTGCGTTGTTTCACTGTTATTAACCGAAATTAGTTGCGTTTTTATAGTTAAAAGTAGTGTGAATTAAGAAAAATTCTTGTATGATCCTATTGAGATGTGTGGCCTTATGAGCACATCTGCAGGATATTTTGGTGTTTTTTCAAGAAAGGACAGATGAAAAATTCGTCTTAACTTTCTTTGAAAATCTGCTGCTAGCTCCGTATATACCTAATTGAGTTATTTGCAGTCAACGGACATTTATGTAAAAGTAGAATAGCCCCAACTTTGTTGGAAATGTAAAAGTAATCAGTGCTAGATATAGAAAAAAAATCCTTAGCATAGTAGCTAACCTAGAACCATAAATAATCTTAGTCCTGTAGATGAATTTTAGATAGGGATGTAGAATAAAATAAGAAAAATAATTGAAAAATTTTAAGCACTCCTAATAAGCAGTTACTAATGACGGGACGTCATTAATTGATGGGAAGGGTGATGTGTACCAGGAGTAAAAGGCGATATATTTAAAATACAAGATTCTTTCCTTCTAAAGATGATTCGGGCAGAAATTAAACGTCCCCTAATTGAGTTCAAATACCGCTTCCAAGAGTCTAAAATTTTAATCAGCAAAAGATAAATTGCATTCTAGCTTCAGTCAAACAACGACGCTAGTCGTTCGAATTTCGGTAAGATAATTAGTAGCAAAAAAATGCTATGCACAACATTTCTAAGAAAGTTTAAATGGCAAAAAAACCATGTGAATGCTTGAATCATCAAAAACATTTAAAAGAGATTATTGGACGAGGATTCGCGTCCTTGGGGCACGTGAGCCAATGACGAGCAGTCCTTACAGCGCAGGACGAAAGAACTGCGTTTGGTAATGGGATAGATGTGTTTTTTAATTTTAATATATTAAGTCAGATCTAAAACGATTAGTATCGCAAATAATCCCGGTAGAAGATATTGTCATTGAAGTGACCCGTTGCTGTACAACTAAGCATGTAAGTTCAATAAATCTATTGTCTTTCTCATCTGTGTTTATTTCATTTATATGTCTGCGTCTAGTCTAATAATAGGCAATTAGTTCGTAAGTCTCCAAGGTAAATGCTCCCAAAGGAATCTGATCTCCAGATAGCCCGAGAAGAAGAGGCCACGTTTTTTCATCCCTGCAAACACCAAAACTTGTCATCGCCACAGCTTAGAAGAATGTTTCTAACCCCTGCTAGCCTATAAGAATTCGTATCTCTTAAATCAGATCTGATTATGCCATGGAAACAAAGCTTTGAGACGTCAAAACTTATAGTTCAATAATACATAATTACCCATAAAACATTACATAACAAATGGCGCGAGTCGGAAATTGGAGAAAAACTTGCGAACTAGTTAGGCTATGAAACTTTGTAATTTGAACTTAATTGTTGGGGAAGATACAGACATATAAGAAAAGTGATTAGGCCTATTGCCGCTAAGCTACGATAGGAAAACCCTTATATCTCATAGGAGATAGTAGCATCCCCCAAAATAGGTTAAGTAAAATTTTAAGTTGATATAAACGCAAAAAAAAAAAATGGAAGAACTCAGTGAGTTATTAATAGTGCAAAAGTTAGTCGGAAAAAATATAGAGATTGCAAAATCTATACCAGAGTACAATGGTCAGTCAGATATTGACGAATTCAATATCCAATTGACCCAGTTTGTACAACTAACAAAAACAGACGTTGGAGCGTTAAAAGACATGCTCCTACTACGATTAAGAGGCCAGGCCTTAACCTTTCTAAAACAGGTCGAACATACCATAGGCAATAACGCCAACTTGCCAATAAATACGGTTGATGACTTGTTAAAAGCATTCAAAGAGAGATTTATAGAAACCAGTTCAATAAATAAATTAAAACATGGAGTAGTGAACTTTGATTTTTCACAAAATATAAGGGAATATCTGGATAATATACGCATTTCTGTAGAAGCAAAATACGGAAGTGGTTCTGGGCAACTGTATGAAAAAGTCATACTAAATACCTTTTTGCAAGGGCTACCCCCAAAACTATATAGAGTAGTAATATCCAAAAATATTCAGACGTTGGATCTTGCAGTCCAAGAGGTAGAGCGACTAATCGAAGTTGATAAAATGGTTGCTAATCATAGTAATGCAAATATAAATAGCCTAGGCGACTCAAACGCAAACCTAATCTTCAAGGGTGATCAAGCATCCCCCAATTTCTTTTCAAGGGATAACTCCCCAGTAGCACAAAGAAACAAAACGCCAGAACCCGCTAGGCAGAAAACAGTACGTTTTCAGCCCATTAACCCTACAATAATAAGGTGCTATAACTGCAATCGTGTTGGCCACATAGCAACAGAGTGCCACTATGTCCCCAATCCCATACCAAGAAATGCTGTCGGTAATACGCAAAATTACGGTAACCATTTGTTCAGAAGAACAAATTTTAGCACCGGTCGTGCAATAGGCTATAGCCAGGGGGGATTGCGCCAATCAGTACTTTATAATGCGTACCAACCAAATTTGTATAACCCTCTCCCCAACAGGCAAATTAATTACCGGTTTGAAAACCCAAATACTCGCCAAGGCCAATATAATGCGAGAATGCAATATAGAAATCACAAAAATTTGCCGATGAAAAATGAAAACTTTGCAAGCCAACGGCACTGGCAATCAGCGCCAGCAAACGGCACTGACACGAGACATCCACGTTACCATAATAATACATGGCGAAGACAGGCAGACGTAAATCATTTAAATATGCCTACGAAACCTAATACGTCTGAATATCTATTACAGGCACCGACAAATGAAATAAATCCTCAGGAAAACGCTTCAGGCCCCTCAGAAACATGAATTGGACCCAGAGGGTGCCAGGAATATTTAATAGGTCCAAGACAGTATTAGTGCCTTCTTGTAGTGATATTATTAAAAAGTTACCTATATTTAATGATTTTTGTGTAGAAAATGTTTATTTTAAGGCTTTGATCGACTCAGGTGCAACAATTAGTATCATAAACTCTTGCGTATTCAATATGTTCCCTCTTCACATTAAACGACAGAGGAACCCTAATAATCCCAATTTAACAAGCGTGACAGGTCATAAGTTAAATGCAAAAGGGTCAATTTGGCTAAACTCAAAAAGAGACAATAGAACGTTCATGACAAATTTTATTATATGTGATAATTTCCCATATGAAGCTATTATAGGGGCAAATTTTCTAAGATCTAATAGAATACTATTAGACGTAGCCAACGAGAAGCTTGTCTACACAGCTAAGGTAGGGGAAGAAATTTCCACCTTAAGAAATCGTAACAGAGGTTACGAAGACAACATAACAGTAAACAAAATTTCTAGTGGTATAATGTCGAAGTATTATGAACCTCATATCTCGCAAAGACATGGCATAATTGGAAATTCGTTCAATTATCCTGAGAGATATTGCAGAAATGAAGTAAATTTAAATAATACAAGTATGAAATCTGCGAAAACAAAAATAGGAGATATGCGACAGTACAGGTCAAACGAAATTAAGAAAATAGTGGAATTGTGGAAAAACATAGTAAAACCCAACGTGACGCCACAAGATGCCGCAATGGCGCAGCATAGCGCCAGTATGAATCTAATAAACAATGAGAATGAAGAGAAATATTACGGATTTGCGATAAGGAAAACAAAAATCCCTCCCAAAACGATGCAAAAAATCCAAATATCACAGATGACTGAGCCAGTAATTAGCAAATCAGAAATATGGTTTGCGACACCGTCTGAAATACCCGAAAATCTGTTATGCGAGGAACAGATTATATCTTATGACAAAGGGGAAGGTTTTATTTGGGTAACCAATAACCATGAAAATGATACAATTACAATTAAAAAGGGGACATGTTTAGTCCAAATCCAGGTTTTAACGGAAAATGATTTAAATACATGGGAAAATTCTAAAAGAAACCTAGTTAACGGTATCAAAACTTCAAATAACGAATATCCTTTAACTAAATCACAATTTTTAAACAAATTTAATATAGATCATATTACGGACTTGGAACTTAAGAAAAAATTATGCGAATTATTATGGAATTTTAAGGATGTATTTTCTGCATCTGAAGATGACATCGGGTTAATACCATTTTACGAACATTCAATTTTAACGACTGGTAATCCCGTAGCAAAACAGCCATATCGTGTGCCATATAAGCACAAAGAGTGGTTAAAAAATAAAATCCATGAATTAGAAGAAAATGAAATTATACGCCCAAGTATAAGTCCGTATAGTGCACCAGTGATCTTAGTACCAAAAAAGAATGGAGATCTTAGACTCGTAGTAGATTATAGGGCTCTCAACAAACAAGTAGTTAGCGATAAATTTCCTCTACCAAGAATAGACGAAATTCTTGACTCAATTTCAAGCAAAAACAAAATTTTTACCTCTTTGGACCTTACCCAAGGCTACCACCAAGTGAAAATAGCCGAAAAGGATGTCCATAAAACTGCATTTTCAGCATCCGAATATGGTTCTTATGAATACTTGAGAGTACCATTTGGGCTTAAAACAAATTCAAGCGCGTTATGTAGACCCCTATTGCACCTGTTAAGAGGATTAAAGAATATAATTCATTTTGTTGATGATATTATATGCATGGGGGAAAACACTGAACAACACTTAGCAACTTTAGCTAAGGTGTTCGAGAAGTTCAGGCAAGGCAATTTAAAATGCCGGCCTGAGAAAGTAAATTTATTTCAATCCAAAATTAAATTTTTAGGAGTAGTAGTAACCCAGGGAGAGATATCCCCAGACCCTGATAAAATAAAATATGTTGAAAACCTCAAGCCCCCGAAAACTATGAAAGAATTAAGGGGAATTTTAGGACTTACTGGTTACTTTAGAAAATTCGTACGCAATTATTCCCAAATTGCGAAACCCCTCACGGAATTAACCAAAGGAAACTCCCATAATGTTACCTGGTCCCAGGAAGCTCAAACGTCCCTAGACCGTCTCAAAAGGGCACTCACTTCTGAACCAATTTTGTCACTCCCTGATTTCGAAAATGGAAAATTTGTGGTTACCACTGATGCTAGTTCAAAAGGCATTGGCGCAATTCTTTCGCAAATAATCCCGGTAGAAAACCCTAACCCTCTACAGGGAACGCCTAAACAAATAGAAAAAGTTATATGCTATTCAAGTAAAACTTTATCAAAAGGCGAAAGTAGTTATTCCGCCACAAACTTAGAATTGTTATCTATTATCTACCACTTGGACAAATTTAGACATTATTTAATTGGTAGAAAAGTTATACTACGATCAGACCATAAAAGCTTGCAGTACCTGTGCACATTTAAATACCCCACGGGCATTCTAGCTAGATGGATTATGAAAATCCAAGACCTAGACTATGAATTTGAACATTTAAAGGGAAAACAAAACGCAGCTTGCGACTTTTTAAGTAGATACCCAAAAAATATTCCATCGGAAGCTGAAGAAAATGAAGTTGACGCCATAATTGCTAAGAGCAATCATGGATGTAAGAAAAACGAAATCAAAGACGCAGTAAAAGAAAATAAGATTAACTATTGCCCCTTGTCTTTGGAAAATATAAAAAGAAAGCAAAAAAAAGGACGAAGTGTGTGTAGCACTAATTGATTATTTTGTGAATGATGAGGCGTTACCGGATAAATTCAAAACTCTTAAAAAAGAGATAGATAATTTTTACTATGATCTTGATGAAGAAATACTGTGTAGAATTGTGACTGCTGAGACAAATAGAAACCAAACCTCGATAATACCTGTGTTACCACAAAACTTGATAGGGCCTGGATTTGAATATTTTCATTCGGACACGGGTGGACATTTAGGAGTTATGAAAACGTTCCAAAAGTTAAAACAATACTTTTACGCACAATCTGCACTGACAAAACTTAAAGAATTTGTAAGTACATGCGAAGCATGTAACTTGAGAAAAATCCCCCCAGCTTATCCAAATCCTCCAATGGGAAGGGTCCCGGTAGCAAAGTACCCCTTCGATATTATCTCATTTGACCTATACGGTACAAGTGGGGGCTTACCTGTTTCTAGCAGAGGTAGTACTTGTATTCTTTCGGTTGTAGATCATTTTTCCGGATTTACTTTTGCAAAAGCATTAAAAAATCAAGGTGCTTATGCCGCAAGTAAGGCATTAGCAAAATTATTTTTACAATTTGGCATTCCTAATAAAATTTTGAGCGACAACGGGAGCAATTTCGTTTCGAAAGTAACAAAAGATTTAATGAGTTTTCTCAATATAGAGAAAATGGTGACAGCGCCGTACCATCCACAAGCTAATGGCAAAATAGAAAACAGGCATAAAATATTTTCGAACGTTCTAAGTATTTACACGAAAGACAATAGGAGCGACTGGGATAAATTCTTACCTTATTTAACCAACTTAATCAACACTGCTTATTCCGAAACAACCAGAGACAATCCATTTTATTTACTTTTCGGTCGTGATTTTAGAATCCCGTATGATGAGATTATTGAATCTCGGCAGTATTATAATAGCTCAGAAGATTATAAACAAGAATTCATAAATAGAATGAGGAAAACTTATAAAATAGTTAGGCAAGAGCTGGAAAAATGTAAAATAAACCAAGAACTAAGAAACCAACCCAAAGTTAAGGGGAATATAGACTTCAAAGTAGGAGACTTCGTTTACCTAAAGAACGAGGCGAAAACGGAAGGAAAAAAAACTTTCCAACAAATATTCTGGACCGTACAGAATAGTCAAAAAGTACGATAATGAATATACCTTTAAAATGGAAAAGGGCCAGGGAACAAAGCTGCAATTTTTTCACCATTTTCGATAGCTTTGCAATAATGAACTTTAACCAGATGGAAAAGTAAAAAAAAAACAAACTAGAAAACAGTAATTGCCATGTATCAGATGGCAGAGACCATCCTTCAGTACTAAATTGGTATAAAAGAAAAATAGGTGTAATAGCAGAAAAAAACTAAATAGCCTATTGTTTCACTCAAGGTCGTACCCAGAGGGGGTCATGGGGGTTTGAAACTTCCCCCCTGGAATGTTTGTCTGACTCGTAAAAACGTTACAAAAATGGACATACACAAATTTGTAAGCCTTTTTAGGTTTTTGAGGTACCCCCCCACCGAATATTTTTAGTAACACCCCCTCCGAAAAAAATCCTGTGTGTGGCCTTGGTTTCACTGACCCCCATATGGCTCTGAAAGGAGGGCTTTGATTGATGTCAGGTCGTGTGCAATGCATAAATGATTTGTACTTGTCAAGTAAGTCAAGAGCTTTGGTTCTTGGGTTAAATATCAAATATTATTAGCAATTAAGCGATTGAAAATTCATCGTTTTTCTTCTTTTTATTTTCATAATTGATCTAACTTTTTGTTTCATATTTATCCCCTAACATTTGTTTTATTATTTGATTGTTCTGACTTGCTTATGCTAGTATTTTTCATTTTAGCCAAAAATCTTATTCTTATACATTGTCACTCTTTTTATCACTATTTTGTCCTTTAGGGTGATATTTATTTCAGTAGTGACCCATTTTTCTCAACATGATTTAAATGAATACATAAGAAGATGGTCCAAGTTCACATCGTCAATGAGAACCATCGAGCAAAATATGGATTACTACGAGCATATAGAGAAATTCTTCAAGGCCTGGGTAAGTTTGAGTCTGATCTAGCCTTTGTCATTTTTTTTTCTGTGGGTTGTATGTGGGTTGTATGTGGGTTTTCTGTGGGTTGTTTTCTGTGGGTTGTAATGAATATACCTTTAAAATGGAAAACCCCGATAGTGGAAGAACTTACAAGGCGCATGTTAGCCGAATAAAAAGAGCCAAATTTCCAGAGAGATGGGTATCACATCCCTCTTCTACTGATTCGTCAGATTCAGAAAATGAGCCCCCTAGGTCAAGACTGGCAGAGCTAAAACCCTTTAATTTCAAGCAAGACTATTTTGAGAATGACAGTGACCAGGAAAACTTTGAAGAATTTTTAGCTATGGAAAATCTAGTTATTCCAGAGAAAAAATCCCTAACACCAGTAAGAATAAGAACGTCAAAAAGTCCAAAAAGTTATTCATCGGCGAGTGCAGGAGATTTAGATTTTACAATATCTCCAAAAACCCAATTCTTCCCCGATAGAATTTCGACCCCATGTCCACCCAAAAGATTTCTAGACGATATGGTTTCCCCTGCAAAACCGATAGAAAGGCCCCTGTCTTTACAGGAGGAATTAAACAGAGCTGTAGAAACCCCCGGCATTGCTGTAAAGAAAACTCCCCTCAAAGATTTAATTAAAACAAACCTGCGAGAAGCTATGGATTTAATTAATTTCCCCATAAAAAAGAGTCAAAGTACATTGCCCGAGAATAAAACTCCCAAGGATGACCAGCAAGGTCAACATCATGATATAACTGTGTCCAAGGTCAAACCTAAAAAGTGGACTTCATGGAGGGAAACCTTTGTGCAAAGAATGCCCCATCCCCCTGAAGACATGGCCTTCAAACAATGGAGGAACCCCGCAAAAACTATTGATTCCTCCCAAAGCTCTCAAGAATCTTTCAAATCCCCCAAGTTGAGAACTCAAGGCGAGGACTTAGAGAATAAACCTTCTACTTCCAGAGGAGTGGAAATTTACGAAGGAAGGGCAGGTGACACCTCAAAAAGTGCCACCTCTAAAAGTTCTAATCCGGATTCGTTGGAAACTAGTTCCGAAGAGTCTGATGGTGAATCAGACCATATAGTAGCTAAAGAAATAGGGAAATCAAGGCCGACCTCAGCAGCCGCACACGGGAAACAAACGAAATTAAAAGGGCAAGAATTTTTGAAAAAAAACAATACAAAAAGTTTGACCTTATTTCGCTAGACAAAACGAAAAAGAAAATAACAAAGTGCACATAAGAGGAAAAAAGAATTGAAGAAAAGAGGGCAAAGCACATGTAAAAAAAGGGAAAAATGACAGATACATATAAAGGAAGAAGAATAAGCTCTCAGAATAGAACAACAACATTAAAAGGCACACACAAAATTTCACAGAAAAAGATCTCAAAACTTAAACTTTTTCTAGCATACTATCTGGTACGCCATCTTTGTACTTTTCATAAGCACTTGCGAGGGCATTTCTCTTAAGCAGACCCAGATTGAACAGTAAGTTAGGAAAGTGATTTTACTGGATTAGAATCATTTGCAAGTTCCCCAAAATCATTATCCCCCTCCTTTTCTAAAACCCAAATTCTTCCCAAAAAATAAGCAAGCCGCTGTTGGTGCGGTCGGTAGGATAAACATAATAAATAAAAATAATAATGAATAAACATAATAAAGTGAAAGGTGTACTTGGCTGTTACAATGGAAGGCACAAACTTGAATTTTATTAATAGTTTTTTTGAAGCAGGTCCTATCGAAGCAGGTTTGGAAGTTGGAGCAGACTCTGGATTATCCACCAGAGAATACATCCAAGTTCCAAAGCAATGTTGCAAGAAAATGTCTTATAAACTGTCAAAAGAAACCTTGTTAAACATAATGGGCGACATTGATGCTTTGAGCAACCTAAAGTGTGAAATAAGTCAAGTGTATCAAGCTCCAGTAGTGCCGGATCCTGATGATGAGGAATTAATATCAGAAGAATGGGAACAATTTAGTTGTGATACACAGCGGCTTGCTTATTTTTTGAGAAGAATTTGGGTTTTAGAAAAGGAGGGGGATAATGATTTTGGGGAACTTGCAAATGATTCTAATCCAGTAAAATCACTTTCTTGTGAGCAGTGGTCTGCAGATGATTACAAAGCTTTTTTATGCGTCAACAGAGATGCAAGTGAAAGAGTTTCGGACAATAATAAGGGATTCTTTCATGCTTGCAGACTCCTATCTTTGCTTTTTGGGGTGGGATTAACTGAACATGATAAGGAATGGACTGTGGTAGATGACCCTCTCAAAGCTGCAAAGGATGCTATTCAAGACAGTGAGATAGCAGAAATGACCAAAGCTCTGAGATGGGCACCGACTGCTATTTGTGTTAGGGCTGCTATGTTTAGAAAAACTAAGCATGCAATGGGAGGATCCATTGCTCAGGGGTTTGCACAAAAGATAATAAATCAAATGGGATGGCCTTATGGAGATGATGCACAGAAAAGAATATCGACAAGCGACTTTTACTCATCAACTCATGCTGCAAGCCCAGTTGCTCTGCTTGCAATGATTTCTCCAAAGGACATGGGGCATTTTGGCATCATAAATCCGTTATGTGGAATTAGAGGAACGTTAAAATCTCTTTCTTCTGTTAGTCTGAGAGTGGTGGCTCCTGACCAAATATCAGGTGCTGCCATGATATCTGATTCTTTCATGGTGCTCAAAATGCTAAGAAGTGAGGGACTTTTGCCTCTTTTGAAAAATCTTGATCAGTTGAGGTCTTTTTCTACTGATTATTTTAACTTAAAGTCTTCAGGATTCAGAGCCCACAATTCTTATGTTTATTACATAAGGTACCATCCGTACAGTGCCCACGCAAGCTTAGCGGATTTCAATCAAAGGAACCCGGCACATTGGCCTTTAGTTTGTGAGCTAGCTATCATCGCTAAGACATTTTACAAATATAGAACAATTTCAAAAAGTCCTTCTCTTCAGACTGCAGCAAACTCTTCTGAAGATTCTGGTATCGACAACACATGGAAAAGCCTCTCATCAATGAGAGCTACAGCTCCATCTGGCCTCATTGCATCCTATTAATACTCAATGAAAGGATCTAATGTTGCCTCTAGTCTTCAGAAATTAGTAGAATCTGACATTACAGATGAAGAGTTTGATGAAGTCAAAAAGGATATAGAAGGAACAATAAACAGAGGTCTTGCTCCCCTTGGAGATCCTAACTTACTGTTCAATCTGGGTCTGCTTAAGAGAAATGCCCTCGCAAGTGCTTATGAAAAGTACAAAGATGGCGTACCAGATAGTATGCTAGAAAAAGTTTAAGTTTTGAGATCTTTTTCTGTGACATTTTGTGTGTGCCTTTTCATCTTGTTGTTCTATTCTGAGAGCTTATTCTTCTTCCTTTATATGTATCTGTCATTTTTTCCTTTTTTTACATGTGCTTTGCCCTCTTTTCTTCAATTCTTCTTTCCTCTTATGTGCACTTTGTTTTTTTCTTTTTCCTTTTCTCTTTCTTTTTCCTTCTTTTCTTTCTTATTCTTATCATTTCTACTCCTTTTTCTATTGTATTCTTTCTCTCTCACTCCCTTCTCTCAGTCTTCATTTACTTTTTCTTCATGTTCATTCTCTGTGTTGTTTCACTGTTATTTACCGAAATTAGTTGTGTTTTTATAGTTAAAAGTAGTGTGAATTAAGAAAAATTCTTGTATGATCCTATTGAGATGTGTGGCCTTATGAGCACATCTGCAGGATATTTTGGTGTTTTTTCAAGAAAGGACAGATGAAAAATTCGTCTTAACTTTCTTTGAAAATCTGCTGCTAGCTCCGTATATACCTAATTGAGTTAGTTGCAGTCAACGGACATTTATGTAAAAGTAGAATAGCCCACCTTTGTTGGAAATGTAAAAGTAATCAGTGCTAGATATAGAAAAAAAAAATCCTTAGTATAGTAGCTAACCAAGAACCATAAATTATCTTAGTCCTGTAGATGAATTTTAGATAGGGATGTAGAATAAAATAAGAAAAATAATTGAAAAATTTTAAGCACTCCTAATAAGCAGTTACTAATGACGGGACGTCATTAATTGATGGGAAGGGTGATGTGTACCAGGAGTAAAAGGCGATATATTTAAAATACAAGATTCTTTCCTTCTAAAGATGATTCGGGCAGAAATTAAACGTCCCCTAATTGAGTTCAAATACCGCTTCCAAGAGTCTAAAATTTTAATCAGCAAGAAGATAAATTGCATTCTAGCTTCAGTCAAACAACGACGCTAGTCGTTCGAATTTCGCTAAGATAATTAGTAGCAAAAAAAATGCGATGCACAACATTTCTAAGAAAGTTTAAATGAAAAAAAAACCGTGTGAATGCTTGAATCATCAAAAACATTTAAAAGAGATTATTGGACGAGGATTCGCGTCCTTGGGGCACGTGAGCCAATGACGAGCAGTCCTTACAGCGCAGGACGAAAGAACTGCGTTTGGTAATGGGGTAGATGTGTTTTTTAATTTTAATATATTAAGTCAGATCTAAAACGATTAGTACCGCAAATAATCCCGGTAGAAAATATTGTCATTGAAGTGACCCGTTGCTGTACAACTAAGCATGTAAGTTCAATAAATCTATTGTCTTTCTTATCTGTGTTTATTTCATTTATATGTCTGCGTCTAGTCTAATAATAGGCAATTAGTTCGTAAGTCTCCATGGTAAATGCTCCCAAAGGAATCTGATCTCCAGATAGCCCGAGAAGAAGAGGCCACGTTTTTTCATCCCTGCAAACACCAAAAGTTGTCATCGCCACAGCTTAGAAAAATGTTTCTAACCCCTGTTAGCCTATAAGGATTCGTATCTCTTAAATCAGATCTAATTGTGCCATGGAAACAAAGCTCTGAGACGTCAAAACTTATAGTTCAATAAACCTTAATTACTAGTAAAACAATACATAACATTTGTGGTATTCAGTTGTCTGAGGGTGATGCAGCAGCAATTGTTGCAGTCTTTAATAAGATACTGGTGATATTTAGAAACTCTGTTGACACAGACATACATAATAGAGAGTGAGGATTGCCGCCTCTAAATTAAGAGAGATAATAAATACAACGCCTTCCGTAGAAACCATCGTGAAAAAAATCAAAAAGGTGAGCATTCAGATCCTGAAGAACTTCTCCGCACCATGGAAGGTCAGAATAAGAACCCTTCAGAGTATTTTGCTTCAGAAGTGAACAGACCGCACGAAAAATACTCAGTCAAATGAACCAAAAGTATTAAACAAATATTGCAATTTGAAAAAATTGCACAGGTTGGAACAGTTGATTGTCAAGCTATGTCCATTGAATACTGTCCTTCTTCTTCCAGATGACAAAAACAAATTAACCTATTCTTCCGTAGAAATTTTTTTCAAAATAATGCAGAGGCAAATATATCAGGTAATTTTAGCGCCGATGGATCCGGGCGAGTTTGTAGACAGAAGTTACAACAATATCATTCAAACTACCATAATAAGAAAAGTTTTTACTAAATATCCAGCTTTTCAACGCGATGATATAGCAACACAAGGGGAAGATATGCATTCAGAGAGTGGAAAAATCGAAGTTGAGCGAAAAATTCTTGGAAAACACTTAAATCAGTCAACTAGCGAGAACAGCTTAAATGCCATTGAAAACCAAGCAAGTTTTCCATGCAGTCCCTAATTTTTGTTCGAAATACTAGAATGCTTCCCATCAGTATTTTCGAGGGTACAGTCAGCCCATGTTCGAGGGAAAGTCAGCCCCTCTGGGCTGTGTTTGTTAAAAACTAGTCCCTTAATTAGAAATAAATGGATGCTGACACCACTATTTAAAAATAAAGCCAAAAGGATTTTTCAAATCTCTGCAAATCTAAAGAAATGCAGATAAACCAGCGATAAACTGAATCAACTTTGAATCGGGTGGAGGCTTCAGACATACTTGAGGCGTCACAATGTAGCAATACGAATGTAAAGTTCTGAGTTGGTATATCGGGTGCGGAGTGATCGCGAGGTCATGAAAGCATTTCACGATGTCAAGTATAGAATGGGCCATCATTTAACTCAGAATGAACTGTGATGTTATTCATTTCAAATGAAGTCACGTTACTCAAATTACGAAAATATTAAGAGACCGAGAGATGCAAATTGCTTATGCTGCTTCAATGAGCCAGTGAAGAAGCAAGAAACTGATAGAAGTCTGCTCGTGACGACCCAGGGCATTCCTATTGACAATAGAGGAAAAACAAATTCGGAGCAGCTCACAACAGTTTTGATGGTGAAATTATCACGGGATGTAGCTAGAGTATCATGCTCCGTCTTTTGAGACATGCCTTTTGTCAAGTAGCCTCATGAAGGCGTGTATCGTCAACAAATTAATTTGCAGAGCCCAATATGTGCAAGATGGGGGAAAGATTTCCTCCACCCGTGTGGTTTCGTGAAGAGGAGTTTTTTGCTTGACTTTTGCAGGATCATGCCTGTTCTTATTATTTGCAAACCAGACTTAGTTTCATATATCGAACAACCAGTGATGGCGCTTTTACCTCAAGTTTTTGGGAAACTTTAAAGCTCCGACTTAAGCTGTTTAAATTTTGTTGCGATTTTTATTTATCGTTTGAGAAGGAAGGCAGTACATTAGTTTTGGTATTGAAAGTGTATTTTTTTTATTTTTCCTTGTCCAGCTATCCTAGAAACTCACACTCTGGCTATTCACGAACATAGATCAAATGTATTTCCACTGAGCTAGTCACTGCATCAGCTTTACGACCTTCTAATACTTCTTGCGAAGTTCCTTCCGGCCACCATATTACCAGAATGTTAAAAACCATAACTCTTGTAGATCCTACTGACCAAGCCACTTGTAATGGGTAGCTTTTGTTTGCAACTTGTAATTAGGGAAGAATAGTTAAATGAGGAATTAATTTGGATTGGGGAACCATCAGTCAGGAAGCGTAACCACATTTACTAGAGTCGTCTCTTTGCCAAGTTCCTTGAATGTTACGTGAAGGTTAACTTCCCTATGAGAGCGTTTCCTATGGAGACACTTCAACTAGTTACCTACCATGTATCGAGATACAGATATATATGAAAGAAAAACACAAGTAAGAAAGTAATAGATTTATTGAGACTTAAACTCAAATATACAGCAGCGTGCGAATATAGGTAAAACTTCAATTCAATCGTACATACAGAAAAATGATCTTTCCTTCGTGATCTCTGTATTCATAAAGATATCCAAAAACACTTTTTCACAACCATATAACACGGGTTTTGCTTCTGAGAATTAACAACTATTTCACGATAGGCCCAACTCCTGTTGGAGGACCCCCACCTAACCTAACCTTATTCTTATGCTGAAAAAATAAGATTTGTATGCTGACTGACGGTCCAATAGTTTATTCACAATATTTGTGTCATTAAACCCACACATTCCTAAGAGAACTTCAAACTTTGTGTGAAACCATGTCTTATGATTTTGTCGAGTACAATTTGCGAGATTCAAATCCGTCTCCTTTTCTACTTTCAATAGGGCATGCTTCCTTTGTACTGAAAACCAACCCGTAGGTTTTTTCCGCTTTTTACATCTGTCAAGAGCATTTGAGGATATTTAAGTCTCTTTGTTCTGTAGAACAAAGAGTGTGCGATTCTCGAAGCATTACAAAGTATGCTTGGAATTTACCAAGCTCGTATGCAAATATAATCATCTTTTTTATTTGGTGTTTTATAGGGATATTTGGCTGAGAATAATTGCGGTTTTTCTTTCCCTGTTAGGTAGTTAGACGAAAGTTTGAAATGGGATTTAAACGCAATTACGCCTATGGACTTTTCTCAAAGAACTATGGCAGATGGACTTTTCTCAAAGAACTATAAGCCTATGGAATTTTCTCAAAGAACTAGGGTAGAATCATGCCGAGAACAATGTCACTAAACAGACATCATCTAAAGTAAGAAAGGAAAATAGCAACAGATGCCTAAGAATACAAAATACCAGCCTAGAAGAATTAGACAAGTCAACGAATAAGTTCTCAACTACCCAACAAGACTATGAATATACAAATCCCACAGAAGGAAATAAAAAAGATATCACGACAACCACACATACATATGAGACCCCAGCCAAAGAGATACAGTCTTCGATATCGGAAACTACTGCAAATACAGTATTATAATTGATCGAACTTACTGGAGAATCGCCTAGAAATTTAACTATATTAACTTATCTAAAACCTACGACATTTAAAAAATGGATATGGTCGACAGGGCCCACATTTACGCGTACCCATACTATTGGCAAAGTCTTTATAAAACATGGAGCGAGAATCCCAATAACTTATACTGAAATACAAACGATAAAAGTTCAAGGGCATAAGCCAGAAGAAAAGAAAAATTACTATGAAAGAGGAAAAAGATAATTACGTACATAAGAAATGTTGGACAATAGACGGGCAAACGTACATGCGCTAGACTAGCCATGGCCGACGAACCGGCGAAAGAAGGTATTGAACCATTATATCATCTAAATTAGAAAAACACCCAGAGAGTATCAAATCATCAAGCCTTCTTAATATTATACAGACAAAGGTTACAAGCCTTATTTGAAATCGGGAAATAGTTGTTAGTACTTTGAAGCAAAACCCGGGCTATATGGTAGTGAAAAAGTGTTTTTGGATATCTTTATGAATACAGAGATCACGAAGGAAAGATCATTTTTCTGTATGTAAAATTGAATTGAAGCTTACACTGCTGTATACCTAAATGTACGTCTCAATAAATCTATTACTTTCTCACTTGTGTTTTTCTTTCATATGTGTCTGTATCTAGATACATGGTAGGTAACTAGTGCAAGTGTCTCCATAGGAAACGCTCTCATAGGGTAGTTAACCTTCACGTAACATTAAAGGAACTATGCAGAGATAACTCTAGGCAATGTGGTTACACTTCCTGACTGATGGTTCCCCAATCCAAATCAATTCCTAATTGGACTATTCCTCCCAAATTACAAGTGGCAAACAAAAGCTACCTATTACAAGTGGCGCGGTCGGTAGGATTCCATTGATAAATAAACAATCCATACACGACTTGTTCAAAATTACTACCTTCCCTGCTAATATAAAAAAGACAAATTCATTTATGACTATCACACCCGAAGCAGAAAGAATAATTACTTGTTGATCAAGATAGATGAAAATATGCCTTAGCTAATCCACAAGACTTAAAAGAGTGCGTGTCATTTAAACACCTAGTATGCCAACTAGCGTTACCTATTTATAATGTCAAATATGAATCTTGTATGTTAGATATATTTCTAAAAGACATCCAACAAGAAGAAATCCCTAATTTTTGTGAAGCTTTGATAAGAAGGACTAAACGAGAAATATTCATACAGCTTAGAAATGATCTTTGGTTATTCTCTGTTCCAAAAGATACTGTTAGAATTTTGTCTTGTTGTAATAATACTGAAAGAATCGATCGAAGTTATAGGACCGAATTACTATTACAAGACGTAGGTACAATAACCATAAAAAAGGGATGTCGACTAGTAACTAAAGAAACGACAGTGCAAACACCACTAATTAGCTCAAATATAATAAGTCCTAAAATAACCAATTTTAAGGCAATCAACCTATCGTACACAATCACCATTATAAATAGTGAGGAACTGAAAACCTCAATATGGTCCAAAATCGAAAAGAACAGAGGAGCATTACCGGTTACAAAAATAAGAGAAGCATTGGATTCATAGATCCCCCTATTTACAAATGAAGACAAAATATTAACGTACGTGGAGAATAGATACGGATTATTCTCAACAAATTTCTGGTGGAACATACTACTGACCTTATGTTTCGTATTTGCAATTTCCTTGACTATGAGAACCTTGCTAACTTTTAACTATGGAAGAATGTTGAGACTACGAAGGTAAAACCAAAAGGAAGAAAACGTGGAAACGATTCGTTTGCAAGGGATGCAAATAAATAAAAGTTCAAACAAGGATAAAATCCTTTTAATCGACAGGAATAAATTTCAAAAAATTACTAAATACTTCCGTAACATATGCCGTAACCGTCATCAGTAGATTTACTACTAATGACGGTCACTTCATATGTAATCGAAATACCTAGTATTTTTGCAAAATTAATCACTGTCGATTAAAAGAATTTTATCCCTATTTAAACTTTTATTTATCGTCGTGGAAAGGTAGTGTGGTCTTCAAAATTATCTAAGGGATGCGAAGGGTAATTTATTTGTTATAAAAAAAGGATCTAACTCTATTTTTGAGGCTGAACTTTAAGTGTGAGTGCCACGTTATATTTATAAATAACCATAGAGAAAGAAAATTCACAGCCACAGTTAAGTGCAAGATTGAAGGTTATCAGGTAATACATAGATTCACATCAGAGCTTGAGTTTCAAAGCCTAATGCAGAATAATAAATCATTTAGAATCTTTAACGTATTGCAACATGGCCTTCCTGATCATAATAAGGAAAAAAGTGAAAATACAGCTTTCAGGCAAAAAAAGGAAAGCTAAAGTTCAACTAAAAATTAAAAGAGTACGATTCAGACCTATCAGAGAATTGCATTGTGACGAAAAATTTCTCCTGCCGTATTCCTTGGGGGTTTTAGAAAAGCTCTTTCCGAGCACACTAAATCAGTACAGTTACATTTTCATCTTTTCTTGAAGCTAGAAGTAACAATGAATACTCGTAATGTAGGAACAGCAAAAGTGCAATTATTTTTCTCGAATACAAAAAAAACCATTTCATCGGCTACATCCAAAGACTATCTTGGCTTCTTTTTTGCTGTATATTATTTAAGGAATTCCAAATTAGTTTAGCTGCTTTGGAGGTACAAAAAAAATTGACCCTTCCTTTTAATTTCAGTGGGGATATTAAACACATAATAGATCATCAGAACAAAAGGAAATACCTATACACGTTATTTTCTCCCAGTTATAAGAAAGGAATGCCTCAGTATTTTCACTATGCTATCCATCAAAAATCACAAATAAGGATTCCATACAAAGTATCTAATTTTTCTTGGGCACTAATATATATGCAGTTCTTAGAGTTTTTAGTGATAACAGCTTGGACTAGTATTTAGATTGGTCTTTCGATTTGGTAACTTCTGGGAACACAGGAAAAGGAAAAACAAAACTGATTATCTGCGGAGCTCATATGATAAAATTTATACAAAAGTTCTGTGCCGCGGCATATTCAGAATCTTCGATTGCAGAGTTTGTGGTATTCAGTTGTCTGAGGGTGATGCAGCAGCAATTGTTGCAGTCTTTAATAAGATACTGGTGATATTTAGAAACTCTGTTGACATCGACATACATACTAGAGAGAGTGAAGATTGCGGCCTCTGAATTAAGAAAGATAATTATTACAACGCCTTCCGTAGAAAACATCGTGCAATTTGAAAAAATTGCACAGGTTGGAACAGTTGATTGTCAGGCTATGTCCATTGAATACTGTCCTTCTTCTTCCAGATGACAAAAACAGACTAACCAATTCTTCCGTAGAAATTTTTTTCAAAATAATGAAGAGGCAAATATATCAGGTAATTTTAGCACCGATGGATCCGGGCGAGTTTGTAGACAGAAGTTACAAAAATATCATTGAACTACCATAATAAGAAAAGTTTTTACTAAATATCCAGCCTTTCAACGCGAGGATATAGCAAGACAAGGGGAATATATGCATTCAGAGAGACGAAATATCGAAGTTGAGCGAAAAATCCTAGAAAAACCCTTAATCAGTCAACTAGCGAGAACAGCTTAAATGCCATTGAAAACCAAGCAAGTTTTCCATCGTCAGAAAAAGTCAAAGAAATTTGGAAAAAGAAAAGTAACCTTGCAGTCCCTAATTTTTATTCGAAATACTAGAATGCTTCCCATCAGTATTTTCGAGGGTACAGTCAGCCCATGTTCGAGGGGAAAGTCAGCCCCTCTGGGCTGTGTTTGTTAAAAACTAGTCCCTTAATTAGAAATAAATGGTTGCTGACACCACTATTTAAAAATGAAGCCAAAAGGATTGTTTCAAATCTTGCATATCTAAAGAATGGAGATAAACCAAGCGATGAAACTGAATCAACTTCTGAATTGGTGGAGCTTCAGAACTATACTTGAGGAGTCACAATGTAGAAATACGACATGTAAAGTTCTGAGTTGGTATGTCGGGAGCGGAGAGGATCGCGAGGTAATGAAAGCCGTTTCATGATTGTCGAGTATAGAATGGGACCATCATTTTTTCAGCATGAACTGAGATGTTATTCATTTAAAATGAAGTCCCGTTGCTCAAAATTATGAAAACATTAAAGAAGAGAGATGCAATTGCTAATGCATGCTTCAATGAGCCAGTGAAGCAAACAAGTAACTGATAGTCTGCTCGTGACGCCCGGGGCAATTCCTATTGTCCATATAATAAAAACAAAGTCGGAGCAGCTCTACAAAAAGTTGATGGTGAAATTATCACTGGATGTAGCATGAAATATCATGCTCCGTCTTTGAAGACATACGCTTTGCAAGTAGCCTTCATTAAGGCTGTATCGTCCAACAAATTAGAATCTGCAGAAGCCGTAATATGTGCAAAGATGGGGGAAGATTTCCTCCACGCTTGTGGTTTGTGAAGGGAGTTTATACTTGAATTTTGCAAGGACACACCTGTTTTTATTTGCAAACCAGACTTAGTTTCATATATTGAAACAACCAGTGATGCGCTTTTACCTCAAGTTTTTGGGAAACTTTAAAGCTCAACTTTAGCTGTTTAAATTGTTGTTGACGATTTTATTTATCGTTGAGAAGTAAGCAGTACATTAGTGTTGAGTATTGAAGTGTAGTTTTTATTTTTCCTTGTCCAGTAATCCCAGAAAATCACCTCTGGCTATTCACGAACATAGATCAAATATATTTCCACTGAGCTAGTCACTGCATCAGTTTTACGACCTTCTAATACTTCTTGCGAATTTCCTAACACCGCATTACCAGAATGTTAAACCATAACTCATGTAGATCCTACCGACCGCCCCACTTGTAATGGGTAGCTTTTGTTTGCCATATGTAATTGGGGAGGAATAGTTCAATGAGGAATTAATTTGGATTGGGGAACCATCAGTCAGGAAGTGTAAACACATTTCCTAGAGTCATCTCTTTGCCAAGTTCCTTTAATGTTACGTGAAGGTTAACTTCCTTATGAGAGCTGTTCCTATGGACACACTTGAACTAGTTACCTACCATGTATCGAGATACAGACATATATGAAAAAAACACAATAAAGAAAGTAATAGATTTATTGAGACTTACATTTAAATATACATCAGCGTACGAATATAGGTAAAACTTCAATTCAATCGTACATACAGAATAATGATCTTTCCTTCGTGATCCCTGTATTCATAAAGATATCCAAAAACACTTTTTCACTACCATATAACATGGGTTTTGCTTCTGAGCACTAACAACTATTTCACGATTGGCTCAACTCCTGCTGGAGGACCCCTACCTTATTCTTATGCTGACAAAATAAGATTTTTCTGCTGACTGACGGTCCAATAGTTTATTCACAATATTTTTATCATTAAACCCACACATTCCTAAGAGAACTTCAAACTTTGTGTAAAACAAAGTCGTATGATTTTTGTCGAGTACAATTTGCGAGATTCAAATCCGTTTCCTTTTCTAATTTCAATAGGGCATGCGTCCTTTGTACTTCAAACCAACCCGTAGGTTTTTTCCGCTTTTTACATCTGTCAAGAGCATTTGAGGATATTTAAGTGTCTCTTTGTTCTGTAGAACAAAGAGTGTGCGATTCTCGAAGCATTACAAAGAATGCTTGGAATTTATCAAGCTCGTATGCAAATATAATCATCTTTTTTACTTGGTGTTTTATAGGGATATTTGGTTGAGAATAATTGCGGTTTTTCTTTCACTGTTAGGTATTTAGACGAAAGTTTGAAATATGATTTAAACGCAATTACGCCTATGGACTTTTCTCAAAGAACTATGGCGGATGGACTTTTCTCAAAGAACTATAAGCCTATGGACTTTTATCAAAGAACTATGGCAGAATCATGCCGAGAACAATGTCACTAAACAGACATCATCTAAAGTAAGAAAGGAAAATAGCAACAGATACCTAAGAATACAAAATACCAGCCTAGAAGAATTAGACAAGTCAACGAATAAGTTCTCAACTACCCAACAAGACTATGAATATACAAATCCCACAGAAGGAAATAAAAAAGATATCACGACAACCACACATACATATGAGACCCCAGCCAAAGAGATACAGTCTTTGATATCGGAAACTACTACAAATACAGTATTAGAAGTGATCAAACTTAGTGGAGAATCGCCTAGAAATTTAACTATATTAACTTATCTAAAACCTACGAGATTTAAAAATGGATATGGTCGACAGGGCCCATATTTACACGTAGCCATTCTATTGGCAAAGTCTTTATAAAACATAGAGCGAGAATCCCAATAACGAATAGTGAAATGCAAACGATAAAAGTTCAAGGGTATTAACCATAAGAAAAGAAAAATAATCATGAAAAAGAGGAAGAAAATAATTACGTACATAAAAAATATTAGACAATAGACGGGCAAACGTACATGCGCTAGACTAGCCATGGCCGACGAACCGACAAAAGAAGGTATCGAACCATTACTTCATCTAAATGAGAAAAACGCTCAGAGAGTATAAACTCATCAAGCCTTATTAATATTATACAGACAAAGGTTACAAGCCTTATTTGAAATCGTGAAATAGTTGTTAATACTTAGAAGCAAAACCCGTGCTATATGGTAGTGAAAAAGTATTTTTGGATATCTTTATGAATACAGAGGTCACGAAGGAAAGATCATTTTTCTGTATGTAAAATTGAATTGAAGCTTACAATGCTGTATACCTAAATGTAAGTCTCAATAAATCTATTACTTTCTCACTTGTGTTTTTCTTTCATATATGTCTCTATCTCGATACATGGTAGGTAACTAGTTCAAGTGTCTCCATAGGAAACGCTCTCATAGGGTAGTTAAGCATCAAGTAACATTAAAGGAACTTTGCAAAGAGATAACTCTAGGAAATGTGGTTACGCTTCCTGATTGATGGTTCCCCAATCCAAATCAATTCCTAATTGAACTATTCCTCCCAAATTACAAGTGGCAAACAAAAGCTACACATTACAAGTGATGGATAGCTTTTGATAAACACTGATAAATCAACAATCCATATACGACTTGTACAAAATTACCACCTTCCCTGCTAATATAAAAAAGACAAATTCATTTATGACTATCACACCCGAAGCAGAATATTTACTTGTTGATCAAGATAGATGAAAATATGCCTTAGCTAATCCACAAGACTTAAAAGAGTGCGTGTCATTTAAAAACCTAGCATGCCAACTAGCGTTACCTATTTATAATGTCAAATCTGGATCTTGTATGTTAGATATATTTCTAAAAGACATCCAAGAAGAAAAAATCCCTAATTTTTGTGAAGCTTTGATAGGAAGTACTAAACGACAAATATTCATACACCTTAGAAATGATCTTTGGTTATTTTCTGTTCCAAAAAAAAACTGTTGGAATTTTGTCTTGTTGTAATAATACTGAAAGAATCGATCCAAGTTATAGGACCGAATTACTATTACAAGACGTAGGTACAATAACCATAAAAAAGGGATGTCGACTCGTAACTAAAGAAACGACAGTGCAAAGACCACTAATAACTACAAGTTTAAATATAATAAGTCCTAAAATAACCAATTTTAAGGCAATCAACCTATCGTACACAATCCCCAATATAGATAGTGAGGAACTTAAAACCTCAATATGGTCCAAAATAGAAAAGAATAGAGGAGCATTACCGGTTACAAAAATAAGAGAAGCATTGGATTCATAGATCCCCCTATTTACAAATGAAGACAAAATATTAAGGTACGTGGAGAAAAGATACGGATTATTCTCAACAAATTTCTGGTGGAACATACTACTGACCGTATGTTTCGTATTTGCGATTTCCTTGACTATGAGAACCTTGCTGAATTTTAACTATGGAAGAATTTTGAGACTACGAAGGGAAAACCCAAAGGAAGAATACGTGGAAACGACAGAAATGCAGAAGTTAAACCCGAAACCTCATGAAAACGTCTAGGCCAAGCAAAAGAGAAGACATTAGAAATTGAGTGGGTATAGAGGTCCTCACTCGCCCTTACTGTGTCTAGTCCCCTCGCTGTAATTGTCGTTTACGTACAACCGTGCGGTTACGACGCTGCAACAAGCGTTTCTTAAACAGCACGGACATGCGTGAACAATGAAGGCATGAAATATGTAGTAAACTAAGACCTCACAGTTAATGATGTAGTATAACCTATATTTAAATGATTGTTTTAAATCTTACATGTAATAAATAAGCGTGGAAGGACATTAAAATAAAACGTGTGCAATAACATATGCTAAAGAGTATAATAAAAAACCTTACTTAAAGTTAAAGGTACATTAATCTCTTAATATCGTCGTTCTTCTAAAACAGTGATTTAGAAGAAATATCTGTTTTAGATTTCCCAATAGAAATTCTATATATTTGAAACTAGTGTGATAATAACGTCGCAATGTCAAAATGCGATATGTGTAATAATATCAGTATATTTGTTTAATTTTATCTTGTAGCATAATAATCACCGTTAAATGTGCCCAATCGTATTGCTTATTATGTATTATGACTTATTAGTTTTAAAGAACATGTGATTCTGCCTAGTTATTTTTATTCCAGGAATTGGAATAACCAATTGGAAATCAATCATTACAATACATAATCCAGAACAGATACAACCTAGTTGCAGCTATCTTCATCATTCCTCAACCAACGAAGAGTACTCACAATAAATTCCAGGCAACGATGCTGAGAAGAAAATCAAGCAATCTATTAAAAACACAATCCCAATGATTACCCCCCCCCGCCCAACGATAACACATCTTATGAACTATCCGAAGACAGCAGGTGAAAATGAACTCTGTTATCAAATTTCAACACACCTGTAACTGGAAGTATCAATTCCCGTTTGACAAATTAGAGAAAGCCCATCGTCAAAGATGAACATAGCCAGGTTCGAACAATTTTGTGAAGAAACTATATTGTAAGTGTTTTAACATTTTTACATAAGACGAAAAGAGCGAAAGACAATAATCAACAACAGAATGAGTGAGTAGGATAAGAGACATGTAAGATGGTGAAGTAGGTGTGAATTTGCATGTATCCATTAATAATTTTGATAACTTATCAATAGTGTTCAGTAACAAACATACAAACTGAAAATTTTTTGCTGTTTACCAGTGAATGAGGTGAACATAGTATTGCATGTTTTAAATCGTTCAATTATATATGTATTGCTAGTTACTTAAGTGGAGTTATATGTAGATTTTTGTACAACTCCATTAACTTAGCGTAGATAGAAAGCATAATTATCCCATAGTTAGCATAAGATAAAGACTTGTAAATAGTGAATTTTCAAATAATATGGGTATTATCATATTATGAGAAATCTTAAAGTAGTAGTAGCAAAGTCCCAACCACATAAAACATTGTTGGAATCAGTGTTAGATGTAGAAATGAAAAAAAAAAGTTTAGTAGCTAGGCTGTAACCAAAGATAATCTTAGTCCGATAGAGGAACCTTGGAAAGAAAATACAATAAAATAAGAAAGGTAATAATAAGATAAAAACAAAAAATTAGTCAGGAGTGCTTACGTAAAAGTATAAGGTATTATATGATCAAAATTATATAAGACAAATAATAAATTAATTTAGAAATATTTCAAAACCCAAGGGCAAGCCAGTCCCAATGACGAAAACGTCATTAAATAATGGGAAGGGATATGTACCGTGAAAAGAAAATAAAATAACTTAAAATATAAGAAACTTATTTCCTTCTGAAAATACTCCCGAGATAAATTAAACTCCCCTTAATTGCATCTAAATGCCATTTCAAACTTTCTTCTAAATTCGTAACAGGGAAAGAAAACCCGCAATTATTCTCAACCAAATATCCCTTTAAAACACCAAGTAAAAATGATGATTATATTTTCATATGAGCTTAATAAATTCCAAGCCTACTTTGTAATACTTCGAGAATCGCACACTCTGTTCTGCAGAACAAAGATACTTAAATATGCTCAAATGCTCTTGACAGATGTAAAAAAGCGGGGAAAGAAATCTACGGGTTGGTTTGCAGTATGAAGGAAGCATGCCCTATTGAAATTAGAAAAGGAGACGGATTTGAATCTCGCAAATTGAACTCGACAAAAATCATTCGACATTGTTTTATACAAAGTTTGAAGTTCTCTTAGGAATTGAGGGTTTAATGATCAAAATATTGCGAATAAACTATTGGACCGTCAGTCAGCATAATAATCTTATTTTGTCAGCATAAGAATAAGGTAGGGGGTCCTCCAGCAGGAGTTGGGCCAATCGTGAAATAGTTGTATACAGAGATATAATCACTAAATAGTCCAGAATTAAGCATAAATTTTACAAGCCTAGAGAAAAATTTCACCGAAACACAAGATGATTACAGAATGACAAATACTGAGTTTTTAAAACAGTTTAATTCAGAACATTTACATAAAAATATTAAAACCAGGGTGGGGAAATAACTTGTGGGACTATAAGTGCACTTTTGTAAGACACAAAACTGATTATGACTTCACCCACAGATTAAACACAAAATATCTCCCTTTAAAAAATCCCAATATAAAACCTCTTACCATTTAAGATCATGACAAGATGACCAAATTAAACAAATAGAAAAACAGGGTGTTATTAAAGAGGGGGTTAGCGAGTGGTGTTTTCGGTTTACCAATCATTTTTTTTTTACCTAACTCTTGAAAACTATTGAAACCACAAGGACATCAAAACTAAAACCATTTTTACCTCTCTGCTCAATTTTAGGCCTATTCATGCTTGATAACCAGATATCCTAAGATTTTAAATATGTAATAGCTAATATTTGCTAAAATTTTAAGAAGCATATGATTTTGTAAGTCTCCACAAATTTAGAGAATTAAACTTTATATCTAATGAACAAATTTTATGTTTCATTGAAGATCCCTAGGTTCTTTAAGACATAAAAGATCAGATAAATGCTTACTAATAAAAATTGAGGCGACAATAAACAATTTTCATTACTGAAAAGATATTTTGACAGTATGTCGTGGATTTATAGTGCTTTAGATGCTTTCAAATAATACATTTTCTATGCACCGTATCTTCCAAAAATAGGATTTAACTGCAAAGACCTCTGTAAGTTCATGTCATTATTAGTTGAGGATTTATGATTAAGCAAAAAAGCATTGTAGCATTCATAACAAACTCTAGGGGGCTTTTTCAAGATGAGTAGGTTCACCAATACTCCAGTAATGTAAATACATAAAAAGAAACATTGTATTATATTACAAAATGTATCTTATTTTTAAAGGTAAAAGGAGAGCAGGAGAGAAGTATGATTTTATAAATATTTCTTTTTCTTTTAGGCTGATGCCTTAGATTCAACTAAGTATTTGGAAATAGAAATCCCTTCAGAAGAATTCCAAAATTCGTTTGCAAGGGATGCAAATAAATAAAAGTTCAAATAAGGATAAAACCCTTTTAATCGACAGGGATAAATTTCAAAAAATTACTAAATACTTCCGTAACATATGCCGTAACCGTCATCAGTAGTTTTACTACTGATTACGGTCACTTCATATGTAATCGAAATACCTAGTATTTTTGCAAAATTAATCACTGTCGACTAAAAGAATTTTATCCCTATTTGAACTTTTATTTATCGTCATGGAAAGGTAGTGTAGTCTTCAAAATTATCTAAGGGATGCGAAGGGTAATTTATTTGTTATAAAAAAGGATATAACTCTATTTTTGAGGCTGAACTTGAAGTGTGAGTGCCACATTATATTTATAAATAACCATAGAGAAAGAAAATTCACAGTCACAGTTAAGTGCAAGATTGAAGGTTATCATAGATTCACATTAGAGCTCGACTTTCAAAGCCTAATGCAGAATAATAAATAAATTATAATCTATAACGTATTGCAACATGGCCTTCCTGATCTTAATAAGAAAAAAGTGAAAATACAGCTTTCAGGCGAAAAAAGGAAAGCTAAAGTTCAACTAAAAATTATAAGAGTATAAACATTAGTATTAAATAACAACCTCCCTGCTAGCCATTCTTGAACTAGGGAAATCATTTCAAGCCATATTTTTTCATATGAACCTTCAGGAGACGGTAAAGAGCGATAAACAAAACTAAAATGCGCATAAACACAACCATTGGGTGGTTTACGTGCTTAGCCCTTGAGGCAATTCTTACTTATTTGTTATTCTGAACATTTTTTTTTACAGAATTTTTTAACTTAATTTTTCTTTTCATGCAGCCACCCCATAGTATTCTGTGGTCGAACATCGACAGTAGATCGTTTATTATATGTTTTGAAGAATCTTAATTGTACACTGGAAGGATAAACATTTACATCATATTAAAAAAAAATGAAGATGAAATATTCTATGAGAGTATGTACACATGAAAAAGTTACAGTTGTGTTGAACTATGAGACAAGCACTAGTGGTAGCACTATTGGGAATGTATGCGTGCATTGTCATTACAGTGAGAAATTAGACTCCTTTGGAGTATCAAAACAATTCAACTCTTATGATGTTGGATATGCGAGTGTGAGATATCTAGAAATGATACCACTTAAAGAGAATGCAAGCCTGAAACTATTAGTTGATGAAAAGGGGTAACTTCGTGCCCATTGTGCGGGTAATACTTTAGCTGTTAGTAAAACCCATCGCCATGTTTGGGTATTGTTTTCGGGTAAACTTCCATTTCTAATTAAACGACCCCCGTGTTTCAGTAGACACTCTTCAAAGCTGGAACAAACAGTCAAACTTTAGCGGAAAGAGCAAAGTATTGAGGAGGGGGCAACCCTTCATATATGGAATAATTTCTGTTCGTTTTTCAAATAATACCGGTAAATCAGGTTCACCCTCTGTGAAACATACTCCTCCCTCTCAAAGAAAACTCCTCCAAAGAAATTTCATAAAACGTAAAGTGCAACCCTCCGTCAAATTCCTCCCAGATATTTCCATCCTCACTGAGAATCCTTCCGTGTAAAATTACTTAGTATTAAAATTCTCCTTAGTATTCTTTCATTTTACTAAGAATTTAATCTCTAATCGGTTTCTCAAACACTCCAGAAATGTCCCCTTTCGGGGAAATCATTTCCCAGAAATCAAATTAAGCAGAAAAAAAGCCCCTAGATAACTCCCTCAGAACATCTCCAAGTGAAAAATTTGGCCAAGAGAATGTCAGACAATTATGAAGAATTTGGTATAGTAATTCTGTCAATTACCCCCAGTGTAACATTTTTCTTGGAATATTCACCCCCAGAAATTTCTCTCCCCAAGGAAGATATTTCATATAGAAATCTACCCCAAGCACAACCCCCCACCCCCAAAAAAATTTTGCCTACTTCCCAATAAAATATACTATCCATAAACAGTGGATATATTTCATAACTTACAGGCCTCTCCCTTGGACGGTCAGGGGTTAATTTACACCTAAAATCACAATTATTTGATCTTTCAATTATAGAACAAAATGGCTATTTCAAAATTTTGATCAGGTAATTCTGGGAAAAATGGACGTGGGAGGGGTCTTATAAATGTGGAATCAGCATAGTAAGCTGATTCTTATGATTAGAGTTTCGGTTACTATTGATCTGAGTCGCTCCTTCCTTACAATTTGTTACCACGAACTGTTTGATAGCACATTTTTATACTTAATATCGCTATGAGCCGTGTTTTGTGGTTTGTTAGGTTGAATATGTTTCTGCTGCCCTGATGAGTCATCAACCATAAAAATTAGTAAAACAATTCTTCTGTTGCACTTGGGAAAAAAATTATCTGTGAAACCAACAGTTTCTCTCCGAGTTTAATCTATTAGTGTTTAATGTATAGATGTGTCAAGGTTAAATCATGTTTTTCTAGGTTTTTTCAGTCATGCTTATGAGATTCACCCCCATGGCACAATGCCAACAAATGATCAACGTTGGGGGGGGGAGGAGGTACAATTAGTTGTAAGTACACATAAAATTTTATTGAAATATGAGTCGTTTTCAATATTTTCTATGATTGATGGAATTAGGATACAAAAATTGCTGCAATGGTGTTAAATTACGAATATTAAGGTTACTATTTTTGTATTTTGTTATTGATTGATCTTTTGTTTAGGAAGGAGTTTAGTATTGAGTATTAAGCGTGTGGTAGCAGTGTAAATAATATTATATTTCAGTTTTAAAAACCATCATTTCATTCATTCATAAATTTGTGGCACCGGGTATAATTAAAAATCTGATTTGCCAATAGTCTTTCCTCGAGGTTTTAGATAATTGTTGAATCTTCTTTCAAAAATATTTCCAGATCAAAGTACAACGTCAAATGAAGCTGTTCTTCAATAACTCTGTTTTGGCTCAAGATAATTTGACCAAACTGGTCAACGTCATGTCTGTGTTGTCGGTTGGGCAATTGATGGAACAATGCGGGATAGCTCTAGAGAAGAAAATGAACTCATTTAACCGTAGGAAGAGCCATTGGCACTCGATCACACCTCACACTAACAGACAGGAGAGTCGGGAGGAACGACTAAACCTGTCATATTAGCTTCATTTTGGATATATTGGGCTGATACCAATACCGTTTTCGGAGCAACAAGATATAGCGAGCATCAAAACTCGGCAGTGGACATGATTTGTAAATTGGAAGGATCACGTTGACTAGTAGAAAATATCTGCAGCGAAGGGCAAAGCTCAACATTCATTAAAGAGATTTGCCCGATCGAAGTTGGTTTTCTAAGACAGGGTATAGGAATAACAAAAAGCATCATAAGATAAAAATAAATTCTATTGTTTTTTATGAGTGTATTTTACGGTTTCTCCCCCCCCCCCCTATATACAAGCGCATTTGGAGAGGATGTAATTATATGAAGTTTCCGTTAAAAATTTGTGTTAGGTAAAAAAAATTAACAATTGAAATTGCAGAAAACTCGGCTTTGATGTCTACAAATTGAATATTACTCTTTTAAATTATGGTATGCTATTTTATCCAGATATACTTAAACAGTTAATAGGAAGAGAGTAAATGAGGCAAAAATTAACTAGTTCGTTAAGGAAGTATTCCTTTTATTTTAAAAAATTTATATTTCAGCCAATGACTCAGCCACCCAATGCCATTCAAACGTCAAGGACATAAACGTCCAGAAAAACGTCAAGCATAGCGAAAATTACTGTAAAGTCTGAAATATTAGATCAATATTGAACGAAGCCAAGAAGGGTTTAAACAAACAAAGATGATAGTTAACTACTGAATATTCTCTTCTAAGAAAAGTGGGGTTTAGGTAAATATACATACCACGCTGATTTGAGATGCTTTCTGGACAGACATATTCTTTCGATGGTTAATGAAACTTGTTTCGATCTCCAAAAATTATTTTCATACAGCTTTGGTTTATCAATAGACTTTCACAATACCCTTTAGTTACCGAATTATATGTGTATCATCTTTCGTTTTAAAACACATCTCCCTACTAGCCATTCTTGAGCAATTGAATTCCCTATCTATGAAATAAATTTAACCTGGACCTTCAGAGGACGGTAAATAACAATGTCATAACTAAAAAGGAGCATTTATCAAATTATATGTGATTGTATATCATATATAAACATTAGTATTAAATAACAACCTCCCTGCTAGCCATTCTAGAACTAGGGAAATCATTTCAAGCCATATTTTTTCATATGAACCTTCAGGAAACGGTAAAGAGCAATAAACAAAACTAAAATGCGCATAAACACAACCATTGGGTGGTTTACGTGCTTAGCCCTTGAGGCAAATCTTACTTATTTGTTATTCTGAACATTTTTTTTTTTTTTACAGAATTTTTTAACTTAATTTTTCTTTTCATGCAGCCACCCCCATAGTATTCTGTGGTTGAACATCGACAGTAGATCGTTTATTATATGTTTTGAAGAATCTTAATTGTTCACTGGAAGGATAAACATTTACATCATATTAAAAAAAATGAAGATGAAATATTCTATGAGATTATGTACACATGAAAAAGTTACAGTTGTGTTGAACTATGAGACAAGCACTAGTGGTAGCACTATTGGGAATGTATGCGTGCATTGTCATTACAGTGAGAAATTAGACTCCTTTGGAGTATCAAAACAATTCAACTCTTATGGTGTTGGATATGCGAGTGTGAGATATCTAGAAATGATACTTTTTCATCATTGCCGGCCAGCAAAGCTATTTTGGCATTCTGTTATTTTGGCAAAGCTATTAGAGTAAGGTGCCCAGTAGTCAGACAGCTAATCCCTAATGCAATAGTTAGAACACCATAAAATATCCAAAATACCATTTAGAAGGGGGTAGAAATTGGCAGAAAAGATGTCATTTCCAGCAAGTCCAGAACATCAGAAGGAACTTGTGGCTGGTTTTGTTGCTCGAATAGAAGTTTTAGAAGCTAGGATTGTAAATATGGAAGCTCGTCAAAAAGCAGTTGAACTAACGCTCTCAAAGAATGAACATGAAGAAGAAAGACCTTCCATGCTATGGAGGGTTTCCTCAGCCGTGTGGAAAACGTTTCGTCCTTACTTGATTCCTGGTTGTATCTTTGCAGCATGGTCAACCTTTTTTTTGGTAGAAAACAGCCAATGGCCTGAGTGGATGCGAGATTGTGCAGGGAAGCTGCGGGAATGCATGGAGGAGATACTGAATATTCTTCAACGAACACAAGTCGACGTCAACGAGAGAATTTTTCAGAAAGAATTTTGTTTGTAATTGTTTAAATTAAATAATGCGTTTTTTGAAAAAAAAAAAAAAAAAAAAAAAAAAAAAAAAAAAAAGAACATCTGAGCCATCTATAGTATTTCAATGCTATTATGGATGAGTTTGCTTCCTTGTTGTTATCTGGAAAAAGTGTCTAAATTATTTTGAAGTTTAATTCCTATTGTTGTTTACCCTCTAATGATAGATTATCTGCTAAGTAGTGTTTGTAAAAACTTGAACAATTGGAACAGGGCTTTTTCTTTAGGCCTTCTTACCAGCACCATCTTTTTCTTGAATAAATTGGCGCGCCATCTATAGTATCATTTATAATTAAATTTTACCAATAAGCGAGCAGAAGAGGGGAGTTTCTTGTCGCAAGGGCCGTTGTACCTGCCGGGAGTGTGACACCCTTAAACTGCGGGGATCAGGTAGCAAGAAACTACGCTTCCTTCGCTTATTAGCACGCCCACGGACTGATTTTTGGACTATTCTTTGGCATCCGATTGCAATGTCGGAGAAAAGCGATAAAGGTGAAAAGCTTATTATCAATCCGGTACTGAACTTTTTAACACGTGTCATGAATGATGGACTGAAAATAGAGGTGATCACGGCAACTGCCCTGAGTTTTTTCACTCTTGAGCAAATTATTGAAGCTAAAGCTGTACTGCATAAGGAGCTAAAAATCGAGACCCGGCTGATTAAGCATAGTAAGAAGGAGGATGAGAACGTAATAGATATGTGCAGATGGTTTAACCAAGCTGCAACTCGCGATAAAAAGCTGATTCCTACCTTTGTGATCCTAACGCCATGCTCTGTTCCTACTGTCGGGGAATCCACCTCAGCGACAGCTATCTGTCGGCTCAACGAAATCAAGCGTAAGGTCGATGGACTATACGAAATGGCACAAAATCGGCCACTGACCTGGAAACCGAGCGAACCCGCGGAGGAGCCCCCCCCTCCGGCCCAGTTACGCTGTTGTCCTCAAAAACTTACCTGACAGCTTAAATACACCTAGTGCGCGAAAGGAATTTATTGACAAGGTCTGTCCGAACAGCGAGGAAATAAGTGAGCTTCGTAAACTGAAGGGTGACTGGAAACTAGTGGTGAAATCTAAGAAAACTGCTGATACAATTGCCTCAACACTGAAAAGTGATAAAAGTGGTGTTACTGCGTCCGTACGCTCACCGAGCTATATTGGTGTACTCAAGCGCGTCCCTGAAGACCTGAATGAGCAGTCATTGCACGAACTTATCCCCCGTACTACAAAAGTTATGCAATGTGGATCCTCTCGTGCGTTCAAAGTTTATTTTGAGTCGCGACACGAGCTCGAAATCTTCGTCCGCAACTCCATTAAAGTGCACTACGAAAAACTACCCGTCGAAGTATTCGTGTTCACTCCAAGACGATGCTACTTGTGTCATACAGTTGGTCATTTAGCATCCGAGTGCACCAATCAGCCCAAATGTTCCAGATGTGGATCCGTAGAACATACATCTGATCGTCTCAATCCCTGTAAACAACCGCTTTTTTGCATAAGCTGCAACACTAGTGGACATTCTTGCTACAGCGTCCGTTGCTCGGCAAATAAACCTGCAAACGCAGACTCAAAAGCTAATAGGCTTGCCCGTGCTACTCAATGAACATTTTATCTTGGAATATGAATGGGAATTTCGCAGAAAGGCACCCAATAGTTTGTGAAATGCTAAAAAGCAATCACATTGTGTGTATCCAAGAGCACTTTGCTCTTCCTATTTCTGTAGGTCAACTGAACATTTTCCGTGCTAATAACATGTATGTTGTTCCTGCTGTCAGAAAAAAGGACCAAGGAAGGCCCTCCGGGGGTCTCGTGACGTATATTAGTAACGATGTTGAATCAAAGTTGTTTTTTTCAACGCAAAACATTCTAGTGGTTCAAGTGTGTAATTTTGTTGTTGTGAACGTATACATGCCAACCGAATATCGGGATGACGCATCTCATTCCGAATTTGCGCAAAGTTTACGTAAATTAGCTGAATGTCTTAGCAAAATCCGATTAGAATGATTGCCTTGTGTAATATTAGGTGATTTTAACTGTCCTACGAGTGCTGAATTTACTGAAACTAACGCGCTTTTTACTGGTGATCGTGAAAGTATGGTACATGGTCTCCTAGATGATACATTTACCATTTTAGAAAAAAACCAAAATTTTACATACATACACAACACAGGAAGTACTTCTAATTTAGACCATGTTATTTGCTCTAATGACCTACTCCCTACTTCAGTACGGGTGTCTGGCACTACTTTTACTTCTGACCATTTTTCAATAGAACTGCAAATCACACCTCCCGCTAAACAAACTGAGCATCCACACCAAAATAACGCAGCAAAAACTACAAAAAAATGGACACAAATACGGGATGGGAATAATGTTAATACGTCGGTTTACACGCAAGTTTCAGATGAAATTTTAGCTAAAATTAAAATCCCATTTAACCTTCTGATCCAGTCACGACGAATTGAACCTAAAGAGGCCCGACTTGAACTTGATATATATGCCGCCCAAATTACACACGCTCTTCGCTCAGCTGAGGAAGCTGCTGTTCCCATAAAGAAAATTAAGACCGGTATGCAAGTTTCAGGTTGGTCGCAAAATGCTGGCCTAGTGAATGCATGCAACCAGGCAAAATTTTGGCTTTCTGTTTGGAAGGAGTGTGGACGGCCGAGAATTGGGGTAGTAAATGCCGTTAGACTCCTTACAAAAAGAAAGTTTGGAAAAGAATTGGCTCTCCACCGGTCTAATGTAATTGCTAAGTCTTCTGAAGATGCTCTAAGAAATCCTGACCTTATATGGAAGACTCTTTCCGAAAGAAAGCCGAATTTTGCTGCATCTTCAATTTCCCTTGAATCTTGGAGAACTTATTACGAACAAGAATTTAAATCCCCCTGTCCGACTCTTAGCGCAAAATACAAGGCAGAGCTGCATAATTTCCTATCAAGCACCGACCGTTCTGACGTTACTGTGTCGGTATCCGAGGTTCAGAACGTGCTCCGTCGCATTAAAAAGAAAAAGTCACGTGGTGCTGATGGAATTTCTGCTCTTCATTTAAAAAACCCATCTTCAATGCTCATTCAGCACCTTGCCCTGCTTTTTCAGATGATTTTTGTGCAAGGTGTGGTTCCCAGTAATTTTTGCATAGGGTCCCTTACCCCTGTGCCAAAAAAGGGGAAACCCCTGGAAGAATGTACGTCTTTTCGACCCATTACTATATCAACAACTTTTTGCAAAATTTTTGAGCTACTTATAATTAATGAAATAAATGAGAAATGTTATGCACCACCCTCCCAATTTGGCTTTCAACCTGGTCTTGGTTGTGGCCATGCGCTAAGCGTCGTGGCTTCTGTCCTTATTGACGCTGAAAGCTCAGGCGAGTCGGTCGCGATTGGTATTCATGATGTCAAGCGTGCGTTTGATTCCCTTATCCACGACTAAATTATTCTAGAAATGGGAAAGAGAGGCGTCCAACGAGATGTCATAATGCCATTAAAGGACATGTATGAAAACCTCCAGGCACAAATAAAAGTTGTTTCGCCCGAGAAGAATATAAGTGAAATTTACCCAACCGTCCCAGTGCGAAAAGGCGCCCGGCAAGGTGCTCCTACTTCTGCCCCGGCTTTTAATAACAGTGTTCTTCCAGCACAGGAAAATTACCAAATAACGTGTGTTCTGGATGGTATTGACCTTTCTCTTCTTTGTTATGCTGACGATATTTTAAATATGAGCCGGAATATTGGTGGCATTGAATGCAATTTTGCTATTTTTCAAAAGCAATATGCTGTGATAGGCCTAGAATTTAACGCTGCAAAATCAGAGGTATTACTGTTTAATTGGCCCAAAAACCAAGTCCCGCCTACCATAGACCTTGGACAAACAAATATTAAGCCAGCAGATCACATCATTTATCTTGGACTACCGATTGGTAAAACGCTGAGACACACACGACAGCTATTAATTCAACATCTAGAAAAGCGTACCGGTTTTGCATACAGCAGATTGGTTGCAACGAAGTTCAGCTTCAACCGGTTTATCCTTGCTCGGCTGTATACTGCACTAGCATTGCCCCATTTTTTATACCTGAGCCCTTTTTGGCGAACATTTCCATGCACCACTAAACAGAAACTTCGAGCAATATTTTTTAAATATGGTAAGTACCTTTTAAGACTCCCCCCCTGGACACGTAACACATACCTCATTAATAGGTATAAACTGGCAGATCCCACTCTCATAATTGAAAATCAGATTTCCCGTTTTAACAGTAAAATTGGTAACCACCCCTGGCATAGTTTACTCAAGCAGTAGTCAAGTGTAGAAATGTTTCATATTTCTTGTCAGTTTAGTGTTTTTCTCGTTTGTATCCGTTGAAGTATTATTTGTCCTTTTTTTTCTTTTTTATTTTTCTTTATCTTTATTGTACTCTGTCTTGTGTTTTTGTAACGACGGGTTATAAATAAATAATAATAATAATAATACGACTAGCGACTAGCATTATCCCACGCTGTAAACATCATCTGAAGGACAATTCGGAAAACCCCAGCCACTACTAAGGTCATCTCAGTGAATATGATTATCCTATGCTAAATAAAAAACAACGTCTAAAAACATACTTTGAAATCAAGCTTCATTACAATTTTAAAACACCAGTATAAGTTCTATGAAGACGATACTAGAAACCCGTTCTCTGCCCATGTAGAGAAAAGTCCTATACGAACAATTTTATACGGAAAACGTGAACTATGAAAAGAGAAATAATTTCCCGGAAACAATATGCACAAATATAGACCCTTAAAAGACACCGAACCTATAAAAAATTAAACCGGCCAGACGAAAACCCAGTGAATGTCAACGCCACCCATAGAGAAAAAGAAGAATAAAATTTGAATACAAACTATAAGTGTACACACAACATTTAAGCTTAATCATACATAAGCCATGTCAGCGCAAAAAAAATTAAGGTGCGTCAGGGTTTTAGCCCGAGCACGGCTTACAATTTCTCCGCATTTTGCGGTAGGATCAATAATTCCGAACCTTCAGCGTAAGGATATGTTGGACGTCCCGGGCACGATTTCTAACAGATATTTCGGAAGATTGAAGTATTTTGTATGAATTTTTAACTTTTCGGACTGTGTAAGCTGATCAAGGAAAGAAGAAATGTAAAGAAAATGTGATGTTACCATTGCGTTTAAAAGTCCCGCCAGAATCATTTTTCTCACAGTATTTTTCAGAGCTAGCTTTAGCGTACACCGTGCGCATGCTTCGATATGCCGGGGACAAAACCAGATCGCGCAGCATTCTCATGTTAGATAAGATCTTTCTATCGAAGTAAATTATACAGAGCAAGATATTAACAATTGGAGTACAAGGAGCGTAACCAAGAGTAAGTCTATTCTATGAGTAAGACAGGTTTAAGGAGGTGTCAAAGACCTGCACGAGAGGTCAGGCAAGATCCCAAGCATTATTCACAATATACCTAAGAGAAAGAGACGTTTTTATTGAGTCTTAGTATTGAATTCGTTTTGAGTGAGTTAAGTTCAGACATCAGTCTCGGAACAGTCGAGATAAAAATTAGCCTAGGAGTCTTGATTAAACACAAGCGTTATTAAAGTTTGATAAAAATAATTAATCGGACCCATTAAATGTAATTCTTTGTCAGTGTGACTTATTGACAAGTAAGTATATTGAATTGTCGTGCCCCAAGTTTTATGTTGAAGTGTATACCTGTCTATTCCAAGTAAGTACTTTAATAAAATCCATATTTTTACATGGCTTTTTTGAATGTTGCTACACCTCAGAAATAGCCTCCTTGACTCCAATTCAGGGGCAAAAGCTCTCCAAGTCACTTGGTTATCTCTTCAATGTTAAAGAAATTCTTTTTTTAAAGCAACAGGTGTATTATAGAACTTAAATTGGGGTTCACCTGATTCCGGAGACTAAAGGTGCTTTCACATTGCTACGTCATGCCTTTCACACTGCCTTATGCGTCTTATGTAACCTTTCACATCAAGAAGTTACGTTATGTTTTGGTCGTTATGTTCTCTTACGTTCGACGTAACGTAGGATTTTTTACATAGCATAACGAACATAGAAAATAGAGTCGGGCTCTATTTTTACGTTACGTTACGCAAAAGTTTCAAGCTTTGTGGGATAAATGGACTCCCTTGATGAAAAAATAATTGACTTTGTCAAACAACGTCCTTTTTTGTACGATAAAAAGCAGATGGACTATAAGGACTCTGCAAAGAAGCTAAACGCTTGGTCTTCATTTGTTGAGAAAATCAACAAAGAATGTGGAAGAACTTTTCTTGGTAAGTTTCTTTGCTACTTTTCATAGGCAAAACTGGTTTAAGAAATGCTTTTGGGGGAGGTAGAAACCCCAGTTTTATGACTGGTTGCCACCTACATAATGTTCGTTTTCCTTTCATTTCCTTTGTTTCAGTATCTACATAGGCTAGTACTCTTTGTACCTTTAAAGCCTAGTAAAAGAGCCTTGGAAGGTGATTCCATCATAGCTCACAGTTATTATGGTGGTAAAGGTGCAGTGTAGCTCCCCCTGTAGTATAGGGTGCAGAGGCCCTACAAATAGAACTGCAATATACAGTAAGAAGTGTGTTGTTTGCATTCTGCTTCTACTGGATGTTTGCTGCAATCTGTGCAACTTTACAACCCAATTGATTGAATAATATACCCTTAGAAATAAGCTGTTTTTATCAGGGGGAGCTACACTGCACCTTTACCAAAGTTTTTTTCAGCTGTGATGGAAATCACAGATTTGCCCTCAGTCTTTGGATTTTGTCTTTTTGCCATTGGATACTAGAGCAAAAATACCTTATAAGCAAACCTGCATGCCAAAATGCCACTTTTATCTCCCTGGCTTTTCAAGATAGAGTAAATTGCTGCCATTTGATTGATTTTTTTAAACTTCTGTAAGTGACCACTGATTTCAATATTGTACTATATTATAATGCAACGCTGAATACAAATAGGTATTAACATCAGTGGCATAAATTCAAGCCCCTAAAGTAATAACATGCTTAGACAATGAGTAGCTCTGTACTTCTTTATGATGCTATAAATGACAAGTTTTAAGTTTAGTAGATCAACATGGAGATCAATGTTTTGCAATAAATAAACTTAGTAGCCTATGCCAAAGCTTTTCAAATTGCAAATCCAGATTGTATCCATAGCTCCTAGAAGATTAGTGGTTATATCTAAATCACAGATTTGCCCTCAGCCTTTGGATTTTGTCTTTTTGCCATTGGATACTAGAGCAAAAATACCTTATAAGCAAACCTGCATGCCAAAATGTCACTTTTATCTCCCTGGCTTTTCAAGATAGAGTAAATTGCTGCCATTTGATTGATTTTTTTTAAACTTCTGTAAGTGACCACTGATTTCAATATTGTACTATAATATAATGCAACGCTGAATACAAATAGGTATTAACATCAGTGGCATAAATTCAAGCCCCTAAAGTAATAACATGCTTAGACAATGAGTAGCTCTGTACTTCTTTATGATGCTATAAATGACAAGTTTTAAGTTTAGTAGATCAACATGGAGATCAATGTTTTGCAATAAATAAACTTAGTAGCCTATGCCAAAGCTTTTCAAATTGCAAATCCAGATTGTATCCATAGCTCCTAGAAGATTAGTGGTTATATCTAAATCACAGATTTGCCCTCAGCCTTTGGATTTTGTCTTTTTGCCATTGGATACTAGAGCAAAAATACCTTATAAGCAAACCTGCATGCCAAAATGTCACTTTTATCTCCCTGGCTTTTCAAGATAGAGTAAATTGCTGCCATTTGATTGATTTTTTTTAAACTTCTGTAAGTGACCACTGATTTCAATATTGTACTATAATATAATGCAACGCTGAATACAAATAGGTATTAACATCAGTGGCATAAATTCAAGCCCCTAAAGTAATAACATGCTTAGACAATGAGTAGCTCTGTACTTCTTTATGATGCTATAAATGACAAGTTTTAAGTTTAGTAGATCAACATGGAGATCAATGTTTTGCAATAAATAAACTTAGTAGCCTATGCCAAAGCTTTTCAAATTGCAAATCCAGATTGTATCCATAGCTCCTAGAAGATTAGTGGTTATATCTAAACTTTACATAGCACTCTAACTGGCCTTTGTCATTGGATTAAACTTTACATAGCACTCTAACTGGCCAAGTTGTCTTTCATTGCAAGATGCTTCCTATTGCTGTTTATTTAATAAGTCTATTAGCCTATAACCCCAGTAAGCAATTAGTAGATTGTTTTCCCTCAACTTTTGTGGAAAAATCAATTTAACTACAACAAAATCCAAATCGATCTCAGTTTTAAATTTAACATTACTATTAAAGAAGGATTATAGGGGGAGGCGATTTATCCAGTTCATTTATTAGAAAATAGACAAAATTATACTTCCTAATACTGAACTTTTGAAAACTCAGACACCTCACGGCACGATATTTGTTATAAGTTATTTGCTTCTCTAAAATAGGTGTCTAAGAGGCAAATGTAGGAATAATACACTTTTTAGTGATCTATTTTTATAATTGCTGCCGCTTCGCGGCCAAAAATAGGAGGGCTAAGCTCCAGGTCCTGGTCCCTCCCAAGGTTTCAGCAAATGACACCTCTGCATTGTTTGAATTGTTACTTGTTTTACAGATATTTCTTTCATTGCAGTTGAGGACCTGATGAAAAGATGGACCGGCCTTCGGGAAAGATATTCTAGGATCAAGAAAAACTTGAAACCCCCAAGTGGATCTGGTCTAGCAGATGTCGACATAAAGCCGGGAGAGGTAAAAATGCTGATTGCGATGGATTTTTTGAAAGATGTGATTGTGCCTAGAAATAGAAAAACCTTCAGCAATGTTAATCAACCTAAGCGAATGATGACTGATTATACTGACGAGATCCAGCCATATGCTTCAAGTGATACTCAAGGAGAAGTTACCGAAATAGAATCTGATAAAGAGATTGAACGTACTTTCATTATTTATTCCCCAGAAAATTTATTACAGGAAAGTTGCGATCCAGGGTCTGCTAACTTGTCGAAAGAGGAGAACCTACCAAAGGAATTCCCAGTATCACCTGGTCCTGTTCCTAATGTTAAGAGAAAGAGATCAGGAGTCAGTACTTCTTCTAAAGTGAAGGAAGACAGCAGTGAGCTAGAGGAAACCCTGAAGAACTACCTTGTTGAAAAAATTTCTTCAAAGAGAAAGAAAGATGACACAAGTGGTCCCACTTCAGATCCAGATTTCATGTTCCTTCAGTCGATCTTACCCCATTTCAAGCAAGTGGCGCAGGAAGACAAACTGGACTGTCAACTTGAGATTCTGAGTATCATCAGGAATTATAGAAAGAAAAATACATTGCATACAGAATGAGCTTCTTTTGTAATTGAAGTTTCCTTTTTCATATATATTTTTGTAAACGAGATTGAAATAATGTTAATAACCTTTCTGAGATTATTCTTTGCTTTAATTCTTTGTTGCAGTCATCCATAAACAGTTTACAAAATTAATTAAAGGAAAAAAAAAAGTAAAATATCGGGACTAATCAAAATGAGCCTTGAAATGCCCTCTGCATTTGTCCTCTCACTGAACCAGCTTCAGTCATGAAATAGTCTGCCAACTTGTCTCGTAGGTTTCGGGTAGGTCTTGAGCTGTGGTTGCTAGTGGCCAGGCGTATATCTCCCAAGCCATCAGATGATGCTGAAGAGCTACCTTCAGGAGTGACACCTCTATTGACAATAAGGAAATTGTGAAGGCAGATTGCTGTCAGCACAATTTGACAAACTTTTTCTCTCTGGGCTATTATCTCTGTTCTAAATATGCGAAATCTTTGTGATAGAAGCCCAAAACTGTTTTCTATTATCCTCCTGACCGAGTTTAATCGATAATTAAATATCCTCTGTTGATCATTCAGTTTTTTGCCAGGATATGCTCTCATTATTTATGGTTTCAGTGAAAACGCTTCATCACCAATCAAGAAGTGGGGAAAAGCTATATCTGAGCCTGGTAGCAATTTGTTTGCAGGAAACTGTATGCTTCCGTTTTCAATGGCTTTTCCCAAATCTGATCTTGCAAATATGCCACCATCGCTTTCACTGCCATAGGCGCCTACATCAGTAAAGCTGAATTTATAACTGGCATCACAGACAGCCAGTAGTACAAGGCTATGGAAACCTTTGTAGTTGAAGTCCAGAGATCCACCTTTGTTTGGACACTGCATCCTTATGTGCTTCCCATCTATTGCACCTACACAATTTGGCATTTTGTATTTCTTCAGAAAATCGTCTGCAATTTTTTCCATTTGACTTGTTGAGGGTGGTTGCAGGTAAGTTGGTGACAGACTATCAAAAACAGCCTTTAAAGTTTCACTTAGAATTCCACTAACTGTAGAGATTCCCAGACGGAAGTCGTAATGCAATGAAGTCATGGAGGCTCCTGTTGCCAGGTACCTCAAAGTTAGTGCCAGCTTGACTTCAGGAGAAATAGCTCTTCGAAAGTTTGTATCCTGCTTCCGAATTTTATCTTTGACTTGCTCAAATATGTCAAGGTATTCACTTCTTGAAAAACGGGTAAAATTAAAAAACTTTTCTTCATCATCACACAGAATCATGTCTTGTAGAAGGTTCAACTGTCCAAATGCATCTCTGTTTTCAGATGTAAAAATAGGTCTGACCCAATAGTCTCTTTTCTTTTTCTTCTTTGGGCTTTTTCCTTTTACACACAAAAGAGCTGCAGAAAGCATCAAAATTTCATCATCAGAGCTGCTTGAGTCTTCACCGTTCCACATATTGCTAGTTCAAAAAAACCGCCACTGCTGCTGCTGATAGTGACGAAATTATGGATTTTTATGTAGAGGCTTATGGGTTTGTATGTGAAAGTGGACGTAATAGTGTGAAAAGGGCTCCATAACTTAAGAGACGTAACGTAACTTAACGACATAACGTAATTTCTTACGTAGCAATGTGAAATTGCCTTAATGGCTATAATTTAGTTAGTTTTTATGTTTTCTCTTTTTTTAAGGGTTTTCCCTAATAAAATTACCTTGGTTTAGTTCAATAAGACTATATTAAAAACTTTAATAGAATTCATATAAGGTTGTAAGTGTATTTAAGCCGAACTATTTGTTTAGACAGTTTGTGTTGATATTACTCAATTAAAGACCTTTTTTTATCCTTTGTTTTTTTGTTTGTTTTTTTTCCTGCAATCGATTAGGAGTTACGCAACCCTCAATTTGAACATAGGTTGTTTACTTTTTGTTTACTTTTTTAAGTGCTTCAATTATCAGGCATTGTCTCATCCACGTGATACCACTAAACTTCGATAAACATGCCGTATGTCGTTGTTCACAACTAATCGAAATATATCTAGGAATTAAGCAACTTCTATTCAAGAGATTGAGAACTTTTTGAATAAGAAGAAAAACGCGCAATAAAAGAGGACGTGGTTTGATTAATGTGCAAAAGTCAGAGAAAAGTTTAAACAAATATACGTGAAACGAGGAAGACCAAGACTTCCAAAGTGTTTGCTGGACTTGGAGGAAGTATCTGTGCAAGAAGAAACCGTTGTAGAACAACCGAGACTAAAAACAATAACAGCTGGCCGCAATTTAACATCTGAAATCTAGAACAATGCTCGTTGGATAAAAATATACTCGGAGGAAATATACCCAAGTATAATTTAAAAATACAATAATTTAGAAGCAAAATTTGAACTATATATATTTTCACATTAGGGGGGGTGTGTATAGTATAGAGTCTGCATGCCTAATGTGTTAGCTACAATTATTCTCCATATTATGAGGTAAGAATTGTTTTCCAACTTCACACTGTCCAAAAATTTTACCCCTCCCCACCCCTTAATGTGCAAATATATAGCCCAAATTAAATGCTTCCTATCTATTCTGTCACTTCTCTTTGTCTTGTCTCATGCTAAGCTGAAAGAAACTAACAAAAAAATTGGTTTTACAATAAGTCAATGGATGACTAACTTGAGTGGTCGGTGCTATATTATACAAGTACCAAAAATTTTCTTAAATCTTGAAAACAAAGTATGCGGGTATCTTGATTTTTTTTAAGGAGTTCTTGTTCTTTCGAACGTTTTTAAAAATTGGTGCCCTGTATGTAAGCAAATTGTTTATATCTATTCATTCATTGTTAGAATTCAGTTTTATATGGGTCAGAGGAAAATGCAGAAATAGACTTGGGATCACGGATGCCCTGATTTGCTACAGTAAACTTGCTTGATTTTAGGGTGGAATACCAAAATATAACATGCTTTAGAGGCTACCTGTTGGGGTTCCACCTCTTGTTTCTTTTCTTTTCGGATAAATGACCTATTTTCTCTTCTGTAGTTGTATTTGCCAACAAGATAATTTTCAATCATAAGTTGAACTCTCGTTACTACGCTAAATTCTTTCGCAACAAGTAAGCTTTGAAGTTAAATTCTATTTTGGTCTTCCGGGTCTGGGCTATTGACAGACAAAATTATGCAAAAGTAGCCATGGATTTGAATGTGGATTTAGAGGATTGGCCAGGGCCTAGCAAAGGTCCACCCCTATGCAAAGTTCATTGTGTAGAAGCAATGTTTTAGTAGTTAGTCTGTACTAAGAGTCTACATTGACATCCCGTTTAGGGAGTCAGTTTTTTTCAGAGTTGAAATATCTGTGTTTTGTCAAGTGACCCTCTGGGAGATTACAAGTAAGCTATTTTCTACAGCTGTGTAGACTATTTTTCAAGGAGCCAAAACAGGATAGGAAAAAGAGTTCCGGGACATACCGTCTTCGTATTTATTATATCGACAGGGGGGTCCATTTACCCTCCTAGGAGATAGCTAGAGATTTTAGTCGTGACCCAGGTTGGGTTTATCCTTGGCCTAGAGGTTGGCCATTTGACCGTTCAATCACGTTACCATACTCTGGACTAGGGTATACCGTAAAAAGGGTACTAACATACTCTATATTTACGGAATAGCAGTGGTAAGAACGGGCACACCATTACAATATTTGGCACCAGCGAGGCTTCCCCCAGTAAGCGGCGAAGCACCGTTTCTGCGCCAATATCTGGTGACACCCGTAGCTTACCACTAGAACACTACCTTTTGAAATATTTGCGTATTTTAACTAAGGGTGGGCAAGATGGGCAAAAAAGCGACAGTTGCACCACAGTAAAGAACGAACTACAGCCTAAGGGAACCATAAGTTTGAGAATGGTTTTAGAAAAAAATTTGGGATGCTGTTTATCCTCCTTCGAAATCCCCCACCCACAGAAAATCCATCCCCTTCCGTAAATTCTCCATTAAATTTCCTCCGTGAATAAAGTATAGTATCACAGAGAAAGCACAAAACATGTAGCTAAAAATGTTGATTAAATGTCCTAAGAGGTATCTGATAACCCAATGCCTCCCCCCCCCCCTACTTTCCGTTTTTGGTTAAATCTTGAAAATTGCCAATATAATTTCTGTCGTCCAATTTATTTTCTCAAAGTAAATTAAAAACTACTTATCATAACTTGGAACTTCTAGAGATGCATCTTTTCTATATTACCCCCCCCCCCTCACAAATTCAGTTATTCTTTACAAACTTGTAAAAGGGTCAAGGTTATTTATCTAGGCTTACCAACTAAGGGGACTGATTTCTCCCTCCGCCTTCCCTCCTATAGGTAAAAATAACCAAGAAACTAACAAAACTTTTGCTGATGTATTGGCCCCTGTTTGCCTTGAACCTTCGATTACATTTTTTCTTGCAATTTTATTTTCTTTTTTTGTAATATCTTTTTCTTGATTTCTTTTTCCTTTTTTCATTTTCGTGCAACCATTTTTTTAGAGAGCCGGCGTTTTTAGAAGTTTAAAGAGATTTCTAATCCTTTTTTATAAGTCAAAATTTATTGGAAACAAACAAGCAACAGGGGGTATTTTCAACGTGGGGTAGTATTTTCCAGGGTGAGAAACGCCAAGAGCCATTTTCTTTTTTATTGCTGTGACAACTTTAATCTCATCCCATGAATCCATTCCTCCCCATTTCAAATTGTTAGCCAATGTCTTCTTTCAGGTGCCAAGACATACAACTTATCGCAAATATCGCAGGAAATTTATTGGTCAGTGGAGACTTGTGTTAGTTCTAGTTGATGCTGGCTGGTGCACAAGAAGCTATAAAATAGGTATTCTTCGTTGTCTTGTTATGGAGTCGTCATTGGTTTTATATTTAAAAAAGTTTCTATATATTGGGATTAGAAATAAATACTGATACATTTGTATTAGGCAGTTTGCTTTCCGACCATGCGTGTTTTATGAACTGGCAGGGACCAAGCACAGCCGTGGAATCTGATATTTTAGTCAAGGCATTTCGAAAAGCTCTAACTATGCACTCTCTAAAATATATTAGATTTATCTCTGATGATGACTATAGCACCCATACAGAGCTTACAGCCAAAGTAACGAACGGTAGATGTATAAAAAAAATTCAGTGTTCCCACCATGCATGTAAGTGCCTAAAACAGAGGCTTTACATGAAGCAAAAAGAAACCCCAAATGCAGGATGCTTCTTAGTTGTTCAAAAGTAGAAGAAAATGTACGACTCTGCAAAAAACAAAATAGCACCCAAAACCAAAGAAGGGAAAGGTGTCAGACCTTGTAAATGACCTGAAAGCGATACCATTGTATTTCTTTTGCGGTGATCATAGACAATGCTCAGAATAATGCAAAATAACAGGAAATAATGTTGAATTCAGTGATGAAGGTGGACCAAGCAATATTTTCCTTTGTTATGTGTATTCAGCTTTGACACTTTAATTAAAAGAGCTTGATTTATCATTAGAAACAGTACTAGCAACCTTGCAGAGTATTTTATGAGCATAGTTGCTAAGCCTATCGGGGGAAAAGCATAATGGTGGCAAAGAGAGCCCAATTCGCAACGCGTGTTACCACTACGGGCATAAAATATTCTAAGGGACATCCTTCCCGTTTGCATATATTTTGCAACTTAGGATGTTGAAGCGAGTGCCGTTTGTTCAACAAAGGCTTCAACAAACCAAGCCGGTTGTTGAAGCGACTTGCGGAGCAACGAGAGAGAAGTGCCGTAGACAAGCAAACGTGGAAACCCAAAAGACGTCTGTTTGCAAAACAATCTACGAAGCAAGTTTCGAAGCCCAATAAAACAACGGTCTAAACGCATGTGTTCCAGATTTAGATCCTGATTCTTTTCAAGACGCAAAAGTGATTTTTTGAACCGCGTACAGCATACTGACTTTAAAATTCACCAAATAGAAGAAGCAACGCGACTTCAGGGAAATTGTATTGACAGCGGATTGCTAGAATACAAAAAAGATAACTTAAAGAAAGGATAACTGCGTCAGTAGCTGGAATAATTTTTAAAAGACGGATAAAGACTGTTGCACCGTTAGTGTGCCAACTACTTTACCCCAAAAACTGCCAGACTAAAGTAATGGAACATGGGCAAATGTACGAACAAATCGCTATATAGGCTTTTGAAAAAAAGATGGACTGCAAAGTGTATCCTTCAGGACTTTTTGTCCATATCAAATACGGATATTTTGTAGCCAGTCCTGATGTAGCCAGAAGGTGTGGTTCCCAGTAATTTTTGCATAGGGTCCCTTACCCCTGTGCCAAAAAAGGGGAAACCCCTGGAAGAATGTACGTCTTTTCAACCCATTACTATATCAACAACTTTTTGCAAAATTTTTGAGCTACTTATAATTAATGAAATAAATGAGAAATGTTATGCACCACCCTCCCAATTTGGCTTTCAACCTGGTCTTGGTTGTGGCCATGCGCTAAGCGTCGTGGCTTCTGTCCTTATTGACGCTGAAAGCTCAGGCGAGTCGGTCGCGATTGGTATTCATGATGTCAAGCGTGCGTTTGATTCCCTTATCCACGACTAAATTATTCTAGAAATGGGAAAGAGAGGCGTCCAACGAGATGTCATAATGCCATTAAAGGACATGTATGAAAACCTCCAGGCACAAATAAAAGTTGTTTCGCCCGAGAAGAATATAAGTGAAATTTACCCAACCGTCCCAGTGCGAAAAGGCGCCCGGCAAGGTGCTCCTACTTCTGCCCCGGCTTTTAATAACAGTGTTCTTCCAGCACAGGAAAATTACCAAATAACGTGTGTTCTGGATGGTATTGACCTTTCTCTTCTTTGTTATGCTGACGATATTTTAAATATGAGCCGGAATATTGGTGGCATTGAATGCAATTTTGCTATTTTTCAAAAGCAATATGCTGCGATAGGTCTAGAATTTAACGCTGCAAAATCAGAGGTATTACTGTTTAATTGGCCCAAAAACCAAGTCCCGCCTACCATAGACCTTGGACAGACAAGTATTAAGCCAGCAGATCACATCATTTATCTTGGACTACCGATTGGTAAAACGCTGAGACACACACGACAGCTATTAATTCAACATCTAGAAAAGCGTACCGGTTTCGCATACAGCAGATTGGTTGCAACGAAGTTCAGCTTCAACCGGTTTATCCTTGCTCGGCTGTATACTGCACTAGCATTGCCCCATTTTTTATACCTGAGCCCTTTTTGGCGAACATTTCCATGCACCACTAAACAGAAACTTCGAGCAATATTTTTTAAATATGCCAAGTACCTTTTAAGACTCCCCCCCTGGACACGTAACACATACCTAATTAATAGGTATAAACTGGCAGATCCCACTCTCATAATTGAAAATCAGATTTCCCGTTTTAACAGTAAAATTGGTAACCACCCCTGGCATAGTTTACTCAAGCAGTAGTCAAGTGTAGAAATGTTTCGTATTTCTTGTCAGTTTAGTGTTTTTCTCGTTTGTATCCGTTGAAGTATTATTTGTCCCTTTTTTTTCTTTTTTATTTTTCTTTATCTTTATTGTACTCTGTCTTGTGTTTTTGTAACGACGGGTTATAAATAAATAATAATAATAATAATACGACTAGCGACTAGCATTATCCCACGCTGTAAACATCATCTGAAGGACAATTCGGAAAACCCCAGCCACTACTAAGGTCATCTCAGTGAATATGATTATCCTATGCTAAATAAAAAACAACGTCTAAAAACAGACTTTGAAATCAAGCTTCATTACAATTTTAAAACACCAGTATAAGTTCTATGAAGACGATACTAGAAACCCGTTCTCTGCCCATGTAGAGAAAAGTCCTATACGAACAATTTTATACGGAAAACGTGAACTATGAAAAGAGAAATAATTTCCCGGAAACAATATGCACAAATATAGACCCTTAAAAGACACCGAACCTATAAAAAATTAAACCGGCCAGACGAAAACCCAGTGAATGTCAACGCCACCCATAGAGAAAAAGAAGAATAAAATTTTAATACAAACTATAAGTGTACACACAACATTTAAGCTTAATCATACATAAGCCATGTCAGCGCAAAAAAAATTAAGGTGCGTCAGGGTTTTAGCCCGAGCACGGCTTACAATTTCTCCGCATTTTGCGGTAGGATCAATAATTCCGAACCTTCAGCGTAAGGATATGTTGGACGTCCCGGGCACGATTTCTAACAGATATTTCGGAAGATTGAAGTATTTTGTATGAATTTTTAACTTTTCGGACTGTGTAAGCTGATCAAGGAAAGAAGAAATGTAAAGAAAATGTGATGTTACCATTGCGTTTAAAAGTCCCGCCAGAATCATTTTTCTCACAGTATTTTTCAGAGCTAGCTTTAGCGTACACCGTGCGCATGCTTCGATATGCCGGGGACAAAACCAGATCGCGCAGCATTCTCATGTTAGATAAGATCTTTCTATCGAAGTAAATTATACAGAGCAAGATATTAACAATTGGAGTACAAGGAGCGTAACCAAGAGTAAGTCTATTCTATGAGTAAGACAGGTTTAAGGAGGGGTCAAAGACCTGCACGAGAGGTCAGGCAAGATCCCAAGCATTATGCACAATATACCTAAGAGAAAGAGACGTTTTTATTGAGTCTTAGTATTGAATTCGTTTTGAGTGAGTTAAGTTCAGACATCAGTCTCGGAACAGTCGAGATAAAAATTAGCCTAGGAGTCTTGATTAAACACAAGCGTTATTAAAGTTTGATAAAAATAATTAATCGGACCCATTAAATGTAATTCTTTGTCAGTGTGACTTATTGACAAGTAAGTATATTGAATTGTCGTGCCCCAAGTTTTATGTTGAAGTGTATACCTGTCTATTCTAAGTAAGTACTTTAATAAAATCCATATTTTTACATGGCTTTTTTGAATGTTGCTACACCTCAGAAATAGCCTCCTTGACTCCAATTCAGGGGCAAAAGCTCTCCAAGTCACTTGGTTATCTCTTCAATGTTAAAGAAATTCTTTTTTTTAAAGCAACAGGTGTATTATAGAACTTAAATTGGGGTTCACCTGATTCCGGAGACTAATGGCTATAATTTAGTTAGTTTTTATGTTTTCTCTTTTTTTAAGGGTTTTCCCTAATAAAATTACCTTGGTTTAGTTCAATAAGACTATATTAAAAACTTTAATAGAATTCATATAAGGTTGTAAGTGTATTTAAGCCGAACTATTTGTTTAGACAGTTTGTGTTGATATTACTCAATTAAAGACCTTTTTTTATCCTTTGTTTTTTTGTTTGTTTTTTTTCCTGCAATCAATTAGGAGTTACGCAACCCACAATTTGAACATAGGTTGTTTACTTTTTGTTTACTTTTTTAAGTGCTTCAATTATCAGGCATTGTCTCATCCACGTGATACCACTAAACTTCGATAAACATGCCGTATGTCGTTGTTCACAACTAATCGAAATATATCTAGGAATTAAGCAACTTCTATTCAAGAGATTGAGAACTTTTTGAATAAGAAGAAAAACGCGCAATAAAAGAGGACGTGGTTTGATTAATGTGCAAAAGTCAGAGAAAAGTTTAAACAAATATACGTGAAACGAGGAAGACCAAGACTTCCAAAGTGTTTGCTGGACTTGGGGGAAGTATCTGTGCAAGAAGAAACCGTTGTAGAACAACCGAGACTAAAAACAATAACAGCTGGCCGCAATTTAACATCTGAAATCTAGAACAATGCTCGTTGGATAAAAATATACTCGGAGGAAATATACCCAAGTATAATTTAAAAATATAATATTTTAGAAGCAAAATTTGAACTATATATATTTTCACATTAGGGGGTGTGTGTATAGTATAGAGTCTGCATGCCTAATGTGTTAGCTACAATTATTCTCCATATTATGAGGTAAGAATTGTTTTCCAACTTCACACTGTCCAAAAATTTTACCCCTCCCCACCCCTTAATGTGCAAATATATAGCCCAAATTAAATGCTTCCTATCTATTCTGTCACTTCTCTTTGTCTTGTCTCATGCTAAGCTGAAAGAAACTAACAAAAAAATTGGTTTTACAATAAGTCAATGGATGACTAACTTGAGTGGTCGGTGCTATATTATACAAGTACCAAAAATTTTCTTAAATCTTGAAAACAAAGTATGCGGGTATCTTGATTTTTTTTTAGGAGTTCTTGTTCTTTCGAACGTTTTTAAAAATTGGTGCCCTGTATGTAAGCAAATTGTTTATATCTATTCATCCATTGTTAGAATTCAGTTTGATATGGCTCAGAGGAAAATGCAGAAATAGACTTGGGATCACGGATGCCCTGATTTGTTACAGTAAACTTGCTTGATTTTAGGGTGGAATACCAAAATATAACATGCTTTAGAGGCTACCTGTTGGGGTTCCACCTCTTGTTTCTTTTCTTTTCGGATAAATGACCTATTTTCTCTTCTGCAGTTGTATTTGCCTACAAGATAATTTTCAATCATAAGTTGAACTCTCGTTACTACGCTAAATTCTTTCGCAATAAGTAAGCTTTGAAGTTAAATTCTATTTTGGTCTTCCGGGTCTGGGCTATTGACAGACAAAATTATGCAAAAGTAGCCATGGATTTGAATGTGGATTTAGAGGATTGGCCAGGGCCTAGCAAAGGTCCACCCCTATGCAAAGTTCATTGTGTAGAAGCAATGTTTTAGTAGTTAGTCTGTACTAAGAGTCTACATTGACATCCCGTTTAGGGAGTCAGTTTTTTTCAGAGTTGAAATATCTGTGTTTTGTCAAGTGACCCTCTGGGAGATTACAAGTAAGCTATTTTCTACAGCTGTGTAGACTATTTTTCAAGGAGCCAAAACAGGATAGGAAAAAGAGTTCCGAGACATACCGTCTTCGTATTTATTATATCGACAGGGGGGTCCATTTACCCTCCTAGGAGATAGCTAGAGATTTTAGTCGTGACCCAGGTTGGGTTTATCCTTGGCCTAGAGGTTGGCCATTTGACCGTTCAATCACGTTACCATACTCTGGACTAGGGTATACCGTAAAAAGGGTACTAACATACTCTATATTTACGGAATAGCAGTGGTAAGAACGGGCACACCATTACAATATTTGGTACCAGCGAGGCTTCCCCCAGTAAGCGGCGAAGCACCGTTTCTGCGCCAATATCTGGTGACACCCGTAGCTTACCACTAGAACACTACCTTTTGAAATATTTGCGTATTTTAACTAAGGGTGGGCAAGATGGGCAAAAAAGCGACAGTTGCACCACAGTAAAGAACGAACTACAGCCTAAGGGAACCATAAGTTTGAGAATGGTTTTAGAAAAAAATTTGGGATGCTGTTTATCCTCCTTCGAAATCCCCCGCCCACAGAAAATCCATCCCCTTCCGTAAATTCTCCATTAAATTTCCTCCGTGAATAAAGTATAGTATCACAGAGAAAGCACAAAACATGTAGCTAAAAATGTTGATTAAATGTCCTAAGAGGTATCTGATAACCCAATGCCTCCCCCCCCCCCCTACTTTCCGTTTTTGGTTAAATCTTGAAAATTGCCAATATAATTTCTGTCGTCCAATTTATTTTCTCAAAGTAAATTAAAAACTACTTATCATAACTTGGAACTTCTAGAGATGCATCTTTTCTATATTACCCCCCCCCCCCTCACAAATTCAGTTATTCTTTACAAACTTGTAAAAGGGTTAAGGTTATTTATCTAGGCTTACAAACTAAGGGGACTGATTTCTCCCTCCGCCTTCCCTCCTATAGGTAAAAATAACCAAGAAACTAACAAAACTTTTGCTGATGTATTGGCCCCTGTTTGCCTTGAACCTTCGATTACATTTTTTCTTGCAATTTTATTTTCTTTTTTTGTAATATCTTTTTCTTGATTTCTTTTTCCTTTTTTCATTTTCGTGCAACCATTTTTTTAGAGAGCCGGCGTTTTTAGAAGTTTAAAGAGATTTCTAATCCTTTTTTATAAGTCAAAATTTATTGGAAACAAACAAGCAACAGGGGGTATTTTCAACGTGGGGTAGTATTTTCCAGGGTGAGAAACGCCAAGAGCCATTTTCTTTTTTATTGCTGTGACAACTTTAATCTCATCCCATGAATCCATTCCTCCCCATTTCAAATTGTTAGCCAATGTCTTCTTTCAGGTGCCAAGACATACAACTTATCGCAAATATCGCAGGAAATTTATTGGTCAGTGGAGACTTGTGTTAGTTCTAGTTGATGCTGGCTGGTGCACAAGAAGCTATAAAATAGGTATTCTTCGTTGTCGAAGCCCAATAAAACAACGGTCTAAACGCATGTGTTCCAGATTTAGATCCTGATTCTTTTCAAGACGCAAAAGTGATTTTTTGAACCGCGTACAGCATACTGACTTTAAAATTCACCAAATAGAAGAAGCAACGCGACTTCAGGGAAATTGTATTGACAGCGGATTGCTAGAATACAAAAAAGATAACTTAAAGAAAGGATAACTGCGTCAGTAGCTGGAATAATTTTTAAAAGACGGATAAAGACTGTTGCACCGTTAGTGTGCCAACTACTTTACCCCAAAAACTGCCAGACTAAAGTAATGGAACATGGGCAAATGTACGAACAAATCGCTATATAGGCTTTTGAAAAAAAGATGGACTGCAAAGTGTATCCTTCAGGACTTTTTGTCCATATCAAATACGGATATTTTGTAGCCAGTCCTCCACTTTTTTGTCGATACGGCGGTTTTGGAAGTAAATTGTCCTTTCAGTGCCAAAAATTTTAATATAGAAGAATGGAGGCTATACCAAAGAAAACATTCGTCTTGAAAACCAAAATAATGGCACATTACAGCTTAAAAGGTCACATAATGATTTCTACCAAACACAAATGCAATTAAGAGTGTTGTAACATAGATTCTGGCTATCTTGTTATTTTTTTCGGCAAAGGCGATCCATTTATTGAAAAGATCAATCGTGACTAAGAATTCTGGCAGAAAAAATGCTACCAAAGTTATAAAAGTTTTATCTTGAAGCAATATTACCAGAAATAGTCGACAAAGATTATCAAATTAATAGAAATACGAGAGCCATTTTTATAAAAAAATGTAAAAAAAAAGAAAAAAAATTCGAACAGTATTAACACTCACGACATAGAAATAATCATTACTATACGAATTAAATTAAAAAAACAAGCTAGTAGATAATTTCAAAGACCAAATAGCCTGTCCAAGACGATAAATAAACGTTCAAATAGGGATAAATCCTTTTAATAGACAGTGATAATTCACAAAAAATAACGGATATTTCTGTCACATGTACAGTGGCCGTCGTCAGCAGAAATACTCAAATCTATTAAAAGTCTATAAAAGGATTTATCCCTATTTGAAATGTCGTCTATCGTTTTCAACTAAAGATTTTTCAACGGAAATTAAGGAGCAAAATTAAAACTTACGAAGAACATAAGTTATAACCTACACGACGGGAGTTACCGCTCCTCAATACCACGCTCATCACCCTAAAGTTTTTAGTACTTTAAGAAAATCTTTTTAGTGTTCTAATTAAACAACCCTTCTGTTTCGTCAGTCGTTATTAAGGAATTGGAACACAATTTCAACTTTAGCATAAGAGCTAGATGTTAAGGAGGGAGTAATCTCCTTCATATACGTAATAATTTATGTTAGTTTGAAGTTTTAATGTTGAGGCATACTTTCAGTTAAAAAAGAAAATTTATAGTTTAATTTCCAGTGGTTTTTGAAATAGTGTCAAGAAATCCGGCTCCACCTCCACCGAAAAATCCCCCCCTTCAGAGAAAGATCCTCTAGAAAATTAAATCCCAATGAAAAATTTACCCCGGACAGTTACCCTTAACAACCCATCTTTAAAATTGAGTCGACAAAGTGAAAATAAGACAAATAAACAGAGTTTCGAAAAAGAATTCAGGAAAACTCCCTTAGTGTAAAATTTCCTCTGAAAATCCCCCCCCCCGGAAAAAACTCTCACCATGTAAAATTTTCCCTGTGGAGAATCCCCCGCGCAAAAAAAAATTCACCTCCCCCCCCCTCACTCATCCAAAAAATATTTTTAAACTTCGCAATAACAAATACCATACGTAAACAATGGGCAAAATTTATAACTTAAAAACGTATCCCCAAGGGATGTGGGGGGTCATATTCTCACCATAGTTAAGGCCTTATATCTCAAAATTTTTATCGAACAATATAGGGGGAAAGGGGCGTAGCAGGTGTTGCCCTCTAATCTTTTCGGTCACTTAAGAGGGGCACTAGAACTTTTAATTTCCATTCGAATGAGTTCTTTTCCAATAGTGTAGGAATGTTGGTTCGAAACAATCAGCCCTTGGAAGAACAAAAAAAAATATCAACAAATAAATACCTATCCATGATCTTTCTTCAAGCAAAAATATAAAATTTCACAATTTTACAGAAGAGAGCTTGAAACTTCTACAGGTTTTTCAGACACTCAGATACACAGAACCTGATGATATGATTTTCATTAAGATTTCTTGACTCTTCAGGGATGTTTCCCCCATTTTTTGAAATCAGGCAAATTTTCTCAGGCTCGTAACTAATAATGGATAGCACTAACTATCAGCATAATAAGCCAATTCTTTTGATATAGCTATTGACACAAAAAATCCGTTTTTTAGGGTTTCGGTTACTATTGAGTCTCGTCGCTCCTTACTTACAGGTCGCTACCACAAACTATTTGTTTCAAGTTTAAATTCAACAAAAATGTGTAAATAAGCCATGCAATTTGTATTTAGCATTATAATCTAACAAAATAAGTTTGTGTAGTTACTTTGTGGCAGAATTCATGGTGTTTTAACCTTTTTTCCATGACATTTCAAAAAAAAATTCAAAAGATTTTCTTCGGATTCCAATTTGATTGTTAATTTATTAAAACTAAATTTCGTTGGATAGATGCTAGACTGAGTATTAATTAATTGCATCTTTTTTATACATTTTATTTTTGGGGACATTGTCTTTTTTTTGTAATACAGACAAATAGTAAGTTGTTCAAGTTAGTACACTTCTTAATATCTGTATTTTTACGACCAGTGGAAGCTACTTTCTTGCGTTCGTAGATGATCCGTAAGAACTTTTGATATTATGGAACAACATCACTAAACGACTTATTTCGGTTCACAAGGGTTGAACAATTAGCTTTTTTTCATCGTTTGTCTTAGGTGAATAACAGCTTAATTATGGTATGCTTCATTAAAAAAAACTGTTGTAATTTGTATTAGTAAATTGGATGTGTAGCCTATGTGTAATGCGTCGTATGTCATGATAAGGTTAAAATCATTTTATGGCAAAAATTTATGGTGCTCTCAGTTTGTTTTCTTTAGTCTTATATTTCATATCAGGCTACTAATGTTTTTTTTATTATGTTACAAGATTTTCATCAGATTTCTAATTCTATTTGCAATTGCAAGGCTGTATTCAGAATTTTTTTTTAGGGGGTGTTTTTAACAATACGTTATTTTTCGGGGAGCTATTTTTTAGTTGAATTTAGATTAGCTTTCATTCTTTGAGAAACAACATATTTTCAGTGACTTGTTTCAGTTCACAGGGTTTAACTACAAGCCTGGTTTTTAAAATGAGTTGTGCTTCACAATGAGATGTTTCACAAAAAGCTGTTGTAATTTTTATTTTTCAACTTGATGTACTGGTATAATTTGTATTATATCATAATTAGATGTATTCCCTTCATTTTAAAAACCATAGTTTTCGACCTTTTTTTAAATTGTATGCTTTTTTTGTATTTCTTTTTTAGTCATGGCAGAAGATTTCCACCAGATTCCAAATGGACAGGTAATCTGATTCCTATTGGACAGGTAAACTGAATATTCCTTTAGGTGGTTGCAACATTATGCTATCAATATCTTCCCAAGTTTTTATGTATTTTCTTGATTTTTGTGTGCGTTTTTTTTTGTTAAAAACACACACTTTTCTATATTTTGCACTTGTTTTCTTGTACTTTTAATTAATATAAGCTTGTTTTTTGTGTTAAAAGTAAGATTTTTTTTGTCATGCAATAAACTGTAATATTTTGATACAGTATTTCTACATGAATTGTTTCAGTTCAGAATAACTGAATAATAAGCCTTTTTTAATCGGTTGCGATATATGGATATTTGAATAGATAAACTGGTGAAGTTTTTCTTAATCAGTCTTATTTGCTCGTACCCCCTCCAGAAGAGATACGCTGGCCATATTTTCAATCTGAACTTATTCATATAAATAAAAACCTGATTCCATATCATCATGTGTTGAATATTATTTTTTGCAAAACAAATTTTGAAAAATTACCCAAATCAAAAACAAATTTATACAGATGAACCTCTACATGGTAAGAGAGGGGGAGCAGCTACATGCATTCCATTCCTGGACTTTAATCTTTATTCTCTCCTTCCATTGCAAGCCTCTGTTTTGTCTACTGAATTGTGTACCATCCACCTAGCCCTAGATGTTTTATAGATTATTGTTCTAGTCTGAAAGTATTCTCTCTTTAACTGACACACAATCTGCAATACATTTGCTCTAAAGTTTAAACAGAATTGTTGATGATAAGGACATATTTCATGTGTGCGTTCACACAAAAAGTATGAGTTTTGCATCTTGAGCGAGCCCCCTCTCCTCCTTTATCATAGATTAAAATTTTCTTTAGTGCCATGTCGGGAAAATCTAAATATTGGCTGTTTCAAATGAAAAAAAAATTATTATTTGTTTGCAGTTTGACGACTTCTTGTATTCGAGTTTTGTGTTTCATGTTTCAGCAATGGTAGTATAGGGGTTAGATCAAAATTATGAATGACAGCTTTAAGAACCTAAATTCTGGACGGAAGGAGACCACACTATATGGCAATCTACAAATCATTTCTAAACAAGTCAACGGGTGAGTAAAACTGCATACATGGCTTCAAAAATAAAGTGCATCAGCATTAGTGTTTAAATACTGGATACACTAAAAAACGAACCAAATGCTGAAATCGAATGCATTTATACATATGTATGTTATTACCACATATTGGATGTAAATTTACGTTCCTTTGCTGCCCTTGTCTTTGAAACTGTCTTGTCTAGATTATGCTAAAGTCATTGTAGGATTTTCTTCAATATTAACAAAGATTTCCTTTTATTTTGAAGGTCAGTCTGGAGCAAGATAAAAGGAAAGCCCCATGTGTATGAATTTTCCAACCCCTTCATGCATAAAAAAGATTTGTTATCTCGTAAGGAGTACAATTGCTTCGGTCACAAAAGAAGAGAATGCAGCCTGGGACTTAGTCAAGGCTCTGAAAGTAATTGTGGTGCTTATAAGTAACACATATTGTCACAATATGTGCGGTACTGCGAGCCACTTCTTAACAGATCGAGGGTCGAATACAATTGCTTGCAGGACTTTTCAGCAAGACAGTATCTGTTTTTTTAGGAGAGGGGGGTTACAAAACACCCATCAAAATTTGTTTTCATACATTTTTGTTGGGTTTTTACGAGTCTGACAAAAATTTCAGGGGATTAAACCACCTCTAGAAAAGGCATTGTTTCTAAGAAAATGTTTTTCAGCATTAATGTTTATATATTCCACGCATTTAAAAGCATCAACTGTCTAAACTGAATTAATTTATAGGGTTTTCCTCAAACTTTCCCAAAAACTTACATTTATTTTAGTTGTTTATGTGCTTAAATTTCAGTTGATTACCGCCCCCATCCCTTTTCAGTCCATTTTTCAATCATGTTTAATTTTTAGGGCAAGCCCAATGAAACATCAAGTTTCGAACTAGGTTTTTCAAATTCTTTTGGCTGCTCAAGTATTTAATGTGTCAGTTAATTCCCTCCTCAGACGGCTCCCCCTCAGAAAAATCCTCCTCACGTATAAAATTTTCCTTAATCAGAATAACCTCATTTGGTAAAACTATCGGTCTTTTTAAAATCACCGCTGACTCATTCAGAGCAAGATGTCGTTAATCGTTTGTTTTTCGTTCTAATTTCTGTTTTCGGGTTCACTTCCGAACAGAAATCTCTTTCTTTTTTCCTCTAATTTCTTTTTGCTCCTTTCTTATTTTACTGTTTCGAGTTCTAATTCCGGGTTCTTTGCGATTAGACATCCATAAATTCCGCCCTTATAATTTACGTTTTGCGCTGGCGGACAACAAGGAGACGAAAAAGCAATCCAGGGAAGCAGGAGTTGCAAGGACTGACTTTGTTCTTTACCACACAAGATCAAGAACCAAGCATAGTTCTGAAGAGGAAAATCTAGAAACAAAGCTGAAGATATACCAGACTGTCTTGAATTCATTGCTAGAAGCCTTCCAGCATTCAGTAGCTCAGCTGACAAAAGCCTTGGTGGAAAACCAGCAGAAAGCATTAGGAGAAGCTTTAATGGCAGAGCAGAAGCTGAACACAGAAAACCAGCTGTCTCTAGTACATCACCTGAAGAAGGAGATGCTTCCGCCAAACAGAAATCGAGTAACAAATTATGTGCCAGTTGGCTATGGGATACTGCAATGAAGGATTTTAGTAAAAAATCAACTATAAATCCAGGTAATAACTAGTGTAAAATATGCTGTAAAAATTTGAGTGGAAGCATAATGAACATGAAGCACCATTTTGAAACAATTTTTCCAAGCAGAGGCTGGTAAAAGCACTATTTCAGAAGTCAGTCACCTTATTTGAAGATCCAAAACAGCTGCATGCCGAATTTGTTATTGCCGGTAGTCTGAAGTTGAAAAGGTCACGATAAAAAGAAAATCAATAGCCTGAATTCGGCGCTAAAATCAGCATTTCCAGCCAGTTCTGTGTGCACAGATCTGAGTTAAGGTCGCACTAAAACAAGTGGGATTGTCCATCATGTTTTAGCGCCTGCTGAAAAGAATGTACTAGTGAGATAACTAAAAAAGATACATTATTCTTTGATCATTGATGAATCTACTGACAAATCGTATCGGAAAGTTTTAGAACTTGATGTTAAATATAACATGTTCAGCACTTCGGTTCGTGAGGATTTTCTTGGACTTCTCCCCGATCCCAATGCTAGAGCAGAAGGGCAAAAGACTGATTCCCAATCACCAATCGAATCAAGGTGTTCCATTGCAGAATTGGTTCGTATAAGTTTTGATATTTTAAATGTTAATACCAGCCTGCAAAAGGGACTAGCCGTGCTTCTAAGAGAAGTAGCCCCGAATTTAATTATACTGGGTTGTACGGCTTGTGCTACATGTAGGCAGCAAAGAAAATCACCGATATAATAGATATTTCTATACACGTGAAGTTGTATCCTATGTCGCAAATAGCCCAAAAGAACTGATGATCTGAAAGAACACCAAGAGTTTTTTGCACTGAAAGTCACAAGATGGCGTTAAGATTACTGTCGTTGAGAGCACATATTCAGAGAATTCTGGAGTAGTGGAATTCCCCCTTGCTATTTTTCACTCGCCACTGCAAAGAGGACTCAGCTGGCGACAAAGCCGCAAGATACAAAGCCTCAAAAATTCAAAATTTCAGGCATGATCCTTGCAAAACACGTATTTGTATTTTCCGGCGTTTACGCTTGAGGAAGTGAATATTTCAAATAAAGAGTTTCAGTTTGTGTCAACCCAAATTCACTGCCTGATCGAGAACTGCAGAGGGATCTTGTTGTCCCTTTTTAATTGTTTCATTTAGCCGGAGATAACAATACACACTAGCAACCCCTTTAAAGCGAAGCTAATGTCGTCAAATTATGTTGATATGGAACAGTTGAAGATCGGGCCAAATACAATGTGCTATTTAGCAGCGAATACTAATTCCGGTCTGTTAAGTACCCACAGCTACGGAACGGAATACAGCTACAAAATGCAATGATTAGAATTAAAAACCAGGAGAAAGGATTGACGGAACTTCAGTCATTCCTCCATTCAGTCGTATTTAGAAAAAGGAAGAAGACTGACTATAGAAATCTAGAAAATATTATAATGGTGTTTTATTTTGAATATTATTATATTTGGTGATTACTTTTAAAAAAAAATCGAATACAAGTAAGAAATAATATTAAAACGAAGGCTATTTTCATATTTCCTTTCCTGTTAAAGTGTTTGTTCTTTTTCCAGGGTTAAGGATCTTCCGGTTAGCATTATTATTATTCTGAGAATATAAGGGCCAACAATTGGCCTGTAACAAAGATTAACTACCTGGATAAACAAATAAACACTTGGCATTTTCAAATTTAGCATAAAAAATATCCCTAGTAATATATGTTTTGCGTGAAATTTCCAAATTTTGTCTTATAAGGTTTAATTAATAACTAAACAATACTGGGTAATGAAAAGATTATTGCAACTTCACTTAATAAAATAGTGTTGGAACCACGAAATTTTACCAGCGAAAAGGCGTTTTAAATTTCTATGTTTCAAACTGAAAAAAAAATAAAACTTACCCGAGGGTAGAAACAGCTTGGTGTGCCTTGAATCGTCTGACAACCTGAGAGACATCAATCATTTCACCATCAGTTGGCTGTACCATTATTTGAGAAAAAGTTCACATATGACCAAAAAGCAGTAGTCCCGAAGGGGTCAATGGATGTCACTGTGAGTGAGGTTTATTCAAGCTACTGGTCAGGGTTCCTTGCGTCTATTTAATGGCTACAAAAACATAAACCGTTACCGATGCACCAAACATAAGTGGAACGAAAAGGGACAAAAATAGACACGGACAGGGAGAGGAAACTAGATAATTATACACTTCGTTGATCTTACAAAAAGAATTTGTCAGAGAATACTCTAGATTTGCTTAAAAAGAAGAAAGTGTAACTACTAGATGGCTTGGATGGCAAAAACTAAACACACGAAAAGAAAAAAAAGTAAGAAACACTCACATTATAACAAACTTCCCGCACTGATGTTGCTACATAAGAATAAAACCAAAGCGAATGTGTATAGTGAAAAAAATATCCTCTCAACATTTAATGGACAACACGTCTAGCCTACGTCTAGCTTTACATCGATTCTACAAGTATTTCGTCTCTTTTTGAAGAATTAGGTCAGTTTTCTAGGATTTGGAGCTTTGGATGGGTCACTTATTAGTTGTTATCACAACTTTCTTTTAGTATTTGTTAATATCGGCCCAAGTGTTCTAGGTTACTTAAAAAGCACGCTAAAAGCATTAGTTTTCGTCTCAAATAGACCCTCTCTCCTGATGTCCTGGGACCATTGGTGTCGTTCAATCATCTTTGGGAAAATAAGAAAAACTCATCCGTGATCTTTTTTCTGGGAAAATATGTAAAATTCCACATCTGTGTAGATCGGGGCTTGAAATCTCAACAAAAAGTTTCTCTGATATGCTGAATCTGATACTGTGATTCTCTTCAATGTCACTTTTAGGTTTTTTTTTGGAGGGGGCTGTTTCACTCATTTTATCAATATCAGGTGAGTTTTCACAAGCTCAGAGCTTTGGATGGGTGACTTTAAAATTTAAGAATTTGGTTTATTTAGAATCCCCGTAACAGCCATTTTTTATCCATTAATTCTATTAAATGTATCAAATATCTATTAAAAGTATCAAAACTACCTTTTCAGAATTTCAGTTACTATTCCCTCGAGCGTTTTTGGCTACCAATAACACTAGAAACTTTAATTTTGTTTCAATAAGCCCTCTTCTCATAGTAGTAAAGTAGATATATCAAAATTCCCCTTTTCTTAGTTTTCTGTGGGGGGTATAATTACAGTCCTAAGGTGAGTAAATCTCAGGTAGCGTATCCTTAGAATTCGACCCTACTAATTACCTTGAACGTACCTACTGGGAGTAATGAAAAGGCTTAAATAATGTTGTATAGAGAGGTTGGGTATAATATAATACTTCTATTTATGCAACCAAACTACAAGGTCTGGCTATATATGCCATGGGGACTAATGGTCCTCGATAATCAACATTATGATTATGAGAAATCTATGATAAAGTACAATAAAACAAGATATTTGAACACTTTCAATATTCCAACAGTATTCCAAGGTATTCCGAAAAATAGACGGACAGAGGTCAGCCCGGCAAATAGATTAGTGCGCCCTCGGTCCCAAAAATCTAAGTTTTTTATATTACAAATCAACCACATCAAAATCCACCAATTTATGTACTGAGCCACGAAAGTCGCTATTAGCAGTTTCCTTTTCAAATCTCACATAAATGATGTTTTCACTCATCTTAGTAAACAGCGGTATTCGGAACTAAACAATTTGTATTTTGCGTTGTAAATACTTTATTTCATATTAAACTGTTTCTGCTTAATTGGACAGGTTACCACATCATGTTTTAGGACAATTGGTTCGATACAATCATCTCTGGAAAGACAACACAATTGTTATCTGTGTCTGTGAATATATTAAATCTAATGTAGGAAGCCGAGGTGGATGAAGAAGTGAGGCCCAATTGGCTTTGAAGCCAAAATCAGACAAGATGAACGGGAGAAAACTGCTTCCTCGGCTTGAAATATTTAATTTAGCACTTTCTACAAATAGCGTACAAACCTATTAAAACATTTTTTTTTTTTCTTAAATCAGATATGCCCGAATGCTTATGACGGTATTGACGATATTTCAAATTATTAATTCAAATTAATTTATTTAACATAAAAAAAATACAAACAAATTTACAGCGGCCATCTACAAAAACCCGAAGGTTTGTTTACGATGGCTGCAAATCTGTTATTATAAAGCTCTACATCCACATAAAAACTATCTCTTTACGAGGAAAAATCAGCACTTGAACTGAATCAACATAAAGAACATCTCCTACTCTAAAAGGATTACACTCTAGAAATCGCAAGTGAGAAATATCACATATCATCCTTAAAACATACACTCAAAAAAAAAAAAAAAAAAAAAAAAAAAAAAAAAAAAAAAAAAAAAAAAAAAAAAAAAGAGATACATCTAACTAAATCAACTATGACAAAATCAATAAGTATCAGCTAGGCTATAGAGCCGACTCCGTGCGCTTTGGCTGGGTAATTTCGCGAAAATGCGACCATTATCTGTCCAAACAGTTTTCATACCAAACATTAATCAAATTCAAAAATCTAATCATTCAGATTATAACCCAAAAGGTAACGCTTCAATCTACTCTTGAGCTGGCTTACATTATCAACTTGTCTAATAGCATCCGGGAGGGAATTCCACAACCCCGGTCCCGCGAAACGAGGCAGAAACGCAGCACGTTGAGTATTCCGGAGCTCCGATGCAAGGTCATTCGCATTTCTAGTCTCATAACAGTGATAAGATGAGTTAGCTTTAAAAATTTCCCAAAATACCTCCGGTGAACACTTATTCAAACATTGATAAATAAAATTGCTAACTGGTAATCCCGTAACTGATAAATATTTAAAATTTTCAAACTTGTAAAGCAATTCAACGTGCTATTTTCAAATTGAATGTAATTACCTAAAATACGAACTATTCTATTCTGTAAAATTTGGACCTTTCTATAACTTGAAATAAAACTACTAGTCCATAGCATGCAACCATATGATAAATAAGGGCTAACAATAGAATGATAAAGTAAAAGTAAAACATTTGACGGTAGTTGATTTTTCAGTCTTCTTATCACACCCAACCCTCTTGAAATCTTAACTGCCACAAGATCACAATGTGATTTCCAACTTAAATTAAAATCAAGACTAAAGCCCAAATATTCAACACTATTTACATGCTTTAAAAAATCACCGTTAAAAACAATTTTATTATCTAAAACACATGAAACTCCATTTCTACAAAATGTCACGAAATTTGTTTTTGAAATATTCACTACCAAATAACTAGAATTTGTAAAACTTATCAATTCAGCGAGGGCCTTAATTTTATTTCAAAACTTAAAGAAGTTGATCCCTCGTCCACCCTACATAGCCTTCGTTCCATTTTTCTTCGTTCCAAGCTTGATTTGCATATCCAATTTAAGTTTCACTCATTTTAAGATTTGTTTCTTCATTTGTATTAGTACCTATTGTATGTTGGTTTGCTATGATTGTTTTATGAGTTTTATGAATTGATTCATATAAATTGATTAATATGAATTGATTCATATAAATTGATTTAATTTATGAATTTTATTTATGAATTGTTTTATGAATTATGATTATGATTGTTTTATGAATTGATTGTTTCAAATTAAGCTTTACGCGTTTTCAGATTTGTTTAGTTTATATTAGTACCTATTGCATGTTTTTTTATAATTGTTTATTTTATTTCAGATCCTTTTGGGTTTCATCTTTAATATTAATTTCTAGTCGTTTTGAGTTTGAGTTAATGTAGGTTCCTATTTCTTCTTATCTTAAGTTTAACATGGCCTTTAATTTTCTTTAAAAACTTTTTTTTTGGAAAGTTTTTTAATAAATTTCTATTCGTTTTTGATTGCCAAATTTTCAAGTTTTTCCAAATCGTTGTTTCAAAATAATTTTTTATTCAAAATAAATTAACAGTCTGGCAAGAACTAATAAAATTAAACTGAATATTTGATATATAATGATATCATTTGCTGCAAGCTCACCAGCTCAAGATTTTATTTCCCTCAGGACTAGACATAAAACTGACACTTCAAGGCCCAGGCGTTTTGCCACTCCCTTTTTGCAAGATTTTCGGGGAAAAGCTCAAAATTTCGGGGATACTGAAAGCCGCAGGAACTAGCGGGCCAATTAGTCAATCTTGACCTGGTTTTACTGCAATTTTCATTTTATTTTCAATATTGTAATTAACACAAAAAAAAAATTTGTAATGTAATTCGCTTTAGTAGATCACTAAATATACAGTAGACCTTAAGCTTTTACTGTGTCTTGAACAGTTTGGAAAAAAGTTAGTCGAATAAAACTTAATTCCCATGAGTTTTGGAATAAAATATTTTTAATATTTTTTTTGGGTGGGTGGGGGGTCAGGCAATGGAGTGAGGGCCAGGGGTCAGCTCCCATGATTACTGGAATAAAATATCACTAATAAGTTTGTTTTAGGAGGCTTTGGGTCATGGAGGGAGGGCCAGGGATCAGATTCCAGGATTTATCAATGATAGCTTTTTCGGGGGGGGGGGGGGGGGAGGGGGGAGTATAAGGCCGTGGAGGACCAGGGGTCAGCTCCCATAAGATTTGGAGTAAAATATCGTTAATATTTTTTTTTGGGGGGGGGGGGTCAGGTTTTAGAGGGCCATAATTTGAGTTCCCATAATTTGTGGAATAGAATATCATTAATAAGTTTCTTGGGTGGGGGAGGGTCGGGCCATTCAAGGAGGGCACGGGGTCAGCTTCCTAAAGATTTTGAATAAAAGATCGTAAATCATTTTTTTGAATAAGGATGGGGATCGGGCTTATCTGATATTTCAACTATTTCAAAACCCACAAATAAAAAAACTTATTTACCCCCAGGGCACAATATATAATACTTACCCCGAAGTTCTGGGGGTTGGGTTGACCCTGGAGTTTTTGTTATTTGATCCTTTGACTTATTTTTTTAAAAATGGTTACCTAAAAGTTCGATCGGATTGATTTAGAGTAAAAAAGGAACAAGAAAATTCAGTTTCCAATAGAATGAACCCCCTCCGAAGTTTATACGACCATTCCTTCTATAAGAACCGTATATGCCTTTGGCAAGATTTGTGGGGGAGGGGGGCTAGTTGCCATCGGATCACTTTTGACTCATAAAAAAGGAACTGTAAATTTCAATTTCTAGTCATTTAAGTCCACTACAAAGTTTACCTCTTCCATGAAAACCATATGTGCCCTGCGCAATAAGTTAAAACCCTTCCCCCAGGCTCGTAGGGGTGGGGGGATATGTTGACTCCGAAGTTTTGTTATGTGATCATTGAATTATTGCAAACAAAATGGCTATCTCAAAATTTTGATTGAATGCATTTGGGTAAAAGAAGGTGTGTGTAAGGGGGAGGGTGTATTCCCCCCGATCACTTTTGACTCTTTAAAAGGTAACTAGAACTTTTAATTTCCAATCAAATGAGCAGCCTCTGAAGTTTTTATGACCCCGTCTTCCAAAGGTAACTAGAACTTTCAATTTCCAATCAAATGAGCCACTTCTGAAGTCTATACGAGCACCTCTTACATAAAACCTTATTTGCCCCTGGGGCATAACTTACAACACTTGCCCCCTGGGCTATGAGTGTTGTGGCCACCCCAGATTTTTAATACTGTCATCTTTAAAATATTTTGAACAAAATTGCTACCTTAAAATTGTGATTGGATACATTTGGAAGAAAATGCCTTGGGGAAGGGGGCTAGTTGCCCTGCGATCACTTTCAACTCTTAGAAAAGGCATTAGAAATTCCGATTTACTATTGAATGAGCCCCCTCCGAAGTTTACACGACCACCCCTTCTATAAAACCTTAAGCCTCCGGGGCATAATTTACAACGCTTGCTCCGGGGTTCTGGGGAGCTGTGTTATCCCTTGAGTTCTATTATATGATTTTTGGTCTATTTTGAACAAAAAGGATATATAAAAAATTCAATCGAACACATTTGAGGAAAAGAGGGTTGGGGAGGGGGGGGGGTCTAGTTGCAATCAGATGAGTTATGACTTAAAAGAGAATGAGCACTTTCAATTTCAAATAATTTGAATCCCTTTCGAAGCTTATACGACCACCTTTTGAATAAAAACCTTACATGTCACGAGGCATAAGCTAAAACCCCTCCTCCCAGCTCTGGGGGAGGGGGGTATGTTGACCCTGAGGTTTTTGTAACCTGATCGTTGGAGTATTTCAAACAAACTCTCTGTCTCAGAATGCTGATCAGATGCATTTGGGGAAAAGAGGGTGTGGGGGGATAGATGCCATCTGATCACTTTTGACTCAAGAGATGCGAACTAGAACTTTCAATCAATCAAATGAGCCACCTCTAAAGTTTATACGACCGGCCCTTACATAAAAACCTTATATGCCCAGGGGCATAACTTGAAACACTTGCCCCGGGCTCTAGGGGGTTGTACCGACCCAAAGCTTTTTTAGTTGATGTTTGAACTATTTTTAACAAAATGGCTATTTCAAAATTTTTATCGGATAGGTTCGCAGGAAAAACGGCAGGGGGGATGGTTGTCCTCTGATCTCTTTTGACTCTTGAAAAGTGGACTAGAGCTTTCAATTTCCAATCAAATGAGTCCCCCCCCCTGAAGTTTATGTGAGCACGACCTCCATAAGAACCATATACACCTCCAGGGCATAACTTACAAGGCCCATCCTCGGGCCCTGGGGGTTGTGTCAACCCCGGAGTTTTGTTATCTGATCTTTGAACCATTTTTAACAAAATGGCTATGTTAAAATTATTATTGGATACATTTATTGGAAAAAGTGCGTGGAGGAGGGGCTGGTTGCCCTCCGATCCCTTTTAACTCTTATAAAAGGCACTAGAACTTCCGATTTCCAATTGAACGAGCTCCCTCCAAAAGTTTATCCGATAACCCCTTCAATATGAAGTGCCTCTGGAAAAATAAAAATAAAGTATAAATAAATAATAAAACATTGGAGCCTTATGGCCTTCACAATAGGCAACGCTATAGCGTTGCCTCTGACAAGATTTTATTGGAAAAAGGGGAGAAGCTTGATCACGGGTCTCCAAAAAGGCTTAGGGCATTAAGGTGAACCTCGAAGAAAACTTGAAAAGGATGTGAAGCAAAATCAAAAACACAATACGCAAGCTGGTTATCAAAGGAGCGCATAAGCCGTTTAAAGGAATGAGCCCCGACTGAGGGTGTTAAGTTGAGACTTTCCGATTATCTTGAGGGAGGTGTCGAATGGAATGTTGAAAGGTGGCTAATAGTCAACCAGTCCTCTTGCCCTTTCAGATGCCTCAACTTTTTCTCAACACTCATTAAAATTAAGATATGAAATCCCAAAAATGCCATTTTGTTCAAAATAATCAAAACACATTACAACTATGGGGAGGATAAAAATGCAAACACATTATGAAATTAGGGAGGATAAAATGGTTAAATGGGTAGGAGAGAGTATAGTTGAGATGAATTTGGAGGAAACCCAAAGAATAGAGAATGGCCAAGTTGATAAAGGTTTAGGACAATTACGCCAGATAATAGAGAGTTTAGAGACTTATAATTTAGCAAATAGAAGAATAGCGAAAAATAAGATGGAGAAAGGATTTTGTATGATGATTGTGCATAGAAAAATAGAAGTGGTGGAAGCACTAAGAAAGCTGAAAAAGAATAACAAGGAATCTATTCTACAGGCATATCGACAGGAGCGGAGAGAATACAAACAGACACTTCGAATCAAAAGGAGGGAACAAGAAAAAGTCAGGAACTTGGCAACTGAGAAAATTTTTGTAACAAAGAATTTTTGGCAACTAGTACGAAGATCTGTTAACTCTTCTACAACAGAGCAAATACTTGGAGCTGATACCTGGCCCAAATACCTTTAATCACTGGATAACACAAAGGATGGTGGACTGGAGGATTTATCAGAGGTTAAGCCAACAGGCGTGATACCCACTCAGAGAGGAGGATTACAAACTTATCTTACCAATTACACATGAGGAGATTGGTAAAGCCTTGAATTCTATGAAGGGGGGATCTGAACCAGGGACAGATGGGATCCCGATGAAAATTTGGAAGTGGGGAACAACATATTTCGCTGCAATTTTGATTAGTTTATTTTCAGCTTTGATAAGTTTGTGCAATTGGCCTGAAGAGTGGAGTTTGTCAGTTATGATATAATTATTTAAGAGGGAAGATAGGTCTCCTCATAATACTTATCGAGAAATTCATTTAGGGAATAGTTTACCGAAGTCATTTTGTAAGTTGTTAGACTTTAGACTAAGGATGTGGATAGAAAACAGGGATGTTTTGGATAAGGTTCAGCCGGGTTATAGGGAAGGGTTTCGGAAGATTTATCATATTTTTAGTTTGCAGGCTTTACTTAATAAATATACTAGTGCTAAAAAGGATAGGTTATACACAGCATTTATAGATACTAAAGGAGCTTTTGATAATGCTTGTATGTTTCTATTCATTGAAAATTTGTTAGAGATAGGTCTCTCTATCCCGTTTGTATTAGTTTTAGTTCAAACGTATATGCTTATTAGAGCAGTTGTGAAACTGGGTAGGCAAGTTTCAAGGGTAGTTAGAGGATATAAAGGTGTTAAACGGGGTTGCACATTGTCTCCTAAATTATTCGCCCTGTTTATAAAATATGTAGTGAAATTTCTGGAAAAGAAGGAGGCACCGATCTTAAGTTTAGATATTCAGCAGATTATATTGTTTTCGTTGCTAATTCACAAAGGAACCTTCAGAAATTACTTGATACTTTAGATGATTATTCGGATAGGAAAAAGATAGAACTTAATGTGGATAAAACCGTAGTGTTAGTATTCCGTAAATGTGGTAGACTTGAAGAGGATGTTAAAATTCGTTTTAAGGGTAGAAGGGTTAAATTAGTGGAGGAATGGTCATATTTAGGTGTTAAGTTTAAGACGAAAGAAATAATATTTAGTAGCATATAGAAAGTAGGATGAAAAATGGTAAGAAAAGTTGTAATAAGGTATTAAGAAGTCAGCTGAGGGATATTAAAAATATCCCAGTGGTTAAAGAGGTTTTCAGGGCTAAAATTTTAGGTGTGATGCACTATAGATCTGAGGTTTGGGGGTATGCGATCAGTGTGGGGTAGGTCATATGTGGGGGGATAGTTTAGGGGTCGAGGATATAGGGGACCAAGTAAGCGGATTACTTGAAAGCACTTTAGAGGACCAGGAAGTACAGGCATGGCAGGCCCAGCGTTCGCTTTCGAATTCACTGGGTCTTTATTGTCGGTCAAAGGAGATTTGGGGTGAAGTTTTATTTTTTAAGGTGGGTTCGAATAAAAATGAAATCAAGTTATTCATTGAAATGAGGGCAGATAGTTTGCCACAGGGCCAAATGAGAAAGTTTATCGGGAAGGAAAGGTCAAAGGCCGGTCCTTATTTTTGTCCTATGTGTGGAGGTTTAGGTGAAAGCGTATATCACTTGATGGGTGTGAGCAGCTGAGTGATTGGAGACTTGAAGTGTTTGGTAGGGGGATTGTGATTTTGAGTGGCTGGTGAGAGTGTGTACGGATGAGTGTTTTATGGGTATCAGAAGCTTGGCATGATTTCTTTGTCTTGTGATGAATCACAAAAGTAAATTTCTGTAGGTTTGGGTTAGGATTTATGAAATTTTGCTTCAGCTTCTCTGAGAACAAGAGTTAACCGATTTTTATATTTTTAAAATTTTCAATATTAATTTAATTTGGGTACTGCATCTTCACCTTATACAATCTCTTTTTTTTTCTTTTATACTCTTTAACAGGCTTTCAGTAACCCGTGGTTTACGAGGTAAATCCTTACTCTTTCTTCATACCATAGGACATACTTGGTCAAATATTTGGTTAAATTTACTATAAAATAAAACAATTGACTGATTCAGGTCTTCAACATTTAGGACTTCATTCCAATCTATATCTCCTATTTTTACTTTCATCTCATCTATCTTTTTCTGGTTAACTATACTTTTAAAACTTTTATTTGGTCTCTTTTCACGTTCCACTCCTGACCCAGAGAAGTCAGAAATAACAACACTATGATCAGATGTATCATTCAAAATAATATGGGTATCAAGGCAATTTTCAGATGTAAAAATGTTATCAATAAGAGTTGGATGGTTTTCACAGATTCTTGATGGTAGTAAACAAGTAGGTGACAAACCATGTAAGAATGAAATATTCAAAAATTCTAATCCCTTATTCGATGTCGAAACATTATGTCGCATTAAATCAATATTAAAATCCCCCATTACATAAAATGGATGGTGTTGCTGGGTGAGGGCATCTAACAATGACTCATATTGACTTAAAAACTCTCGAACACTAGACGATGGTGGTCGATATACTACAATTACCAAAACAGTATTTCTTCCATCATTTACTTCTACTCCACAACTCTCAAATAGCATCTCAACATCCCAAACCATAAATTCATTACGTAAAGAAGATGCAAAAACATCTCGTATAAAAATACCAACTCCTCCTCTCTTATTCTGTTTCCGACTAGTATGAAAAAACCTACAATTTTCATAATGTTGAAATGTATTATTTTCATCAAGAAATGTCTCACAAGTTCCTAACACATCTGTTGACGACCCTTTAAAAAAACATGCAAAAAATTTAAGCAGCTATTTAAACCTCTACAATTCCAAAATGACAGTCGTTTAAATTGATTATTTAAAGGTGGAAGATCATGAACAAATAAATATTTATTTTTAGGTGCATTATAATAATCTGGCAAATCTTGATCTTGTGACGAAAATCTATGAAAAAATTATTAATATCAAGAGGATTTTTTCCAGTTCCTCCAGCCTACCAGCAGGGATTTCTACAATACTTAACTCATCCATAATCCAAACTCAACAAAATTTTGCATCCCATCTCCGTGAGCCGATATATATAAAATTAAAAAAAAGAAGAAAGAAAAAAATAAAAGGCAACAAAAATTTCGAAAATAAAAAATAAGAACAAAAAAGTAATACATAAGCACTATTTGACATCATACTCACTTTAACCATTATCCTTATCATCACCCGAAGGCGAGCGCAATTTAATCACGGATACCTGAGCTAAATCCCAAACTAACTACAATCATAAATCCACTCAATCATAATAAATAACCACTTTAATCTACTTCCGATACATTTTTTATGCATCTAACTGATACGACATTATACCACTTAAGCTTCACTTTTTGCTCATTCTCAATCAAGCATAATACAGGTGGGACGACTGGGGGAATCCAAGCACTAATTCCCTTTTCTCTCAATTCTTTCTGTTTGATTTTCAGGGAATTATGAATGTCACGAACACCTTTTGTCACATCGTCTGTTATATAGACATAGGGAGATTCACTTCCGGCTACTCTTCTGAAAGGGTTTTAACGCAATTTCTTGTTTCCCTGAAGGATACAGAATTGGTCCTTATCATCCTGGAGCTGGATTTTGATGAATCGATCAGTAAACTCAAGTAGTTCAAATTGGGTATTAATCCCAAGATGTTGGGAAAGTAAGGCGTTAACAAGCTCCTTAGCTTTTGACTTAGATTCACCTTTAATGTTCCATAGAATAATATTCCTTCTTCTATCCATGTTTTCTACCACAAGGACTCTCGTTGCTAACTCACCAAAACCAGGTTCCTTTGCAATTTGTTTACGTAGTGCCGGTATTTCCTGCTTGATACTGGATAACTCATTTTCGTGGGTCACTTTTGCTAATTCCAAATATTCAGCACGAGACGTTAGGGACGCTAAACCAGACTTAATTTCACTGATTTCACTTTTTATTTCCGAAATATCATTCTTAGTTTCTTCGACGATTACAAGGATTTTATCCAACTTCGAAACATTACCAGTAGATTACGTGGATCCTCTAGACTCGTCCAAATCACTTTGTCTTGATCGCTTTCCACTTTTCTTAACCATATTGGTATCCAATAATGTTTATAATTATCAAATAGATCGATAAACGAACGCCCAAGATAATTCACTAGGCACTTCTCTGTCAACTTATCAAATAATTTTTTGTATTGTTCTTTATCCAATAATGTTTATAATTTTCAAACAGATCTAAAAACCTACGCCCAAGATAATTCACAGCAAATTTTACACAGCGCTCGCACAGGGGATGTTACTCCCCTGTGCGAGCGTGGTTTTCGTGGAATGGATGGTTGTATGAAACTTAGAGGGGATCTCATCGATTGAAAATCGATAGTTCTAGTGCCATTTTTGTGAGTCAAAAGACAATTTTTTGTATTTATTAATTAGCATCAAGACTCCCTTTTTAGAGTTTTAGTTACTGTTCATCCGAGCTTTTTTGGCTACTAAAAAAAAACACTAAAAACTTTAATTTTTGTCCCAATAAGTCCTGTTCTGATATTTTACGACAATTGGTTCGATACAACCATCTCTGAGAAAAAAAACGTATAACCCTCGCCCCCCCCCCCACGCCCTCCTATCCCAAATGGATCCGCTAAAAAATTTTATATAGGTATTTTGCTCAAAAGAGTCCAAAGGTCAAATATCTATCCTTGGAAATCGAAATTGGAAGCCGAGGGTGATCGGAGAATAATCCCCCCACCCCTCTCTCATACGCCCTTTTTTCTCCAAATGCCTCCGATCAAAATTTTGAAATACCCATTTTATTGAAAACAGTCCAAAAGGTAAACAACTACAATTAATTGTTTGACAAATCCCCCACAGCCCCTGAGGCAACGGCTCTGAGTAATACAAGTTGCCCATTGCTATTTTAAAAGTTTTTTGGGAGGGGGTGGTCCTATCAACTTTGGAGGGGGCTCATTCAATTTGAAAATGAAAGTTCTGGCTCCTTTTTTAAGAGTCCAACGTCATAGGCAGCTTGCTCCCCCCCCCCCCCCTCAGCCCCACCCCTTTTTCCCCGAGGCATCTGGTCAAAATTGTAAGATAGCCATTTAGTTCAAAACAGTCCAAAGACCATACAACTATGCTTCCAGTGTTGAAAATACCCCCTTCCCCAAATCATGGGCTGTAAGTGATGCAAGTTGCTTACTGTTACTCTGATACTTTATTTACTTTGATACTCTCTTTACTTTGATACTTTGTTACTTTGATAATATATATTTCAATTTAGTTTTGATACATTGATGAAACTTTGAAATGGGGAATGTTGAAAAACTTGAAACTTTGGCAATCAAAAACAAAAAAAAAAATAAAACAATTTAAATAAAAAAAACTTTCTGAAAAAGAAGTTTTCAAAGAAAATTAATATAATATTAAACCTAATATCAACAGAAAAATTTTTTTACGATAATTCAAGCTTAAAACGACGAAAGATTACAATTTAAAAGCAAATGAAACCCAAAAGGAATAGAAATTAAATAAAATCCTAGTAAACAAAGAGGTACTAACATAAATGAATAAATAAATCTTAGAACGGGTAAAACTAAAATGTAATATGCAAATAAAGCTTAAAAGGGACCAAAAATTACTACAAACAAGAGTTTGGCTACTGCCCCTTCCCTAACTGTTTGTCTAAAGCCTAATGTGTCATTGGCACTTTACTGAACACTATACTCTTGTAGGGTCTTGAAAAGAACTAATCTCAATATTTGATACGTATTGATACTAATTATTGAAAGCTCATCAGTTTAAGATTTTATTTAATTGTAATTTTCATTTTTATTTTCAATTTTATAATTTTTAATAAATCCAGAATAAATTATTTGTAATATAGTTCGTTTTCAGTGAAGCGCGAAAAATGCAGTAAGTTTTAGACTTTTACAGTTAGGGAAATGGGTAGTAGCCAAACTCTTGTTTGTAGTGATTTTTGTTCGTTTTAAGCTTGATTTGTATATTCAATTTAAGTTTTACTCGTTTTAAGATTCATTTATTCATCTATAATAGTACCTTTATTTATAATAGTCATGGAAAAATTTTCGTTGAAGGGGAGATTTTGGATACGAAATGAAAAAGATCCAAAATTAAACACAATTTTTTTTCGAATGAGAGCATGCTAAGCAGAATTCTTCAGGAAGAATCGTGAGCAAGAAATTTTCTGGGGGGAGGGGGGAATATGCAGCGATAATGGAGTTTTCGGGAATAAGTTACAAGGGGGAGCATTTTACGCGAGAAAACTTTCCATGGAGGAATTTTTCGGTGGGGGGGGGGGGTCCCGGTATTATTTGAAAAACCATCAGAAGTTGAATAAAACAAACAAGTTTTTTCAATTACGAGTAAGAAGCAACATTAAAACTGAAAACAAAAAGAAATATTTTCTTATATAAAAAGGCCTGCCTCCTCCTCAATGCCACGTTCTTTAGGCTAAAGTTAGACTTTTTGTCCCAATTCTTAAAGAACGACTCCTGAAACACAAAGATTTAATTAGAATAAGGAACTTTGTTAAATGTACATACAAACTTTAGCGAAAAGAGAGGGTTGTTGAAGAGGAGGCATCCCCCCTCATATACGGAACAATTTCTGTTCGTTTTAAGTTTCAATATTGCTCCTTACTTTTAATTGAAAAACAGCTTCTTCTTTTTTATTTATCATTTAAACAAATCAAGTTTCTTTTGCAAAACTTGTAGGCGGAAAATATTATAAACTCTTGAGTTCCATGGTGGCAATGAATGTTACTCAGATCATTTTCGAAGATTAGAAAAAAATCCCGCACTTTTGAAATTTAAAAAATTATATTCAATTTTTGCTTAGCTCTTAAAAAATAAGATAAGGGCGTAAAACCCTTCCCTGGTTCATTAGGCGGTCTATTAATGCTGATAGCCCTCTTTAAGGTATGTTTTAGAGGGGTAGTTTCTATGAATCTTCCAAGATTCTGAATATGCATATAATCAGGTTATAATCAGGATCTAAAAAAATACATAAATTCCCAACAATGAAACAATAGAATCAGAATTAAATACTACAATTCCTGAAGGTCAGAGAGGAAAAATCTTATCAAATGCTATTTTAATTTTCCTGTCTTATTGACCAGAAAAAAAGTAATTTTGATTATTGATATAATTTTCAAATACAAAAATATAGATATAATAACCTACTTTATTGATAAACAAAGATCACAAGGAAAAAAAATATCCAATGTGTTTCACTCTGAAACACTTTCTTTTTACCAGTTGAAGCCCCATTTTTGCGTTTAACTAGAATTTTAACATACAAAACACAAAGATCTATTATGCTCTCTGGCTCCATCCCCCCAATATTCTTTATATTTTTTTTATTCTTTATATCTTTATAAAAAAAAATAAAACTCAAATAAATTCTCGAATTTGGAAAGCCTTCTTTTCCACAGAGAGGGGGGGAGGGGTATTTCCGGGGTGTATTTAACGGGGGGTAAAGTATTTGGACAGTTTGAAGTCAGAAAACAATTCTGTCTAGGTATGTGGCCACTAAAAAATTACAGAAGAATAGCGAGGTATCTGGAAATTTTGTTAACTAACTAACTAACTAAAAAAAAAAAAAAAAAAAAAAAAAAAAAAAAAAAAAAAAAAAAAAAAAAAAAAAGTATAAAGTAAATGTAATGTTTCATTTAAGTGTGTTTTTTTCAACTGTTTAGTGTTTTTTTTCAACTGTTTAGTGTTTTTTTTCAATAACCGTTTTTCCAAGCATTAAGTAGTATTATAAGGTTCATGTAGTGTTTCATTTAAGTGTTTTATGATGGTCGCTGATCAAAATTTTATGTAATTTTTGACTTTCATTTATATTATTTTACTGTGTTCATGGCCGTATATTTGGCTTTAAAATACACATACTTATCTATCCATCTAATATGCAGAATAATTACCCCCCCCCCCCCTAATATGCAAATCTATAGCCCAAATTTATTTCTAAATTAACGAAGAAACTAACGAAAAAACTAATGTGTTCTCGAATGTTACACAGCGTAAACTTGATTGAGTGGCGCATAGTATACAAGTACCAAAATTCCTTCCCCCTACGGAAATTAAAAAAATAAAACTCAAATAAAATTATCAGATTTAAAAAGCCTTATTTTCCACGGGAGGGTATTTTCCAGGGGGGGGAGTATTTACCGGTGAGAATTTTCAAGGGGGTATTTTCCCAGGGGGGGGGAGTATTTTATGCGGGAGTAATCGCCAGGGATATCAGCAATGTCTTAGAAACAGTTTCGTGTTTGAAATTAAAACTTACAACGCTTGTTGTGGGGGATGTTGAAGTAACCAAAAGACAATATTTGCATCATGATACTACTGCTTCTACTCCTCCAACTACTACTACTGCTACTATTATTATTACTGATACTAATACTACTGCTACTAAAGCTAAGACTGTTACTATTAACTGTGCTCCTACTGCTACTACTGTAACTACTGGTGCTACTGCTACTACTAATAAACCTAAGGGTATTAAGGCGAAAATTTTTGGCAATATTGTAACTGTATTGAAATAAATCGAAACAAACTATGCCAATATAGGTTGTCAAGAGGTCGTATCAGCATTGCTTCAGAACCGGTTGATGGTATTAAGTTAAAAATTTCATCGTGTATTGAAAGTAATGTTGAAAAAAGGGGCAGTTTGCATACTGCTACTAATACTACTACTACTACTACTACAACTATTGCTACGCATAATTACTGAACCTTTTAACAATGGTGAAAAAAATTGATGTCTCAAAACTTTTTTTGGATGTTTGTTATGGGAAATGATGGGCGTGGGGAGACTCTCTCAAATCCCTTTGACTCTTAAAAAGGGCGCTATAACTTCCAATTTAAAATCAAATGAAACCCATCTGAATTGAATACGACCACCCATTCCATAAAAACCTTATATGCCCCCAGGGCATAACTTCAAGTCATTGCCCCAGGGCTCTCGGGGCCCAGGGCTCTTCAAGCCTTTGGGGTTGTTCCAACTCTAGAGGCATTATTACATGTTCTTTGGACTATTTTAAACAAAATTGCCATCGCCCAATTTCAATCATATACATTTGGTGAAAACAGGGGTAGTTGGGTGGGGGGAGGGGGCTACTTGACCTCCATCCCTATTGAATCTTAAAAGAGAACTAGAACTTCCAATTTCAACAAATTTAGGCACCTCTAAAGTTTATACAACCATCCCCTCCATAAGAGCCTTAAATGCCCCAGGGACATAACTTACAACCCTCTCCCTCAGGCTCTGGGGGTTTTTATCAACCTCAAAGTCCTTTGTTATATGATATTTTGACTGCTTTGAAAAAAAGGACTGTCTCAAAATATCTATTGAATACATCTCAGGAAAAAACGACATGTTTAAGCTTGTGTTTGGGGGGGGGGGATAGCTCCACTCTTATCACTTTGACTCTTAAAAAGGGCACTAGAACTTCTGATCACCAATCCAATGAGTCCTGTCCAAAGCGTATTCGACCATCCTTTCTATAAGAACTTTATGTATCCCAAGGGCATAACTTACAACCCTTTCCCTGAGAGATGTAGGAGGGGGGTGCGTTCCTCAAAGACATAATTTCTAGAACATTCAAATACGATGAACCAAATTGTTATCTCCAAATTTTCATTGCAGGTGTTAAGGGGAAATGACGAGCATCGAGGGGGGGGGGGCTGGTTGCTCTCAAATCACTTTGACTCTTAAAAAGGACACTGTAACTTCCAATTTCAAACCATAAAAACACCATCTGAAGTTTATACGACCACCCATTCCATAAAAACGTTAAATGCCCACATGGCATAACTTACAACCCTATTCCCAGGGCGCTTGGGGGTTGTTTCACCCCTATAGACATTATTATCTGTTCTTTGAACTATTTTTAACGGAATCGCTACATCATAATTTCTATCAGATGCGTTTGGTGAAAGGATGGGTTGTCGAGGAGACGGGGGGGGGGTAAATTATATCCGTCCATTTTGACGCTCAAAAAGGAACTAAAATTTCCAATTTACAACCAAATGAGCCTCTTCTGAAGTTAAACAACCATCCCTTCCATAAAAACCTTAAATGCCCCGCGGCATAACTTACAACCCTCACCCCTAGACTCCGGTGGTTTGTATCAACTCCTAAAGCCTTGTTATATGATCTTTAGACCATTTTGAACAAAATAACCGTGTCAAAGCTTTTTATTCGATGTATTTCAGGAAAAAACGATGTTTGGCGCGGGGGGGGGTAACTGCCTTTTCATCACTGTGACTCTTAAAAAAGGCACTAGAAATTCAGATTACCAATCCAATGAGGCCCCTCCGAAGTATATACAACCTCCCTTTCTATAAAAATTGTATATGCCCGAGGCATATGTTTCGAGGCATAACTTACAACCCTTGCCCGCAAAAGCTATAGGGGCGGGGGTGTCTTCCTGAAAGACATAACTTCCAGACTCTTCAACTACAATGAAAAAAATTTTTATCTCCAAATTTTGATCAGATGTCTTTGGAAAAATGACGAGCGTGGGGGAATGGTGGTTGCTCCCAAATCAGTTTGACTCATAAAAAAGGCACTATAACTTTCAATTTCAAATCAAATGAGCCCCATCTGAAGTTTATGCGCCCACCCATTCTATAAAAACCTTATATGTAACCAGGTCATGACTTACAACCCTATCCCCGAGGCACTGAGGGGGGGGGGAGGTTGCGTCAACCCTAGAGGCATTGTTTTAGTTCTTTGGAAGATTTTGGGCAAAAGCCCTATCTCACAAATTTAATCAGATTAGTTTGGTGAAGAGGAGTTGTCGGAAAGGGAGGGAGGGCTAGCTGCCTTCCATCACTTTTGACTCTTAAAAGGGAACTAGAAATTCCAATTTTTTTTTTTTAAATGAGCCTCCTCTAAAATTCATTCAACCATCACTTCCATAAAAAACTTAAAAAAAAACCAGGGCATTACTTACAAACCTTGCCCTAGGATCTGGGGTTTTTTCAACCCCAAAAGCTTTATAATATGATATTTAGACTGTTTTGAATAAAAGGCAATCTCAAAATTTCTATTAGAAATTTTGAAAAAAAAAATTTAAATATTGTAAACGCACTGATAAATCACTGTTTGCTGTACAATATCATGCCTGTGCTACAGATAGTACAACAGTACGGTTTTCTTTATTCTATGGCTCTTTTGATTGAGCAGTGGTTCTTTAAAATCTTTTGAGATTGCCTCTTATTCAAAACAGTCTAAATATTTGCTGTGGGGGGGGGTGTCATCCTCAAAGACATAATTTCCAGACCTTTCCACTATGTTAAACAAAATGGCTACCATATCAAAATGTTGATCACAAGTGTTTGGGAAAATGATGGGCGTGGGAGGGAGGGGATACGAGTACTTATAAGAGTCTTAGAGGTCTTTACATTTTTCTAGAATTGCTCCTACCCAGACACCTTGTTCTGATTGCCTTTAGGGTATCAACAAATACCCCCACTTTGTCCCACTTTTCAAGTTTCTAAAATATGTTTTGTTTGACGGATAAATTTGTTTTGAAAAATTGCTAAATTTATTTTGATAAATATGTTATACATCTTTATTTATAAGGAAAACTTTAAATTCCCACTAAAATTCGAGTAAACAATCACCAATCAAATTTTTACTACATTAGTCTTCCTTAAAACCAAACTGTAAATTCAAGTTCTCTATGCCTGAAAATTTCATCCTTAAAGACATATCTTCCGGTCCATTCAACCACGTTGGATGTGTTTTGGAAAATGGTGGGCATGTGAGAGGGGTTAGCTGCTCTCCAATCACTTTTGACTATTTAAAAGGGCCCAAGACCTTTCAATTTCCAATCGAATGGACCCTCTTTGAAGTTTATACGACAACACTTTCAATAAAAACCTTATAACCCCAAGGGCATAACTTAAAACCCTTGTCCTGAGTGCTGTGGAGGGGGGGGGGGAGGTTGTCATCCTTAAAGAAATAATGTCCAAACCTTTCAACAACATTTATGGGCTGAAGCCCCAAGTACCGTATGATGCATTATACTTATAATCATCCTAGCCTTATATTTAAATGTTTTAAACCAAATAGATGGTTATCATGATATAACACTAAAGGTGGCCGGCATTTACCCCCCCCCCCCACCCCCGCGAAAATACAATCCCCACTGGAACAAATCCTCTTCAGTCTTCCTAAGCTCCCTCGTTCCAGAACAATGCTTTAAACCCTCCCAAGAATTTCCTATTTCCCTTAAATCTATCCATATGGAATCCTCCCACCCCATTTGGGGAAGATCTGCTTGTCATTTGCCTCGAGACGGTTAGCCGACAAGGACGATCTTTGGCAATCTGTCATCTTTTATCAAAAAAACGTATCCTAGCCATATCATCCTTTCTTTCATTATAGCCCAAGAAAGCGGGATTGAACCACATTTTTCGTACAGTTTACTGTCTGAGATACATTCGGTCCATCGGGTACCCAAAACATGTAGCAAATCTTCCTCCATTTTTCGGAGCGCCCATGCTTCAGAACCATACATGAAGACGACCTTAACTGTAGCTTCAAATATTCTATTCTTGGTTCGCAGATTTATATTCCTATTCTTCAAAATTTTTTTCGACTGTCTAAAAGAAAAACCTTGGGTATTGGCTAATCGACTTTTTACATCTTCACTGTGTCCACTATCTTTACTAATAAAGCCAACCATTCCGAGTGACAAATTTCTCGTCACCCAGCGTCCTCTCCTCATCCCTATTTATTCATAGTTTAAGCGACCTATTCTTCTTACCAATAATATTCTTGCGCCCAGAACTGTCAAAGCCAAAGGATCTCAAATCTTGTACATAAACTAAGCCTAGAAGAGTTTAACTTTTCCATTCGATTCAGTGCTCACCTACAATATTTACCTTCTTCGTTAGTGTGAGTCCATCAAAATAATCTGTATAAACGTGGATGGGAAACGACCCCTCTTAGCTCCTAATTCAACATCAAAACCCCCTTCGTCTGTCTCAGTGTATATATAACTCATATTATGGGTTCTCTTTTGGTAGAAGCAAAAGCGTTACCATTAAGAAGAAGCGTTATAATGGGTAGCCTTTGAATAGGACGTATCATAGGGTGTTCCAAAGATTGTCTGCCACATTCTGGTTTCTCTTTCCCAATTCTAAGAAACGCGTGAAATCGTGGATTTCGTCTATAGCATTCTTGAAGTGTTGCTTTTGAGTTTTCAAAAAAGTTGATATAGGGTTGGTAAGCACGCAAAATATCATCCCGCTAAAAAAGAGACTTGTTTAAGTAAAACAAAATAACAAGTGAAACGAATAAATAATATTTTTACAAATAAATAATATACTTATAAAACTTAAAATATTCGACTCTTCAACTGGTCTTAAAATGCAGGTAAAAAACACTTATCTGGGACCATTAGAACAGTCCATGGGAGGTAAATCCCCTTCTTCTTCATTCTTTTGGCACCCCTCCCGACCCCTCGAACAAATATCCTGGATACAGCCCTGTAATTAAACTGTTTTCTTCAAAATTGATATTTATTATTTTTTAATGCTAATCTTTACACAAGAAAAAGTAAAACTTTCAAACAAGTTACATTTCCTTTCTATTAGCTAATAGAATTCTCTTTCTGGTGCTTCAATTTTTTTTTTTACCGTTTTTTTACAGTGTTTGCATTAAGCAGTCAAATAATTTTTTTTAAGCACGTAAAATACCATCCCGCTAAAAAAAGACTTTTTAAGTAAAATAACAAGTGAAGCAAATAAATAATGCTTTCATAAATAAAAAAATATAAATAAATGATTTAATAATAATAATAATAATGATTTAATTACCCACCATGTACAAAAAGATTATAGTGGAGCACAACAAAAAAGAAAAAAGATACGAAACTCAAACAAATGCAGGTGAAAAACGACGTCTCATCAATCTGACTTTGAAAACTGACTTGTCCCGAATGGTCGACCATTGCTTGGATGGCTCCGGAAGTCCATATTTTTCCAATCGAGAATTCCGCTATCGCTTGGATATATACAGTAAAAATTTTGCATACTTATAGTAGCACTTTCGGATTTTTTCGCAGTCTCTCACTGTCAGCACATGGGATGCACCGGCAAGGTAGATTACAAGTGGCTGGCAAACTGAACGATAAATTGAGGCTAGAAATTTCCTGGAGTAGCGTCCGCGATTCGGCACTACAGACCCGTAAGCACGTTTAATGGCGGTAGTTGTTTGCTTGACGATGGATTGCCTGGTTTTACCGATCGTTTCTGCAATCATGATACCCAGATATCGTAGCTCAGACACTGCAGGGACTGCATGATTGCCGAGGGTCACGGATTCACTTTTAGGTGCGTTGAAGGTTAAAAACTCACACTTCTCTATATTGATAGAGAGCCCGATAGAAAGAAAGTCACTGTGGAGTCGACTCAGATTATCTTGTAAGTCAGCTTTCGATCTACTGAGCAGAAGGACGTCGTCAGCGTATGCAAGGTAAGACAGGATCGGTACCGTGAAGTAGAAGGGAGGGCGAGATACGGTCCAGAATCTTGAAATCGCATGTTTGAAAATGAGAGGACTAAGAACGCTCCCTTGCCTCACGCCTCTTTTTATTTTGGCGGGATCTGATGTTCTATCTTTCCATTTGGCAGAAACTATTGAATTTTTATACCAGAATTTCAATGTTTTCACTATGCTCACACTTACACCACTCAGCAGTAGAGCATTCATTGCTTGCATGTAGTTGACGCTGTTGAACGCTTTTGAAATATCTATAGTACACATATAGAGAGGCGACTTGTATCTCTCTGAGTCCATAAGTACATTAGCAAGAAGGCGATGAGCCTCTGGACAACCGAGACCTTTCTGGAATCCAAGTCGATTATCCCCGAAATCTCCAGTATCCAGCTCGGAGAAGATCAAATACTCAAACACTTTGCTCAGGATGCAAGAGACTGTTATGGGTCTGTAAGATTTACAGTCATTGGGATCTTTTCCTTTCTTGGCGATAGAAGTTATGACTCCTTTCAGGAAACTTTTTGGTACAAAACCCCTGGTGATGCACATCTGGAAGATAAGCTGAAGGTGGGAATAGAAACTTTCAGGTAAGTGCTTGAGATGTTTTGTTGTGAGACCATCGCCATCTGTCCCATTTTTTCCTTTGGAAAGTGCCTTTTTGACCGCAATTTTGATCTTTTCCAGGGATATGGGAACAACACAGCGCTGTCCCGAGAAGCGCGCAAGCCAGCTGGTGACTTCCTTTTCATACTGGTTGGTTATGACAAGATTCTCGTCTCCGTATACCGATGTATAGTAAGAGTGCTAGTCATGCAGTGTCAGGGAAGTATTAGGTGCACGGTCGTCCGGTCTAATTAGACTTCGCCATGATTTCTTGTTCTCAGTGAACTGTTGCCCGATAATACGGTACTTTTTCATCTCAGCTTTGTATTTGCGTCTTGTACTCCGTTTCAGCTCGAATACAGTCCCGCATAACGGTCTTCCGTAAGCAATTCAAATGTTTAGCCACATTTTAGCACGTCGTTTAGCCGTCTGGAGTTCAATGGATTCCAACCACATCGGTTTCTCTGTCCCAATTTTGACTCTTCTTGTAGGAACCGCTTTCGATTCTGCAGCTTTCGAGCGTGGGTAACTTGATGATAGTAAGTGTTGAGTTCAATAGAGGCTGCCATGTTGGAAGGACCAGTACAGAGTAGATGAAACGGAACTTTTATGCTACTAAGGACAGAAGCAACAGTGGCAATATATAGGGCAATATTACACTTCTGCCAGTTTTGCTTGTAGACCCACCTTCTGGAACAGGCGTTATTAGTGCTCTGTGCTAAATGCAGGTGGAACGAAATTCCGGCATGGTCACTAGTCGGATCGTCAGTACACACTGTAACTGGGAGACCAGGGATGGATGTGGACGATAGTACATGGTCAATATTTGACGTATGACCACTAGTATGGGTGTATGTAAAATCCAGGGACTTCGGCCAGATATTGTAAGAGGTTGGGAGGCAGTTTAGAAAGATATCAGACAGGATATGGTCCTTGGTAGGGTCGCAGTTGAGGTCCCCAGCTATTAGCCACTTACTCCCACTACGCTCAAGAGACTCCAAATGTCGTCCAAGGGCATCTACTGCTTTTGAGAATTTCGTTAGAGAGACAGCATTGTTGTAGTTAGTGGGCATGCATACATTGATGAACTCAATTCCCTCAGCAGAGACACATAATAGATTACTGCATCTAATCGACGGCTTAGCCGATAGTTCCTTCCTAGCGTATATTGCCAGGCCTCCGGACGGACGCTCTGCCGTAGATCTTGCGGGTTGTATGAAGACATCGTGAGACCGGGATCTGTTTAGGAAGTTTGTATTCAGTCCAGAAAGCATATGCTCCTGGATAAATATTACGTCATAAATCTGGAGAAGATCGTCTATGGCCTTTTCTTTATTGCGACAACCATTGATATTCAGACTAAGAGCTTTAAGAGACCTATTCATTGTTTACTCTTGTTTTTCAGAATCTCTCTTAATTTAGGGCATGTTAGGCTGAAGCAGACATGAGGTCCTTCGCAAGAAACGTATTTGGGGTCTTCGTTGCATGGCGTGTCTTTGTTAATAGTGTGAGGTCCAGCACATCTAGAGCATCTGCGACTGTTCTTGCAGTTTTCAATGAGATGGTCGTAGCTTTGACATTTGAAACATCTTCTTGGGGCCTCCTTGTACTTCATTACCCGGAAAAAGTCGTATCCGAGCTTGATTCCGTTAGACATGGCAAAGTTCCTGGTCAGTTTATTTTTGAAAGTCAGTCTGACCGTTTCGCTTTGTCCGAAGCGGAGAGATTCCTCTACAAGGCCTGGATTATGATTTACCAGTTCATTAGCATCCAAACCAACGGAAAGTCCTCTTATTATGCCAAACGATTTTTCTTCCCTCAGTTTGCACTTTATGCTGTTTTGGCTGCCACTTGGCAATTTTGCGGAAATGACGCTAGGGGCCTCACTACAAAAAGCTTTGGCTTTTATAACGTCACTAAATTTGACTTGAAGCTTATTATTTCTCAGTTGCCTGACCCCTTGTATGCCATCTTCAGACTGCAGTTGACCAAATGTTTGTAGTCTAGTCAGGGGGTCCATACATGGAGCGTCTTCAACGATTACAATACAAATCGGTTGCTCGTTGTTTCTTGCTGCTGTAGCGCCAATGTCTGGGGAGGCAGTCAATTTAACACCAGTCGTATACTGCTTGACCACGGACACAGAGCTCTTCAGATCCCGTATTTCTCCTAGCAGGATAGAGAAATTGCTCTCGGGGACCTGTGGGACTTGGGAAGGATGAGTGATGACAAAAGTTGGAAGTCGGATGTTGTTCCGGTCGCATTCAGCTAGCAAATCCAGGATTTCTGATGTCGCTGAATCTTTTGTTCGGCTTTTCGTAGCTTGAGAGGCTCTTGCAGGGAATGTTATCTGAATGAGCTCCAATTTAGCGTCGCGTAATGCTGTTAACTCGAAGAAATAGCAAGTCATTTTCGACAGCAACGCTAGATCCAGCTTTCTGTTTGACTGGAGAAAGTTCAGGATTGGGTTGAGATGTAAATTCGTCTGTGCCATATTCAGCGCCGATAAGCAAGGGAAGCGCAGGTTCTTGCTACCTATTCCACGCAGTTTAAGGGAGACCCCACTCCCGGCAGGTACGACGGCACTTGCAACAAGAAACCTCCCCTCTTCTGCTTGCTTATTCGGGAAATCGGCACTGTCGTCTTTTTTTTTTGGGGGGGGGGGGGGAGGGGGGGGGGCTTTAGACTTTTTTACCTTCACTACAGCATGTGGCAACACTGCTTTGTAAAATTCGGGCACACCTTCAAAAGTTCAAAAATCAGTCTCTGACAACACTACTCAACGGAGTAGCCATTTTGTTTGAAATGAAAGATCCAGGAATGAGACGAGATGGAGGTTTGCAGTCGGTATTTTTATCATAGTCGATTCACTGAATTTTAGGGAGTCGATTGATATCTGATTCACGCGAAATCGGTAGCTTTTACCGATGAAACAATTTTATTTCGCAAGAAATAGCTCAGAGACCTAATCACACCAGCGATGCCATATATATATATTTACAGTTTCGAATAAATCATTCTTCATTTTTTTTAAACAAAACAGCCCAATTGAAAAAAGAGACAACAAACAGTAAAATTAAATTAAAAATTTCCTTAGATAACATATAAAAGTTATTGTAAAGTAATCAATTGATAGATTTTAGCATTAATTCATGTGGGTTCAGTTTTAGAAAATAAAGATGCTAATACTACTGTAAAAAGAGGATGCGGGATAAAACAAATGATTGGTCATCGATCTGGAGCCAAAAGAAAAGTGGTTGTCCCCAAATGGGACAGGAGGAGGCAATGAGGAAGGACTAACAGAAAATTAGAGCTTCTGTTGAGAGGGTTAAATTAAAATATAAAATTAAAAGATCTGAAGCCGAACTGGGCAGCCATGCCAATATAATGAAAGAAAAATCTCAAAATGAAGAATAAAACAACGAGTCTGAAGCCAGTAGAAGGAAAAGACGCATAAAACGACGGATATTTAGCCTGTATAAAACGAGGCGTCTTCAGCACTAAATACACAAATGCTAATTAAAAGAGTAACGATACTAAAACTAAAAACAATATAAGAAACAAACCAATATCTATATACACAATTAATACTGCTGTGAAGAACAGCACATGGTATTTATATACACAATTACGAGTAATCTTGTGAACAAACAAAAACAAATGGATAAAAAAAGAAAATGAACTTGAAGTTAATTATTTTGTTGAGAAACTATCTTTCCGTTTTCATTCAAGGTTACAGGCCCCTTGTTTCGTTCTGCATTTGGAATTTTTCTCTCTTTGGTTTTAAATAAAAAATTAAAGTAAATTATTTTAACAGTTTATCAATAATGAAAGCGAACAAGTGCCAAAGAAAGTCTAACCAGAACCAACTACGGTTGATAAGCAAGTAAAATTTCATCCCGATAAAACATACTTTTTTTCGTAAACAAATAATAGTAGTTAGCTAATAATTTCGAATAAATAATTATTTTCAAAAGGATATAGCTCGTTTGAAAAGAGACAAAAGACAGTCAAAAAAGCTTAAAATTATTTTAAAAGTCTACTAATGGTGAGAGTTATACAATGAAGCAAGTACCCAAGTCATTCTAATACCCTGCCTTCGTAAATCAATTCGACAAAACCCTCGGCACATTTTTAAACTATTTAGAATTATTTCTATTCAGTCCCAGTTGCTTAAATTAAAGTATTAATTAGTATTTTGACTTAATCAATTAATTAATTGAATCAATCATTAGTTTTATAGTTATTGAGTTTTATAAAGCAAAGATGTTAGTAGCATCGAGGACAAGCGATGGGATTCAATAAGAAACTACTGAAACTTAATCACTAATTGATTAGTAGATTGATTTATTAATTTAGCTAGTTGATGGTTTAAGTATTAAATCACTTAAACATTTGATCAAAATTGAAAAAAAAATTATTAATTGATTAGGTGTGGTTATATGGTTATGCAAATATTTAGTTTCGAAAGTTAAGATGCTAGTACCATTCAGAATACAGGAATTGGGATTAAAATAAAAACAGCTCCAATTTAAGTACTAATTGATTAATGGATTGATTTGCTGATTTAAGTTTAAGTATTAATCAGTGTGGTTATTTGATCACACAGTTACTTAGTTTTAGAAATTAAAGATGTTCGTACAACTGAGAAAAAAGGAACTGGGACTAAAATAAAGATGGTTTAAATCTAAGTATTAATTAATTAATGGACTCATTTGATTAGTTAATTAACTGATATAGGCAAAAATTGCAGCAGTTACTTAGTTTTGCAAAGCAAAGATGCTAGTGCATCAGAGAGAAAGGGAGGTGGAATTAAACAAAAAACTGCCAACATTTAAGAATTTATTGATTGAATCAATTATTTGGTTGAAGCCCTCATTGCTGCGGCTATTTAGTTTTAAAAAGTAAAGATTTAAGTATCACTGAGATAAGAGGGATTGGGATTCAACAAAAGAAGTTCATGGGTCAGGTGGACTACTATGCCAAAAAATTGTTATCTACTATGTTGCATCGATTCGTGACAACTGAAACTGGGCCCAAATCTCTTTTAAATACAATAGACTTACCATTTCCCAATAATAGTACTGATACAACTACTGCGATTGCGACTCTGACTGCAAATACTACTATAAATTCTACTATACCAACAAGAACTATTGAATTAAATCAAAAGAGTTTAACTGTATCCTCCTTTTCAAAATGACAAAATACATCCAGGTTGTCAAAAGGGCTTATCTGTAAGATCTCACAAATGGCTAAGTATGTTAAGTTGAAAATTTTGGAGAATATTTCCAGCAAAGGGGGAGGTGTCCCACTAAGTCAAAAGACACTAGGTTAGTCCAACTTGGCAAGAGGACCTATCTGGACGCATCCATATTGATCTCAGGAATGGCTACGGGTGTTAGATTGAAATTTTCATGGAATATTAAGGGTGATATCAAACATAATCAAACCACTATATACACTCTGGTTATTATAACGGCATATCTTATTTTCAAAACAGTTAGGGAAGGGTTTGAAATTGAAACGTTCAGAGAATGTTGAGGGGAATAAGTTAAGATATTTATTTAAAAAAGTTACTATCACAAGTCCCAAAGGGCCGAATTCGACAAAAAATGTTCCTGGCCAAGTGGACTCCTATACCGAAAAAATTATATCTACTATGTTACACTGATTTGTGACAACCAAAACTGGGTCCAAATATCTTTTGAATACAACTGGCTTACTATTTCCCAATAGGGAAATGGTCGGCCAAAAAACATGCTGTTTACAACTTATCTTGGGCCAAACAAATATTAGGTAAAAAATAACAATTTGATGTTTTTAATGCAACAGATGCTTTCCAACCATAAGAATTTAATTACGATGTTTGATAAATTTTGAACCGTTTTGGTTATTAAAGGAATATAATTATTGATTGTTATTAAGAATTATTTATATTCCTTTGTTGTAGGGGTCGACACCGTTTCTGTTTTTGGCCAAAATAGAAACGTAAAAAAATGGTAACTTAAAAAACGGAACAGAAACAGATTCTAGCCGAAACGAGGAAAAAAAACGGAATTCTGTTTATTTTTTTCCATTTTTTTTACAGAAAAACAGAAACGGCCCGTTTTTTTCTTTTTAACGGTCGTTTTAACAGATATTTCAGATTTTCTCAGTTTTTAGGCTTATGAGAGTAAAATGAACGTTGACAAACACTGATTAATTAAAAAACATCAAATATAAAAAAGACCAAGTCTGCAAATGTTGCTTATTTTTTTAATGTTGATCTTAACATAGCAAGAAATTTCTTTTAAGTGAATTATATCATGAGATTATCCATCACAGAAGTTATACTTTAAAGTCTAATTGATTGAATTGTAAAACCCTAAAACATTGTAACATTTGTTACAATACATAAAACATTTGTAAATTCCTAATCCTAAAACATTAGATAAGGTTAGACCAATTAGACTAAAGCTTGCATTAAATTACGCAAAAATAAAAAGATTGAATTTCACCACAAAATATTGCCTACGAGCAAAGAAAAGTGAAATAGCCACCACGAATATATGGGAGGGGGAGCAATGGGCCCACCTGTTCAACAAAATGTCAAAATTTTGCGATACTGCTTGTTATAATTTTACATTGCATATTTTTACATATTTTGCTATTCCCTGAAATAGCTTTCTGTAGACCTTACACTGGAAGAGCTACTTCAATAATCATTCATATAAAATTCTTTAAGAGTAGTCGGATGAGAACACAAACTAGAGCCTTGTAGGGTGGCTACAAATCTCCTGACTCTAAATCCCCTTCTTAGTTGGTGTAATAAGGGGCAAGGGGATCTACAAAATAGAAAGCTTATACACAAATTACAGGGATCGGATTTCACCTTGTCTTAATTATAGGCAGCGCAATTATGCTGCCTATGTAAAGAACGATGTTGGCACAATGTATTATTTATTTGTATCTTTGCTCAGACCAGGGCACTTCGTATCGAAGGATGTGTCGTAGAAACTTCGAAAGAGGCTCATTCGATTGCAAATTGGAAGAACTTGTGACCTTTTTAGCAGCCGAAAGTGATTGGTAGGCAACTAACACCCCATCCACGCCCACCATTTCCCCAAACACATCGAATCAAAATTTTTAGATAGCCGTTTCTTTTCAGCATAGTTGAAAGATCTGGAAATTATGTCTTTGAGGAGGACACTCCCCCACAGCCCTCAGGGCAAGGGTTGTAACTTATATCCTGGGGCATATAAGGTTTTTATAGAAAGCGTTGTCATAGAAACTTTAAAAAGGGCTTGTTCAATTGGCAATCCGAAGGACTGGTGCCCTTTTAAATAGTGGAGAGTAATTGGAGGGCAACTAACCCCCTCTCACGCCCACCATTTTCCAAACCACAAGCAATCAAAATTCTGAGATATCCATTTTGTTCAAGATAGTTTAAAGTTCTGGAAATTAGGTCTTTGAAGATGAAAACACCCTAAGAGCCCCGAGGGCAAGGGTTGTAAGTTATGCCCTGGGGCCATATAACGTTTTTTTATACAAAGCGTTGTCGTAGAAACTTCAAAAAGAGCTCATTTGATTAGAAATTGAAAGGGCTAGTGCCCTTTTTAATAGTCGAGTTATTGGAGGGCAACTAGTCCCCCTCTCACGCCAACCCTTTCCCCAAACACATCCAATCAAAATACTGAGATAGCCATTTTGTTCGACGTAGTTTGAAGTTCTGGAAATTAGACCTTTGAGGTTGACAACTTCCCCCCCCCCTCACATCACTTAGGGCAAGGGTCGTAAGTTATGTCCTAGGGGCATATAAGGTTTTTATTGAAAGTATTGTCTTAGAAACTTCAAAAAGGGCTAACTCAATTGGAAATTGAAAGGGCTAGCGCCCTTCTTAATAGTCGAAAGTAGTTGGAGGGCAACTAACCCCCCTGTCACACCCATAATTTCCCCAAACACATCCAATCAAAATTTTGAGATAGCCATTTTGTTCAACGTAGTTTGAAGTTCTAGAAATTATGCTTTTGAAGATGACAAACCCGTCAGAGCAAGGGTTCTAAGTTATACCCTGGGGGCATATAAGGTTCTTATAGAGAGATTTTGTAGTAGAAACCTCAAAACGGGCACATTCAATACGAAATTGAAAGGGATAGTGCCCTTTTTCAAAGTCGGAAGCGATTGGAGGGCAACTAACCCCCTCTCACGCCAACCATTCCCCAGACACGTCCAATCAAAATTTTGAGATATCCATTTTGTTCAACACAGTTGAAACTTCTGGAAATCATGACTTTGAGGATGACACCCCCCACACACACACACAGTCCTCAGGGTAAGGGTTGTAAGTAGATCCCAAGGGTAATATAAGGTTTTTTACACAAAGAGTTGTCGTAGAAACTTCAAAAAGGGCCCATACAATTGGAAATTGAAAGGGCACTACCCTTTTTCATAGTAAAAAGTGATTGGAGGGCAACTAGCCCCCTCTCACGCCCACCATTTCCCCAAACACATCCAATAAAATTTTGAGATAGCATTTTTTTTCAACGTAGTTGAAAGCTCTGGAATTTTTTTTTTGAGGATGAACCCCCCCCCCCCACATCCCACGGGAAAAGGGTTTTAAGTTATGTCCTGGGGTTATATAACGTTTTTATAGAAAATACTGTTGTATAAACTTCAAAAAGGGCTCATTCGATTGGAAATTGAAAGGGTTAGTGCCCTTTTTAATTGTCGAAAGTGATTGAAGGGCAACTAATCCCCCTCTCATTTCAAACAATTCCCCAAACACATCCAATCAAAATTTTGAGATAGCCATTTTGTTCAAAATTATGTCTTTGAAGATGAAAACCCCCCACACAACCCTCAGGGCAAGGGTTGTAAGTTATACCCTGAGGGCATATAAGGTTTTAATAGAAAGTGTTGTCATAGAAACTTCAAAAAGGGCTCATTCGATTGGAAATTGAGGGGGCTAGTGTCCTTTTTAATAGTTGAAAGTGATAGGAAGGCAACTAACCCCCCTGTCACGCATATTATTTCCCCGAACACATTCAACTAAATTTTGGGATAGCCACTTTGTTCAACGTAGTTAAAAGGTCCGAAAATTATGTCTTTGAGGATGACGAATCCCCTAAAGGCCCCTGGACAAACGTTGTAATTTATGCCATGGGTTGGCATATAAGGTTTTAATAGAAAGTGTTGTCGTAAAAACTTCAAAAAGGGCTCATTCGATTGGAAATCGTTGGGAGTAGTGCCCTTTTTAATAGTCGAAAGTGATTGGAATGCAACTAACCCGCCTCTCACGCATATTAGTTCCCCGAACACATTCAATCAAAATTTTGGGATAGCCATTTTGTTCAACTTATTTGAAAGGTCCGAAAATTATGTCTTTGAGGATGACGAACCCCCTAAAAACCCCCTGGGCAAAGGTTGTAAGTTATACCCTGAGGGCATAAGGTTTTAATAGAAAGTGTTGTCATAGAAACTTCAAAAAGGGCTCATTCGATTGGAAATTGAGAGGGCTAGTGTCCTTTTTAATAGTTGAAAGTGATAGGAGGGCAACTAACCCCCCTCTCACGCATATTATTTCCCCGAACACATTCAACTAAATTTTGGGATAGCCACTTTGTTCAACGTAGTTAAAAGGTCCGAAAATTATGTCTTTGAGGATGACGAATCCCCTAAAGGCCCCTGGATAAACGTTGTAATTTATGCCATGGGTTGGCATATAAGGTTTTAATAGAACGTGTTGTCGTAGAAACTTCGAAAAGGGCTCATTCGATTGGAAATCGATGGGAGTAGTGCCCTTTTTAATAGTCGAAAGTGATTGGAATGCAACTAACCCGCCTCTCACGCATATTAGTTCCCCAAACACATTCAATCAAAATTTTGGGATAGCCATTTTGTTCAACTTATTTGAAAGGTCCGAAAATTATGTCTTTGAGGATGACGAACCCCCTAAAGCCCCCTGGGCAAAGGTTGTAAGTTATGCCCTGGGGCGTATAAGGTTTTAATGGAAAGTGTTGTCGTAAAAACTTCAAAAAGGGCTCATTCGATTGGAAATTGACAGAACTAGTGCCTTCTTTAATAGTCGAAATTGATTGGAGGGCAAATAACCCCCCTCTCACACCCACTATTTCATCGAACGCATTCAATCAAAATTTTGAGATGGTCATTTTCTTCAACGTAGGTGAAAGGTCCGGAAATTATATCGTTGAGGATGGCAAACCCCCCAAAGCCACCTGGGCAAAGGTGGTAAGTTATGCCCTAGGGGCATGTAAGGTTTTTTTTTAGAAAGCGTTGTCGTAGAAACTTCAAAAAAGGCTCATTCAGTTGGGAAATGAGAGGACTAGTACCCTTATTAATAGTCAAAAGCGATTGGAGGGCAAATTCCCCACATGCCCATCATTTCCCCAAAGACTTTTGATCACCATTTTGATACAGCCATTTTGATGAGCGTAATTGAAGGGTCTGGACAATATGTCTTGAGTATGACCCCCCCCCCTCCCACAGCACTCAGAGCTAAGGTTGTAAGTTATGCCCTGGGGCATTAAGGTTTTTATGGAATTAATTAAAAATCACTTTTTCCACAAAATAAGTTTTTCAAAGAAAAGTAAAGAACTCCATTAAACAAAAAATGAGCAAAAATAAAATCAAATAATCTACCAAGCTCGAAACTACCTCAAATCAGCATCGATAAATAAATGAAACCCAAAACGAACAGAAATTAAAGTAAATAACTGAATCAAACTCAAAACGAGCAGAAATTAGCATAAGTTATTTCTCAAAACCCCTATGCCTTCCCAAGGCCAGATCATAATTTGCACTTTACTGAAAAAAAATACAAATGAATGTGCATTGTCAGTTTATTACACATATACTGATATTTAGTAATCAAAATCTTGATATTATTTGATTTATTAAAGTTATAAAAGTAAAAACATATATATTTTTTTCAGTAAAGTGCAAATTATGATTTGGCCTTGGAAGGCATAGGGGTTTTGAGCCCAACTTATGTTAATTTCTGCTCTTTTCGAGTTTGACTCGGTTATTTATTTTAATTTCTGTTCATTTTGGGTTTCAATTATTTATCGATGCTGATTTGTGGTAGTTTCGAGCTTGGTAGATTATTTTATTTTCGCTAATTTTTGTTTAATGGATGCTAATACTCCTGTGAAAAGAGGATGCGGGATAAAACAAATGATATATAATTCTTATAGAGAGATTTTTGGTAAAAACCTCAAAAAGGGCACATTCAATTGGCAATTGAAAGGGATAGTGCCCTTTTTAAAAGTCGGAAGTGATTAGAGGGCAACTAACCCCCCTCTCACGCCAACAATTTCCCAGACAGGTCCAATCAAAATTTTGATATATCCATTTTGTTCAACGCAGTTGAAAGTTCAGGAAATTATGACTTTGAGGGATGACAACCCCCCACACACAACCCTCAGGGTAAGGGTTGTAAGTTGGTCCCTAGGGGAATATAAGGTTTTTATAGAAAGGGTTGTCGTAGAAACTTCAAAAAGGGCTCATACAATTGGAAATTGAAAGGGTACTACCCTTTTTTCATAGTAGAAAGTGATTGGAGGGCAACTAGCCCCCTCTCACTCCCACCATTTCCCCAAACATATCCAATCAAATTTTGAGATAGCATTTTTTTTCAACGTAGTTGAAAGCTCTGGAAATTAGATTTTTGAGGATGACAACCCCCCCCCCTACAGCCCACGGGAAAAGGGTTTTAAGTTATGTCCTGGGGGCATATAACGTTTTCATAGAAAATATCAAAAAAGGACTCATTCGATTGGAAATTGAAAGGGTTAGTGCCCTTTTTAATTTTCGAAAGTGATTGAAGGGCAACTAATCCCCCTCTCACGCCAACCATTTCCCCAAACACATCCAATGAAAATTTTGAGATAGCCATTTTGTTCAAAATTAGGTCTCTGAGGATGAAAACCCCCCACACAACCCTCAGGGCAAGGGTTGTAAGTTATACCCTGAGGGCATATAAGGATTTAATAGTGTTATCATAGAAACTTCAAAAAGGGCTCATTCGATTGGAAATTGAGAGGGCTAGTGTCCTTTTTAATAGTTGAAAGTGATAGGAGGGCAACTAACCCCTCTCACGCAAATTATTTCCCCGAACACATTCAACCAAATTTTGGGATAACCATTTTGTTCAACGTAGTTAAAAGGTCCGAAAATTATGTCTTTGAGGATGACGAATCCCCTAAAGGCCCCTGGACAAACGTTGTAAGTTATGCCATGGGTTGGCATATAATGTTTTAATAGAAAGTGTTGTCGTAGAAACTTCAAAAAGGCTCATTCGATTAAAAATCGATAGGACTAGTGCCCTTTTTAATAGTCTAAAGTGATTGGAGGGCAACTAACCCCCCTCTCACGCATATTATTTCCCCAAACACATTCAATCAAAATTTTGGGATAGCCATTTTTTTCAACTTATTTGAAAGGTCCGAAACTTATGTCTTTGAGGATGACGAACCCCCTAAAGCCCCCTGGACAAAGGTTGTAAGTTATGCCCTGGGGCACATAAGGTTTAAATGGAAAGTGTGGTCGTAGAAAACTTCAAAAACGGCTCATTCGATTGGAAATTGACAGGACCAGTGCCTTTTTTAATAGTCGAAAGTGATTGGAGGGCAACTAGCCCCCCTCTCACGCCCACCATTTTATCGAACGTATTCAATCAAAATTTTGAGATGGTCATTTTCTTCAACGTAGGTGAAAGGTCCGTAAATTATATCTTTGAGGACGGCAAACCCCCCAAAGCCCCCTGGGCAAAGGTGGTAAGTTATGCCCTAGGGACATATAAGGTTTTTTTTAGAAAACGATGTCGTAGAAACTTCACAAAAGGATCATTCAATGGGAAATGAGAGGGCTAGTACCCTTATTAATAGTCAAAAGCGATTGGAGGGCAAATTCCCCACATGCCCATCATTTCCCCAAAGCCTTTTGATCAACATTTTGATACAGCCATTTTGCTGAACGTAGTTGAAGGGTCTGGACAATATGTCTTTGAGTATGACCCCCCCCCCCCACAGCACTCAGAGCTAAGGTTGTAAGTTATGCCCCGGGGCATTAAGATTTTTATAGAATTAATTAAAAAAAACTTTTTCCACAAAATGAGTTTTCCAAAGAAAAGTAAAGGACTCCATTAAACAAAAAATGAGCAAAAATAAAATCAAATAATCTATTAAGCTCGAAACTACCACAAATCAGCATCGATAAATAAATGAAACCCAAAACGAACAGAAATTAAAATAAATAACCGAGTCAAACTCAAAATGATCAGAAATTAACATAAGTTGGGCTCAAAACCCCTATGCCTTCCCAAGGCCAGATCATAATTTGTACTTTACTGAAAAAAATACAAATGAATGTGCATTGTCAGTTTAATATACATATACTGATATTTACTAATCAAAATCTTAATATTATTTGATTTATTAAAGTTATAAAAGTAAAAACATTTATATTTTTGAGGGCAAGTTGCCCTCCAATCACTTTCGACTATTAGAAGGGCACTAGCCCTTTGAATTTCGAATCGAATGAGCCTTTCTTGAAGTTTCTACGACAACGCCTTCTATAAAAACCTTATATGCCTCCAGGGCATAACTCAAAACCCTTGCCCCGAGGGTTGTAGGGGAGTGTCCTCCTCAAAAACATATTTTCTATCTAGAAATCAACTACGGTGAAAAAAATGGCTGATTGGATGTGTTTGGGGAAATGATGGGCGTGGGGGGGCTAGTTGCCCTCCAATCACTTTCGACTATAAAAAGGGGCACTAGCCCTTTGAATTTCCAATCGAATGAGCTTTTTTTGAAGTTTCTACGACAACGCCTTCTATAAAAACCTTACATGCCCCCAGGGCATAACTTAAAACCCTTGCCCCGAGGGTTGTGGGGGAGTGTCCACCTCAAAAAGATATTTTCTATCTGGAAATCAACTACGCTGAACAAAATAGCTATCTCAAAATTTTGATTGGATGTGTTTGGGAGAATGATGGGCGTGGGGGGGGGGGCTAGTTGCCCTCCAATCACTTTCGACTATTAAAAAGGGCACTAGCCCTTTGAATTTACAATCGAATGAGCCTTTTTTGAAGTTTCTACGACAACGCCTTCTATAAAAACCTTATATGCCCCCAGGGCATAACTTAAAACCCTTGCCCCGAGGGTTGTGGGGAAGTGTCCTCCTCAAAAAGATATTTTCTATCTGGAAATCAACTACGCTGAACAAAATGGCTATCTCAAAATTTTGATTGGATGTGTTTGGGGAAATGATGGGCGTGGGAGGGGCTAGTTGCCCTCCAATCACTTTCGACTATTAAAAAGGGCACTAGCCCTTTGAATTTCCGATCGAATGATCCTTTTTTGAAGTTTCTACAACAACGCCTTCTATAAAAACCTTATATGCCCCCAGGGCATAACTTAAAAACCCTTGCCCCGAGGGTTGTGGGGGATCGTCCACCTCAAAAAGATATTTTCTATCTGGAAATCAACTACGCTGAACAAAATGGCTATCTCAAAATTTTGATTGGATGTGTTTGGGAGAATGATGGGCGTGGGGGGGGGGCTAGTTGCCCTCCAATCACTTTCGACTATTAAAAAGGGCACTAGCCCTTTGAATTTACAATCGAATGAGCCTTTTTTGAAGTTTCTACGACAACGCCTTCTATAAAAACCTTATATGCCCCCAGGGCATAACTTAAAACCCTTGCCCCGAGGGTTGTGGGGAAGTGTCCTCCTCAAAAAGATATTTTCTATCTGGAAATCAACTACGCTGAACAAAATGGCTATCTCAAAATTTTGATTGGATGTGTTTGGGGGAATGATGGGCGTGGGGGGGGGGAGGGGGCTAGTTGTCCTCCAATCACTTTCGACTATTAAAAAGGGCACTAGCCACTCCAATTTTCAATCGACCTTTTCAAACTTTCTACGACAACTCCTTCGATACGAAGTGTCCGGGTGTGAAGAATTTCGACTATGCTGAACAAAATGGTTATCTCAAAATTTTAATTGGGTGACTTCGGGAAGAAAATGAGCGCAAGAGGGAGCCCAGTTTCAGTCCAATTTTTTTTTGTCACTTAAAAATGGCACTAGAACTTTTAATTTCCGCTCGCATAAGCCCTCTCACGACATTCTAGGACTACTGGATCGATAAGATAACTCCTGGAAAAAAAAAACACGCATCCGTGATCTTTCTTCTGGCAAAAAATACAAAATTCCACATTTTTGCAGATAGGAGCTTGAAACCTATTCAGTGTGGTTTTCACATACGCTGGATCTGATGGTTTGATTTTTATTAAGATTCTATTTCTTTTAGGGGGCGTCTCCCCCTTTTCCGAAAATAAGGCACATTTTTTCAGGCTTTTAACTTTTGATGGGTAAGACTAAACTTGATGAAAATTATATATTTGAAATCAGCATAAAAATCTAATTCTTTTGATATATCTACTGGTATCAAAATTCCGTTTCTTAGAGTTTCGGTTACTATTGTGCCGGGTCGCTCCTTACTTACAGTTCGTTACCAAGAACTGTTTGATGCTCGTTAATATCCTCGCGAAAGTCAGAACTTTCATTTGGGTTTCTCTGTAGATTAATTTAGGTAAATAACACGGTGGTTGTCTTATAAATCGATAGAACTATGTTGAATCGGACAAAAGTCAATATCTCTAATATGTAGGTCAACATAGAATTATTGGTTCTGCTTGAATTATCATTTAGGGAATGGTTTAAGCTTCCAAAATCAAAAGCATTTTTTTAATATGAGATAAGTAGTTTTCCCGGATATTAGTTTTTCTGGGTGGGGAAATAGTTATCCACATAAATTTATTCTGCTTCTTTTTTCTTAGATTTTTTTTGTGTATTACTTGATTATAATTATCCATAGAAATTGCTTTTGTTCGTTGCTGGTCTAAATAGGTGCAAAAACGACAACATAAGACCCAAGCTTATCACTGAAAATAAAAGAAAATGGAAACAGTGTCATATAGCTTACCCAGCAAAATCCTAAACCTAATTTTAAAAAATATTAATTTTACTTATTTATTTTGTTCTATTCTGGTTTATTTTGCGTCAAATAAAAAGTTCACATTTGTAAAAAAGTAACAGCTTTTGTTTACATTTTACTTTTATTTTTGCTGTAATTTTTTTTTTTTTATTTACTTCTTGTTCTTGTTGTAATCCAAAGAAAAATTTAGTAAATTAAACTGAGACCTTGTGGGGGGGGGCTAGTTGCCCTCCAATCACTTTCGACTATTAAGAATTGAACTAGCCCTTTGAATTTCCAATCAAATGAGCCTGTTTTGAAGTTTCTACGGCAACGCCTTCTATAAAAACCTGATATACCCCCAGGGCATAACTTAAAACCCTTGCCCTGAGGGATGTGGGGGAGTGTCCTCCTCAAAATATTTTCTATCTGGAAATCAACTCCGCTGAACAAAATGGCTATTTCAAAATTTTGATTGGATGTATTTGGGGGAATGATGGGCGTGGGGGGGGGGGGGCTAGTTGTCCTCCAATCACTTTCGACTATTAAAAAGGGTACTAGCCCTTTGAATGTCCAATAGTATGAGCCTATTTTGAAGTTTCTACGACAACATCTTCTATAAAAACCTTATATGCCCCCAGGGCATAACTTAAAACCCTTGCCCTGAGGGTTGTGGGGGAGTGTCCTCCTCAAAAAAATATTTTCTATCTGGAAATCAACTACGCTGAACAAAATGGCTATCTCAAAATTTTGAATGGATGTGTTTGGGTAATGATGGGCTTGGGGGGGGGGCTAGTTGCCCTCCAATCACTTTGGACTATTAAAAAGGGCACTAGCCACTCCAATTTCCAATCAAGTGAGCCCTTTTCGAAGTTTCTAGGACGACTCCTTAAATACGAAGTGCCCATGTACGGAGAAACAAAAAAAAACAACACATTGTGCCCACATCGGTCTTTACTTAGGCAGCGCTAGCGCGCTGCCTATAAAAAGGTGGGCGTGCGAGGGGGGTTAATTACAGTCCAATCACTTTCAACAATTAAAAAGGGCAAAAGCCCTTTGAATTTCCATCGAATGAACCTTTTTTGAAGTTTATATGACAACGCCTTCTATAAAAACCTTATATGCCCCCAGGCCACAACTTAAAACCCTTGCCCCAAGGGTTGTGGGAGAGTGTCCTCCTGAAAAACATATTTTCTATCTGGAAATCAACTACGCTGAACAAAATGGCTATCTCAAAATTTTGATTGGATGTGCTTGGGGGAATGATGGGCGCTGGGGGGGTGCTAGTTGCCCTCAATCACTTTCGACTATGAAAAAGGGCACTAGTCCTTTGAATTTCCATCGAATGAGCCTTTTTTAAGTTTCTACGACAGCGCCTTCTATAAAAACCTTATATGCCCCAGGGCATAACTTAAAACCCTTGCCCCAAGGGTTGTGGGGGAGTGTCCTCCTCAAAAAGATATTTTCTATCTAGAAATCAACTACGCTGAACAAAATAGCTACCTCAAAATTTTGATTGGATGTGTTTGGGAGAATGATGGGCGTGCGGAGGGGGGGGGGGGGGTTCTAGTTGCCCTCCGATCAATTTTGACTATTAAAAAGGGCACTAGACCTTTGAATTTCCAATCGAATGAGCCTTTTTTGAAGTTTCTACAACAACTCCTTCTATAAAAACCTTATATGCCCCAGGGCATAACTTAAAACCCTTGCCCCAAGGGTTGTGGGGGAGTGTCCTCCTCAGAGATATTTTCTATCTGGAAATCAACTACGCTGAACAAAATGACTATCTCAAAATTTGGATTGAATGTGTTTGGGGGAATGATGGGCGTGGGGGTGCTAGTTGCCCTCCAATCACTTTCGACTATTAAAAATGGCACTAGCCCTTTGAATTTCCAATCTAATGAGCCTTTTTTGAAGTTCTAAGACAACGCCTTCTATAAAAACCTTATATGCCCCCAGGGCATAACTTAAAACGCTTTCCCGAGGGTTGTGAGGGAGTGTCCTCCTCAAAAAGATATTTTCTATATGGAAATCAACTACGCTAAACAAAATAGCGATCTCAAAATTTTGATTGGATGTGTTTGGGAGAATGATGGATGCGGGGAGGGGCTAGTTGCCCTCCAATCACTTTCGACTATTAAAAAGGGCACTAGCCCTTTTAATTTCCAATCAAATGAGCCTTTTTTGAAGTTCTAAGACAATTCCTTCTATAAAACCTTATATGCCTCCAGGGCATGACTTGAAACCCTTGCCCCGAGGGTTGTGGGGGAGTGTCCTCCTCAAAAAGATATTTTCTATCTGGAAATCAATTACGCTGAACAAAATGGCTATCTCAAAATTTTGATTGGATGTGTTTGGGAGAATGATGGGCGTGGGGGGGGGGCTAGTTGCCCTCCAATCACTTTCGACTATTGAAAAGGGCGCTAACCACTCCAATTTGCAATCGAATGAGCCCTTTTCGAACTTTCTACGACAACTCCTTCGATACGAAGTGCCCGGGTATGGAGAAAAAAAAAACAACACATTGTACCCACATCGTTCTTTACTTAGGCAGCGCTTGCGCGCTGCCTATGAAACGTTGTCGTAAAAACTTCAAAAAGGGCTCATTCGATTGGAAATTGAGAGGGTTTTTGTCCTTTTTAGCAGTCGAAAGTAATCGGAGGGAGAATCAACTTCCCTCCCCCCCCGCACATCGTTTCCCAAAACACTTTCGATCAACATTTTGATATATGGCCATTTTGTTCAAAGCAGTTGAAAGGTCTGGAACTTATGTCTTTGAGGATGACAACCCTCACCCCAAAGCCCTCAGGACAAGGGTCGTAAGTTGCCCTTGGGGCATAAAAGGTTTTTGTAGAAAGTTTTGTCGTAGAAGCTTCAAGAAGGACTCATTCAATTGGAAATTGAGAGGACTAGTGCCTTTTGTATTAGTCGAAAGTGATCACAGGACTAATCTCCCCCCAAGCCCATCCTTTCCCCAAACACTTCCAATCAAAATTTCGAAATAGCCATTTTGTTCAACGTATTTAAAAGGTCTGGAAATTATGTCTTGGAGGAAAAAAAAAATCCCCCAGCCCTCAGGACAAGGGTTGTCAGTTATGCCCTGGGGGCATATAAGGTTTTTATAGAAAGGATGGTCATATAAATTTCGGAGGTGGCTGATTGGATCGGTAATCAGACATTCTAGTGCTCTTTTTAAGAGTTAAAGTGATCGGAGGGCAGCTATCCCCCCCCCACCCACACACGTCGTATTGTCCTGAAATGCATCTAATAAAAATTTTGAGATAGCCATTCTATTCAAAATAGTCTAAATATCATATAACAAGGCTTTAAGGTTTAAACAAACCCCAGAGATTAGGGGCAAGGGTTGTAAGTCATGCCCAGGGGGTATTTAAGGTTTTTATGGAAGGGATGGTTGTCTAACTTTAGAAGAGGCTCAATCTTTTTCCCTGAAAAAGACTATGTCAATATAAAACGAACAGAAATTAATCAAAAAACTTTTTTCACAAAATAAGTTTTTCAAAAAAAAGAACTTCATTATATCAAAAATGAACAAAAATAGAATCAAATAATCTGAAAAAAAAACAGAAATTAAAATAAGTAAAACTCAAAACGAGCAGAAATTAATCTGAGTAGGGTTCTAAACCCTATGCTTTCTAAGGCCAGAATATAATTTGTACTTTACTGAAAAACATTCTTTTAAATGTTTTTGTTTTTATAACTTTAAGAAATCGAAATTAATTAAGATTTTAAGGAATAAATATCAGCATATGTATATCAAACTGACAATGCACAATTTTTTCAGTAAATTCATTCGATTTTTTTTTAATGAAATGATAAATGTGAAATATTAACAAAACGCGTATTAAAGTTTGAAAACAAAACAAATTTTTGAAGATACTTTTTTTTACAATGCAGTTATCAAGCCTCACATTCAATATTGTTCTACGGTTTGGCAATCTAATTTCAAGACACATTTACAGAGACTAAACTCAGTTCACAATAAAGTACTTCAAATTTTAGGCCCAGCACCGAACAGACTATCCATGGCATCACTTTACAGACTATCTTGCACCGTTTTTTGTTTTAAATATTTTTCAGGAACACTCCCATCACCATTTAGAGGCTTATTCACACTAGCATCACAAATCCATAGTTTAAATACACGATCTTCATCAGACATTTACATACCCCCGACACCGACAGCTAGGTCGGAATTTTCTCCTAGAATTGCGTGTGCTAGAGAGTGGAATGCACTTCCGCAAGAGCTGAGGTCATATAGGTCTCTCGGCTCCTTTAAAAAGAATGTGAAAAAATATCTAAAAGATTAAATATTTATTTACTAGATTTATTTTATTATTATTATGTTTAGAATTTTTCGATATTATTATTAATTATCATATTTTAGTTTGATACTTCAAGGGGTGTGAGCGGAGGAGAAGTTGTGTTAAATTTATTGTTATTTGATGGCGGTTCGGGGTGGAAATTGAAGAGGACAGGAGGCCACGCTGTATTTAGAGTGTGCAATTATTACGGGCCCAAACGTGCATCAATGCACAAGGAACTAAGTTAAGTATATTTGTATATATTTTTTTGAATTAAAACCCATATTGAACTGAACTGAACTGAACCAGCTATAGCTACATATCTCGGCCATTCCACTACATATGCCAGCTCATTTTGACTGAATCTTGCCCGCAGCCAAGACAAGGTTACCAACCCCTATACCAAGCCAAACTTGATTGTACAAATAGAGCAAACTTAATCAAAGTGCGCCCTCCCCCATGGAAGGGGTGATAAAAAAAATTAAGAGGGGACTCGTTCAATTGAAAATCTGAAGTTCTTGTTTCTTTTTTGAGAGTTAACAGTGATAAGGTTAAAGTAAGATACAAATTTTCACAAAAGATGCATGCTGTGAGTTATCTCAACAAAATTGCAAATATTGACACATTTTTTAAAACTACTATTAAAAACACTGTAAAATTCCAAGGTTTCTAAAAATGTATCAAGCAAATAATGATTTTTCGTGTCTTGCCCTCTGGCCTTAGAGAAAAACCGACTACCAGAGCGGATTAAAGTCCAATTTGATCCTGCTATCTCCAGACTAATGCCCTTCCCTGAAACACCATAATTATTAGGGATGTTAGTGTAATTTCGCAAAATGCTACCTGTTTTGCCACTACACCCAGGTAAAATCCTGCTAGATCGAAATTCAACTCAAGTCAGATTCTATCTATCTAAACCCAGATCCCTCCCATAAAATCCCATAGTTATTAGGGATTTTACATTGCTTCCAAAGAAAATGATTATTTTTCCTCCTCCCTCTAGGAGAAAACTACAGGAGATCTGGTTGTCTCAGTGAATTTAAGTCCTGTTGGAACCTAGCTATCTCCATAGCCAGGCCCATCCCCTCAGATGTCGTAATTATTAGAATTTTTGCATAATAGCCAGTGAAGCTAGATGCCCCCTCCTGCTACCTAGAAAAGAACGCCACGAAATCCGGATGCCGGGAGGGTTCAACTCCTGTGATAACCTAAATTTCTCCGAAATATATGCCCCTCCCCCCAAATATCCTAATCATCTGATTGATATTTGCTCGGCAGCCCGATTCAAACGTCGTCCAACAAAAACATATTACTATCTGGGCGGATATTCAGTTCGTTTCTATCGCGGATGGGGATTGAAACATCCATTCAGCCCATACTTAATTAGCCCATTAGTCTTTAAATGTAACATTGGAAAATTAAGTCGTCTAATGGAATCTAATGGAATTAATGAACCAGTTCCTGTAAAAATAAAGCAAAGAAATTTTTGAACAATCTAATTAATGGTAGTAACGGTTAAAACGAGACAAGACATCCACCCCATTAAGCTTCAATTTGTTCCGCCATCTGCAACTTTCCCTCAAAGCATCAATTTTAGCGTCTTTTTTCCTAAAACACTTTTTTCAGAGCAACAAAAAGCGACACTATTGCTTAAAAACAAGCGTTAATGCGTTGTTTACACAACTAAAATAATAATATGCCCGTTTAATGGTTGACCACTTCTAAAGGAAATATGCTAATAAAATAAAAATAGTACCATTAGATGCCTTATTTTATGCTCTTTCGAAAAATCACAGTCGCTTTGACAATGCACCCCACTCTGATGGTTCAAAATGTACCCCTAGGGTATGTAAAATAGCCTTATACCATATTTCATTACATTTTTATCTAGATTCTTAGATAATTTCAAATTATACATATCCACCATTCTGTTATTATGACTTAAGCGAATCTAGATTTCATCGAGTCGAGAATCCAAAAATGGGTAAAATAGATAACGTGTCACAAGATACAAAAGAACGGAGAAATATATTATTTGGGCTATATATGGGGCGATCAGGGGGGGGGGGTGCGCTGTCGCAAACGTGAATATGATATTTGGAAAGAGCATAAAATAAGGAATCTAATGGTAATATTTTATTTTATTAGCATGCTTCTTTTTGAAGTGGAAAAGTATTTGGATTTTTGGATATGAAGATAGATATAAAGATATTTATGATATTTGGAAAGAGCATAAAATAAGGAATCTAATGTTAATACTTTATTTTATTAGGATGTTTTTTTGAAGTGGTCAATCACTAAATCGGTGCCAATAATATAACTATTAATTGTTTTGAAAGAGATTAAGGTTAAGTGGCCTCATGGTATCAAGAACCGACTGTACTGAAAGTAAAAATAGAAAAAAGAACTGATCAAATCTTACTGCATTGATTACACAATTAGAGCAAATTATATGACTATTGGTAATCCTGAAGGAGATTAAGGCATGGTCTCGTTTTATGAACCAAATTTAGCGAAAGTAGAAAGAAGAGAATCAAATATTACAGCGTTGATTAACCGACTAGGCCAAATAAAGTGACTATTAATAGTTTCAAAGGAGATTAAGGCGTAACCCGTAGTATTACTAACCAGCTTTACTGGAAGCTAGCTGTCCCATCCTAGCCGACTGGTTAGCGTGCTAGACCCAATATCCCTTGTCCGTAAGGACAAGGGTTGGAGTTCTGACGTTGCTGGTTATTTCGTTTGAAACAGGGGTCAGCGGTGTGACTCTGCAAGCTCAGCCAGTCAACTCACCTCCAAATGGGTACCGAGCAAAATCTGGGAGGGGGGGAAACATGGGAAGCGTCGGATTATTTGCCGCCAACCATGAATAGGACTCCCGGCCGAAAGGCATAGAATAAGGAGATCGGTGCCTGCACTACGCAAATAATTGGTCAGCAAGTCAAAAAGTTTTTAAGTTTACTGGAAGAAGAAAAAAAAGAACAAAAGAGTCAAATTTGACTGCATTGATTACCCGGCCAGTATAAATAAAGCGTCCATTATTCGTTTTGAAGAAGACCGAGGAACATTGTCGTGGCAACACGAACAAACTTGCTAAAAGTTGAAAATAAAATAAAATTTTACTGCAGTGATTACCAAGTTAGAGCAAAGAGATAATGGTTGTTTTGAAGGACGTTAAGGCGTAGTCCCATGTCATCGCAAACCAGTTTTACCGGAAGTAAGAAAAAGAAAAATAGGAATCTCTTCAAAGACAAATGTTTTCGAGTCAGCAGAGTATTCCATTTGAACTGACGCCCTGAACCATTCCATTTTCACCTTCTTCACATTAGGTGGTAGACTTGATGGTGCTTTTGAGTTTTTTGCAATGATCTGGAACACAATAAACATAACATCAATAAACAGAATAGAGATAAAAATGAATTGAGGTGCATTTAAGGTGCTTTAATATGCAAAAAGATAAACTTAAAATTACTAAACAGAAGAGAGAAAAAATGAATTGAGGTGCTTTTGAGGTGTTTTAATCTACAACAAGATAAACATAAAAGCAGTAAACAGAAGAGAAAAAAAATAAAATCAGGTGCTTTGATCTACAACAAGATAAACATAAAATCAATACACACAAAAGAAATAAATCGAAATTGAAATGCTTTTGAGGTGAAAATAAACATAAAATCAATAAACAGAAGAGAAACCAAATTTTAATTTATATTTGAGGTGCTTTGATCTGCAATAAGATAAACATAAAATCAACATAGAGAAGAGAAAAACGCTGATTTCGTATAGAAAAAGAAAAAAGAAATAAAATATATTGATGATTTATTAAAATAAATAGTGGTTGATGAATTTTCAGTCCTGTTATTAAATGCTCCGAAGATTGTAGGGGTAAATAATAACATTCACCCAAAAGGCAATAAGCGTTAGGATGGGAGGGATCGCGAACCCCTCCATCAAATAACCCAATTTAAAACAATTATTTTTCGCCTCATGAACAACCGGGCCGAGGGAGCAAACTAAAGAGAAAAATGTATAATTTCCAGACGTTGTAAGACGTCTCACCAACGAAACAGTTCGAAGTTAAATATGAACAAACGCAAGAGGGCCTTACTCTACTTCCCTTATCGAAGCCTCTTGACATTCCTACATTGCTTCCTGAAGTTGTTCATGTTTGCATGTTTTTTCGTTTTTTTATGTTTTCAAAAATTTGCGCAGCCATGAAAGAAGCTCCAGCATTCATACTTGAGGTAAGTCCGATGGGTAAATTCACGTTCAATATTCGATGCATAAATCTAGATTCGATATTCGATGTATAAATCCAAGATCATTGATTCAAAACTTATAATCCAAAATATCCAGAAACTAGGAACTCGCTTAGATAATGTTGAACATCAGTTATTAACATGAGAGGGTTTCATGGCTTTCTTGGTATCCTTAATCTTATGTAGCATACAGTAAAAAAGGTCGTATTTTAAGACTATTATTTTTGGTATAGCTATTTCTTATAGCCACCTCCTTTGAATTCCTGACCTTTTAACTTACTTATTAACTGTACAAAAAATGTGATTCAATCCTGCTTTCTATGGCTATTATGAGACAAAGGATGAGATGGCTGGGACAGGTTCTGCAGTTTAAGGATGACATATTACCAAAGATTGTCCTGAGCAGGGTTGCCACCGTCCGGGATTAATCCCGGTTTTCCGGGATTTTTTTTTGTGGTCCCGGATTTTCTTCGTGTCTGGGATTTTCGGGATTGTTTGTAAGAAAACCGGGATTTTTTGCTAAAAACCGGGTTTTTGGTAAAAACCGGAATTTTCTTTATTAAAGAGATTTTCAACAATTTTGGCTGATAGTCTACTAATTTTTTCTGTACTGTATAATGAATATTCTCGGTTTTTGTTTGTTCCCTCTGGATTTGCGCTATTACACTAAGGCAATGATTTTTTTGCTCGGGATTTCACCTTTGAAAATTCGACTACAATGTAACGACGAGCAGAGAATTCAAAACAAAAACATTTGCTTGAGTACTTGACATCATTTTATGAGTCTCAAATGTATTCCGAAATCTAGAGCAGCGGAAGCAATAAATGACATCAGAAAACTATAGATTTGTTACCTTTATTTCTCAAATAATTTACCTATATTTCCTTTCACTATTCTAACTTTTCTAACCTTTAACTACTGATATAAAATCCAAATTAAAAAAAGAAAAAAAACTTCCTACTACTATCAGATACATTACCTATTTTTTGGGAGCCCTGAACTGGGGTCTTGAGGAGGCAGTTGCAACTCCTGCCCCATAGCAAATTATGCCTCTGGGTAAGTTTCTATCTTATTCCTACTAGAATCAAGATATGGAAAATATTTCATTGTAAGTATCTTTCTATGCCTCAAAATTATGCTCAGTAGAGCTCAGTTCCAGTGTCTTTTTATTTTAGTTTCTGCAAATGACATCATGTACTATGTTATTAGATCATATAAGCATTTCCGTAAAAACAAAAGAAAAAATATAAAGAAAAATCATATCACACAAGAACAAACAACTACAAAACACAACAAGTACTTCAATAGCCCAAAGAGCTTATGTTTGAACATCCATCCCTTCCCCCTCCAAAGGACAATGACCTTTGATTATCTTAAATATACATGATAAACATGATAGACTTGAATTTGTGTTATAAATATAAAATGAAACTTTAATATACATGCCCCACACAGATCAACTCCTTGGTATTTTGAGCATCATAACTTTGCTAAATGCTGATCAATAGGTTTCAAATAATTAGGAAAAGAGGTGTGAAATTTGAAAACCAAGGAATTATAGTATGGCTTAAATTCCTACAAAGTTCACTAGAATTGAGTTTTCAAAAATTAAGAATAAAAAAAAAAAAACGAAGGAAAATGTTTATATTCAAGGTGAAAATAGGTATGGGCCTAAATCTATCTTCCATATAATTATCTAAACCTTATAAATGGGGAAGAGTAGAAACAAGAACTTGAAAACATTTACCCAAGCCATACTTTAGGCTCTGAATGTTCTGTTCTTCTAATACTACCTTAATACTGCTTAAAATAAATAAAAAATAATTTCATCATCTTTATTTAACCCCATTCAATGAATCGACCAGAAAAGCTTACTTATTAAGACAGCAATGTCAATTAATAGTCAATTAGAATGCAACACCCTTTCATAGAAATTTTCCACTCCTGGTACATTTACCAATCTTCAGACAGCTTCACTAACTATTAGGAATAATTTTAATTTTGTTTTTCTCATACGTAAGAAATAATTTTAGACCTTTGAAACCTTATAAATTTGGACTGAGCATAAGTATGAGACTGCTAAGGCATGTAATACATTTCTTGTTCTTTGGTTGGGCAAACAATTTATTTTGGAATGGTTTTACTTTTATAACACAAAGATTAATAAAGTATATCAAAGTTCAGTGCCCTCTGGAGGAAGGAGTGAAGGCAGAAGCTTCAGGCTTCTCTTTGTACAGGCCAATGAGCCTTTGAGGGATTTATAACATCTAATATTGTATGTGTATTTAATGAAGAACAAAACTTATCTTATCTTATCAAAACATCTTCCCAGCTCACGTTCTGGATGCACTCCTGAAGGTTTCAATCACCTAACTTGATTATTGTCAATGATAGCAAAAAGTACTTAAACTAGAACAACAAAGCTGTTCTCTTTTCCAAATCAACAAAATCAACAAAGTTGTATAAATGACCCATTGCTTTTTATACCCCAATATTTAGGAAAATTGTGATGGTATTGCTTGACACACCTGGAATAAATATTAAAAGGCACATCAAATTGTACGTTTTTATATATCTGGCCTAGTAATTTAAGAATCTTAAATGTTTGCCACTAAAAGATGAATGCATCACCCAATACACCTTTAAGGGATGATTCTGGTAACCCTGCATGGAAATTCTTTCTCAAAATGAATTGCTACAATAGTAAGAGTCAGGGAATTGACAACCTCTGGTAGATTACCCCTCCTCCTCTACTGGAACCAGATATAGGGCTAGGCTATATACAAACTGAGAAAATGTGGAAGGAATCCTGAAAATATGATCAATGAAACTTTCTGCATATTATTAAGAAGTTTGTAATTGTAAAATTGTCTTGTGGGGCTTTATATCCAGTCTAGGGCTATTATAGGGCCACAAAGGGGGAATGGGGTAAAATTGTATTTCTTTAGAAGATGAGTTTAGAAGGAGAAGTGAATGCTACTATTCTTTTTGTTATTATAGCATTTCCTTCTCATAAGTGATCTTCATACAGAATAAGCTTGATTCCAAATATACAAAGGACCAAAGTTATAAACACTAGGAAAAGTTTTCAAATTTTGAAAATGAAAACTACCTTGATGCAACTATGACTTATTAGCCCACTTTTACCATTGCTGCTTCATTTTAACACACCCCCTCTTCCCCTGATGCTTAAACATACACATCATTTTATTATTCCCCTTAAATATACAAGTATTATATATAGTCTAATACCAATGAGCTAATACAGCTCAAGCACTGAAGAAAAGTGCATTGTAAAATATAATAGGAATTATATAAAGCGAGACAATTATTTATTAATCAGAGAGATGGAAAGAACCATTTGAAAGGGGGAGCAACTAGGGCATATGTCCCAATACAGTATCTGGGGGGGGGGGGCGACTGGCTTGTTGCCCACTTTGATCAAATTTTTCACATTGATTCTGCTTGTGATTCTGCTCCAAATTGATGATGGTGATGCATTTATTTAAAGTGAAATAAATTTTCACTGCCAAAGATAACTGAAATAAATAAGGACCCAGTGCTTGAATTCTAGATGGCTGTATATCAGTTTGTTAAGCCTGCTTTATTAAATTAAAGTACATTGAATATAAACTTTCTTACTGTTCCTAAATTAGAGTACTCATTATTTAACCATGTTCCAGCTGTTTTTCAAAGTTTAAACTTTGTTGCCATTTTGGACTTTTGAACATCTCTAAGAAAGCAACAGACTAAAGTTTTTAAGAGGCAGATATTATGCCATTGCGGAGTGTTAAACACCAGAGAGAAAGTCCAAAGAAAAATGTGAATAAATGTGTGTTATGTAGCCTTGACCTTAGTGAAGATCTAATGTGCTAAATTGTGACAAATGGATGTGTTGCAGTTGCCTAAGTATAATCAATAATCAGCATAATCTCCTAAACAAGATGAAAGATAAAATTGGCTTCAAGTGGACATTACCATGGTGATATCCCAAGCTACGTCCAGCTTACAAGCAAGCCTGGCAAAAACAATTGTTCAATCTGAAACCGTGCTTAGAGCAGAACTTAGTGCTATAAGAGACAAGGTGAACAGTGTAGAGGCAGCCCTATCATTTAAGTGCAACACAGCTGAAACTAAGCATATTGTACAGGAAGAGCTGAGGGTTTTGAGTGTGAATCTCCAGCAGTTGCTTGAGACAGATGTGCATCCAATTATCCATGCCAAAAGTTTCCTTTGAAGCAAGTATGGGGTTGCATGCGCCCCTATTAGTAATGTCTGACATCAAAACATGCATTGGAACAAGCAAATCACCAAACACTCCCCTACCACTTTTATTTATGGGGTCTTCTTTCCAACTCAAGAAACAGATCCTGAAAAAATCATTTGGTAGAAAAGGATATCCAGTTCTGCCATGACTGCTTAAAGCAGGACCATGAAAAATATAAACAGCTTGTTGAATAGTTGAAGGAACAAACCACAGCTGGTGAACAAAACCTTGCCATACATGATCGATCATTACAAAAAAACTCAACTGACTAAACTCTGTTCAAAGTCAAGTAGTAATAAGTAGGATGATTCCCATTTCAAAGTCCCCAGTTATTTTGTCATCTCAAATTTTAATTTGCCAGGATGCAGGCATGGTACAATGGTGCTCATAAAGGCATGCTAAAGCACCCACCAGTTTAGTGTGCCCTGTGATTCATATTATGTTAAGGCAATGTGGTTTGGCCTTCATGATAACGAAAATATGGTTGTAACTAGAGTAGGCTGCATGTACTGAAGTCCATATGCCCAAGAACACCTTGAAACTGAAAGAGCAAATACCTGAAATGTTTTATTAGAGTTATGAATTTCAAAAGTAATATAATGGTTGCTAGTGACTTCAATTTCCCAACTCCTGTTTAGAGATGGATTGCCATTTGATTCTTCCCAGCTGAATCCATTTGTCAACTGCCTTCATGACCTGTCTCAATCCCAGACAGTTGAAAAACCTACTATGCAGCAATTGTCCCATAACCCACCCTCCTTGATTTTATCTTCCTTAGAAACAAAGAGCAGCTAAAGAACACAAGTTACCAGCCCTTGCTTGGCAAAAGTGATCACATAATCATTGAAGTCAATCTAGCCTTCCACAAGATCACAAATGAATACAAAAAAGAACCTACAACAACTATGCAGAAATCACAGAAAGGTTGAGCAACATGGACTGGGAGAGTTGACTACAATGGAGTGTGAATTTAAAATGGTTCAACTTCTGAGAGAAGTTGCCTAATCTCCAGGTAATATACACATCAACAAAATGATACTGAAGCCCAACCCACTCCCTTATATGACTCCTCAGATATGCAGAGAATGAAACCAGAAAAGTATCATTATAATAAATTTGCAAAGGCTCAAAATAAACTTTGCAATCTTACTCGAAATTCTCTATTCGAAATTCAAGTCCAAGCTTGTGGAAGATAGTAAGAAAAATCCAAAGAGGTTCTGGAACTATGTGTCTAGCAAAGATCACAGTAGATAATCAGTGTAGACTCTGAAGACAACAGACAGGACAATAACTACGGACCTGCAAAAAATTGCCAAGTTACTAAATGGACAATTTGCATCAACTTTTACTAAAAAGCCATATAGCCCCTCCCTCCCACTGCAACTTCTGTTGTACCCAACCCATTGCCACCTTTTACCCCAGAATCTGTCAAGAAAAGACTTGAGGCACTAGATACTAATAAGTCTGCAGGACCAGACAACATTCATCCAAGGCTTCTGAAGGAATTGGCAAATGAAAACTGTTCACCACTCTTTCAAATATTTTGGAAGTCCCTTGAATTAAAGCTGGTACCTGCAGACTGGAAGAACACACAGATCACCCCAATATTCAAAAAGGTGACAGGGCAAAGGCAGAGAATTATCAGTCCATCAAATTGACTTTAGGCTGTAACCAAAACCCTGGAGCATGTAGTCTATGCAGAAATCTTGCCACATCCCCTGTCCAACAGCATTCTGGCCCTGACCCAGCATGGCTTCCTCCTGGGTAAGTCAGTAGACACTAACTTGCTTGAGACATATAATATCATTACTGACCTCCTCAACAAGGGAATACCAGTGGATTTGATACTACTTGATCTTTCCAAAGCATTTGTCAAGGTACTACTCAAACAACTTAAGACAGTTATCAGCTGTTGGCATCCATACTGACAGGGTTGAATGGATAATAAATTTCTTGACAGATCAGAAGCAGCAGGACTGGCTTTTTATGAATAATGGCAACAAAGTCTTTTAGCTACCATGTGAAGTTGTCATAGGAGTCCCTCAGTGTATGATTTTGAGTCCTACCCTCTTTCTCATTTACAGAAATGATATGACAAAGTAAGTCAACAATGACAACAGATTCTACACTGATGATTCCAATCTTTATGAACCAACAGACCAACAAAGCATACAGTCCAATCTCCTGCAAATCCAAACCTGGGCAAATGATTGGCTGTCAGAGTTTAACATTACAAAGTACAGCACCCTCCACTTTGGCAACAACAACCTATGCCATAAATAAATGATACTTGACAAGGGGTCACATTCTCACATTCAGCTGCAGACTAATCATGATGAAAGAGATTTAAGTGTTATAGTTGATGACTAACTTAAATTCCATGAACACTGGCTATCAGCAGTATCAAGAGCAAACTCTAGTCTTGGTTTGCTCAAACAGACAACCACCAGCTGCTCTTGGTCCATCTTCTTGGGGCTGTTGTCAGGCCTATTCTGGATTTTGGGATGTGCCTTACCTCTCCCTCCTATAAGAATGATCCTAGCCTAGTCACAGGTGTTCAAAGGTGTGCCACAAAATCCATAAATGGTCTGCAAAACATAACATACAATAAGAGGTTAGAGCATCTACAACTCAAAACACTTGCCTTCAGATGCAAGCATGGTGGCATGATGCTGACGTACAAATATATTAGCCAATCAAACAATACTCTCTTCACAAAACATGCAAGTCAGAACAATACAAGAGGCCATTTGCAAAAAAAAAAACTTCCTAAACACACTGTGAAGACAAATCCAGCAAAACTATTTTGTTGATTGTGTCATTAATGACTGGAATAGCCTTCAAGATAAAACAGGGACTGAGCCCAGAACTGCATCCTACAAGTCCAGACTTGACAAAGAATGGAGCAACAAGCCATGGAAATATGAGTGGGACTGTTTGTCCCATTCAGGCACCAACTGATTATTCATGCAAGTTTTTCACAAGAGTGCATTGCTATAAGGTTGATGCCACTTGTCATTCCCAACCATCTTGCAAACTCTATCCAAAGTTTCTGTTGTGCAGCAGTGTCAACTCTAAACCACTGGAGAATGTTTCTTGTGGATCATACCTCCCTTGTGGTCACTGTTACTGAGTGGACTTAAATTCCATCTCTCTAGTAAATCCCTCTTATAATGTGTCACTGTGCTCTTAACACAGTGGAATTACATTGTCATCATTGACATGGAGCAAAACAGATTCAGTATGGACCTCAATATTGCTCTGAAGTGCTAATTAAGATAATTTGATAATCCTGAATAACAGGATTCAGCATTGAAATACATCAGAGAAAACACAGCCCTTTGATGGAACTCTAAACATATACCACCTCAAAACTAATTGATATACAGTTACAACAAGTACTCATTTCTAAGAAAAGTTGTCTTGACCTCAAAGCTTATCATGGACTCATTTAATGTTCAGAGTGTAAAACTAAGGATTCCTTGATAGTTTTCAAAAGATAGCAGCTACTTTGACAGACTTATGATACTAAGCCCTATTTGTCAGATTTTTTGTAAAATGAAAAGTTTCACATTACTAAAAAGGATAATTGATGCAAGAGGGCAGGCAATTAGTTATGGTAAAATTCTAGTTTAGCAACTTTTTGCTATTAGCATTTTTTTAATCACAAAAAAAGTCAAGGTTTTTCTAAATTCCACATTATATTATGTCTCCTTCTGGAGATCTGCTATTCTGCCACTTTACCAAGGAATGTACCTCATTTCTATCTGCTAGGGGTTTTTCTATATTAGTAATAGCATGGTTTCTATAGATGTAGTCAACCCTGGCAAACCTACCATAGGTCAGCCCTATTCCTTGCCTAGAGGAGAGATAACTCATTAATGTGTAACTGTCTCAATTTTAGGATTGAGAAAGAAGCCCAGGGTATCCTGCAACCACTCTGGGCCTAAAATCAAATTGGGAAACAATTTAGCCTGATTATGGATACATAAAAACAGACATTGAGTTGGCTGGCCCTTAGTAGACAAGTTAAAATAATTGCATTACATAATATGGTCCATAAATTTATCTATAAGAAGGTGGAGTGAAGCAATACACCTTTACTCTTTAGAGTAGACATACAAAAAGTAATTATTTGTGATTGTTTTATGGTAGCTTTCAAATCTTTTTAAGTTTACTTTAAATGGTAAACTTGACGAACATATACATAACACCAGAAGCACTTGACGAACATATACGCAGTACAGTCAGAAGTGAGCAAGACAGGCAGAGACGCAAACTTAACGTCATCGGATACGGGATTCCGATCCAAGCAAGTCACAAAGACTTCCTTGCTAAATACTTCCAGGACAACTACAAACTAGCGACCAAAGTCTTCAACGTGAAAAGACTACCAGCCTCGGCCCCCACAGCCAGACAACCACTGTGACACCCACCAGTCCTGTTCACGGTAGCCAGCTTCACTGACAAGAAGCTTATCCTGGATGCGTCCTACCAGCATAAAGACCCGATTCGATTCTATGGCGACAGCTCCAAAGAAGATCGCAACGCTAGAAAAGCCTTGTTGGAAGAGATGAAGAAAAGACAGGCAAATGGAGAAACAGACCTAGTAATAAGAAAGGGCAAAATCACAAAAACGGTCAAACTCGAGCAATTCCGATGGAGAGATGCTCGAGCATGCAAGAATAATCACTATCTCCAACCGTCTCGTCCCCCTTGTAAATAGTTCATGTGTGAGTGATAATAACGTTGTAAACGCAAGTTTGTGTAAATGTATAAACAGTGAATTAACAGTTATGTCCCCATGCCCTTCTGCCTCGTCCCTCATTAGCAGCTCTGTGTACCTAAGCTGTAATTCACCCACTTCAACCGAAAGCGAGAATATTAGTGAGCAGAATAAAAACTCGCCCAGACACACCCAAAAACTTGTGAACATTATGACGGCAAACGTTGATGTTATTACTAACAAGATGCCGGAACTGGCAACAGTGCTCTCCAACTAAGTCAGATAGACATTGCAACTCTGACAGAAATTTGCCCCAAGAACTCAAGATTTCAAATGACAGAAGACTCAATCTGCCCCTCTGGATATAACATCTTCAGCAATCTGATCCAAACTGCAGAAGAGGAGTGGCTGTTCTAGCTTCCAAGGAATTCCAGGTAAAAGAAATTTCTGTCCCAAATTATTACTTACCTTGGGTTGAAGCTACGTGGGTCTCCCTGTCCCTACCTAACGAAATGTTTGTCCTAAGCTCAATTTACAGGAGCCCCAGCAGCCCTTGCCAACTGTCCTCTGAAACAGCAATTGCCAAAATGACGCAATTCATACTATGCAATTACCCAAAGGCAACCCTGCTCATGACGGGGGACTTCAACCTCCCAAACGTGTCTTGGGTAGATGGCCAAGGTATGACCAAGTCAAGCCTTGAACAAAACCCATTAGTACAAGCCCTCTCCGACAACTTTCTGTACCAAACAGTAACTATGCCCACAAGAATGCGCCCAGGATAAAATCCTCCATACTGGACCTAGTCATAACGAATGACCCAGAAAAGGTGATCAACACACACACTCTCAGTCCAATTGGCTCAAGTGACCACATGCCAGTTCTCTAATCTATTCAACTCAACTCCAAACCATCAAAATATACCAAGCAATCCTTTACAAATTACAAGATGATGGTGGAAGAGCTTTTAGATGCTAACCTGAAACACTTATATCAGAAGATGTTGAAGCCTCATGGCTAACTCTAAAAAAGACCTTACTAGAGAGCCAAGCCAAACACACAAGCATAACATGGAAAAAGAAACCCAAAACTCTACCTTTCCTCACCCCAAAAATCAAGAAACTACGCAACAGGAAGAAAAAACTTTGGGAGAAGTACATGAAACAAAAGACTACAGCTTTGTACGATCAGTACAAAACTGCAAGGAACCTCCTCAGAAAAGAAACTAGAAGACTGACCTCAAACTACAAAGAACGACTGGCCAAAAACATCAAGGAAAACCCAAATTTATTCTGGAAATACATCTCCCATAAGAAGCCAGGCAGACACACCATACCAGACCTGGTAAACAACAACTCTTTATCCTCTTGCCCCTCTGAAAAAGCAAACCTGCTTAATAAGCAGTTTGCCTCAGTGTTCTCCATGGATGACCCCCAATCAACCCCCCACCAGCAGAACAGGCTCAGGCTCAAACCCCCCAAAGCCCCCTGGGCAACGGTGGTAAGTTATGCCCTAGGGACATATAAGGTTTTTTTAGAAAACGTTGTCGTAGAAACTTCACAAAAGGATCATTCAATTGGGAAATGAGAGGGCTAGTACCCTTATTAATAGTCAAAAGCGATTGGAGGGCAAATTCCCCACATGCCCATCATTTCCCCAAAGCCTTTTGATCAACATTTTGATACAGCCATTTTGCTGAACGTAGTTGAAGGGTCTGGACAATATGTCTTTGAGGATGACCCCCCCCCCCACAGCACTCAGAGCTAAGGTTGTAAGTTATGCCCTGGGGCATTAAGGTTTTTATAGAATTAATTAAAAAAACTTTTTCCACAAAATAAGTTTTCCAAAGAAAAGTAAAGAACTCCATTAAACAAAAAATGAGCAAAAATAAAATCAAATATTCTATTAAGCTCGAAACTACCACAAATCAGCATCGATAAATAAATGAAACCCAAAACGAACAGGAATTAAAATAAATAACCGAGTCAAACTAAAAATGAGCAGAAATTAACATAAGTTGGGCTCAAAACCCCTATGCCTTCCCAAGGGCAGATCATAATTTGCACTTTTCTGAAAAAATACAAATGAATGTGCATTGTCAGTTTAATATACATATACTGATATTTAGTAATCAAAATCTTAATATTATTTGATTTATTAAAGTTATAAAAGTAAAAACATTTATATTTTTTTTTCAGTAAAGTGCAAATTATGATCTGGCCTTGGGAAGGCATAGGGGTTTTGAGCCCAACTTATGTTAATTTCTGCTCGTTTTGAGTTTGACTCGGTTATTTATTTTAATTTCTGTTCGTTTTAGTTGCCCTCCAATCCCTTTGGACTATTAAAAAGGGCACTAGCCACTCCAATTTCCAATCGAGTGAGCCCTTTTAGAAGTTTCTATGACGACTCCTTCGATACGAAGTGCCCAGGTTCGGAGAAACAAAAAACAACACATTGTGCCCACATCGGTCTTTACTTAGGCAGCGCTAGCGCGCTGCCTATGAAAAGGTGGGCGTGCGAGGGAGGTTAGTTACAGTCCAATCTTTCAACTATTAAAAAGGGCACAAGCCCTTTGAATTTCCAATCAAATGAACCTTTTTTGAAGTTTATATGACAACGCCTTCTATAAAAACCTTATATGCCCCCAGGCCATAACTTAAAACCCTTGCCCCAAGGGTTGTGGGGGAGTGTCCTCCTGAAAAACATACTTTCTATCTAGAAATCAACTACGCTGAACAAAATGGCTATCTCAAAATTTTGATTGGATGTGCTTGGGGGAATGATGGGCGCGGGAGGGGGGGTGCTAGTTGCCCTCCAATCACTTTCGACTATTAAAAAGGGCACTAGCCCTTTGAATTTCCAATCGAATGAGCCTTTTTTTAAGTTTCTACGACAGTGCCTTCAATAAAAACCTTATATGCCCCCAGGGCATAACTTAAAACCCTTGCCTCGAGGGTTGTGGGGGAGTGTCCTCCTCAAAAAGATATTTTCTATCTGGAAATCAACTACGCTGAACAAAATGGCTACCTCAAAATTTTGATTGGATGTGTTTGGGAGAATGATGGACGTGGGGGGGGGGGGGGGGGTCTAGTTACCCTCCAATCAATTTCGACTATTTAAAAGGCACTAGCCCTTTGAATTTCCAATCGAATGAGCCTTTTTTGAAGCTTCTAAGACAGCGCCTTCTATAAAAACCTTATATGCCCCCAGGGCATAACTTAAAACCCTTGCCCCAAGGGTTGAGGGGGAATGTCCTCCTCAAAGATATTTTCTATCAGGAAATCAACTTTGCTGAACAAAATGGCTATCTCAAAATTTTGATTGGATGTGTTTGGGGGAATGATGGGCGTGGGGGGGGCTCTTTGCCCTCTAATCATTTTCGACTATTAAAAAGGGCACTAGCCCTTTGAATTTCCAATCGAATGAGCCTTTTTTGAAGTTCTACGACAGCGCCTTCTATAAAAACCTTACATGCCCCCAGGGCATAACTTAAAACGCTTGCCCCGAGGGTTGTGGGGGAGTGTCCTCCTCAAAAAGATATTTTCTATATGGAAATCAACTACGCTGAACAAAATGACTATCTCAAAATTTTGATTGGATGTGTTTGGGAGAATGATGGACGTGGGGGGGGGCTAGTTGCCCTCCAATCACTTTCGACTATTAAAAAGGGCACTAGCCCTTTGAATTTTCAATCAAATGAGCCTTTTTGAAGTTGCTACGACAACTCCTTCTATAAATTCTTATATGCCCCAGGGCATAACTTAAAACCCTTGCCCCGAGGGTTGTGGGGGAGTGTCCTCCTCAAAGATATTTTCTATCTGGAAATCAACTACGCTGAACAAAATGACTATCTCAAAATTTGGATTGGATGTGTTTGGGGGAATGATGGGCGTGGGGGGTGCTAGTTGCCCTCCAATCAATTTCGACTATGAAAAAGGGCACTAGCCCTTTGAATTTCCAATCGAATGAGCCTTTTTTGAAGTTCTACGACAACGCCTTCTATAAAAACTTTATATGCCCCCAGGGCATAACTTAAAACGCTTTCCCCGAGGGTTGTGAGGGAGTGTCCTCCTCAAAAAGATATTTTCTGTATGGAAATCAACTATGCTGAACAAAATGGCTATTTCAAAATTTTGATTGGATGTGTTTGGGGGAATGATGGGCGTGGGGGGGGGCTAGTTGCCCTCCAATCACTTTCGACTATTGAAAAGGGCACTAGCCACTCCAATTTGCAATCGAATGAGCCCTTTTCGAACTTTCTTCGACAACTCCTTCGATACGAAGTGCCCGGGTATGGAGAAAAAAAAACAACAACACATTGTATCCACTTCGTTCTTTACTTAGGCAGCGCTAGCGCGCTGCCTATGAAACGTTGTCGTAAAAACTTCAAAAAGGGCTCATTCGATTGGAAATTGAGAGGGCTTTTGTCCTTTTTAGCAGTCGAAAGTAATCGGAGGGAGAATCAACTTCCCCACCCCCCCCGCACATCATTTCCCAAAACACTTTCGATCAACATTTTGATATGGCCATTTTGTTCAAAGCAGTTGAAAGGTCTGGAACTTATGTCTTTGAGGATGACAACCCTCACCCCAAAGCCCTCAGGACAAGGGTCGTAAGTTGCCCTTGGGGCATATAAGGTTTTTGTAGAAAGTTTTGTCGTAGAAGCTTCAAGAAGGACTCATTCAATTGGGAATTGAGAGGACTAGTGCCTTTTGTATAAGTCGAAAGTGATCAGAGGACTAATCACCCCCAAGCCCATCCTTTCCCCAAACACTTCCAATCAAAATTTCGAAACAGCCATTTTGTTCAACATATTTAAAAGGTCTGGAAATTATGTCTTGGAGGATAAAAAAAAGCCCCCAGCCCTCAGGACAAGGGTTGTCAGTTATGCCCTGGGGGCATATAAGGTTTTTATAGAAAGGATGGTCATATAAATTTCGGAGGTGGCTGATTGGATCGGTAATCAGACATTCTATTGCTCTTTTTAAGAGTTAAAGTGATCGGAGGGCAGCTATACCCCCCCCACCAACACACGTCGTATTGTCCTGAAATGCATCTAATAAAAATTTTAAGATAGCCATTCTATTCAAAATAGTCTAAATATCATATAACAAGGCTTTTGGGGTTTAAACAAACCCCAGAGATTAGGGGCAAGGGTTGTAAGTCATGCCCAGGGGGTATTTAAGGTTTTTATGGAAGGGATGGTTGTCTAACTTTAGAAGAGGCTCAATCTTTTTCCCTGAAAAAGACTATGTCAATATAAAACGAACAAAAATTAATTAAAAAACTTTTTTCACAAAATAAGTTTAAAAAAAAAAAAAAGAACTTCATTATATCAAAAATGAACAAAAATAGAATCAAATAATCTGAAAAAAAAAACAGAAATTAAAATAAGTCAAACTCAAAACGAGCAGAAATTAATCTGAGTAAGGTTCTAAACCCTATGCTTTCTAAGGCCAGAATATAATTTGTTCTTTACTGAAAAACATTCTTTTAAATGTTTTCGTTTTTATAACTTTAAGAAATCGAAATTAATTAAGATTTTAGGGAATAAATATCAGCATATGTATATCAAACTGACAATGCACATTTTTTTCAGTAAATTCATTCGATTTTTTTTTAATGAAATGATAAATGTGAAATATTAACAAAACGCGTATTAAAGTTTGAAAACAAAAAAAATTTTTGAAGATACTTTTTTACCAGCTATAGCTACATATCTCGGCCATTCCACTACATATGCCAGCTCATTTTGGCTGAATCTTGCCCACAGCCAAGACAAGGTTACCAACCCCTATACCAAGCCAAACTTGATTGTACAAATAGAGCAAACTTAATCAAAGTGCGCCCTCCCCCGTGGAAGGGGTGATAAAAAAATTAAGAGGGGATTCGTTCAATTGAAAATCTGAAGTTCTTGTTTCTTTTTTGAGAGTTAACAGTGATAAGGTTAAAGTAAGATACAAATTTTCACAAAAGATGCATTCTGAGAGTTATCTCAACAAAATTGCTAATATTGACACATTTTTTTAAAACTACTATTAAAAACACTGTAAAATTCCAAGGTTTCTAAAAATGTATCAAGCAAATAGTGATCGAACGCAAATGTAAATCTAATTAAGTACAAGTAGTTTAAATTTAAATAAACGGTTAAACTGTTTTAAAAAATAGAAAACACAAAAAAAAAGAAATTGGCGGCAACATTGGCAGTCAATCATCATTACAATTATTTATCCATGTCTTGGTTGAAGACTTACCGCAATCAACAATACCGTCAGGGACATGTTCAAAAGATTTGGATACAGAACTTCTTCTCTTTGACGGAGATGCCAAAACTGGAGATGACCCACTAGAGGCCAATTGCGACAAAGTCTCACGAAAAAGTCTCTTTCGATTTTAGCTCAGGATTCCCTCTGGTGTCTGCGGTGACTGAACAAGCTCTTTATACATCACCTAAAATTAAGTCTTTAAGCGTGAGATTTACAAAAAATTTTGACCCAACTTTACATAATGGCTATTTTTTCTGGCCCAAAACAGCACAAACAATACCCATGTTGCAGCAAAATACAAAAATTAGAAACAAATATTTCAGCATATGATAAATTCTAAAATACCGGAAAAAACGGGCATTTTTCGTGTCTTGCCCTCTGGCCTTAGAGAAAAACCGACTACCAGAGCGGATTAAAGTCCAATTTGATCCTGCTATCTCCAGACTAATGCCCTTCCCTGAAACACCATAATTATTAGGGATGTTAGTGTAATTTCGTAAAATGCTACCTGTTTTGCCCCTACACCCGGGTAAAATCCTGCTAGATCGAAATTCAACTCAAGTCAGATTCTATCTATCTAAACCCAGATCCCTCCCATAAAATCCCATAGTTATTAGGAATTTTACATTGCTTCCAAAGAAAATGATTATTTTTCCTCCTCCCTCTAGGGGAAAACTACAGGAGATCTGGTTGTCTCAGTGAATTTAAGTCCTGTTGGAACCTAGCTATCTCCATAGCCAGGCCCATCCCCTCAGATGTCGTAATCATTAGAATTTTTGCATATTAGCCAGTGAAGCTAGATGCCCCCTCCTGCTGCCTAGAAAAGAACGCCACGAAATCCGGATGCCGGGAGGGTTCAACTCCTGTGATAACCTAAATTTCTCTGAAATATATGCCCCTCCCCCCAAATATCCTAATCATCTGATTGATATTTGCTCGGCAGCCCGATTCAAACGCCGTCCAACGAAAAACACATTACTATCTGGGCGGATATTCAGTTCGTTTCTATTGCGGATGGGGATTGAAACCTCCATTCAGCCCATACTTAATTGGCCCATTAGTTTTTAAATGTAACATTGGAAAATTAAGTCGTCTAATGGAATCTAATGGAATTAATGAACCAGTTCCTGTAAAAATAAAGCAAAGAAATTTGTTAACAATCTAATTAATGGTAGTAACGGTAAAACGAGACAAGACATCCACCCCATTAAGCTTCAATTTGTTCCGCCATCTGCAACTTTCCCTCAAAGCATCAATTTTGGCGTCTTTTTTCCTAAAACACTTTTTTTCAGAGCAACAATAAAGCGACACTATTGCTTAAAAACAAGCGTTAATGCGTTGTTTACACAACTAAAATAATAATATGCCCGTTTAATGGTTGACCACTTCTAAAGGAAATATGCTAATAAAATAAAAATAGTACCATTAGATGCCTTATTTTATGCTCTTTTGAAAAATCGCAGTCGCTTCGACAGTGCACCCCACTCTGATGGTTCAAAATGTAGCCCTAGGGTATGTAAAATAGCCTTATACCATATTTCCTTACATTTTTATCTAGATTCTTAAATAATTTCAAATAATACATATCCACCATTCTGTTATTATGACTTAAGTGAATCTAGATTTCATCAAGTCGAGAATCCAAAAATGGGTAAAATAGATAACGTGTCACAAGATACAAAAGAACGGAGAAATATATTATTTGGGCTATATATGGGGCGATCAGGGGGGCGGGGGGGGGTGCGCTGTCGCAAACGTGAATATGATATTGGGAAAGAGCATAAAATAAGGAATCTAATGGTAATATTTTATTTTATTAGCATGCTTCTTTTTGAAGTGGAAAAGTATTTGGATTTTTGGATATGAAGATAGATATAAAGATATTTATGATATTAGGAAAGAGCATAAAATAAGGAATCTAATGTTAATACTTTATTTTATTAGGATGTTTTTTTGAAGTGGTCAATCACTAAATTGGTGCCAATAATATAACTATTAATTGTTTTGAAAGAGATTAAGGTTAAGTGGTCTCATGGTATCAAGAACCGACTGTACTGAAAGTAAAAATAGAAAAAAGAACTGATCAAATCTTACTGCATTGATTACACAATTAGAGCAAATTATATGACTATTGGTACTCCTGAAGATTAAGGCATGGTCTCGTTTTATGACGAACCGAATTTAGCGAAAGTAGAAGGAAAAGAATCAAATATTACAGCGTTGATTAACCGACTAGGCCAAATAAAGTGACTATTAGTAGTTTCAAAGGAGATTAAGGCGTAACCCGTAGTATTACTAACCAGCTTTACTGGAAGCTAGCTGTGCCATCCTAGCCGACTGGTTAGCGCGCTAGACCCAATATCCCTTGTCCGTAAGGACAAGGGTTGAAGTTCTGACGTTGCTGGTTATTTCGTTTGGAACAGGGGTCAGCGGTGTGACTCTGCAAGCTCAGCCAGAGTCAACTCACCTCCAAATGGGTACCGAGCAAAATCTGGGGGGAAAACATGGGAAGCATCGGATTATTTGCCGCCAACCATGAATAGGACTCCCGGCCGAAGGCATAGAATAAGGAGATCGGTACCTGCACTACGCAAATAATTGGTCAGCAAGTGAAAAGTTTTTAAGTTTACTGGAAGAAGAAAAAAAAGAACAAAAGAGTCAAATTTGACTGCATTGATTACCCAGCCAGTATAAATAAAGCGTCCATTATTCGTTTTGAAGAAGACCGAGGAATATTCTCGTGGCAACATGAACAAACTTGCTAAAAGTTGAAAATAAAATAAAATTTTACTGCAGTGATTACCCAGTTAGAGCAAAGAGATAATGGTTGTTTTGAAGGACGTTAAGGCGTAGTCCCATGGCATCGCAAACCAGTTTTACCGGAAGTAGGAAAAAGAAAAATAGGAATCTCTTCAAAGAAGAATGTTTTCGAGTCAGCAGAGTATTCCATTTGAACTGACGCCCTGAACCATTCCATTTTCACCTTCTTCACATTAGATGGTAGACTTGATGGTACTTTTGAGTTTTTTGCAATGATCTGGAACACAATAAACATAACATCAATAAACAGAATAGAGATAAAAATGAATTGAGGTGCATTTAAGGTGCTTTAATATGCAAAAAGATAAACTTAAAATCACTAAACAGAAGAGAGAAAAAATGAATTGAGGTGCTTTTGAGGTGTTTTAATCTACAACAAGATAAACATAAAAGCAGTAAACAGAAAAGAAAAAAAATAAAATCAGGTGCTTTGATCTACAACAAGATAAACATAAAATCAATACACACAAAAGAAATAAATCTAAATTGAAGTGCTTTTGAGGTGAAAATAAACATAAAATCAATAAACAGAAGAGAAACCAAATTTTAATTTATATTTGAGGTGCTTTGATCTGCAATAAGATAAACATAAAATCAACATACAGAAGAGAAAAAACGGTGAATTCGTATAGAAAAAGAAAAAAGAAATAAAATATATTGATGATTTATTAAAATAAATAGGGTTGATGAATTTTCAGTCCTGTTATTAAATGCTCCAAAGATTGTAGGGGTAAATAATAACATTCACCCAAAAGGCAATAAGCGTTAGGATGGGAGGGATCGCGAACCCCTCCATCAAATAACCCAATTTAAAACAATTATTTTTTGCCTCATTAACAACTGGGCCGAGGGAGCAAATTAAAGAGAAAAATGTATAATTTCCAGACGTTGTAAGACGTCTCACCAACAAAACAGTTCGAAGTTAAATATGAACAAACGCAAGAGGGCCTTACTCTACTACCCTTATTGAAGCCTCTTGACATTCCTACATTGCTTCCTGAAGTTGTTCATGTTCGCATGTTTTTTCGTTTTTTATGTTTTCAAAAATTTGCGCAGCCATGAAAGAAGCTCCAGCATTCATACTTGAGGTAAGTCCGATGTGTAAATTCACGTTCAATATTCGATGTATAAATCTAAATTCGATATTCGATGTATAAATCCAAGATCATTGATTCAAAACTTATAATCCTAAATATCCAGAAATTAGGAACTCGCTTAGAAAATGTTGAACATCAGTTATTAACATGAGAGGGTTTCATGGCTTTCTTGGTATCCTTAATCTTATGTAGCATACAGTAAAAAAAGGTCGTATTTTAAGACTATTATTTTGGGTATAGCTATTTCTTATAGCCACCTCCTTTGAATTCCTGACCTTTTGACTTACTTATTAACTGTACAAAAAATGTGATTCAATCCTGCTTTCTATGGCTATTATGAGACAAAGGATGAGAAGGCTGGGACAGGTTCTGCGGATTAAGGATGACAGATTACCAAAGATTGTCCTGAGCAGGGTTGCCACCGTCCGGGATGAATCCCGGTTTTCCGGGATTTTTTTGTGGTCCCGGATTTTCTTTGTGTCTGGGATTTTCGGGATTGTTTGTAAGAAAACCGGGATTTTTTGCTAAAAACCGGGATTTTTGCTAAAAACCGGAATTTTCTTTATTAAAGAGATTTTCAACAATTTTGGCTGATAGTCTACTAATTTTTTCTGTACTGTATCATGAATATTCTCGGTTTTTGTTTGTTCCCTCTGGATTTGCGCTATTACACTAAGGCAATGATTTTTTTGCTTGGGATTTGACCTTTGAAAATTCGACTACAATGTAACGACAAGCGGAGAATTCAAAACAAAAACATTTGCTTGAGTACTTGACATCATTTTATGAGTCTCAAATGTATTCCGAAATCTAGAGCAGCAGAAGCGATAAATGACATCGGAAAACTATAGATTTGTTACCTTCATTTCTCAAATAACTTACCTATATTTCCTTTCACTATTCTAACTTTTCTAACCTTTAACTACTGATATAAAATCCAAATTAAAAAAAAAAGAAAAAAAACTTCCTACTACTATCAGATACATTACCTATTTTTGGGAGCCCTGAACTGGGGTCTTGAGGAGGCAGTTGCACCTCCTGCCCCATAGCAAATTATGCCTCTGGGTAAGTTTCTATCTTATTCCTACTAGAATCAAGATATGGAAAATATTTCATTGTAAGTATCTTTCTATGCCTCAAAATTATGCTCAGTAGAGCTCAGTTCCAGTGTCTTTTTATTTTAGTTTTTGCAAATGACACCATGTACTATGTTATTAGATCATATAAGCATTTCCGTAAAAACAAAAGAAAAAATATAAAGCAAAATCATATTACACAAGAACAAACAACTACAAAACACAACAAGTACTTCAATAGCCCAAAGAGCTTATGTTTGAACATCCATCCCTTCCCCCTCCAAAGGACAATGACCTTTGATTATCTTAAATATACATGATAAACATGATAGACTTGAATTTGTGTTATAAATATAAAATGAAACTTTAATATACATGCCCCACACAGATCAACTCCTTGGTATTTTGAGCATCATAACTTTGCTAAATGCTGATCAATAGGTTTCAAAGAATTAGGAAAAGAGGTGTGAAATTTGAAAGCCAAGGAATTATAGTATGGCTTAAATTCCTACAAAGTTCACTAGAATTGAGTTTTCAAAACTTAAGAATAAAAAAAAAACGAAGGAAAATGTTTATATTCAAGGTGAAAATAGGTATGGGCCTAAATCTATCTTCCATATAATTATCTAAACCTTATAAATGGGGAAGAGTAGAAACAAGAACTTGAAAACATTTACCCAAGCCATACTTTAGGCTCTGAATGTTCTGTTCTTCTAATACTACCTTAATACTGCTTAAGATAAATAAAAAATAATTTCATCATCTTTATTTAACCCCATTCAATGAATTGACCAGAAAAGCTTACTTATTAAGACAGCAATGTCAATTAATAGTCAATTAGAATGCAACACCCTTTCATAGAAATTTTCCACTCCTGGTACATTTACCAATCTTCAGACAGCTTCACTAACTATTAGGAATAATTTTAATTTTGTTTTTCTCATATGTAAGAAATAATTTTACAGACCTTTGAAACCTTATAAATTTGGACTGAGCATAAGTATGAGACTGCTAAGGCATGTAATACTTTTCTTGTTCTTTGGTTGGGCAAACAATCTATTTTGGAATGGTTTTACTTTTATAACACAACGATTAATAAAGTTCATCAACGTTCAGTGCCCTCTGGAGGAAGGAGTGAAGGCAGAAGCTTCAAAACATCTTCCCAGGTCACCTTCTGGATGCACACCTGAAGGTTTCAATCACCTAACTTGATTACTGTCAATGATAGCAAAAAGTACTTAAACTAGAACAACAAAGCTGTTCTCTTTTCCAAATCAACAAAATCAACAAAGTTGTATAAATGACCCATTGCTTTTTATACCCCAATATTTAGGAAAATTGTGATGGTATTGCTTGACACACCTGGAATAAATATTAAAAGGCACATCAAATTGTACGTTTTTATATATCTGGCCTAGTAATTTAAGAATCTTAAATGTTTGCCACTAAAAGATGAATGCATCACCCAATACACCTTTTAGGGATGATTCTGGTAACCCTGCATGGAAATTCTTTCTCAAAATGAATTGCTACAATAGTAAGAGTCAGGGAATTGACAACCTCTGGTAGATTACCCCTCCTCATCTACTGGAACCAGATATAGGGCTAGGCTATATACAAACTGAGAAAATGTGGAAGGAATCCTGAAAATTTGATCAATGAAACTTTCTGCATATTATTAAGTAAGAAGTTTGTTATTGTAAAATTGTCTTGTGGGGCTTTATATCCAGTCTAGGGCTATTATAGGGCCACAAAGGGGGAATGGGGTAAAATTGTATTTCTTTAGAAGATGAGTTTAGAAGGAGAAGTGAATGCTACTATTCTTTTTGTTATTATAGCGTTTCCTTCTCATAAGTGATCTTCATACAGAATAAGCTTGATTCCAAATATACAAAGGACCAAAGTTATAAACACTAGGAAAAGTTTTCAAATTTTGAAAATGAAAACTGCCTTGATGCAACTATGACTAGCCCAGTTTTACCATTGCTGCTTCATTTTAACACACCCCCTCTTCCCCTGATGCTTAAACATACACATCATTTTATTATTCCCCTTAAATATACAAGTATTATATATAGTCTAATACCAATGAGCTAATACTGCTCAAGCACTGAAGAAAAGTGCATTGTAAAATATAATAGGAATGTTATAAAGCGAGACAATTATTTATTAATCAGAGAGATGGAAAGAACCATTTGAAGGGGGGAGCAACCAGGGCATCTGTCCCAATACAGTATCTGGGGGGGGGGCGACTGGCTTGTTGCCCACTTTGATCAAATTTTTCACATTGATTCTGCTTGTGATTCTGCTCCAAATTGATGATGGTGATGCATTTATTTAAAGTGAAATAAATTTTCACTGCCAAAGATAACTGAAATAAATAAGGACCCAGTGCTTGAATTCTAGATGGCTGTATATCAATTTGTTAAGCCTGCTTTATTAAATTAAAGTACATTGAATATAAACTTTCTTACTGTTCCTAAATTAGAGTACTCATTATTTAACCATGTTCCAGCTGTTTTTCAAAGTTTAAACTTTGTTGCCATTTTGGACTTTTGAACATCTCTAAGAAAGCAACAGACTAAAGTTTTTAAGAGGCAGATATTATGCCATTGCGGAGTGTTAAACACCAGAGAGAAAGTCCAAAGAAAAATGTGAATAAATGTGTGTTATGTAGCCTTGACCTTAGTGAAGATCCAATGTGCTAAATTGTGACAAATGGATGTGTTGCAGTTGCCTAAGTATAATCAATAATCAGCATAATCTCCTAAACAAGATGAAAGATAAAATTGGCTTCAAGTGGACTTGTCCTCAGTGCAAGGTATCCAAACCTGTACTTCCAACACCTATCCAGCCTGCAGTCATTATTCAGGACATTACCATGGTGATATCCCAAGCTACGTCCAGCTTACAAGCAAGCCTGGCAAAAACAATTGTTCAATCTGAAACCGTGCTTAGAGCAGAACTTAGTGCTATAAGAGACAAGGTGAACAGTGTAGAGGCAGCCCTATCATCTAAGTGCAGCACTGCTGAAACTAAGCATATTGTACAGGAAGAGCTGAGGGTTTTGAGTGTGAATCTCCAGCAGTTGCTTGAGACAGATGTGCATCCAATTATCCATGCCAAAAGTTTCCTTTGAAGCAAGTATGGGGTTGCATGTGCCCCTATTAGTAATGTCTGACATCAAAACATGCATTGGAACAAGCAAATCACCAAACACTCCCCTACCACTTTTATTTATGGCGTCTTCTTTCCAACTCAAGAAACAGATCCTGAAAAAATCATTTGGTAGAAAAGGATATCCAGTTCTGCCATGACTGCTTAAAGCAGGACCATGAAAAATATAAACAGCTTGTTGAATAGTTGAAGGAACAAACCACAGCTGGTGAACAAAACCTTGCCATACATGATGGATCATTACAAAAAAACTCAACTGACTAAAGTCTGTTTAAAGTCAAGTAGTAATAAGTAGGATGATTCCCATTTCAAAGTCCCCAGTTATTTTGTCATCTCAAATTTTAATTTGCCAGGATGCAGGCATGGTACAATGGTGCTCATAAAGGCATGCTAAAGCACCCAACAGTTTAATGTGCCCTGTGATTCATATTATGTTAAGGCAATGTGGTTTGGCCTTCATGATAATGAAAATATGGTTGTAACTAGAGTAGGCTGCATGTACTGAAGTCCATATGCCCAAGAACACCTTGAAACTGAAAGAGCAAATACCTGAAATGTTTTATTAGAGTTATGAATTTCAAAGGTAATATAATGGTTGCTAGTGACTTCACTTTCCCAACTCCTGTTTAGAGATGGATTGCCATTTGATTCTTCCCAGCTGAATCCATTTGTCAACTGCCTTCATGACCTGTCTCAATCCCAGACAGTTGAAAAACCTACTATGCAGCAATTGTCCCACAAACCCACCCTCCTTGATTTTATCTTCCTTAGAAACAAAGAGCAGCTAAAGAACACAAGTTACCAGCCCTTGCTTGGCAAAAGTGATCACATAATCATTGAAGTCAATCTAGCCTTCCACAAGATCACAAATGAATATAAAAAAGAACCTACAACAACTATGCAGAAATCACAGAAAGGTTGAGCAACATGGACTGAGAGAGTTGACTACAATGGAGTGTGAATATAAAATGGTTCAATTTCTGAGAGAAGTTGCCTACGCTCCAGGTAATATACACATCAACAAAATGATACTGAAGCCCAACCCACTCCCTTATATGACTCCTCAGATATGCAGAGAATGAAACCAGAAAAGTATCATTATAATAAATTTGCAAAGGCTCAAAATAAACTTTGCAATCTTACTTGAAATTCTCTATTCGAAATTCAAGTCCAAGCTTGTGGAAGATAGTAAGAAAAATCCAAAGAGGTTCTGGAACTATGTGTCTAGCAAAGATCACAGTAGATAATCAGTGTAGACTCTGAAGACAACAGACAGGACAATAACTACTGACCTGCAAAAAATTGCCAAGTTACTAAATGGACAATTTGCATCAACTTTTACTAAAAAGCCATACAGCCCCTCCTTCCCACTGCAACTTCTGTTGTACCCAACCCGTTGCCACCTTTTACCCCAGAATCTGTCAAGAAAGACTTGAGGCACTAGATACTAATAAGTCTGCAGGACCAGACAACATTCATCCAAGGCTTCTGAAGGAATTGGCAAATGAAAACTGTTCACCACTCTTTCAAATATTTTGGAAGTCTATTGAATTAAAGCTGGTACCTGCAGACTGGAAGAACACACAGATCACCCCAATATTCAAAAAGGTGACAGGGCAAAGGCAGAGAATTATCAGTCCATCAAATTGACTTTAGGCTGTAACCAAAACCCTGGAGCATGTAGTCAATGCAGAAATCTTGCCACATCTCCTGTCCAACAGCATTCTGGCCCTGACCCAGCATGGCTTCCTCCTGGGTAAGTCAGTAGACACTAACTTGCTTGAGACATATAATATCATTACTGACCTCCTTGACAAGGGAATACCAGTGGATTTGATACTACTTGATCTTGCCAAAGCATTTGTCAAGGTACTACTCAAACAACTTAAGACAGAGTTATCAGCTGTTGGCATCCATACTGACAGGGTTGAATGGATAATAAATTTCTTGACAGATCAGAAGCAGCAGGACTGGCTTTTTATGAATAATGGCAACAAAGTCTTTTAGCTACCATGTGAAGTTGTCATAGGAGTCCCTCAGTGTGTGATTTTGAGTCCTACCCTCTTTCTCATTTACAGCAATGATATGACAAAGTAAGTCAACAATGACAACAGATTCTACACTGATGATTCCAATCTTTATGAACCAACAGACCAACAAAGCATACAGTCCAATCTCCTGCAAATCCAAACCTGGGCAAATGATTGGCTGTCAGAGTTTAACATTACAAAGTACAGCACCCTCCACTTTGGCAACAACAACCTATGCCATAAATAAATGATACTTGACAAGGGGTCACATTCTCACATTCAGCTGCAGACTAATCATGATGAAAGAGATTTAAGTGTTATAGTTGATGACTAACTTAAATTCCATGAACACTGGCTATCAGCAGTATCAAGAGCAAACTCTAGTCTTGGTTTGCTCAAACAGACAACCACCAGCTGCTCTTGGTCCATCTTCTTGGGGCTGTTGTCAGGCCTATTCTGGATTTTGGGATGTGCCTTACCTCTCCCTCCTATAAGAATGATCCTAGCCTAGTCACAGGTGTTCAAAGGTGTGCCACAAAATGCATAAATAGTCTGCAAAACATAACATACAATAAGAGGTTAGAGCATCTACAACTCAAAACACTTGCCTTCAGATGCAAGCATGGTGGCATGATGCTGACATACAAATATATTAGCCAATCAAACAATACTCTCTTCACAAAACATGCAATCCAGCACAATACAAGAGGCCATTTGCAAAAAAAAAAAAAACTTCCTAAACACACTGTGAAGACAAATCCAGCAAAACTATTTTGTTGATTGTGTCATTAATGACTGGAATAGCCTTCAAGATAAAACAGGGACTGAGCCCAGAACTGCATCCTACAAGTCCAGACTTGACAAAGAATGGAGCAACAAGCCATAAAAATATGAGTGGGACTGTTTGTCCCATTCAGGCACCAACTGATTATTCATGCAAGTTTTTCACAAGAGTGCATTGCTATAAGGTTGATGCCACTTGTCATTCCCAACCATCTTGCAAACTCTATCCAAAGTTTCTGTTGTGCAGCAGTGTCAACTCTAAACCACTGGAGAATGTTTCTTGTGGATCATACCTCCCTTGTGGTCACTGTTACTGAGTGGACTTAAATTGCATCTCTCTAGTAAATCCCTCTTATAATGTGTCACTGTGCTCTTAACACAGTGGCATTACATTGTCATCATTGACATGGAGCAAAACAGATTCAGTATGGACCTCAATATTGCTCTGAAGTGCTAATTAAGGTAATTTGATAATCCTGAATAACAGGATTCAGCATTGAAATACATCAGAGAAAACACAGCCCTTTGATGGAACTCTAAACATATACCACCTCAAAACTAATTGATATACAGTTACAACAAGTACTCATTTCTAAGAAAAGTTGTCTTGACCTCAAAGCTTATCATGGACTCATTTAATGTTCAGAGTGTAAAACTAGGGATTCCTTGATAGTTTTCAAAAGATAGCAGCTACTTTGACAGACTTATGATACTAAGCACTATTTATCAGATTTTTTGTAAAATGAAAAGTTTCACATTACTAAAAAGGATAATTGATGCAAGAGGGCAGGCAATTAGTTATGGTAAAATTCTAGTTTAGCAACTTTTTGCTATTAGCATTTTTTTAATCACAAGGAAGTCAAGGTTTTTCTGAATCCCACATTATATTATGTCTCCTTCTGGAGATCTGCTATTCTGCCACTTTACCAAGGAATGTACCTCGATTCTATCTGCTAGGGGTTTTTCTATATTAGTAATAGCATGGTTTCTATAGATGTAGTCAATCCTGGCAAACCTACCATAGGTCAGCCCTATTCCTTGTCTAGAGGAGAGATAACTCATTAATGTGTAACTGTCTCAATTTTAGGATTGAGAAAGAAGCCCAGGGTATCCTGCAACCACTCTGGGCCTAAACTCAAATTGGGAAACAATTTAGCCTGATTATGGATACATAAAAACAGACATTGATTTGGCTGGCCCTTAGTAGACAAGTTAAAATAATCGCATTACATAATATGGTCCATAAATTTATCCATAAGAAGGTGGAGTGAAGCAATACACCTTTACTCTTTAGAGTAGACATACAAAAAGTATATAATTTGTGATTGTTTTATGGTAGCTTTCAAATCTTTTTAAGTTTACTTTAAATGGTTCTATTGTCTCAAGCATTTCTAAATATCAAATTGAGGATAGTTCAAGGCTAAATGTAGAAAAAAATGTCTTTTGTTTTCTAATGTTTGCAAAAAAATATTTACTCAAGGTTTTAGAAACAAAATTCAAAAAATTTCAAGTAGGCTAGGACTTCTTCATAGACTACAAGCATTTTATTTTACACAGATTTGTGACATATTTTTTCAAGCTAGTTTACTTGACCCCTCATAAATCATAATTTAACAATATTATGATGCTTAAACTACTTGAGTTACATTTGGAAGGTCTTATAATATTTAACTATAATTAAAGTAGACATAACTTAATGCAGTTTTTGTGTTCTTTCCAAATATGCTACAGCAAAATCCAAATTGAACCTGTAGTGACACCTTGATCTTTATTGGAAAAGTGGTACCTCAAATTCAGAAAACTACCTAAGTACAATCACAAATAATAATTTAACTTATTCTTACAAGTATACAGCTTGATTTTGTCCCTTCTTTGCAATGGATAAAAATAGAGTATACACTAGCCTATTTATTCACACAATATTTTTCAATAGCTCAACACTTTTTCTTGTCTAAATGTAAGAAAAAAACTTACTATTAAAACCAAAATTTCACCTTGAATCCAAATATGGCATTTGTTTCTTTTGCCAATTCAATTTTAAACCCTTTACAAGCACTCAAAAGATGAAACATTTTGTTATTTTATATAAGGCTTATATAGGCTACCTGTGTTAGTGTCAATCTTGTTAAAACCAGTTTACCCATAAATTAAATCAATTGTGACATAATTGAGAATAAATTAACACATAGGAAATAAATATTATGGGCGGTAAGTTTGGGTAAAGTTAAAACTGAATTTGGAACAGAAATGAATGTCATATTTGGATTAAGGGTGAATTTTTTGTTCTAAGGATAAGTTTCTTTGGTACTCTTTTATTAACTGGACTCTTTTAGCACTCTTTTATCTAGTGTATATGGAATGTCAATCTTGAGACACAACAGTTACCAGGAAAAATACATGAGAAATACCCAATCATAAAACAGTTGTTAAAGTGGAATTGAGTGAAATGGGTGATTTAAAATGAATGTTAAAATTAAATCTGGGATTTGCCAAAGACAGAAAAAGAGGCAGTTGAATTTTTACAGGTTAGTTTAGGTTATATAATATATGGTATGCTTTAATTAACTGCTGATCCTTAAAAAAAAAGAAAAAAAACAGAACTTTAACCACCACCCCCCCCACCCCTAATGTGCAAATATATAGCCCAAATTTGTTTCTAAACTATTATATATTCATCCTATTTTATTTCATTAGCATTAACCAAACTAGCACTATATAAAAGAGTCTGGTTAATAGAAGAGTGCCATTTCTTCTTAGCTATCTGAATAGCCTACTCTTAATATATAAATTGACTGTCTAGCCTAGGAGAAGGAACTTAACCAATTTAAAAAGTAAACCAGGCCTATGTGATAGAATTCTGGTTTAAGAGCTTCTTGCTAAAATAGAATTTAATTAAAACAAGGAGCCTAATACCTATGCTCAGCTGGCTTACAATTTATATGGTGTTAGATTTATAAATTTTCTTTAGGCTATTTAGAAAAATAATTGGTGTAGGGGGAAAAATTCTAGCCTATTAAAATAACAAGTAGCCTAGCCTATTTATTCACTTAATTTTCTATGCTTTTTTTGATCCTTTAATTTGGTTAACAATTTATCAAAAGAACTGAAAATTCTATTTATTGATAGTCTACAATTGAAGTTAGGCCTATATATTTAACCCTTAGGGAGGAAGGGTTAACACTGTTTCCAATTTAAATGAATGAAAATTTGGATTAAGGATCAAATTTCAGTCAATATATACCAAATCATATTAGGCTATTGAGTTTCAAATAAAGTGAATACACCATTTGATGTCTTTTTTTATGCTGATTATGAATATAATAAGCATTTCTATTGGAAATGAATTTCAGCCCCCCCCCTATATAGGCTATACCTAACCTAACCCTGAATTGGCATAGGCTATATAGGGGGGGGGCTGAAATTCATTTCCAATAGAAATGCTTATTATATTCGTAATCAGCATAAAAAAAAGGCATTGAATGGTGTATTCACTTTAGCCCTAACTCAATAATATGATTTGGTATATATTGACCCAAATTTCAATTAGGTCTATAGAGTTAGCATAGCTAAGGCTACTTCTTACCCATCTTGATTTTCAACTCATCAAAAAATTTATGAAAATTAAAAACAGAATTTTTTTCAGAATTCAGGTAGCCTAGGTATCAATCTGACATGTAGCTTAGGCCTATTTAATCTTTAAAGCCTTAGAAATGTCAAAAGGTTAGACACAGTAGCTAAATGAGGTAAATTTCTACCAAATCATATTATTGACTTATGCATAAAGTGAATATATAGCCTAGGGGAGGGGCTGAAATTCATTTCCAATAGAAATGCTTATTATATTCGTAATCAGCATAAAAAAAAGGCATTGAATGGTGTATTCACTTTAGTCCTAACTCAATAATATGATTTGGTAGAAATTTACCCTAAATGATACCTTTCTTGGCTACATTTTTAGCCTTAGATACATTCACTTAATTTCCAAGTAAGCAAGGAGCCCCTAAACTAGAATTCTACCAAATAGGCCTGGTCTGCTTTATGAACTAGCCTAGTAAAAATCTCTTCATTTAGCCTAGCCTTGGACTATATCAACATCTACGTTACATTAGGAACACCAAAGATAGCTCAATAAAAGCTTAAAAAATGGGCTTTTACATCTACTTTCGATATTGGACCTTGCTTGAGGCCCAAACAGACAATGGGTTTTTTAATTCTTTATATTCTTTTCTTTCTGAACTATTTGATGAATGATGATTTGAGCCGCGTTTTCAGCCTCAGCGGGTTCGAACACGGGTTGTCCTCGTCTAGTTTCAAGTTTCTAGTTTTTCGTCTAGTTTTGCCTAGTTTCAGCGGGTTCGAAGCTTCAACCCCGTGTTTGATGCACTAGATGCACTGCTGCACAGCGCTTGATGCGATAGACGCGAACAACCCCGTGTTTAAAGACGGGTTGTTCACGGATCAGCAGGTTCGAACATAGGTTGTTCTCGTCTAGTGCATTAAGCGTTGTGCGTCAGTGCATCTTGTGTATCAAACATGGGGTTGAAGCTTCGAACTCGCTGGAACTAGACAAAACTAGACGAAAAACTAGAAACTTGAAACTGGACGAGGACAACCCGTGTTCGAACCCGCTGAGCCTGAAAACGCGGCTTTGTATTCTGTATAGGTGACCAGGGTTGCCAGAAAGTCAAACAAAAACAAGCCCAAGCCTTTGAAAAACAAGCCAAAATAAGCCCGAGCCTTTGAAAACCAAGACTGCCATCATTGTCAGTTCATAAAGTTCTAAAATTGCCAAAAGTTTTGGTGCTAAAGTCCAAAAAAAATTTTGCGCATGTCGTGGCTCGCGCATACCCCAATAAGTTTAGTTGGATTAGTTCTAGATCAGTTTTTTTGTCCGGTTTTTTCAAACTTAGCACTAATCTTTCGAAACAAACACGGAAAAAAGGTGGTCCTGGTTAAATCAAACTTCGCACAAATGTCTCAAAACAAATACGGAAAAATGCGGTCCAAACTTTTTGTTAGTTACTTAACCTTTTTCAAAATCCTTATCATTTCGTCCATGACAAAATTAAAAAATTGTATTACGAAAGTGCTACAAATTGAAACAAGTGCTACAGTGCTACACATGATGAAATAGTGCTAAAATAGTTCTATCGTGCTAAAGTCAGAAAAAGTTTTGCCCCTAATCTAATTCTACTTTTACCTTGCTTGCTAACCCTTCGTTCATCCTGTTCCACTTTCACGGAAGAACAGCGACTTATGTGATACGCCAAAAGTCATCTGTTTTTACCTGCAGTTTTATGCGTCATAATGGTGAAACAGCTCTGAACTCTTTTTATTAACTTATAGAATTTTATATGACTTATCCCAATGAATGCGCTAGTAACAACCACAAATCGAAGACATACAATATCTTTGGTTTATTATCGCATAAATATTTTTGGTACACGTTATTTGGTACAGTTGTAACACAATACTTAAAGATAACTTTATGATTAAAGTAAGGCCTCAAAAAAAACGAAAAAAAACGTGAGAATGGGGTTAATACAAAGCCTTCAAAAAAACGACACTTAGATCCATAAGGTACTAAGAGATTTCAGACTCAAAGGAGGCTAGGATATTATCTAGATCGACTAGATCAGTTGTTTGGCCAGTTTCTTCGACTTCAAAAGCCTTATAAATATCACTATTGAAAATCAGCATACGCTTTGTAGGCTCAAACGTCGAGCAACAAGAGCCCCTTGCTGACAACAATAGCCTGAACACAAGTATTGAGTTCAACATGAGCAAGAGCATATGGTTTCGGAGCTTGCTCTTAATGACATTCATCATAGAAAAGGATTGTTCCACTATCGCATTGCCAATTGGCAAACTCAACAGGGTCAATGCCTACTTGGCTAACTCACGAAAAGGAAATGCTCCAACAGCATCAAGATAAGGTAGGACAGCTATCCAGAACTGAGAGTAGTCTTTGGGGATTGTTCCTCCACACACAAATGGCCAATTAACGTCCAACAGTTTCCTCCACTGATTCTCCAAGATACTGAGATCAGTGGTAGCAACAATTCTCAATGGCAAGTCTCCAAATCAGGGTCGAAACTGAGACAAGCAAATCACAGGGGATAAAATTGTCAGCTTTAGGAGCGAATCCAGAGCAGAATGCATTTGTTTAAGCACCGCTTTAGCCGCAATTTTCAGGAACGCAAAACACCGTATTTTGATTTCGCTCTTCTATGTGTCTGAAAATTTAGATTTGGCCAGTTCAACTAGGAACTCGTGTCCGAAATCAACTTGATCTGGCGGCAAATAATTGATTTCGAAGTCCATATTAACAATCAAAGACAATGCAGATGAACAAAGTATCATACGCAGGAGACTTAGTATCAAACCCTGCAGGTCTTCAAAAAGACAAAATTGGTCAGCGTGTGTGTGCTGAAACAGCAAGTTGACCCTTCGAAATTTGGACAGCAACGGCTTCATGAACACAATGAAAATTCTGTTTTTCTCATCTTGATACATAGCGTGTAGCACTCTGGCAGTATAGCAACGTTCTTTCTTTTTGGCTGGACTGAAGTGTTTGGTGAGCTCCAAGTACTGCTCATGTATGCAAACCAAGGCATTGTACCGAGAGAGCCAACGAGTATTTGAGGGAGAAATAATACGTAAGGGTGAATTTCCATCGTTTATCAACTTAATTACATGTTGATGTGTCTCCCTTCTAAGGAGGCTTACATTAAACCTTTATATATTTCGGACATCGCATACTCAAGGTTCGAGGGGAGTTCACAGACCGCCTCTGAAGTACTATTATAGACAAGCTGCTTTTTGATATCTGGGAAGAGTTAGGTTAGGAAAACTAAACTTTCAGTGATGAATCCAAGCCCAAAAACATACTCTGGGAGGGTATGGTCATTCTACTATGTAAACCTCCTTCTGATTTCTAAGTCTTGGAATTTTGACAAAACAACATTATATCTTAATTTTAAGTTTCTTTTTCTCTGGTTTTAGTTTGAAAATGCAATTCCTGTTATTAGAGTAGAATTTTAAGCCATATCAAAGGTTTTTTCCTAAATTTAGGAAATGTATTTACAGATCTTTGAAACTTCCCAAATTTGGATTGAGCAAAGTTGTAAAGCTGAAAACACTTTTGTGTACTTTTTTTAAGCAGAAGACCTATTCTGCATGGTTTCACTTTTATAAAATAAAGGTTTTTAAAGGTCATCAAAGGTCAGTGCCCTCTATTGGGGAAAGGAGTAGAGATGGGTTGGCTACTTCAAAATATCTTTCCAGGGTTTACTTTAGTCTGTAAACCCATCCCAGAAAGCTTCATTTTTGTAACCTAACCTTTTCCCAAGATAGCAACAAATAGCTTGTCTAGAATTTTACCATATATAATTCAGACTATATATTTGCATCGACTCCCATAAGGGGAACAATGGGGGAGCGCCTTCACCTTAGTACTCTTAGCATCATCAGTTACAGTAACTGTAGTTGTAGTACTAAAAGTATGCACATAGTGCCTTCTGGATAGTTCAAAACCCCCCACAATGTACTCTTAAAGATTTAACTAATTAATATAAGTTATTCTTGAGATATTGCTTTGTCACCTTTTTGAAAATCCACATACTCATAGTTTGTTTTAATTTAGTTCAACGTCTGCCTAAATATTTCTTGTATTTGATTACTGAGGATGTTGTTATATTCTCTTTGGACTATTTCTCTGAGGGTTGTGGGGGGGAGTGGTATTATCAACGTCATAATTTCTGGACCTTTAAACTCTGCTGAATAAAAGGGCTATCTCAAAATTTTGATTGGATGTGTTTGGGAAAGTGATTGACTAATCTTAGCAGCAATAAAATTCCTTATAAGACTCTTAACGCAGAGCGATCTTAGCCATGCATAAAGAAATTCCTAATGGGGAAGCGTTTCAGAATAGAAAGCGTTCCACGTGCTAAAGGAGGGCTCTTGTCTTTTTGGTGCATAGCCACGGCTGAGCCGGCGTGATTTTGGAATTTTTGTCTGGTTCCAAAATTTCAGTCATAATAAGCCCAAAATAAGCCTATTTAAAAAAAAGCCCACGTTCCCGCCCCACGGCCCCCAAGCCCACTCCAAAATTCAGCCCGCCCCTGACGGCTAAAACAAGCCCACGGGGCGGAAAACAAGCCCATTTGACAACACAGTAGGTGACACTGAACTACTGAAGATCTGAAAATTAACCCTTTCAGACCTGCACACCGAAGGAGTGCTTGAAAAATTCTTAACCCTTGCAATAATAATCAACCTAAGCTTTGTTTCAACTTAACTTCAACTTCAATTATTTATTTCATTCACAAACTGAAATAGAAATGGTTACCATATGGTCACCTTAGGATAAAAAAAAATTCATTTCACTTAATATGGAATTTCATAAAACAGTTTGCGTCTCCATTCAGATACAACCGAACCTTACATTTAACGCAGAGAATTTGGCTCCCTTGCACATTTTTCGTACCGGCAGCGTCCCTTTTCGACTGTGTCGGGTAGATGGCCGGCAGTGTCTTATCGCACCAATTCTGACGGCATGTCTGCTTCTGTAGTTTATGTTTTTCGCTTTGTAGGAGCACTGACAGAGGGTCGACCAGCACGAGGACTATTGACAACTCCTGACACTGTCAAGGATCTGCAAATATCCATCTTGAAGTACATCAAGGACATATGCCGCTGACCCAGGTCTTCGCACTCTCGCCTATGTAGAAGCCAAGCATTGTTCACAGCTAAGTCAAGGAAATAATGCACTATCCGCATGTACCATTTCTTGGACCGTATGTCAGTGCGGTAAAGCTCCAGAAGCATATCAGACAAGTCTACGCCACCCATTGACTTGTTGTACTCACGGACAATACATGAGTGATCTACCTCTACATGGCTACGAATACGTCCATCCCCTTTAACACTGGTAGACTGGAGCTACGGCACAGAACGATGAGGCCATATGCACTGGTTTATTGGCAAACCCCTTCACAATGGAGACTTCCGTGTGCTTCTGAAATCTATAATCACAGCTTCTACGCCCTTTCTTTTTCAATGATACATCACTTTACAAAATTACACCTTTCACACGATTCCTCCTTATCGTCCCACATCATTCAATCCCTTGATTGGTGCGTAAGGTATGAATAAGGTCAATAGATGTGTAAAAATTGTCGATGTACAGCTTGAAATTCATTCCCCGTTGCACACTGTCGATCAGTTTAAGGACAACGTCAGCATCCAGCCCAAAGGACTAGCCGGAACTGAGACTTTTCCTGTGTAGATTTCTAGGTTATAGACAATCCCACTCACGCCCGCTCTAGTAAACCCATTGACATCCCATGAATAAGGCGTATCTTTCAAGTACTGTTTGAAACTTAGCCAACCCTTGAAGGGAATCATCTTTTCGTCTACACTTTGTCTCTCCTCTGGCGGTTTCCTTTTTAGATTTTCTCTGAGCTTGTCATACATTGGTCTGACTTTGCACAGCTTATCATGACCAGTTTGATCAGATGGCACTGCTAAGCTATCGTCATTGATATGAAAAAACTACCGAATCATGAAAATTCTGTCACGGCTCATAGCCTCTGCGATTGGAGTGTATCGGAAAGTGCGCTCCCAGTACTTCAAGGAACCAGTTTATCTCATGCTGGGTCAGCTTTAGGGCAATCCTAGTGTTCGTTTTCCTCGTTGCGTGCAGATTGGTTTGGTCAACTAATCCAGCAACGATGCTATCTGTGATGAAAGTTCTGAATAAATCAATGGGTAAGTGAATTTCTGTTGCTTTCGGGAGGGAAGCTTTCCATGTGATATCATGGGGCTCAATCTTTTTTCTTAGCCACTTATATTCTTTTGTGGCATCTTGGTTTTTCATTGATGCGGTGGGGACGGTTGAAGAAGAAATAGGTGACAAGCTTGTCGCTTGGATGGGAGACTGTCGAGCTTCAGTAGTGAGGAATGTATTGGCTTCTCCAGCTTCAAATTGGTCATCTACACCCGTAAAAATTCGAAAAAGTTCAACATGCTGAGAGGTAAGTCTTCTGTAGGATGGTCAACCGTTGGGTGAGCTTCTCTCTTATATGTTTGCTCCTCTCCTTGAAAACATTTTCTTCCTCTTTTCTTGGTTTGGAGTTTTCACCGGAATAAGAGAGGCTCGTTGTCTCTGGAAGAGAAAATTGTGTTCAGACCAAGGGTGCATGGGTGCTTCTGCTTCGTCAAATTAGAACAATCAGAGTGAAGTGCTTAACGAACAAAAAAAAAGTGAAGTAAAAGAAAGAATATAAAGCACAATCAACAAGTAAAGCAAAATAGTGTATGAGAAGCATCTTCAAAAATTACCCGACTCAAAACCTAAAGTTACCATATGGTAACCGTTAAAAAACCACAGAAATGGGGGGTGAAGATAAAACTAAATAAGATTCATATAAATGCAGGCTAAAAGTATAGACGTTAAGGAACAAAACAAGATAATAAAAACTGAAAAAACTTACTTGCATCATTTTCATCATTGCTGTCAAAATCAGCTAATTTTCGCTTTTTAGGCATGGCAAAAAACTACTATTTTTCTCTGATCAGCTGACGACTTACAAAGCCATCTAGGAGAATAAAAAGTATCGCAACATGAAGGGCCATACTTGTGCTATCTGACGGTATTAAATTCGAAAGCGGTAATTGAGCTACAAAAGAAACTAGGTACGTGGAAGGAACCGTTACCATATGGTTACCTACGGAATGAAAGGGTTAAGATCCAACTTTACTTTATTTTCAGGTCATTTAGTAAATCATCACCTGAAGCAGCTCCATACAGTGTGTGTTTAACTGAGCTCCTTTCGCCTTAGTTTATTTATCTCAACCTCTATACAGCACAATCTCCGTACAAATCAACCCACATTGAATTCAAATTCTATTAATTGAGTGAGGGGGATGGTACCCACGGTGCAATTTTTTGGTGACAAATGGAGCTTTTTGACGTCGTCATTAATCTGTTTAGTCTTTTAATTTTCAGGTCATTTAGTGAAGCACTTCTGGAACGAGCTCCATACAGTGTATGTTTAACTGAGCCCCAAATTAGGCAACTTGATATAAAGAGAGTAGGTGTAAATTGCAATGGGTTTGAGTTGAATCGGGGTTGAGTTGCTTGAAGGTTCAGTTAAATCGGGGTTAGGTTAAACGGGGATTGACTTTAAAGGTGGGGGTTCAGCTATAAGTGTTGGGATTCACGGGGTTTTGTTAAACAATAGCTTTACTGTCCGGGAACCTAAGTTACAAGACATTTTCACGGTCAGTGGGTTAGTGTTGTCGCTCCGACCAATTTGTTACTTTTTTGTACCATTTTTCTTACTAAGTGGCCTTTCATACGGGGCTTAGTCGTAGTCGTTGTCGCGACTACCACTTGGAAAAAACTTTCCGTTCACACGTGTCTCAGTTTCTCAGTCCCAGGCGTAGTAATAATTCAATTGGGATCAACTCACCAGAAACTAACACTAGGTTTCAATCAGTTACATCGAAGATTAGTGGCATGAAATTTGACAGGAATCTATCAACAAGTGAAATGACATCATTTTTATACAATCTGAAAAAGGGTTATGCCAGCTTCGCCTTTCACTGACACTATCTATCTTGGCTTTTCTAAGTATGCATCCCATTTGTATTAGTAAATGCATCTCATAAAGGCTTGGATGTTACTTTTGAGCAAGTGACCGCCCAATCATCTCCAAGGAGTTTTGCTTCTTCGAAGTATTATTGTATTTTTTCTTTGTCTTATCATATAGAAAACTTTTGTTCTCACCATGCACAATAAGTTCTTCAAAAAAATAAACTCTTGTGCCATTTCATGTCTGTATTAATTACTCACCCTTCATTCCTATCAAATTTCTTGTCACTAATCTTTGGAAAAACACAATTTTGCTGCTTTCTTTTTTATTCATAAATAAAATCAGAACTACTCTTAAAAGTCTCAATTTGTTTATTTCTCATCGAATGAAAATCAAACCTGGTCATATAAGGATTGGAAAAAAATATTAATAGTGCTAAAAACTAGCAAAACAAGGAACACAAAAATACAAAATCTTAAACAGAATACTGGAACAGAATCTATCAGCTGAATGTAAAGGGAGTCAACCCATTTATTCCCTAATATCATTTTTTTAATATCTCAATCGTCTTTTTGCACATTTGTAGCCTTGTTCGTCACCTTTTGGGATTGGAAAACCGATCCCTTATTCCTCAGAACAGATATTTCAATATCATCTGAATTTTTTCAAAAGTTTACATTTAGCTATTCGCTAAATGCAACAAATCTTTCCTGAAGCCTATTGCTGACTCAGGCGGGAGCGAGGGTCAAGGTAATATAGGAAATCGGTTAGCGCAAAGCAACGAGGTGAAGGGGTGTAGGCAAGGCTAATATTCAAAACTAAAAAGATCATGGATAACGCACTGCGGGGTGAACTTAAGGAGTGGCACCCGTCGAGGAAATTATAGCCTAGTAAACAACACAGTATTTTGACTGGATTCTGAAAAATGGACAATTTGAGAGAAGAATAGCGCAGTTTTAAGAAATATAAAGGATAATACGTTGACCAAGTTTTCACTCTAGATTAATAATTGAGAAGTGTCTGAGTCATCGAACACCTTTAGTCCTCAGTTTCATAGACTATGAGAAAACCTTTGATTCAGCGGACAGAAGAGCTTTAACGAAGGTATGGTATACCAGACAAATACATTAAAGTGATTAGTGCTAAATACGAGAATAATACTGCTGCAGTTAAAGATAGAAAATGAGGTTGATATTGAGAAATATCATGAGCTGAATATCATATCGTAGCTGAATATGAGAAACAATTGAAACTTAAGAAAATTAAAAAAAAATAAATCATAGCCCTTGAGAAATTCTTCTTTTTAGCCCCTAAGCCTGGCCAGTTGTTGAAATAAATGTTCAGTAAAAAAATTGACCTTATAACAGCGGATCCCAGCCAATTTGGGTCCGTGCCCCACCTAGGCATGTCTAAAATTTTGTTGCCCCTTTGTGATATATAAATCTTGTTCTTCAAACCTTACTTATGTTGACCTGAAATAAGCTTAAAAGGCCATTAAGTTGGTATCTCATTAAAATATTCGTTTTGTCTATTCAGAAAATATTTGTTAAATAGTCATTTCCTATAAAATCAAGCATGCAGACTCCAAATCTTAATTCAGATGTTCATTCTTTCGTACCCTAAATTCCATTTCCACCCCAAGAGGGCAAGAAAAAGGAGTTAATTAAAATGTTGTTAAATTGTGGTTGTTGGAAGGTTTAACTTATTTTTCGATTCTGACTATCCTCCATGAATAGAAGGAGACCCCGATTTAATTCTGAGTTTTCTCAAAGAAGTAAAGAAAAGTTTAAGTTCTCTTCTGAGTTTTCTCAAGTTGTTAGTACTAGTAGCATTATCATGTTTTTGCAAGCCTTTCTTACAATACCTTCAACATTTTCATATATTTTCATGATAAAACGTACCCATAAGCTTACTCAATTCAAACATCACATTAACCCATTCGAACAACAGACGTAATGATAAAAAGTTCCGCTTTCATTCTAAGTTTTTCTCATTGAAGTGAATAAAAGTTCAAGTTCTCTTCTGAATTTTCTCAAAGAAAAAAAGTTACAGATCAATTCTAATTTTTTCCAAAGAAAAATAATAAAGTGCCAGTTCAGTTCTGAATTTTCTCAAAGACGTATAAAAACCTAAAGTTCTGTTCTAAATTTTTCGTAGAAGATTGAAAAAAGTTATGCTTCGATTCTGACTATTCTCCATGGATAGAAAGAGACCCCGATTTAATTCTGAGTTTTCTCAAAGAAGTAAAGAAAAGTTTAAGTTCTCTTCTGAGTTTTCTCAAGTTGTTAGTACTAGTAGCAATATCATGTTTTTGCAAGCCTTTCTTACAATACCTTCAACATTTTCATATATTTTGATGATAAAACGTACCCATTAGCATACTCAATTCAAACATCACATTAACCCCTTCGAACAAAAGACGTGATGATAAAAAGTTCCACTTTAATTCTGAGTTTTTCTCAATGAAGTGAGTAAAAGTTCAAGTTCTCTTCTGAATTTTCTCAAAGAAAAAAAGTTACAGATCGATTCTAATTTTTCCAAAGAAAAATAAAAAAGTTCTAGTTCAGTTCTGAATGTTCTCAAAGACATGAAAAAATTTAAACTTCTGTTTTAAATTTTTCTTAGAAGATTGAAAAAAGTTATACTTCGATTCTGAATATTCTCCATGAATAGAAACGGCCATGATTTAATTCTGAGTTTTCTCAAAGAAGTAAAGAAAGTTCAACCCCAAAAGCTTTATAATATGATATTTAGACTGTTTTGAATAAAAGGCAATCTCAAAATTTCTATTAGAAATTTTGAAAAAAAAAATATTAAATATTGTAAACGCAGTGATAAATCACTGTTTGCTGTACAATATCATGCCTGTGCTACAGATAGTACAACAGTACGGTTTTCTTTATTCTATGGCTCTTTTGATTGAGCAGTGGTTCTTTAAAATCTTTTGAGATTGCCTCTTATTCAAAACAGTCTAAATATTTGCTGTGGGGGGGGGTGTCATCCTCAAAGACATAATTTCCAGACCTTTCCACTATGTTAAACAAAATGGCTACCATATCAAAATGTTGATCACAAGTGTTTGGGAAAATGATGGGCGTGGGAGGGAGGGGATACGAGTACTTATAAGAGTCTTAGAGGTCTTTACATTTTTCTAGAATTGCTCCTACCCAGACACCTTGTTCTGATTGCCTTTAGGGTATCAACAAATACCCCCACTTTGTCCCACTTTTCAAGTTTCTAAAATATGTTTTGTTTGACGGATAAATTTGTTTTGAAAAATTGCTAAATTTATTTTGATAAATATGTTATACATCTTTATTTATAAGGAAAACTTTAAATTCCCACTAAAATTCGAGTAAACAATCACCAATCAAATTTTTACTACATTAGTCTTCCTTAAAACCAAACTGTAAATTCAAGTTCTCTATGCCTGAAAATTTCATCCTTAAAGACATATCTTCCGGTCCATTCAACCACGTTGGATGTGTTTTGGAAAATGGTGGGCATGTGAGAGGGGTTAGCTGCTCTCCAATCACTTTTGACTATTTAAAAGGGCCCAAGACCTTTCAATTTCCAATCGAATGGACCCTCTTTGAAGTTTATACGACAACACTTTCAATAAAAACCTTATAACCCCAAGGGCATAACTTAAAACCCTTGTCCTGAGTGCTGTGGAGGGGGGGGGAGGTTGTCATCCTTAAAGAAATAATGTCCAAACCTTTCAACAACATTTATGGGCTGAAGCCCCAAGTACCGTATGATGCATTATACTTATAATCATCCTAGCCTTATATTTAAATGTTTTAAACCAAATAGATGTTTATCATGATATAACACTAAAGGTGGCCGGCATTTACCCCCCCCCCCCCCCCCCCCCACCCCCGCGAAAATACAATCCCCACTGGAACAAATCCTCTTCAGTCTTCCTAAGCTCCCTCGTTCCAGAACAATGCTTTAAACCCTCCCAAGAATTTCCTATTTCCCTTAAATCTATCCATATGGAATCCTCCCACCCCATTTGGGGAAGATCTGCTTGTCATTTGCCTCGAGACGGTTAGCCGACAAGGACGATCTTTGGCAATCTGTCATCTTTTATCAAAAAAACGTATCCTAGCCATATCATCCTTTCTTTCATTATAGCCCAAGAAAGCGGGATTGAACCACATTTTTCGTACAGTTTACTGTCTGAGATACATTCGGTCCATCGGGTACCCAAAATAATAATCGGGTACCCAAAACATGTAGCAAATCTTCCTCCATTTTTCGGAGCGCCCATGCTTCAGAACCATACATGAAGACGACCTTAACTGTAGCTTCAAATATTCTATTCTTGGTTCGCAGATTTATATTCCTATTCTTCAAAATTTTTTTCGACTGTCTAAAAGAAAAACCTTGGGTATTGGCTAATCGACTTTTTACATCTTCACTGTGTCCACTATCTTTACTAATAAAGCCAACCATTCCGAGTGACAAATTTCTCGTCACCCAGCGTCCTCTCCTCATCCCTATTTATTCATAGTTTAAGCGACCTATTCTTCTTACCAATAATATTCTTGCGCCCAGAACTGTCAAAGCCAAAGGATCTCAAATCTTGTACATAAACTAAGCCTAGAAGAGTTTAACTTTCCCATTCGATTCAGTGCTCACCTACAATATTTACCTTCTTCGTTAGTGTGAGTCCATCAAAATAATCTGTATAAACGTGGATGGGAAACGACCCCTCTTAGCTCCTAATTCAACATCAAAACCCCCTTCGTCTGTCTCAGTGTATATATAACTCATATTATGGGTTCTCTTTTGGTAGAAGCAAAAGCGTTACCATTAAGAAGAAGCGTTATACTGGGTAGCCTTTGAATAGGACGTATCATAGGCTGTTCCAAAGATTGTCTGCCACATTCTGGTTTCTCTTTCCCAATTCTAAGAAACGCGTGAAATCGTGGATTTCGTCTATAGCATTCTTGAAGTGTTGCTTTTGAGTTTTCAAAAAAGTTGATATAGGGTTGGTAAGCACGCAAAATATCATCCCGCTAAAAAAGAGACTTGTTTAAGTAAAACAAAATAACAAGTGAAACGAATAAATAATATTTTTACAAATAAATAATATACTTATAAAACTTAAAATATTCGACTCTTCAACTGGTCTTAAAATGCAGGTAAAAAACACTTATCTGGGACCATTAGAACAGTCCATGGGAGGTAAATCCCCTTCTTCTTCATTCTTTTGGCACCCCTCCCGACCCCTCGAACAAATATCCTGGATACAGCCCTGTAATTAAACTGTTTTCTTCAAAATTGATATTTATTATTTTTTAATGCTAATCTTTACACTAGAAAAAGTAAAACTTTCAAACAAGTTACATTTCCTTTCTATTAGCTAATAGAATTCTCTTTCTGGTACTTCAATTTTTTTTTTACCGTTTTTTTACAGTGTTTGCATTAAGCAGTCAAATAATTTTTTTTAAGCACGTAAAATACCATCCCGCTAAAAAAAGACTTTTTAAGTAAAATAACAAGTGAAGCAAATAAATAATGTTTTCATAAATAAAAAATATAAATAAATGATTTAATAATAATAATAATAATAATTTAATTACCCACCATGTACAAAAAGATTATAGTGGAGCACAACAAAAAAGAAAAAAGATACGAAACTCAAACAAATGCAGGTAAAAAACGACGTCTCATCAATCTGACTTTGAAAACTGACTTGTCCCGAATGGTCGACCATTGCTTGGATGGCTCCGGAAGTCCATATTTTTCCAGTCGAGAATTCCGCTATCGCTTGGATATATACAGTAAAAATTTTGCATACTTATAGTAGCACTTTCGGATTTTTTCGCAGTCTCTCACTGTCAGCACATGGGATGCACCGGCAAGGTAGATTACAAGTGGCTGGCAAACTGAACGATAAATTGAGGCTAGAAATTTCCTGGAGTAGCGTCCGCGATTCGGCACTACAGACCCGTAAGCACGTTTAATGGCGGTAGTTGTTTGCTTGACGATGGATTGCCTGGTTTTACCGATCGTTTCTGCAATCATGATACCCAGATATCGTAGCTCAGACACTGCAGGGACTGCATGATTGCCGAGGGTCACGGATTCACTTTTAGGTGCGTTGAAGGTTAAAAACTCACACTTCTCTATATTGATAGAGAGCCCGATAGAAAGAAAGTCACTGTGGAGTCGACTCAGGTTATCTTGTAAGTCAGCTTTCGATCTACTGAGCAGAAGGACGTCGTCAGCGTATGCAAGGTAAGACAGGATCGGTACCGTGAAGTAGAAGGGAGGGCGAGATACGGTCCAGAATCTTGAAATCGCATGTTTGAAAATGGGAGGACTAAGAACGCTCCCTTGCCTCACGCCTCTTTTTATTTTGGCGGGATCTGATGTTCTATCTTTCCATTTGGCAGAAACTATTGAATTTTTATACCAGAATTTCAATGTTTTCACTATGCTCACACTTACACCACTCAGCAGTAGAGCATTCATTGCTTGCATGTAGTTGACGCTGTTGAACGCTTTTGAAATATCTATAGTACACATATAGAGAGGCGACTTGTATCTCTCTGAGTCCATAAGTACATTAGCAAGAAGGCGATGAGCCTCTGGACAACCGAGACCTTTCTGGAATCCAAGTCGATTATCCCCGAAATCTCCAGTATCCAGCTCGGAGAAGATCAAATACTCAAACACTTTGCTCAGGATGCAAGAGACTGTTATGGGTCTGTAAGATTTACAGTCATTGGGATCTTTTCCTTTCTTGGCGATAGAAGTGATGACTCCTTTCAGGAAACTTTTTGGTACAAAACCCCTGGTGATACACATCTGGAAGATAAGCTAAAGGTGGGAATAGAAACTTTCAGGTAAGTGCTTGAGATGTTTTGTTGTGAGACCATCGCCATCTGTCCCATTTTTTCCTTTGGAAAGTGCCTTTTTGACCGCAATTTTGATCTTTTCCAGGGATATGGGAACAACACAGCGCTGTCCCGAGAAGCGCGCAAGCCAGCTGGTGACTTCCTTTTCATACTGGTTGGTTATGACAAGATTCTCGTCTCCGTATACCGATGTATAGTAAGAGTGCTAGTCATGCAGTGTCAGGGAAGTATTAGGTGCACGGTCGTCCGGTCTAATTAGACTTCGCCATGATTTCTTGTTCTCAGTGAACTGTTGCCCGATAATACGGTACTTTTTCATCTCAGCTTTGTATTTGCGTCTTGTACTCCGTTTCAGCTCGAATACAGTCCCGCATAACGGTCTTCCGTAAGCAATCCAAATGTTTAGCCACATTTTAGCACGTCGTTTAGCCGTCTGGAGTTCAATGGATTCCAACCACATCGGTTTCTCTGTCCCAATTTTGACTCTTCTTGTAGGAACCGCTTTCGATTCGGCAGCTTTCGAGCGTGGGTAACTTGATGATAGTAAGTGTTGAGTTCAATAGAGGCTGCCATGTTGGAAGGACCAGTACAGAGTAGATGAAACGGAACTTTTATGCTACTAAGGACAGAAGCAACAGTGGCAATATATAGGGCAATATTACACTTCTGCCAGTTTTGCTTGTAGACCCACCTTCTGGAACAGGCGTTATTAGTGCTCTGTGCTAAATGCAGGTGGAACGAAATTCCGGCATGGTCACTAGTCGGATCGTCAGTACACACTGTAACTGGGAGACCAGGGATGGATGTGGACGATAGTACATGGTCAATATTTGACGTATGATCACTAGTATGGGTGTATGTAAAATCCAGGGACTTCGGCCAGATATTGTAAGAGGTTGGGAGGCAGTTTAAAAAGATATCAGACAGGATATGGTCCTTGGTAGGGTCGCAGTTGAGGTCCCCAGCTATTAGCCACTTACTCCCACTACGCTCAAGAGACTCCAAATGTCGTCCAAGGGCATCTACTGCTTTTGAGAATTTCATTAGAGAGACAGCATTGTTGTAGTTAGTGGGCATGCATACATTGATGAACTCAATTCCCTCAGCAGAGACACATAATAGATTACTGCATCTAATCGACGGCTTAGCCGATAGTTCCTTCCTAGCGTATATTGCCAGGCCTCCGGACGGACGCTCTGCCGTAGATCTTGCGGGTTGTATGAAGACATCGTGAGACCGGGATCTGTTTAGGAAGTTTGTATTCAGTCCAGAAAGCATATGCTCCTGGATAAATATTACGTCATAAATCTGGAGAAGATCGTCTATGGCCTTTTCTTTATTGCGACAACCATTGATATTCAGACTAAGAGCTTTAAGAGACCTATTCATTGTTTACTCTTGTTTTTCAGAATCTCTCTTAATTTAGGGCATGTTAGGCTGAAGCAGACATGAGGTCCTTCGCAAGAAACGTATTTGGGGTCTTCGTTGCATGGCGTGTCTTTGTTAATAGTGTGAGGTCCAGCACATCTAGAGCATCTGCGACTGTTCTTGCAGTTTTCAATGAGATGGTCGTAGCTTTGACATTTGAAACATCTTCTTGGGGCCTCCTTGTACTTCATTACCCGGAAAAAGTCGTATCCGAGCTTGATTCCGTTAGACATGGCAAAGTTCCTGGTCAGTTTATTTTTGAAAGTCAGTCTGACCGTTTCGCTTTGTCCGAAGCGGAGAGATTCCTCTACAAGGCCTGGATTATGATTTACCAGTTCATTAGCATCCAAACCAACGGAAAGTCCTCTTATTATGCCAAACGATTTTTCTTCCCTCAGTTTGCACTTTATGCTGTTTTGGCTGCCACTTGGCAATTTTGCGGAAATGACGCTAGGGGCCTCACTACAAAAAGCTTTGGCTTTTATAACGTCACTAAATTTGACTTGAAGCTTATTATTTCTCAGTTGCCTGACCCCTTGTATGCCATCTTCAGACTGCAGTTGACCAAATGTTTGTAGTCTAGTCAGGGGGTCCATACATGGAGCGTCTTCAACGATTACAATACAAATCGGTTGCTCGTTGTTTCTTGCTGCTGTAGCGCCAATGTCTGGGGAGGCAGTCAATTTAACACCAGTCGTATACTGCTTGACCACGGACATAGAGCTCTTCAGATCCCGTATTTCTCCTAGCAGGATAGAGAAATTGCTCTCGGGGACCTGTGGAACTTGGGAAGGATGAGTGATGACAAAAGTTGGAAGTCGGATGTTGTTCCGGTCGCATTCAGCTAGCAAATCCAGGATTTCTGATGTCGCTGAATCTTTTGTTCGGCTTTTCGTAGCTTGAGAGGCTCTTGCAGGGAATGTTATCTGAATGAGCTCCAATTTAGCGTCGCGTAATGCTGTTAACTCGAAGAAATAGCAAGTCATTTTCGACAGCAACGCTAGATCCAGCTTTCTGTTTGACTGGAGAAAGTTCAGGATTGGGTTGAGATGTAAATTCGTCTGTGCCATATTCAGCGCCGATAAGCAAGGGAAGCGCAGGTTCTTGCTACCTATTCCCCGCAGTTTAAGGGAGACCCCACTCCCGGCAGGTACGACGGCACTTGCAACAAGAAACCTCCCCTCTTCTGCTTGCTTATTCGGGAAATCGGCACTGTCGTCTTTTTTTTTTTGGGTGGGGGGGGGGGGGGGGAGGGGGGGGGCTTTAGACTTTTGTACCTTCACTACAGCATGTGGCAACACTGCTTTGTAAAATTCGGGCACACCTTCAAAAGTTCAAAAATCAGTCTCTGACAACACTGCTCAACGGAGTAGCCATTTTGTTTGAAATGAAAGATCCAGGAATGAGACGAGATGGAGGTTTGCAGTCGGGATTTTTATCATAGTCGATTCACTGAATTTTAGGGAGTCGATTGATATCTGATTCACGCGAAATCGGTAGCTTTTACCGTTGAAACAATTTTATTTCGCAAGAAATAGCTCAGAGACGTAATCACACCAGCGATGCCATATATATATATTTACAGTTTCGAATAAATCATTCCTTCATTTTTTTTAAACAAAACAGCCCAATTGAAAAAAGAGACAACAAACAGTAAAATTAAATTAAAAATTTCCTTAGATAACATATAAAAGTTATTGTAAAGTAATCAATTGATAGATTTTAGCATTAATTCATGTGGGTTCAGTTTTAGAAAATAAAGATGCTAATACTACTGTAAAAAGAGGATGCGGGATAAAACAAATGATTGGTCATCGATCTGGAGCCAAAAGAAAAGTGGTTGTCCCCAAATGGGACAGGAGGAGGCAATGAGGAAGGACTAACAGAAAATTAGAGCTTCTTGAGAGAGGGTTAAATTAAAATATAAAATTAAAAGATCTGAAGCCGAACTGGGCAGCCATGCCAATATAATGAAAGAAAAATCACAAAATGAAGAATAAAACAACGAGTCTGAAGCCAGTAGAAGGAAAAGACGCATAAAACGACGGATATTTAGCCTGTATAAAACGAGGCGTCTTCAGCACTAAATACACAAATGCTAATTAAAAGAGTAACGATACTAAAACTAAAAACAATATAAGAAACAAACCAATATCTATATACACAATTAATACTGCTGTGAAGAACAGCACATGGTATTTATATACACAATTACGAGTAATCTTGTGAACAAACAAAAACAAATGGATAAAAAAAGAAAATGAACTTGAAGTTAATTATTTTGTTGAGAAACTATCTTTCCGTTTTCATTCAAGGTTACAGGCCCCTTGTTTCGTTCTGCATTTGGAATTTTTCTCTCTTTGGTTTTAAATAAAAAATTAAAGTAAATTTATTTTAACAGTTTATCAATAATGAAAGCGAACAAGTGCCAAAGAAAGTCTAACCAGAACCAACTACGGTTGATAAGCAAGTAAAATTTCATCCCGATAAAACATACTTTTTTTCGTAAACAAATAATAGTAGTTAGCTAATAATTTCGAATAAATAATTATTTTCAAAAGGATATAGCTCGTTTGAAAAGAGACAAAAGACAGTCAAAAAAGCTTAAAATTATTTTAAAAGTCTACTAATGGTGAGAGTTATACAATGAAGCAAGTACCCAAGTCATTCTAATACCCTGCCTTCGTAAATCAATTCGACAAAACCCTCGGCACATTTTTAAACTATTTAGAATTATTTCTATTCAGTCCCAGTTGCTTAAATTAAAGTATTAATTAGTATTTTGACTTAATCAATTAATTAATTGAATCAATCATTAGTTTTATAGTTATTGAGTTTTATAAAGCAAAGATGTTAGTAGCATCGAGGACAAGCGATGGGATTCAATAAGAAACTACTGAAACTTAATCACTAATTGATTAGTAGATTGATTTATTAATTTAGCTAGTTGATGGTTTAAGTATTAAATCACTTAAACATTTGATCAAAATTGAAAAAAAAAATATTAATTGATTAGGTGTGGTTATATGGTTATGCAAATATTTAGTTTCGAAAGTTAAGATGCTAGTACCATTCAGAATACAGGAATTGGGATTAAATTAAAAACAGCTCCAATTTAAGTACTAATTGATTAATGGATTGATTTGCTGATTTAAGTTTAAGTATTAATCCGTGTGGTTATTTGATCACACAGTTACTTAGTTTTAGAAATTAAAGATGTTCGTACAACTGAGAAAAAAGGAACTGGGACTAAAATAAAGATGGTTTAAATCTAAGTATTAATTAATTAATGGACTCATTTGATTAGTTAATTAACTGATATAGGCATAAATTGCAGCAGTTACTTAGTTTTGCAAAGCAAAGATGCTAGTGCAACAGAGAGAAAGGGAGGTGGAATTAAACAAAAAACTGCCAACATTTAAGAATTTATTGATAGAATCAATTATTTGGTTGAAGCCTTCATTGATGCGGCTTTTTAGTTTTAAAAAGTAAAGATTTAAGTATCACTGAGATAAGAGGGATTGGGATTCAACAAAACAAGTTCATGGGTCAGGTGGACTACTATGCCAAAAAATTGTTATCTACTTTGTTGCATCGATTCGTGACAACTGAAACTGGGCCCAAATCTCTTTTAAATACAATAGACTTACCATTTCCCAATAATAGTACTGATACAACTACTGCGATTGCGACTCTGACTGTAAATACTACTATAAATTCTACTATACCAACAAGAACTATTGAATTAAATCAAAAGAGTTTAACTGTATCCTCCTTTTCAAAATGACAAAATACATCCAGGTTGTCAAAAGGGCTTATCTGTAAGATCTCACAAATGGCTAAGTATGTTAAGTTGAAAATTTTAGAGAATATTTCCAGTAAAGGGGGAGGTGTCCCACTAAGTCAAAAGACACTAGGTTAGTCCAACTTGTCAACAGGACCTTTCTGGACGCATCCATATTGATCTCAGGAATGGCTACGGGTGTTAGATTGAAATTTTCATGGAATATTAAGGGTGATATCAAACATAATCAAACCACTATATACACTCTGGTTATTATAACGGCATATCTTATTTTCAAAACAGTTAGGGAAGTGTTTGAAATTGAAACGTTCAGAGAATGTTGAGGGGAACAAGTTAAGATATTTATTTAAAAAAGTTACTATCACAAGTCCCAAAGGGCCGAATTCGACAAAAAATGTTCCTGGCCAAGTGGACTCCTATACCGAAAAAATTATATCTACTATGTTACACTGATTTGTGACAAACAAAACTGGGTCCAAATATCTTTTGAATACAACTGGCTTACTATTTCCCAATAGGGAAATGGTCGGTCAAAAAACATGCTGTTTACAACTTATCTTGGGCCAAACAAATATTAGGTAAAAAATAACAATTTGATGTTTTTAATGCAACAAATGCTTTCCAACCATAAAAATTTAATAACGATGTTTGATAAATTTTGAACCGTTTTGGTTATTAAAGGAATATAATTATTGATTCTTATTAAGAATTATTTATAGTCCTTTGTTGCAGGGGTCGACACCGTTTCTGTTTTTGGCTACAATAGAAACGAAAAAAAATGGTAACTTAAAAAACGGAACAAAAACAGATTCTAGCCGAAACGAGGAAAAAAAACGGAATTCTGTTTATTTTTTTCCATTTTTTTTACAGAAAAACAGAAACGGCCCGTTTTTTTCTTTTTAACGGTCGTTTTAACAGATATTTCAGATTTTCTCAGAATTTAGGCTTATGAGATTAAAATGAACGTTGACAAACATTGATTAATTAAAAAACATCAAATATAAAAAAGACCAAGTCTGCAAATGTTGCTTATTTTTTTAATGTTGATCTTAACATAGCAAGAAATCACAGAAGTTATACTTTAAAGTCGAATAGATTGAATTGTAAAACCCTAAAACATTGTAACATTTGTTACAATACATAAAACATTTGTAAATTCCTAATCCTAAAACATTAGATAAGGTTAGACCAATTAGACTAAAGCTTGCATTAAATTACGCAAAAATAAAAAGATTGAATTTCACCACAAAATATTGCCTACGAGCAAAGAAAAGTGAAATAGCCACCACGAATATATGGGAGGGGGAGCAATGGGCCCACCTGTTCAACAAAATGTCAAAATTTTGCGATACTGCTTGTTATAATTTTACATTGCATATTTTTACCATATTTTGCTATTCCCTGAAATATCTTTCTGTAGACCTTACACTGGAAGAGCTACTTCAATAATCATTCATATAAAATTCTTTAAGAGTAGTCGTATGAGAACACAAACTAGAGCCTTGTAGGGTGGCTACAAATCTCCTGACTCTAAATCCCCTTCTTAGTTGGTGTAATAAGGGGCAAGGGGATTCTACAAAATAGAAAGCTTATACACAAATTACAGGGATCGAATTTCACCTTCTCTTAATTATAGGCAGCGCAATTATGCTGCCTATGTAAAGAACGATGTTGGCACAGTGTATTATTTATTTGTTTCTTTGCTCAGACCAGGGCACTTCGTATCGAAGGATGTGTCGTAGAAACTTCGAAAGAGGCTCATTCGATTGCAAATTGGAAGAACTTGTGACCTTTTTAACAGCCGAAAGTGATTGGTAGGCAACTAACACCCCATCCACGGCCACCATTTCCCCAAACACATCGAATCAAAATTTTTAGATAGCCGTTTTTTTTCAGCATAGTTGAAAGATCTGGAAATTATATCTTTGAGGAGGACACTCCCCCACAGCCCTCAGGGCAAGGGTTGTAACTTATATCCTGGGGCATATAAGGTTTTTATAGAAAGCGTTGTCATAGAAACTTTAAAAAGGGCTTGTTCAATTGGCAATCCGAAGGACTGGTGCCCTTTTAAATAGTGGAGAGTAATTGGAGGGCAACTAACCCCCTCTCACACCCACCATTTTCCCAAACACAAGCAATCAAAATTCTGAGATATCCATTTTGTTCAAGATAGTTTAAAGTTCTGGAAATTAGGTCTTTGAAGATGATAACACCCTAAGAGCCCCGAGGGCAAGGGTTGTAAGTTATGCCCTGGGGCCATATAACGTTTTTTTATACAAAGCGTTGTCGTAGAAACTTCAAAAAGAGCTCATTTGATTAGAAATTGAAAGGGCTAGTGCCCTTTTTAATAGTCGAGTTATTGGAGGGCAACTAGTCCCCCTCTCACGCCAACCCTTTCCCCAAACACATCCATTCAAAATTCTGAGATAGCCATTTTGTTCGACGTAGTTTGAAGTTCTGGAAATTAGACCTTTGAGGTTGACAACTTCCCCCCCCCCTCAAATCACTTAGGGCAAGGGTCATAAGTTATGTCCTGGGGGCATATAAGGTTTTTATTGAAAGTATTGTCTTAGAAACTTCAAAAAGGGCTAACTCAATTGGAAATTGAACGGGCTAGCACCCTTCTTAATAGTCGAAAGTAGTTGGAGGGCAACTAACCCCCCTGTCACACCCATAATTTCCCCAAACACATCCAATCAAAATTTTGAGATAGCCATTTTGTTCAACGTAGTTTGAAGTTCTAGAAATTATGCTTTTCAAGATGACAAACCCCTCAGAGCAAGGGTTCTAAGTTATACCCTGGGGGCATATAAGGTTCTTATAGAGATTTTTAGTAGAAACCTCAAAAAGGGCACATTCAATACGGAATTGAAAGGGATAGTGCCCTTTTTCAAAGTCGGAAGTGATTGGAGGGCAACTAACCCCCCTCTCACGACAACCATTCCCCAGACACGTCCAATCAAAATTTTGAGATATCCATTTTGTTCAAAACAGTTGAAAGTTCTGGAAATCATGACTTTGAGGATGACACCCCCCCCACACACACAGCCCTCAGGGTATGGGTTGTAAGAAGATCCCAAGGGTAATATAAGGTTTTTACTCAAAGAGTTGTCGTAGTAACTTCAAAAAGGGCTCATACAATTGAAAATTGAAAGGGCACTACCCTTTTTTCATAGTAAAAAGTGATTGGAGGGCAACTAGCCCCCTCTCACGCCCACCATTTCCCCAAACACATCCAATAAAATTTTGAGATAGCATTTTTTTTCAACGTAGTTGAAAGCTCTGGAAATTAGTTTTTTGAGGATGAACCCCCCCCCCACATCCCACGGGAAAAGGGTTTTAAGTTATGTCCTGGGGTTATATAACATTTTTATAGAAAATACTGTTGTATAAACTTCAAAAAGGGCTCATTCGATTGGAAATTGAAAGGGTTAGTGCCCTTTTTAATTGTCGAAAGTGATTGAAGGGCAACTAATCCCCCTCTCATTTCAAAAAATTCCCCAAACACATCCAATCAAAATTTTGAGATAGCCATTTTGTTCAAAATTATGTCTTTGAAGATAAAAACCCCCCACACAACCCTCAGGGCAAGGGTTGTAAGTTATACCCTGAGGGCATATAAGGTTTTAATAGAAAGTGTTGTCATAGAAACTTCAAAAAGGGCTCATTCGATTGGAAATTGAGAGGGCTAGTGTCCTTTTTAATAGTTGAAAGTGATAGGAGGGCAACTAACCCCCCTCTCACGCATATTATTTCCCCGAACACATTCAACTAAATTTTGGGATAGCCACTTTGTTCAACGTAGTTAAAAGGTCCGAAAATTATGTCTTTGAGGATGACGAATCCCCTAAAGGCCCCTGGACAAACGTTGTAATTTATGCCATGGGTTGGCATATAAGGTTTTAATAGAAAGTGTTGTCGTAGAAACTTCAAAAAGGGCTCATTCGATTGGAAATTGAGAGGGCTAGTGTCCTTTTTAATAGTTGAAAGTGATAGGAGGGCAACTAACCCGCCTCTCACGCATATTAGTTCCCCGAACACATTCAATCAAAATTTTGGGATAGCCATTTTGTTCAACTTATTTGAAAGGTCCGAAAATTATGTCTTTGAGGATGACGAACCCCCTAAAGCCCCCTGGGCAAAGGTTGTAAGTTATGCCCTGGGGCGTATAAGGTTTTAATGGAAAGTGTTGTCGTAAAAACTTCAAAAAGGGCTCATTCGATTGGAAATTGACAGAACTGCCTTCTTTAATAGTCGAAATTGATTGGAGGGCAAATAACCCCCCTCTCACGCCCACTATTTCATCGAACGCATTCAATCAAAATTTTGAGATGGTCATTTTCTTCAACGTAGGTGAAAGGTCCGGAAATTATATCGTTGAGGATGGCAAACCCCCCAAAGCCCCCTGGGCAAAGGTGGTAAGTTATGCCCTAGGGGCATGTAAGGTTTTTTTTTTTAGAAAGCGTTGTCGTAGAAACTTCAAAAAAGGCTCATTCAGTTGGGAAATGAGAGGACTAGTACCCTTATTAATAGTCAAAAGCGATTGGAGGGCAAATTCCCCACATGCCCATCATTTCCCAAAGACTTTTGATCACCATTTTGATACAGCCATTTTGATGAACGTAATTGAAGGGCCTGGACAATATGTCTTTGAGTATGACCCCCCCCCCACAGCACTCAGAGCTAAGGTTGTAAGTTATGCCCTGGGGCATTAAGGTTTTAATGGAATTAATTAAAAAAAACTTTTTCGACAAAATAAGTTTTTCAAAGAAAAGTAAAGAACTCCATTAAACAAAAAATGAGCAAAAATAAAATCAAATAATCTACCAAGCTCGAAACTACCTCAAATCAGCATCGATAAATAAATGAAACCCAAAACGAACAGAAATTAAAGTAAATAACTGAATCAAACTCAAAACGAGCAGAAATTAGCATAAGTTATTTCTCAAAACCCCTATGCCTTCCCAAGGCCAGATCATAATTTGCACTTTACTGAAAAAAATACAAATGAATGTGCATTGTCAGTTTATTACACATATACTGATATTTAGTAATCAAAATCTTAATATTATTTGATTTATTAAAGTTATAAAAGTAAAAACATTTATATTTTTTTCAGTAAAGTGCAAATTATGATCTGGCCTTGGGAAGGCATAGGGGTTTTGAGCCCAACTTATGTTAATTTCTGCTCTTTTCGAGTTTGACTCGGTTATTTATTTTAATTTCTGTTCGTTTTGGGTTTCATTTATTTATCGATGCTGATTTGTGGTAGTTTCAAGCTTGGTATATTATTTTATTTTCGCTAATTTTTGTTTAATGGATGCTAATACTCCTGTGAAAACAGGATGCGGGATAAAACAAATGATATATAATTCTAATAGAAAGATTTTTGGTAAAAACCTCAAAAAGGGCACATTCAATTGGAAATTGAAAGGGATAGTGCCCTTTTTAAAAGTCGGAAGTGATTAGAGGGCAACTAACCCCCCTCTCACGCCAACAATTTCCCCAGACACGTCCAATCAAAATTTTGATATATCCATTTTGTTCAACGCAGTTGAAAGTTCTGGAAATTATGACTTTGAGGGATGACAACCCCCCACACACAACCCTCAGGGTAAGGGTTGTAAGTTGGTCCCTAGGGGAATATAAGGTTTTTATAGAAAGGGTTGTCGTAGAAACTTCAAAAAGGGCTCATACAATTGGAAATTGAAAGGGTACTACCCTTTTTTCATAGTAGAAAGTGATTGGAGGGCAACTAGCCCCCTCTCAGTCCCACCATTTCCCCAAACACATCCAATCAAATTTTAAGATAGCATTTTTTTTTTCAACGTAGTTGAAAGCTCTGGAAATTAGATTTTTGAAGATGACAACCCCCCCCCCCCCCCTACAGCCCACGGGAAAAGGGTTTTAAGTTATGTCCTGGGGGCATATAACGTTTTCGTAGAAAACATTGTTGTAGATAATTCAAAAAGGACTCATTCGATTGGGAATTGAAAGGGTTAGTGCCCTTTTTAATTTTCGAAAGTGACTGAAGGGAAACTAATCCCCCTCTCACGCCAACCGTTTCCCCAAACACATCCAATGAAAATTTTGAGATAGCCATTTTGTTCAAAATTAGGTCTCTGAGGATGAACCCCCCCCCCCATAGCCCTCAGGGCAAGGGTTGTAAGTTATACCCTGAGGGCATATAAGGATTTAATAGAGTGTTATCATAGAAACTTCAAAAAGGACTCATTCGATTGGAAATTGAGAGGGCTAGTGTCCTTTTTAATAGTTGAAAGTGATAGGAGGGCAACTAACCCCCCTCTCACGCAAATTATTTCCCCGAACACATTCAACCAAATTTTGGGATAACCATTTTGTTCAACGTAGTTAAAAGGTCCGAAAATTATGTCTTTGAGGATGACGAATCCCCTAAAGGCCCCTGGACAAACGTTGTAAGTTATGCCATGGGTTGGCATATAATGTTTTAATAGAAAGTGTTGTCGTAGAAACTTCAAAAAGGGCTCATTCGATTAAAAATCGATAAGACTAGTGCCCTTTTTAATAGTCTAAAGTGATTGGAGGGCAACTAACCCCCCTCTCACGCATATTATTTCCCCAAACACATTCAATCAAAATTTTGGGATAGCCATTTTATTCAACTTATTTGAAAGGTCCGAAACTTATGTCTTTGAGGATGACGAACCCCCTAAAGCCCCCTGGGCAAAGGTTGTAAGTTATGCCCTGGGGCACATAAGGTTTAAATGGAAAGTGTTGTCGTAGAAACTTCAAAAAGGGCTCATTCGATTAAAAATCGATAAGACTAGTGCCCTTTTTAATAGTCTAAAGTGATTGGAGGGCAACTAGCCCCCCTCTCACGCCCACCATTTTATCGAACGTATTCAATCAAAATTTTGAGATGGTCATTTTCTTCAACGTAGGTGAAAGGTCCGTAAATTATATCTTTGAGGACGACAAACCCCCAAAGCCCCCTGGGCAAAGATGGTAAGTTATGCCCTAGGGACATATAAGGTTTTTTTTAGAAAACGTTGTCGTAGAAACTTCACAAAAGGATCATTCAATTGGGAAATGAGAGGGCTAGTACCCTTATTAATAGTCAAAAGCGATTGGAGGGCAAATTCCCCACATGCCCATCATTTCCCCAAAGCCTTTTGATCAACATTTTGATACAGCCATTTTGCTGAACGTAGTTGAAGGGTCTGGACAATATGTCTTTGAGTATGACCCCCCCCCCCCACAGCACTCAGAGCTAAGGTTGTAAGTTATGCCCCGGGGCATTAAGATTTTTAAAGAATTAATTAAAAAAAACTTTTTCCACAAAATAAGTTTTCCAAAGAAAAGTAAAGGACTCCATTAAACAAAAAATGAGCAAAAATAAAATCAAATAATCTATTAAGCTCGAAACTACCACAAATCAACATCGATAAATAAATGAAACCCAAAACGAACAGAAATTAAAATAAATAACCGAGTCAAACTCAAAATGAGCAGAAATTAACATAAGTTGGGCTCAAAACCCCTATGCCTTCCCAAGGCCAGATCATAATTTGTACTTTACTGAAAAAAATACAAATGAATGTGCATTGTCAGTTTAATATACATATACTGATATTTAGTAATCAAAATCTTAATAATATTTGATTTATTAAAGTTATAAAAGTAAAAACATTTATATTTTTGAGGGCAAGTTGCCCTCCAATCACTTTCGACTATTAGAAGGGCACTAGCCCTTTGAATTTCGAATCGAATGAGCCTTTCTTGAAGTTTCTACGACAACGCCTTCTATAAAAACCTTATATGCCCCCAGGGCATAGCTTAAAACCCTTGCCCCGAGGGTTGTAGGGGAGTGTCCTCCTCAAAAACATATTTTCTATCTAGAAATCAACTACGGTGAAAAAAATGGCTATCTCAAAATTTTGATTGGATGTGCTTGGGGGAATGATGGGCGCGGCGGGGGGCTAGTTGCCCTCCAATCACTTTCGACTATTAAAAAGGACACTAGCCTTTTGAATTTCCAATCAAATGAGCCCTTTTTTAAGTTTCTACGACAACGCCTTCTATAAAAACCTTATATGCCCCCAGGGCATAGCTTAAAACCCTTGCCCCGACGGTTGTGGGGGAGTGTCCTCCACAAAAAGATATTTTCTATCTGGAAATCAACTACGCTGAACAAAATGGCTATCTCAAAATTTTGATTGGATGTGTTAGGGGAAATGATGGGCGTGGGGGGGCTAGTTGCCCTCCAATCATTTTCGACTATAAAAAGGGGCACTAGCCCTCTGAATTTCCAATCGAATGAGCTTTTTTTGAAGTTTCTACGACAACACTTTCTATAAAAACCTTACATGCCCCCAGGGCATAACTTAAAACCCTTGCCCCGAGGGTTGTGGGGGAGTGTCCACCTCAAAAAGATATTTTCTATCTGGAAATCAACTACGCTGAACAAAATGGCTATCTCAAAATTTTGATTGGATGTGTTTGGGAGAATGATGGGCGTGGGGGGGGCTAGTTGCCCTCCAATCACTTTCGACTATTAAAAAGGGCACTAGCCCTTTGAATTTCCAATCGAATGAGCCTTTTTTGAAGTTTCTACGACAACGCCTTCTATAAAAACCTTATATGCCCCCAGGGCATAGCTTAAAACCCTTGCCCCGAGGGTTGTGGGGAAGTGTCCTCCTCAAAAAGATATTTTCTATCTGGAAATCAACTACGCTGAACAAAATGGCTATCTCAAAATTTTGATTGGATGTGTTTGGGGGGTGATGGGCGTGGGGGGGGGGCTAGTTACCCTCCAATCACTTTGGACTATTAAAAAGGGCACTAGCCACTCCAATTTCCAATCGAGTGAGCCCTTTTCGAAGTTTCTAGGACGACTCCTTCGATACGAAGTGCCCATGTACGGAGAAACAAAACACAAAAAACAACACATTGTGCCCGCATCGGTCTTTACTTAGGCAGCGCTAGCGCGCTGCCTATGAAAAGGTGGGCGTGCGAGGGGGGTTAGTTATAGTCCAGTCACTTTCAACTATTAAAAAGGGCACAAGCCCTTTGAATTTCCAATCAAATGAACCTTTTTTGAAGTTTATATGACAACGCCTTCTATAAAAACCTTATATGCCCCCAGGCCATAACTTAAAACCCTTGCCCCAAGGGTTGTGGGGGAGTGTCCTTCTGAAAAACATAATTTCTATCAAGAAATAAACTACGCTGAACAAAATGGGTATCTCAAAATTTTGATTGGATGTGCTTGGGGGAATGATGGGCGCGGGGGGTGCTAGTTGCCCTCAATCACTTTCGACTATTAAAAAGAGCACTAGCCCTTTGAATTTCCAATCGAATGAGCCTTTTTTTAAGTTTCTACGACAGAACCTTCAATAAAAACTTTATATGCCCCCAGGGCATAACTTAAAACCCTTGCCCCGAGGGTTGTGGGGGAGTGTCCTCCTCAAAAACATATTTTCTATCTGGAAATCAACTACGCTGAACAAAATGGCTACCTCAAAATTTTGATTGGATGTGTTTGGGAGAATGATGGGCGTGCGGGGGGGGGGGGGGGGTTCTAGTTGCCCTCCAATCAATTTTGACTATTAAAAAGGGTACAAGCCCTTTGAATTTCCAATCAAATGAACCTTTTTTGAAGTTTATATGACAACCCCTTCTATAAAAACCTTATATGCCCCCAGGCCATAACTTAAAACCCTTGCCCCAAGGGTTGTGGGGGAGTGTCCTCCTGAAAAACATATTTTCTATCTAGAAATCAACTACGCTGAACAAAATTGCTATCTCAAAATTTTGATTGGATGTGCTTGGGGGAATGATGGGCGCGGGGGGGGTGCTAGTTGCCCTCAATCGCTTTCGACTATTAAAAAGGGCACTAGCCCTTTGAATTTCCAATCGAATGAGCCTTTTTTAAGTTTCTACGACAGCGCCTTCAATAAAAACCTTATATGCCCCCAGGGCATAACTTAAAACCCTTGCCCCGAGGGTTGTGGGGGAGTGTCCTCCTGAAAAACATATTTTCTATCTAGAAATCAACTACGCTGAACAAAATGGCTACCTCAAAATTTTGATTGGATGTGTTTTGGGGAATGATGGGCGTGGGGGGTGTTAGTTGCCCTCCAATCACTTTCGACTATTAAAAAGGGCACTAGCCCTTTGAATTTCCAATCGAATGAGCCTTTTTTGAAGTTTCTATGACAACCCCTTCTATAAAAACTTTATATGCCCCCAGGGCATAACTTAAAACGCTTTCCCCGAGGGTTGTGAGGGAGTGTCCTCCTCAAAAAGATATTTTCTATATGGAAATCAACTACGCTGAACAAAATAGCGATCTCAAAATTTTGATTGCAGGTGTTTGGGATAATGATGGATGCGGGGAGGGGCTAGTTGCCCTCCAATCACTTTCGACTATTAAAAAGGGCACTAGCCCTTTTAATTTCCAATCAAATGAGCCTTTTTTGAAGTTTCTACGACAATTCCTTCTATAAAAACCTTATATGCCTCCAGGGCATGACTTGAAAACCCTTGCCCCGAGGGTTGTGGGGGAGTGTCCTCCTCAAAAAGATATTTTCTATCTGGAAATCAATTACGCTGAACAAAATGGCTATCTCAAAAATTTTGATTGGATGTGTTTGGGGGAATGATGGGCGTGGGGGGGGGGGGGCTAGTTGCCTCCAATCACTTTCGACTATTGAAAAGGGCGCTAGCCACTCCAATTTGCAATCGAATGAGCCCTTTTCGAACTTTCTACGACAACTCCTTCGATACGAAGTGCCCGGGTATGGAGAAAAAAAAAACAACACATTGTACCCACATCCTTCTTTACTTAGGCAGCGCTAGCGCGCTGCCTATGAAACGTTGTCGTAAAAACCTCAAAAAGGGCTCATTCGATTGGAAATTGAGAGGGTTTTTGTCCTTTTTAGCAGTCGAAAGTAATCGGAGGGAGAATCAACTTCCCCCCCCCCCCCCGCACATCGTTTCCCAAAACACTTTCGATCAACATTTCGATATATGGCCATTTTGTTCAAAGCAGTTGAAAGGTCTGGAACTTATGTCTTTGAGGATGACAACCCTCACCCCAAAGCCCTCAGGACAAGGGTCGTAAGTTGCCCTTGGGGCATATAAGGTTTTTGTAGAAAGTTTTGTCGTAGAAACTTCAAGAAGGACTCATTCAATTGGAAATTGAGAGGACTAGTGCCTTTTGTATTAGTCGAAAGTGATCACAGGACTAATCTCCCCCCAAGCCCATCCTTTCCCCAAACACTTCCAATCAAAATTTCGAAATAGCCATTTTGTTCAACGTATTTAAAAGGTCTGGAAATTATGTCTTGGAGGATAAAAAAAAGCCCCAGCCCTCAGGACAAGGGTTGTCAGTTATGCCCTGGGGGCATATAAGGTTTTTATAGAAAGGATGGTCATATAAATTTCGGAGGTGGCTGATTGGATCGGAAATCAGACATTCTAGTGCTCTTTTTAAGAGTTAAAGTGATCGGAGGGCAGCTATCCCCCCCCCCACCCACACACGTCGTATTGTCCTGAAATGCATCTAATAAAAATTTTGAGATAGCCATTCTATTCAAAATAGTCTAAATATCATATAACAAGGCTTTTGGGGTTTACACAAACCCCAGAGATTAGGGGCAAGGGTTGTAAGTCATGCCCAGGGGGTATTTAAGGTTTTTATGGAAGGGATGGTTGTCTAACTTTAGAAGAGGCTCAATCTTTTTCCCTGAAAAAGACTATGTCAATATAAAACGAACAGAAATTAATCAAAAAACTTTTTTCACAAAATAAGTTTTTCAAAAAAAAAAGAACTTCATTATATCAAAAACGAACAAAAATAGAATCAAATAATCTGAAAAAAACAGAAATTAAAATAATTAAAACTCAAAACGAGCAGAAATTAATCTGAGTAGGGTTCTAAACCCTATGCTTTCTAAGGGCAGAATATAATTTGTACTTTACTGAAAAACATTCTTTTAAATGTTTTCGTTTTTAAAACTTTAAGAAAACGAAATTAATTAAGATTTTAAGGAATAAATATCAGCATATGTATATCAAACTGACAATGCACATTTTTTTCAGTAAATTCATTCGATTTTTTTTTAATGAAATGATGAATGTGAAATATTAACAAAACGTTTATTAAAGTTTGAAAACAAAACAAATTTTTGATGATACTTTTTTTTACAATGCAGTTATCAAGCCTCACATTCAATATTGTTCTACGGTTTGGCAATCTAATTTCAAGACACATTTACAGAGACTAAACTCAGTTCACAATAAAGTACTTCAAATTTTAGGCCCAGCACCGAAAAGACTATCCATGGCATCACTTTACAGACTATCTTGCACCGTTTTTTGTTTTAAATATTTTTCAGGAACACTCCCATCACCATTTAGAGGCTTATTCACACTAGCATCACAAATCCATAGTTTAAATACACGATCTTCATCAGACATTTACATACCCCCGACACCGACAGCTAGGTCGGAATTTTCTCCTAGAATTGCGTGTGCTAGAGAGTGGAATGCACTTCCGCAAGAGCTGAGGTCATATAGGTCTCTCGGCTCCTTTAAAAAGAATGTGAAAAAATATCTAAAAGATAAAATATTTATTTACTAGATTTATTTTATTATTATTATGTTTAGAATTTTTCGATATTATTATTAATTATCATATTTTAGTTTGATTCTTCAAGGGGAGTGAGCGGAGGAGAAGTTGTGTTAAATTTATTATTATTTTATGGCGGTTCGGGGTGGAAATTGAAGAGGACAGGAGGCCACGCTGTATTTAGAGTGTGCAATGATTACGGGCCCAAACGTGCATCAATGCACAAGGAACTAAGTTAAGTGTATTTTATATATATTTTTTTGAATTAAAACCCATATTGAACTGAACTGAACTGAACCAGCTATAGCTACATATCTCGGCCATTCCACTACATATGCCAGCTCATTTTGGCTGAATCTTGCCCGCAGCCAAGACAAGGTTACCAACCCCTATACCAAGCCAAACTTGATTGTACAAATAGAGCAAACTTAATCAAAGTGCTCCCTCCCCCATGGAAGGGGTGATAAAAAAAATTAAGAGGGGACTCGTTCAATTGAAAATCTGAAGTTCTTGTTTCTTTTTTGAGAGTAAACAGTGATAAGGTTAAAGTAAGATACAAATTTTCACAAAAGATGCATGCTGTGAGTTATCTCAACAAAATTGCAAATATTGACACATTTTTTAAAACTACTATTAAAAACACTGTAAAATTCCAAGGTTTCTAAAAATGTATCAAGCAAATAATGATCGAACGCAAATGTAAATCTAATTAAGTACAAGTAGTTTAAATTTAAATAAACGGCCAAACTGTTTTAAAAAATAGAGAACACAAAAAAAAAAAGAAATTGGCGGCAACATTGGCAGTCAATCATCATTACAATTATTTATCCATGTCTCGGTTGAAGACTTACCACAATCAACAATACCGTCAGGGACATGTTCAAAAGATTTGGATACAGAACTTCTTTTCTTTGACGGAGATGCCAAAACTGGAGATAACCCACTAGAGGCCAATTGCAACAAAGTCTCTTTCGATTTTAGCTCAGGATTCCCACTGGTGTCTGCGGTGACTGAACAAGCTCTTTATACATCACCTAAAATTAAGTCTTTAAGCGTGAGATTTACAAAAAATTTTGACCCAACTTTACAAAATGGCTATTTTTTCTGGCCCAAAACAGCACAAACAATACCCATGTTGCAGAAAAATACAAAAATTAGAAGTAAATATTTCAGCATATGATAATTTTAAAATACCGGTAAAAAACGGGCATTTTCGTGTCTTGCCCTCTGGCCTTAGAGAAAAACCGACTACCAGAGCGGATTAAAGTCCAATTTGATCCTGCTATCTCCAGACTAATGCCCTTCCCTGAAACACCATAATTATTAGGGATGTTAGTGTAATTTCGTAATATGCTACCTGTTTTGCCACTACACCCAGGTAAAATCCTGCTAGATCGAAATTCAACTCAAGTCAGATTCTATCTATCTAAACCCAGATCCCTCCCATAAAATCCCATAGTTATTAGGAATTTTACATTGCTTCCAAAGAAAATGATTATTTTTCCTCCTCCCTCTAGGGGAAAACTACAGGAGATCTGGTTGTCTCAGTGAATTTAAGTCCTGTTGGAACCTAGCTATCTCCATAGCCAGGCCCATCCCCTCAGATGTCGTAATTATTAGAATTTTTGCATAATAGCCAGTGAAGCTAGATGCCCCCTCCTGCTGCCTAGAAAAGAACGCCACGAAATCCGGATTCCGGGAGGGTTCAACTCCTGTGATAACCTAAATTTCTCCGAAATATATGCCCCTCCCCCCAAATATCCTAATCATCTGATTGATATTTGCTCGGCAGCCCGATTCAAACGTCGTCCAACGAAAAACATATTACTATCTGGGCGGATATTCAGTTCGTTTCTATCGCGAATGGGGATTGAAACATCCATTCAGCCCATACTTAATTGGCCCATTAGTCTTTAAATGTAACATTGGAAAATTAAGTCGTCTAATGGAATCTAATGGAATCAATGAACCAGTTCCTGTAAAAATAAAGCAAAGAAATTTTTGAACAATCTAATTAATGGTAGTAACGGTAAAACGAGACAAGACATCCACCCCATTAAGCTTCAATTTGTTCCGCCATCTGCAACTTTCCCTCAAAGCATCAATTTTGGCGTCTTTTTTCCTAAAACACTTTTTTCAGAGCAACAAAAAGCGACATTATTGCTTAAAAACAAGCGTTAATGCGTTGTTTACACAACTAAAATAATAATATGCCCGTTTAATGGTTGACCACTTCTAAAGGAATTATGCTAATAAAATAAAAATAGTACCATTAGATGCCTTATTTTATGCTCTTTCGAAAAATCGCAGTCGCTTTGACAATGCACCCCACTCTGATGGTTCAAAATGTAGCCCTAGGGTATGTAAAATAGCCTTATACCATATTTCATTACATTTTTATCTAGATTCTTAGATAATTTCAAATTATACATATCCACCATTCTGTTATTATGACTTAAGCGAATCTAGATTTCATCGAGTCGAGAATCCAAAAATGGGTAAAATAGATAACGTGTCACAAGATACAAAAGAACGGAGAAAAATATTATTTGGGCTATATATGGGGCGATCAGGGGGGGGGGGGGTGCGCTGTCGCAAACGTGAATATGATATTTGGAAAGAGCATAAAATAAGGAATCTAATGGTAATATTTTATTTTATTAGCATGCTTCTTTTTGAAGTGGAAAAGTATTTGGATTTTTGGATATGAAGATAGATATAAAGATATTTATGATATTTGGAAAGAGCATAAAATAAGGAATCTAATGTTAATACTTTATTTTATTAGGATGTTCTTTTGAAGTGGTCAATCACTAAATCGGTGCCAATAATATAACTATTAATTGTTTTGAAAGAGATTAAGGTTAAGTGGCCTCATGGTATCAAGAACCGACTGTACTGAAAGTAAAAATAGAAAAAAAGAACTGATCAAATCTTACTGCATTGATTACACAATTAGATCAAATTATATGACTATTGGTAATCCTGAAGGAGATTAAGGCATGGTCTCGTTTTATGATGAACCAAATTTAGCGAAAGTAGAAGGAAGAGAATCAAATATTACAGTGTTGATTAACCGACAGGCCAAATAAAGTGACTATTAGTAGTTTCAAAGGAGATTAAGGCGTAACCCGTAGTATTACTAACCAGCTTTACTGGAAGCTAGCTGTGCCATCCTAGCCGACTGGTTAGCGTGCTAGACCCAATATCCCTTGTCCGTAAGGACAAGGGTTGGAGTTCTGACGTTGCTGGTTATTTCGTTTGAAACAGGGGTCAGCGGTGTGACTCTGCAAGCTCAGCCAGTCAACTCACCTCCAAATGGGTACCGAGCAAAATCTGGGGGGGGAAACATGGGAAGCGTCGGATTATTTGCCGCCAACCATGAATAGGACTCCCGGCCGAAAGGCATAGAATAAGGAGATCGGTGCCTGCACTACGCAAATAATTGGTCAGGAAGTGAAAAAGTTTTTAAGTTTACTGGAAGAAGAAAAAAAGAACAAAAGAGTCAAATTTGACTGCATTGATTACCCGGCCAGTATAAATAAAGCGTCCATTATTCGTTTTGAGAAGACCGAGGAACATTCTCGTGGCAACACGAACAAACTTGCTAAAAGTTGAAAATAAAATAAAATTTTACTGCAGTGATTACCCAGTTAGAGCAAAGAGATAATGGTTGTTTTGAAGAACGTTAAGGCGTAGTCCCATGGCATCGCAAACCAGTTTTACCGGAAGTAGGAAAAAGAAAAATAGGAATCTCTTCAAAGACAAATGTTTTCGAGTCAGCAGAGTATTCCATTTGAACTGACGCCCTGAACCATTCCATTTTCACCTTCTTCACATTAGGTGGTAGACTTGATGGTGCTTTTGAGTTTTTTGCAATGATCTGGAACACAATAAACATAACATCAATAAACAGAATAGAGATAAAAATGAATTGAGGTGCATTTAAGGTGCTTAATATGCAAAAAGATAAACTTAAAATTACTAAACAGAAGAGAGAAAAAATGAATTGAGGTGCTTTTGAGGTGTTTTAATCTACAACAAGATAAACATAAAAGCAGTAAACAGAAGAGAAAAAAAAATAAATCAGGTGCTTTGATCTACAACAAGATAAACATAAAATCAATACACACAAAAGAAATAAATCTAAATTGAAATGCTTTTGAGGTGAAAATAAACATAAAATCAATAAACAGAAGAGAAACCAAATTTTAATTTATATTTGAGGTGCTTTGATCTGCAATAAGATAAACATAAAATCAACATACAGAAGAGAAAAACGGTGATTTCGTATAGAAAAAGAAAAAAGAAATAAAATATATTGATGATTTATTAAAATAAATAGTGGTTGATGAATTTTCAGTCCTGTTATTAAATGCTCCGAAGATTGTAGGGGTAAATAATAACATTCACCCAAAAGGCAATAAGCGTTAGGATGGGAGGGATCGCGAACCCTCCATCAAATAACCCAATTTAAAACAATTATTTTTCGCCTCATTAACAACCGGGCCGAGGGAGAAAACTAAAGAGAAAAATGTATAATTTCCAGACGTTGTAAGACGTCTCACCAACAAAACAGTTCAAAGTTAAATATGAACAAACGCAAGAGGGCCTTACTCTACTTCCCTTATCGAAGCCTCTTGACATTCCTACATTGCTTCCTGAAGTTGTTCATGTTTGCATGTTTTTCGTTTTTTTATGTTTTCAAAAATTTGCGCAGCCATGAAAGAAGCTCCAGCATTCATACTTGAGGTAAGTCCGATGGGTAAATTCACGTTCAATATTCGATGTATAAATCTAGATTCGATATTCGATGTATAAATCCAAGATCATTGATTCAAAACTTATAATCCAAAATATCCAGAAATTAGGAACTCGCTTAGATAATGTTGAACATCAGTTATTAACATGAGAGGGTTTCATGGCTTTCTTGGTATCCTTAATCTTATGTAGCATACAGTAAAAAAAGGTCGTATTTTAAGACTATTATTTTTGGTATAGCTATTTCTTATAGCCACCTCCTTTGAATTCCTGACCTTTTAACTTACTTATTAACTGTACAAAAAATGTGATTCAATCCTGCTTTCTATGGCTATTATGAGACAAAGGATGAGATGGCTGGGACAGGTTCTGCGGATTAAGGATGACAGATTACCAAAGATTGTCCTGAGCAGGGTTGCCACCGTCCGGGATTAATCCCGGTTTTCCGGGATTTTTTTTGTGGTCCCGGATTTTCTTCGTGTCTGGGATTTCGGGATTGTTTGTAAGAAAACCGGGATTTTTTGCTAAAAACCGGGATTTTTGCTAAAAACCGGAATTTTCTTTATTAAAGAGATTTTCAACAATTTTGGCTGATAGTCTACTAATTTTTTCTGTACTGTATAATGAATATTCTCGGTTTTTGTTTGTTCCCTCTGGATTTGCGCTATTACACTAAGGCAATGATTTTTTTGCTCGGGATTTCACCTTTGAAAATTCGACTACAATGTAACGACGAGCAGAGAATTCAAAACAAAAACATTTGCTTGAGTACTTGACATCATTTTATGAGTCTCAAATGTATTCCGAAATCTAGAGCAGCGGAAGCAATAAATGACATCAGAAAAATATAGATTTGTTACCTTCATTTCTCAAATAATTTACCTATATTTCCTTTCACTATTCTAACTTTTCTAACCTTTAACTACTGATATAAAATCCAAATTAAAAAAAAGAAAAAAAACTTCCTACTACTATCAGATACATTACCTATTTTTTGGGAGCCCGAACTGGGGTCTTGAGGAGGCAGTTGCACCTCCTGCCCCATAGCAAATTATGCCTCTGGGTAAGTTTCTATCTTATTCCTACTAGAATCAAGATATGGAAAATATTTCATTGTAAGTATCTTTCTATGCCTCAAAATTATGCTCAGTAGAGCTCAGTTCCAGTGTCTTTTTATTTTAGTTTTTGCAAATGACATCATGTACTATGTTATTAGATCATATAAGCATTTCCGTAAAAACAAAAGAAAAAATATAAAGAAAAATCATATTACACAAGAACAAACAACTACAAAACACAACAAGTACTTCAATAGCCCAAAGAGCTTATGTTTGAACATCCATCCCTTCCCCCTCCAAAGGACAATGACCTTTGATTATCTTAAATATACATGATAAACATGATAGACTTGAATTTGTGTTATAAATATAAAATGAAACTTTAATATACATGCCCCACACAGATCAACTCCTTGGTATTTTGAGCATCATAACTTTGCTAAATGCTGATCAATAGGTTTCAAAGAATTATGAAAAGAGGTGTGAAATTTGAAAGCCAAGGAATTATAGTATGGCTTAAATTCCTACAAAGTTCACTAGAATTGAGTTTTCAAAACTGAAGAATAAAAAAAAACGAAGGAAAATGTTTATATTCAAGGTGAAAATAGGTATGGGCCTAAATCTATCTTCCATATAATTATCTAAACCTTATAAATGGGGAAGAGTAGAAACAAGAACTTGAAAACATTTACCCAAGCCATACTTTAGGCTCTGAATGTTCTGTTCTTCTAATACTACCTTAATACTGCTTAAGATAAATAAAAAATAATTTCATCATCTTTATTTAACCCCATTCAATGAATCGACCAGAAAAGCTTACTTATTAAGACAGCAATGTCAATTAATAGTCAATTAGAATGCAACACCCTTTCATAGAAATTTTCCACTCCTGGTACATTTACCAATCTTCAGACAGCTTCACTAATTATTAGTAATAATTTTAATTTTGTTTTTCTCATATGTAAGAAATAATTTTACAGACCTTTGAAACCTTATAAATTTGGACTGAGCATAAGTATGAGACTGCTAAGGCATGTAATACTTTTCTGTTCTTTGGTTGGGCAAACAATCTATTTTGGAATGGTTTTACTTTTATAACACAACGATTAATAAAGTTCATCAACGTTCAGTGCCCTCTGGAGGAAGGAGTGAAGGCAGAAGCTTCAAAACATCTTCCCAGGTCACCTTCTGGATGCACACCTGAAGGTTTCAATCACCTAACTTGATTACTGTCAATGATAGCAAAAAGTACTTAAACTAGAACAACAAAGCTGTTCTCTTTTCCAAATCAACAAAATCAACAAAGTTGTATTAATGACCCATTGCTTTTTATACCCCAATATTTAGGGAAATTGTGATGGTATTGCTTGACACACCTGGAATAAATATTAAAAGGCACATCAAATTGTACGTTTTTATATATCTGGCCTAGTAATTTAAGAATCTTAAATGTTTGCCACTAAAAGATGAATGCATCACCCAATACACCTTTAAGGGATGATTCTGGTCTTTTTTTGAAGCCTTTTTTGAAGTTTCTACGACAACGCCTTCTATAAAAACCTTATATGCCCCCAGGGCATAACTTAAAACCCATGCCCCGAGGGTTGTGGGGGAGTGTCCTCCTCAAAAAGATATTTTCTATCTGGAAATCAACTACGCTGAACAAATGGCTATCTCAAAATTTTGATTGGATGTGTTTGGGGGAATGATGGGCGTGGGGGGGCTAGTTGCCCTCCAATCACTTTCGACTATTAAAAAGGGCACTAGCCACTCCAATTTGCAATCGAATGAGCCCTTTTCGAACTTTCTACGACAACTCCTTCGATACGAAGTGCCCGGGTATGGAGAATTTCGACTATGCTGAACAAAATGGTTATCTTAAAATTTTAATTGGGTGACTTCGGGAAGAAAATGAGCGCAAGAGGGAGCCCAGTTTCCGTCCAATTTTTTTTTGTCACTTAAAAATGGCACTAGAACTTTTAATTTCCGCTCGCATAAGCCCTCTCACGACATTCTAGGACTACTGGATCGATACGATAACTCCTGGGAAATAAAAACATGCATCCGTGATCTTTCTTCTGGCAAAAAATACAAAATTCCACATTTTTGCAGATAGGAGCTTGAAACCTATTCAGTATGGTTTTCATATACGCTGGATCTGATGGTTTGATTTTTATTAAGATTCTATTTCTTTTAGGGGGTGTTTCCCCCTTTTTCGAAAATAAGGCACATTTTTTCAGGCTTTTAACTTTTGATGGGTAAGACTAAACTTGATGAAAATTATATATTTGAAATCAGCATAAAAATCTAATTCTTTTGATGTATCTACTGTATCAAAATTCCGTTTCTTAGAGTTTCGGTTACTATTGTGCCGGGTCGCTCCTTACTTACAGTTCGTTACCAAGAACTGTTTGATGCTCGTTAATATCCTCGCGAAAGTCAGAACTTTCATTTGGGTTTCTCTGTAGATTAATTTAGGTAAATAACACGGTGGTTGTCTTTTAAATCGATAGAACTATGTTGAATCGGACAGAAGTCAATATCTCTAATATATAGGTCAACATAGAATTACTGGTTCTGCTTGAATTATCATTTAGGGAATGGTTTAAGCTTCCAAAATCAAAAGCATTTTTTTAATATGAGATAAGTAGTTTTCCCGGATATTAGTTTTTCTGGGTGGGGAAATAGTTATCCACATAAATTTATTCTGCTTCTTTTTTCTTAGATTTTTTTGTGTATTACTTGATTATAATTATCCATAGAAATTGCTTTTGTTCGTTGCTGGTCTAAATAGGTGCAAAAACGACAACATGACACCCAAGCTTATTACTGAAAATAAAAGAAAATGGAAACAGTGTCATATAGCTTACCCAGCAAAATCCTAAACCTAATTTTAAAAAATATTAATTTTACTCATCTATTTTGTTTTATTCTGCTTTATTTTGCGTCAAATAAAAAAAGTTCACATTTGTAAAAAAAGTAACAGCTTTTTGTTTACATTTTACTTTTATTTTTGCTGTAATTTTTTTTTTTTTTTAATTTACTTCTTGTTCTTATTGTAATCCAAAGACAAATTTAGTAAATTAAACTGAGACCTTGTGGGGGGGGGGGGCTAGTTGTCCTCCAATCACTTTCGACTATTAAGAATTGAACTAGCCCTTTGAATTTCCAATCGAATTAGCCTGTTTTGAAGTTTCTACGGCAACGCCTTCTATAAAAACCTGATATACCCCCAGGGCATAACTTAAAACCCTTGCCCTGAGGGTTGTGGGGGAGTGTCCTCCTCAAAAACATATTTTCTATCTGAAAATCAACTACGCTGAACAAAATGGTTATCTCAAAATTTTGATTGGATGTATTTGGGGGAATGATGGGCGTGGGGGGGGGGCTAGTTGCCCTCCAATCACTTTCGACTATTAAAAAGGGTACTAGCCCTTTGAATTTCCAATCAAATGAGCCTATTTTGAAGTTTCTACGACAACATCTTCTGTAAAAACCTTATATGCCCCCAGGGCATAACTTAAAACCCTTGCCCTGAGGGTTGTGGGGGAGTGTCCTCCTCAAAAACATATTTTCTATCTGGAAATCAACTACACTGAACAAAATGGCTATCTCAAAATTTTGAATGGATGTGTTTGGGGGAATGATGGGCGTGGGGGGGGGCTAGTTGCCCTCCAATCACTTTGGACTATTAAAAAGGGCACTAGCCACTCCAATTTCCAATCGAGGGAGCCCTTTTAGAAGTTTCTACGACGACTCCTTCGATACGAAGTGCCCAGGTTCGGAGAAACAAAAAACAAAAAACAACACATTGTGCCCACATCGGTCTTTACTTAGGCAGCGCTAGCGCGCTGCCTATGAAAATGTGGGCGTGCGAGGGGGGTTAGTTACAGTCCAATCTTTCAACTATTAAAAAGGGCACAAGCCCTTTGAATTTCCAATCAATGAACCTTTTTTGAAGTTTATATGACAACGCCTTCTATAAAAACCTTATATGCCCCCAGGCCATAACTTAAAACCCTTGCCCCAAGGGTTGTGGGGGAGTGTCCTCCTGAAAAACATATTTTCTATCTAGAAATCAACTACGCTGAACAAAATGGCTATCTCAAAATTTTGATTGGATGTGCTTGGGGGAATGATGGGCGCGGGAGGGGGGGGGTGCTAGTTGCCCTCCAATCACTTTCGACTATTAAAAAGGGCACTAGCCCTTTGAATTTCCAATCGAATGAGCCTTTTTTTAAGTTTCTACGACAGTGCCTTCAATAAAAACCTTATATGCCCCCAGGGCATAACTTAAAACCCTTGCCTCGAGGGTTGTGGGGGAGTGTCCTCCTCAAAAAGATATTTTCTATCTGGAAATCAACTACGCTGAACAAAATGGCTACCTCAAAATTTTGATTGGATGTGTTTGGGAGAATGATGGACGTGGGGGGGGGGTCTAGTTACCCTCCAATCAATTTCGACTATTTAAAAGGCACTAGCCCTTTGAATTTCCAATCGAATGAGCCTTTTTTGAAGCTTCTAAGACAGCGCCTTCTATAAAAACCTTATATGCCCCCAGGGCATAACTTAAAACCCTTGCCCCAAGGGTTGTGGGGGAATGTCCTCCTCAAAGATATTTTCTATCAGGAAATCAACTTTGCTGAACAAAATGGCTATCTCAAAATTTTGATTGGATGTGTTTGGGGAATGATGGGCGTGGGGGGGGGCTCTTTTGCCCTCTAATCATTTTCGACTATTAAAAAGGGCACTAGCCCTTTGAATTTCCAATCGAATGAGCCTTTTTTGAAGTTCTACGACAGCACCTTCTATAAAAACCTTACATGCCCCCAGGGCATAACTTAAAACGCTTGCCCCGAGGGTTGTGGGGGAGTGTCCTCCTCAAAAAGATATTTTCTACATGGAAATCAACTACGCTGAACAAAATGGCTATCTCAAAATTTTGATTGGATGTGTTTGGGAGAATGATGGACGTGGGGGGGGGCTAGTTGCCGTCCAATCACTTTCGACTATTAAAAAGGGCACTAGCCCTTTGAATTTTCCAATCAAATGAGCCTTTTTGAAGTTTCTACGACAACTCCTTCTATAAATTCTTATATGCCCCAGGGCATAACTTAAAACCCTTGCCCCGAGGGTTGTGGGGGAGTGTCCTCCTCAAAGATATTTTCTATCTGGAAATCAACTATGCTGAACAAAATGGCCATCTCAAAAATTTGATTGGACGTATTTGGGGGAATGATGGGCGTGGGGGGGTGCTAGGGGGGGGGGGGGGGGGGTTCTAGTTGCCCTCCAATCAATTTCGACTATTTAAAAGGCACTAGCCCTTTGAATTTCCAATCGAATGAGCCTTTTTTGAAGCTTCTAAGACAGCGCCTTCTATAAAAACCTTATATGCCCCCAGGGCATAACTTAAAACCCTTGCCCCAAGGGTTGTGGGGGAATGTCCTCCTCAAAGATATTTTCTATCAGGAAATCAACTTTGCTGAACAAAATGGCTATCTCAAAATTTTGATTGGATGTGTTTGGAGGAATGATGGGCGTGGGGGAGGGCTCTTTGCCCTCCAATCATTTTCGACTATTAAAAAGGGCACTAGCCCTTTGAATTTCCAATCGAATGAGCCTTTTTTGAAGTTCTACGACAGCGCCTTCTATAAAAACCTTATATGCCCCCAGGGCATAACTTAAAACGCTTGCCCCGAGGGTTGTGGGGGAGTGTCCTCCTCAAAAAGATATTTTCTACATGGAAATCAACTACGCTGAAAAAATGGCTATCTCAAAATTTTGATTGGATGTGTTTGGGAGAATGATGGACGTGGGGGGGGGGCTAGTTGCCCTCCAATCACTTTCGACTATTAAAAAGGGCACTAGCCCTTTGAATTTCCAATCAAATGAGCCTTTTTGAAGTTTCTACGACAACTCCTTCTATAAATTCTTATATGCCCCAGGGCATAACTTAAAACCCTTGCCCCAAGGGTTGTGGGGGAGTGTCCTCCTCAAAGATATTTTCTATCTGGAAATCAATTACGCTGAACAAAATGGCTATCTCAAAATTTTGATTGGATGTGTTTGGGGGAATGATGGGCGTGGGGGGGGGCTAGTTTGCCCTCCAATCACTTTCGACTATTGAAAAGGGCACTAGCCACTCCAATTTGCAATCGAATGAGCCCTTTTCGAACTTTCTTCGACAACTCCTTCGATACGAAGTGCCCGGGTATGGAGAAAAAAAACAACAACACATTGTATCCACTTCGTTCTTTACTTAGGCAGCGCTAGCGCGCTGCCTATGAAACGTTGTCGTAAAAACTTCAAAAAGACCTCATTCGATTGGAAATTGAGAGGGCTTTTGTCCTTTTTAGCAGTCGAAAGTAATCGGAGGGAGAATCAACTTCCCCACCCCCCCGCACATCATTTCCCAAAACACTTTCGATCAACATTTTGATATGGCCATTTTGTTCAAAGCAGTTGAAAGGTCTGGAACTTATGTCTTTGAGGATGACAACCCTCACACCAAAGCCCTCAGGACAAGGGTCGTAAGTTGCCCTTGGGGCATATAAGGTTTTTTGTAGAAAGTTTTGTCGTAGAAGCTTCAAGAAGGACTCATTCAATTGGAAATTGAGAGGACTAGTGCCTTTTGTATTAGTCGAAAGTGATCAGAGGACTAATCACCCCCCAAGCCCATCCTTTCCCCAAACACTTCCAATCAAAATTTCGAAACAGCCATTTTGTTCAACATATTTAAAAGGTCTGGAAATTATGTCTTGGAGGATAAAAAAAAGCCCCCAGCCCTCAGGACAAGGGTTGTCAGTTATGCCCTGGGGGCATATAAGGTTTTTATAGAAAGGATGGTCATATAAATTTCGGAGGTGGCTGATTGGATCGGTAATCAGACATTCTATTGCTCTTTTTAAGAGTTAAAGTGATCGGAGGGCAGCAATACCCCCCCCCCCACCAACACACGTCGTATTGTCCTGAAATGCATCTAATAAAAATTTTAAGATAGCCATTCTATTCAAAATAGTCTAAATATCATATAACAAGGCTTTTGGGGTTTAAACAAACCCAGAGATTAGGGGCAAGGGTTGTAAGTTATGCCCAGGGGGTATTTAAGGTTTTTATGGAAGGGATGGTTGTCTAACTTTAGAAGAGGCTCAATCTTTTTCCCTGAAAAAGACTAATGTCAATATAAAACGAACAAAAATTAATTAAAAAACTTTTTTCACAAAATAAGTTTTTCAAAAAAAAAAAAAAGAACTTCATTATATCAAAAATGAACAAAAATAGAATCAAATAATCTGAAAAAAAAACAGAAATTAAAATAAGTCAAACTCAAAACAAGCAGAAATTAATCTGAGTAAGGTTCTAAACCCTATGCTTTCTAAGGCCAGAATATAATTTGTACTTTACTGAAAAACATTCTTTTAAATGTTTTCGTTTTTATAACTTTAAGAAATCGAAATTAATTAAGATTTTAGGGAATAAATATCAGCATATATATATTAAACTGACAATGCACATTTTTTTCAGTAAATTCATTCGATTTTTTTTTAATGAAATGATAAATGTGAAATATTAACAAAACGCGTATTAAAGTTTGAAAACAAAAAAAAATTTGAAGATACTTTTTTACCAGCTATAGCTACATATCTCGGCCATTCCACTACATATGCCAGCTCATTTTGGCTGAATCTTGCCCACAGCCAAGACAAGGTTACCAACCCCTATACCAAGCCAAACTTGATTGTACAAATAGAGCAAACTTAATCAAAGTGCGCCCTCCCCCGTGGAAGGGGTGATAAAAAAATTAAGAGGGGATTCGTTCAATTGAAAATCTGAAGTTCTTGTTTCTTTTTTGAGAGTTAACAGTGATAAGGTTAAAGTAAGATACAAATTTTCACAAAAGATGCATTCTGAGAGTTATCTCAACAAAATTGCTAATATTGACACATTTTTTTAAAACTACTATTAAAAACACTGTAAAATTCCAAGGTTTCTAAAAATGTATCAAGCAAATAGTGATCGAACGCAAATGTAAATCTAATTAAGTACAAGTAGTTTAAATTTAAATAAACGGCTAAACTGTTTTAAAAAATAGAAAACAAAAAAAAAAAAGAAATTGGCGGCAACATTGGCAGTCAATCATCATTACAATTATTTATCCATGTCTTGGTTGAAGACTTACCGCAATCAACAATACCGTCAGGGACATGTTCAAAAGATTTGGATACAGAACTTCTTCTCTTTGACGGAGATGCCAAAACTGGAGATGACCCACTAGAGGCCAATTGCGACAAAGTCTCACGAAAAAGTCTCTTTCGATTTTAGCTCAGGATTCCCTCTGGTGTCTGCGGTGACTGAACAAGCTCTTTATACATCACCTAAAATTAAGTCTTTAAGCGTGAGATTTACAAAAAATTTTGACCCAACTTTACATAATGGCTATTTTTTTCTGGCCCAAAACAGCACAAACAATACCCATGTTGCAGCAAAATACAAAAATTAGAAACAAATATTTCAGCATATGATAAATTTTAAAATACCGGAAAAAACGGGCATTTTTCGTGTCTTGCCCTCTGGCCTTAGAGAAAAACCGACTACCAGAGCGGATTAAAGTCCAATTTGATCCTGCTATCTCCAGACTAATGCCCTTCCCTGAAACACCATAATTATTAGGGATGTTAGTGTAATTTCGTAAAATGCTACCTGTTTTGCCCCTACACCCGGGTAAAATCCTGCTAGATCGAAATTCAACTCAAGTCAGATTCTATCTATCTAAACCCAGATCCCTCCCATAAAATCCCATAGTTATTAGGAATTTTACATTGCTTCCAAAGAAAATGATTATTTTTCCTCCTCCCTCTAGGGGAAAACTACAGGAGATCTGGTTGTCTCAGTGAATTTAAGTCCTGTTGGAACCTAGCTATCTCCATAGCCAGGCCCATCCCCTCAGATGTCGTAATCATTAGAATTTTTGCATATTAGCCAGTGAAGCTAGATGCCCCCTCCTGCTGCCTAGAAAAGAACGCCACGAAATCCGGATGCCGGGAGGGTTCAACTCCTGTGATAACCTAAATTTCTCTGAAATATATGCCCCTCCCCCAAATATCCTAATCATCTGATTGATATTTGCTCGGCAGCCCGATTCAAACGCCGTCCAACGAAAAACACATTACTATCTGGGCGGATATTCAGTTCGTTTCTATTGCGGATGGGGATTGAAACCTCCATTCAGCCCATACTTAATTGGCCCATTAGTTTTTAAATGTAACATTGGAAAATTAAGTCGTCTAATGGAATCTAATGGAATTAATGAACCAGTTCCTGTAAAAATAAAGCAAAGAAATTTGTTAACAATCTAATTAATGGTAGTAACGGTAAAACGAGACAAGACATCCACCCCATTAAGCTTCAATTTGTTCCGCCATCTGCAACTTTCCCTCAAAGCATCAATTTTGGCGTCTTTTTTCCTAAAACACTTTTTTTCAGAGCAACAATAAAGCGACACTATTGCTTAAAAACAAGCGTTAATGCGTTGTTTACACAACTAAAATAATAATATGCCCGTTTAATGGTTGACCACTTCTAAAGGAAATATGCTAATAAAATAAAAATAGTACCATTAGATGCCTTATTTTATGCTCTTTTGAAAAATCGCAGTCGCTTCGACAGTGCACCCCACTCTGATGGTTCAAAATGTAGCCCTAGGGTATGTAAAATAGCCTTATACCATATTTCCTTACATTTTTATCTAGATTCTTAAATAATTTCAAATAATACATATCCACCATTCTGTTATTATGACTTAAGTGAATCTAGATTTCATCAAGTCGAGAATCCAAAAATGGGTAAAATAGATAACGTGTCACAAGATACAAAAGAACGGAGAAATATATTATTTGGGCTATATATGGGGCGATCAGGGGGGCGGGGGGGGTGCGCTGTCGCAAACGTGAATATGATATTGGGAAAGAGCATAAAATAAGGAATCTAATGGTAATATTTTATTTTATTAGCATGCTTCTTTTTGAAGTGGAAAAGTATTTGGATTTTTGGATATGAAGATAGATATAAAGATATTTATGATATTAGGAAAGAGCATAAAATAAGGAATCTAATGTTAATACTTTATTTTATTAGGATGTTTTTTTGAAGTGGTCAATCACTAAATTGGTGCCAATAATATAACTATTAATTGTTTTGAAAGAGATTAAGGTTAAGTGGTCTCATGGTATCAAGAACCGACTGTACTGAAAGTAAAAATAGAAAAAAGAACTGATCAAATCTTACTGCATTGATTACACAATTAGAGCAAATTATATGACTATTGGTACTCCTGAAGATTAAGGCATGGTCTCGTTTTATGACGAACCGAATTTAGCGAAAGTAGAAGGAAAGAATCAAATATTACAGCGTTGATTAACCGACTAGGCCAAATAAAGTGACTATTAGTAGTTTCAAAGGAGATTAAGGCGTAACCCGTAGTATTACTAACCAGCTTTACTGGAAGCTAGCTGTGCCATCCTAGCCGACTGGTTAGCGCGCTAGACCCAATATCCCTTGTCCGTAAGGACAAGGGTTGAAGTTCTGACGTTGCTGGTTATTTCGTTTGGAACAGGGGTCAGCGGTGTGACTCTGCAAGCTCAGCCAGAGTCAACTCACCTCCAAATGGGTACCGAGCAAAATCTGGGGGGAAAACATGGGAAGCATCGGATTATTTGCCGCCAACCATGAATAGGACTCCCGGCCGAAGGCATAGAATAAGGAGATCGGTACCTGCACTACGCAAATAATTGGTCAGCAAGTGAAAAAGTTTTTAAGTTTACTGGAAGAAGAAAAAAAAGAACAAAAGAGTCAAATTTGACTGCATTGATTACCCAGCCAGTATAAATAAAGCGTCCATTATTCGTTTTGAAGAAGACCGAGGAATATTCTCGTGGCAACATGAACAAACTTGCTAAAAGTTGAAAATAAAATAAAATTTTACTGCAGTGATTACCCAGTTAGAGCAAAGAGATAATGGTTGTTTTGAAGGACGTTAAGGCGTAGTCCCATGGCATCGCAAACCAGTTTTACCGGAAGTAGGAAAAAGAAAAATAGGAATCTCTTCAAAGAAGAATGTTTTCGAGTCAGCAGAGTATTCCATTTGAACTGACGCCCTGAACCATTCCATTTTCACCTTCTTCACATTAGATGGTAGACTTGATGGTACTTTTGAGTTTTTTGCAATGATCTGGAACACAATAAACATAACATCAATAAACAGAATAGAGATAAAAATGAATTGAGGTGCATTTAAGGTGCTTTAATATGCAAAAAGATAAACTTAAAATCACTAAACAGAAGAGAGAAAAAATGAATTGAGGTGCTTTTGAGGTGTTTTAATCTACAACAAGATAAACATAAAAGCAGTAAACAGAAAGAGAAAAAAAATAAAATCAGGTGCTTTGATCTACAACAAGATAAACATAAAATCAATACACACAAAAGAAATAAATCTAAATTGAAGTGCTTTTGAGGTGAAAATAAACATAAAATCAATAAACAGAAGAGAAACCAAATTTTAATTTATATTTGAGGTGCTTTGATCTGCAATAAGATAAACATAAAATCAACATACAGAAGAGAAAAAACGGTGAATTCGTATAGAAAAAGAAAAAAGAAATAAAATATATTGATGATTTATTAAAATAAATAGGGTTGATGAATTTTCAGTCCTGTTATTAAATGCTCCAAAGATTGTAGGGGTAAATAATAACATTCACCCAAAAGGCAATAAGCGTTAGGATGGGAGGGATCGCGAACCCCTCCATCAAATAACCCAATTTAAAACAATTATTTTTTGCCTCATTAACAACTGGGCCGAGGGAGCAAATTAAAGAGAAAAATGTATAATTTCCAGACGTTGTAAGACGTCTCACCAACAAAACAGTTCGAAGTTAAATATGAACAAACGCAAGAGGGCCTTACTCTACTACCCTTATTGAAGCCTCTTGACATTCCTACATTGCTTCCTGAAGTTGTTCATGTTCGCATGTTTTTTCGTTTTTTATGTTTTCAAAAATTTGCGCAGCCATGAAAGAAGCTCCAGCATTCATACTTGAGGTAAGTCCGATGTGTAAATTCACGTTCAATATTCGATGTATAAATCTAAATTCGATATTCGATGTATAAATCCAAGATCATTGATTCAAAACTTATAATCCTAAATATCCAGAAATTAGGAACTCGCTTAGAAAATGTTGAACATCAGTTATTAACATGAGAGGGTTTCATGGCTTTCTTGGTATCCTTAATCTTATGTAGCATACAGTAAAAAAAGGTCGTATTTTAAGACTATTATTTTGGGTATAGCTATTTCTTATAGCCACCTCCTTTGAATTCCTGACCTTTTGACTTACTTATTAACTGTACAAAAAATGTGATTCAATCCTGCTTTCTATGGCTATTATGAGACAAAGGATGAGAAGGCTGGGACAGGTTCTGCGGATTAAGGATGACAGATTACCAAAGATTGTCCTGAGCAGGGTTGCCACCGTCCGGGATGAATCCCGGTTTTCCGGGATTTTTTTGTGGTCCCGGATTTTCTTTGTGTCTGGGATTTTCGGGATTGTTTGTAAGAAAACCGGGATTTTTTGCTAAAAACCGGGATTTTTGCTAAAAACCGGAATTTTCTTTATTAAAGAGATTTTCAACAATTTTGGCTGATAGTCTACTAATTTTTTCTGTACTGTATCATGAATATTCTCGGTTTTTGTTTGTTCCCTCTGGATTTGCGCTATTACACTAAGGCAATGATTTTTTTGCTTGGGATTTGACCTTTGAAAATTCGACTACAATGTAACGACGAGCGGAGAATTCAAAACAAAAACATTTGCTTGAGTACTTGACATCATTTTATGAGTCTCAAATGTATTCCGAAATCTAGAGCAGCAGAAGCGATAAATGACATCGGAAAACTATAGATTTGTTACCTTCATTTCTCAAATAACTTACCTATATTTCCTTTCACTATTCTAACTTTTCTAACCTTTAACTACTGATATAAAATCCAAATTAAAAAAAAAAGAAAAAAAACTTCCTACTACTATCAGATACATTACCTATTTTTGGGAGCCCTGAACTGGGGTCTTGAGGAGGCAGTTGCACCTCCTGCCCCATAGCAAATTATGCCTCTGGGTAAGTTTCTATCTTATTCCTACTAGAATCAAGATATGGAAAATATTTCATTGTAAGTATCTTTCTATGCCTCAAAATTATGCTCAGTAGAGCTCAGTTCCAGTGTCTTTTTATTTTAGTTTTTGCAAATGACACCATGTACTATGTTATTAGATCATATAAGCATTTCCGTAAAAACAAAAGAAAAAATATAAAGCAAAATCATATTACACAAGAACAAACAACTACAAAACACAACAAGTACTTCAATAGCCCAAAGAGCTTATGTTTGAACATCCATCCCTTCCCCCTCCAAAGGACAATGACCTTTGATTATCTTAAATATACATGATAAACATGATAGACTTGAATTTGTGTTATAAATATAAAATGAAACTTTAATATACATGCCCCACACAGATCAACTCCTTGGTATTTTGAGCATCATAACTTTGCTAAATGCTGATCAATAGGTTTCAAAGAATTAGGAAAAGAGGTGTGAAATTTGAAAGCCAAGGAATTATAGTATGGCTTAAATTCCTACAAAGTTCACTAGAATTGAGTTTTCAAAACTTAAGAATAAAAAAAAAACGAAGGAAAATGTTTATATTCAAGGTGAAAATAGGTATGGGCCTAAATCTATCTTCCATATAATTATCTAAACCTTATAAATGGGGAAGAGTAGAAACAAGAACTTGAAAACATTTACCCAAGCCATACTTTAGGCTCTGAATGTTCTGTTCTTCTAATACTACCTTAATACTGCTTAAGATAAATAAAAAATAATTTCATCATCTTTATTTAACCCCATTCAATGAATCGACCAGAAAAGCTTACTTATTAAGACAGCAATGTCAATTAATAGTCAATTAGAATGCAACACCCTTTCATAGAAATTTTCCACTCCTGGTACATTTACCAATCTTCAGACAGCTTCACTAACTATTAGGAATAATTTTAATTTTGTTTTTCTCATATGTAAGAAATAATTTTACAGACCTTTGAAACCTTATAAATTTGGACTGAGCATAAGTATGAGACTGCTAAGGCATGTAATACTTTTCTTGTTCTTTGGTTGGGCAAACAATTTATTTTGGAATGGTTTTACTTTTATAACACAACGATTAATAAAGTTCATCAACGTTCAGTGCCCTCTGGAGGAAGGAGTGAAGGCAGAAGCTTCAAAACATCTTCCTAGGTCACCTTCTGGATGCACACCTGAAGGTTTCAATCACCTAACTTGATTACTGTCAATGATAGCAAAAAGTACTTAAACTAGAACAACAAAGCTGTTCTCTTTTCCAAATCAACAAAATCAACAAAGTTGTATAAATGACCCATTGCTTTTTATACCCCAATATTTAGGGAAATTGTGATGGTATTGCTTGACACACCTGGAATAAATATTAAAAGGCACATCAAATTGTACGTTTTTATATATCTGGCCTAGTAATTTAAGAATCTTAAATGTTTGCCACTAAAAGATGAATGCATCACCCAATACACCTTTAAGGGATGATTCTGGTAACCCTGCATGGAAATTCTTTCTCAAAATGAATTGCTACAATAGTAAGAGTCAGGGAATTGACAACCTCTGGTAGATTACCCCTCCTCATCTACTGGAACCAGATATAGGGCTAGGCTATATACAAACTGAGAAAATGTGGAAGGAATCCTGAAAATTTGATCAATGAAACTTTCTGCATATTATTAAGTAAGAAGTTTGTTATTGTAAAATTGTCTTGTGGGGCTTTATATCCAGTCTAGGGCTATTATAGGGCCACAAAGGGGGAATGGGGTAAAATTGTATTTCTTTAGAAGATGAGTTTAGAAGGAGAAGTGAATGCTACTATTCTTTTTGTTATTATAGCGTTTCCTTCTCATAAGTGATCTTCATACAGAATAAGCTTGATTCCAAATATACAAAGGACCAAAGTTATAAACACTAGGAAAAGTTTTCAAATTTTGAAAATGAAAACTGCCTTGATGCAACTATGACTAGCCCACTTTTACCATTGCTGCTTCATTTTAACACACCCCCTCTTCCCCTGATGCTTAAACATACACATCATTTTATTATTCCCCTTAAATATACAAGTATTATATATAGTCTAATACCAATGAGCTAATACTGCTCAAGCACTGAAGAAAAGTGCATTGTAAAATATAATAGGAATGTTATAAAGCGAGACAATTATTTATTAATCAGAGAGATGGAAAGAACCATTTGAAGGGGGGAGCAACCAGGGCATCTGTCCCAATACAGTATCTGGGGGGGGGGGGCGACTGGCTTGTTGCCCACTTTGATCAAATTTTTCACATTGATTCTGCTTGTGATTCTGCTCCAAATTGATGATGGTGATGCATTTATTTAAAGTGAAATAAATTTTCACTGCCAAAGATAACTGACATAAATAAGGACCCAGTGCTTGAATTCTAGATGGCTGTATATCAATTTGTTAAGCCTGCTTTATTAAATTAAAGTACATTGAATATAAACTTTCTTACTGTTCCTAAATTAGAGTACTCATTATTTAACCATGTTCCAGCTGTTTTTCAAAGTTTAAACTTTGTTGCCATTTTGGACTTTTGAACATCTCTAAGAAAGCAACAGACTAAAGTTTTTAAGAGGCAGATATTATGCCATTGCGGAGTGTTAAACACCAGAGAGAAAGTCCAAAGAAAAATGTGAATAAATGTGTGTTATGTAGCCTTGACCTTAGTGAAGATCTAATGTGCTAAATTGTGACAAATGGATGTGTTGCAGTTGCCTAAGTATAATCAATAATCAGCATAATCTCCTAAACAAGATGAAAGATAAAATTGGCTTCAAGTGGACTTGTCCTCAGTGCAAGGTATCCAAACCTGTACTTCCAACACCTATCCAGCCTGCAGTCATTATTCAGGACATTACCATGGTGATATCCCAAGCTACGTCCAGCTTACAAGCAAGCCTGGCAAAAACAATTGTTCAATCTGAAACCGTGCTTAGAGCAGAACTTAGTGCTATAAGAGACAAGGTGAACAGTGTAGAGGCAGCCCTATCATCTAAGTGCAGCACTGCTGAAACTAAGCATATTGTACAGGAAGAGCTGAGGGTTTTGAGTGTGAATCTCCAGCAGTTGCTTGAGACAGATGTGCATCCAATTATCCATGCCAAAAGTTTCCTTTGAAGCAAGTATGGGGTTGCATGTGCCCCTATTAGTAATGTCTGACATCAAAACATGCATTGGAACAAGCAAATCACCAAACACTCCCCTACCACTTTTATTTAGGGCGTCTTCTTTCCAACTCAAGAAACAGATCCTGAAAAAATCATTTGGTAGAAAAGGATATCCAGTTCTGCCATGACTGCTTAAAGCAGGACCATGAAAAATATAAACAGCTTGTTGAATAGTTGAAGGAACAAACCACAGCTGGTGAACAAAACCTTGCCATACATGATGGATCATTACAAAAAAACTCAACTGACTAAAGTCTGTTTAAAGTCAAGTAGTAATAAGTAGGATGATTCCCATTTCAAAGTCCCCAGTTATTTTGTCATCTCAAATTTTAATTTGCCAGGATGCAGGCATGGTACAATGGTGCTCATAAAGGCATGCTAAAGCACCCAACAGTTTAATGTGCCCTGTGATTCATATTATGTTAAGGCAATGTGGTTTGGCCTTCATGATAATGAAAATATGGTTGTAACTAGAGTAGGCTGCATGTACTGAAGTCCATATGCCCAAGAACACCTTGAAACTGAAACAGCAAATACCTGAAATGTTTTATTAGAGTTATGAATTTCAAAGGTAATATAATGGTTGCTAGTGACTTCAATTTCCCAACTCCTGTTTAGAGATGGATTGCCATTTGATTCTTCCCAGCTGAATCCATTTGTCAACTGCCTTCATGACCTGTCTCAATCCCAGACAGTTGAAAAACCTACTATGCAGCAATTGTCCCACAAACCCACCCTCCTTGATTTCATCTTCCTTAGAAACAAAGAGTAGCTAAAGAACACAAGTTACCAGCCCTTGCTTGGCAAAAGTGATCACATAATCATTGAAGTCAATCTAGCCTTCCACAAGATCACAGATGAATACAAAAAAGAACCTACAACAACTATGCAGAAATCACAGAAAGGTTGAGCAACATGGACTGGGAGAGTTGACTACAATGGAGTGTGAATATAAAATGGTTCAATTTCTGAGAGAAGTTGCCTAAGCTCCAGGTAATATACACATCAACAAAATGATACTGAAGCCCAACCCACTCCCTTATATGACTCCTCAGATATGCAGAGAATGAAACCAGAAAAGTATCATTATAATAAATTTGCAAAGGCTCAAAATAAACTTTGCAATCTTACTTGAAATTCTCTATTCGAAATTCAAGTCCAAGCTTGTGGAAGATAGTAAGAAAAATCCAAAGAGGTTCTGGAACTATGTGTCTAGCAAAGATCACAGTAGATAATCAGTGTAGACTCTGAAGACAACAGACAGGACAATAACTACTGACCTGCAAAAAATTGCCAAGTTACTAAATGGACAATTTGCATCAACTTTTACTAAAAAGCCATACAGCCCCTCCTTCCCACTGCAACTTCTGTTGTACCCAACCCGTTGCCACCTTTTACCCCAGAATCTGTCAAGAAAGACTTGAGGCACTAGATACTAATAAGTCTGCAGGACCAGACAACATTCATCCAAGGCTTCTGAAGGAATTGGCAAATGAAAACTGTTCACCACTCTTTCAAATATTTTGGAAGTCTATTGAATTAAAGCTGGTACCTGCAGACTGGAAGAACACACAGATCACCCCAATATTCAAAAGGTGACAGGGCAAAGGCAGAGAATTATCAGTCCATCAAATTGACTTTAGGCTGTAACCAAAACCCTGGAGCATGTAGTCAATGCAGAAATCTTGCCACATCTCCTGTCCAACAGCATTCTGGCCCTGACCCAGCATGGCTTCCTCCTGGGTAAGTCAGTAGACACTAACTTGCTTGAGACATATAATATCATTACTGACCTCCTTGACAAGGGAATACCAGTGGATTTGATACTACTTGATCTTGCCAAAGCATTTGTCAAGGTACTACTCAAACAACTTAAGACAGAGTTATCAGCTGTTGGCATCCATACTGACAGGGTTGAATGGATAATAAATTTCTTGACAGATCAGAAGCAGCAGGACTGGCTTTTTATGAATAATGGCAACAAAGTCTTTTAGCTACCATGTGAAGTTGTCATAGGAGTCCCTCAGTGTATGATTTTGAGTCCTACCCTCTTTCTCATTTACAGCAATGATATGACAAAGTAAGTCAACAATGACAACAGATTCTACACTGATGATTCCAATCTTTATGAACCAACAGACCAACAAAGCATACAGTCCAATCTCCTGCAAATCCAAACCTGGGCAAATGATTGGCTGTCAGAGTTTAACATTACAAAGTACAGCACCCTCCACTTTGGCAACAACAACCTATGCCATAAATAAATGATACTTGACAAGGGGTCACATTCTCACATTCAGCTGCAGACTAATCATGATGAAAGAGATTTAAGTGTTATAGTTGATGACTAACTTAAATTCCATGAACACTGGCTATCAGCAGTATCAAGAGCAAACTCTAGTCTTGGTTTGCTCAAACAGACAACCACCAGCTGCTCTTGGTCCATCTTCTTGGGGCTGTTGTCAGGCCTATTCTGGATTTTGGGATGTGCCTTACCTCTCCCTCCTATAAGAATGATCCTAGCCTAGTCACAGGTGTTCAAAGGTGTGCCACAAAATGCATAAATAGTCTGCAAAACATAACATACAATAAGAGGTTAGAGCATCTACAACTCAAAACACTTGCCTTCAGATGCAAGCATGGTGGCATGATGCTGACATACAAATATATTAGCCAATCAAACAATACTCTCTTCACAAAACATGCAATCCAGCACAATACAAGAGGCCATTTGCAAAAAAAAAAAAAAACTTCCTAAACACACTGTGAAGACAAATCCAGCAAAACTATTTTGTTGATTGTGTCATTAATGACTGGAATAGCCTTCAAGATAAAACAGGGACTGAGCCCAGAACTGCATCCTACAAGTCCAGACTTGACAAAGAATGGAGCAACAAGCCATAAAAATATGAGTGGGACTGTTTGGCCCATTCAGGCACCAACTGATTATTCATGCAAGTTTTTCACAAGAGTGCATTGCTATAAGGTTGATGCCACTTGTCATTCCCAACCATCTTGCAAACTCTATCCAAAGTTTCTGTTGTGCAGCAGTGTCAACTCTAAACCACTGGAGAATGTTTCTTGTGGATCATACCTCCCTTGTGGTCACTGTTACTGAGTGGACTTAAATTGCATCTCTCTAGTAAATCCCTCTTATAATGTGTCACTGTGCTCTTAACACAGTGGCATTACATTGTCATCATTGACATGGAGCAAAACAGATTCAGTATGGACCTCAATATTGCTCTGAAGTGCTAATTAAGGTAATTTGATAATCCTGAATAACAGGATTCAGCATTGAAATACATCAGAGAAAACACAGCCCTTTGATGGAACTCTAAACATATACCACCTCAAAACTAACTGATATACAGTTACAACAAGTACTCATTTCTAAGAAAAGTTGTCTTGACCTCAAAGCTTATCATGGACTCATTTAATGTTCAGAGTGTAAAACTAGGGATTCCTTGATAGTTTTCAAAAGATAGCAGCTACTTTGACAGACTTATGATACTAAGCACTATTTGTCAGATTTTTTGTAAAATGAAAAGTTTCACATTACTAAAAAGGATAATTGATGCAAGAGGGCAGGCAATTAGTTATGGTAAAATTCTAGTTTAGCAACTTTTTGCTATTAGCATTTTTTTAATCACAAGGAAGTCAAGGTTTTTCTGAATTCCACATTATATTATGTCTCCTTCTGGAGATCTGCTATTCTGCCACTTTACCAAGGAATGTACCTCGATTCTATCTGCTAGGGGTTTTTTCTATATTAGTAATAGCATGGTTTCTATAGATGTAGTCAATCCTGGCAAACCTACCATAGGTCAGCCCTATTCCTTGTCTAGAGGAGAGATAACTCATTAATGTGTAACTGTCTCAATTTTAGGATTGAGAAAGAAGCCCAGGGTATCCTGCAACCACTCTGGGCCTAAACTCAAATTGGGAAACAATTTAGCCTGATTATGGATACATAAAAACAGACATTGATTTGGCTGGCCCTTAGTAGACAAGTTAAAATAATCGCATTACATAATATGGTCCATAAATTTATCCATAAGAAGGTGGAGTGAAGCAATACACCTTTACTCTTTAGAGTAGACATACAAAAAGTAATTATTTGTGATTGATTTATGGTAGCTTTCAAATCTTTTTAAGTTTACTTTAAATGGTTCTATTGTCTCAAGCATTTCTAAATATCAAATTGAGGACAGTTCAAGGCTAAATGTAGAAAAAAATGTCTTTTGTTTTCTAATGTTTGCAAAAAAATATTTACTCAAGGTTTTAGAAACAAAATTCAAAAAATTTCAAGTAGGCTAGGACTTCTTCATAGACTACAAGCATTTTATTTTACACAGATTTGTGACATATTTTTTCAAGCTAGTTTACTTGATCCCTCATAAATCATAATTTAACAATATTATGATGCTTAAACTACTTGAGTTACATTTGGAAGGTCTTATAATATTTAACTATAATTAAACTAGACATAACTTAATGCAGTTTTTGTGTTCTTTCCAAATATGCTACAGCAAAATCCAAATTGAACCTGTAGTGACACCTTGATCTTTATTGGAAAAGTGGTACCTCAAATTCAGAAAACTACCTAAGTACAATCACAAATAATAATTTAACTTATTCTTACAAGTATACAGCTTGATTTTGTCCCTTCTTTGCAATGGATAAAAATAGAGTATACACTAGCCTATTTCTTCACACAATATTTTTCAATAGCTCAACACTTTTTCTTGTCTAAATGTAAGAAAAAAACTTACTATTAAAACCAAAATTTCACCTTGAATCCAAATATGGCATTTGTTTCTTTTGCCAATTCAATTTTAAACCCTTTACAAGCACTCAAAAGATGAAACATTTTTTTATTTTATATATGGCTTATATAGGCTACCTGTGTTAGTGTCAATCTTGTTAAAACCAGTTTACCCATAAATTAAATCAATTGTGACATAATTGAGAATAAATTAACACATAGGAAATAAATATTATGGGTGGTAAGTTTGGGTAAAGTTAAAACTGAATTTGGAACAGAAATGAATGTCATATTTGGATTAAGGGTGAACTTTTTGTTCTAAGGATAAGTTTCTTTGGTACTCTTTTATTAACTGGACTCTTTTAGCACTCTTTTATCTAGTGTATATGGAATGTCAATCTTGAGACACAACAGTTACCAGGAAAAATACATGAGAAATACCCAATCATAAAACAGTTGTTAAAGTGGAATTGAGTGAAATGGGTGATTTAAAATGAATGTTAAAATTAAATCTGGGATTTGCCAAAGACAGAAAAAGAGGCAGTTGAATTTTTACAGGTTAGTTTAGGTTATATAATATATGGTATGCTTTAATTAACTGCTGATCCTTAAAAAAAAAGAAAAAAAACAGAACTTTGCCCACCACCCCCCCCCCACCCCTAATGTGCAAATATATAGCCCAAATTTGTTTATAAACTATTATATATTCATCCTATTTTATTTCATTAGCATTAACCAAACTAGCACTATATAAAAGAGTCTGGTTATTAGAAGAGTGCCATTTCTTCTTAGCTATCTGAATAGCCTACTCTTAATATATAAATTGACTGTCTAGCCTAGGAGAAGGAACTTAACCAACTTAAAAAGTAAACCAGGCCTATGTGATAGAATTCTGGTTTAAGAGCTTCTTGCTAAAATAGAATTTAATTAAAACAAGGAGCCTAATACCTATGCTCAGCTGGCTTACAATTTATATGGTGTTAGATTTATAAATTTTCTTTAGGCTATTTAGAAAAATAATTGGTGTAGGGGGAAAAATTCTAGCCTATTAAAATAACAAGTAGCCTAGCCTATTTATTCACTTAATTTTCTATGTTTTTTTTGATCCTTTAATTTGGTTAACAATTTATCAAAAGAACTGAAAATTCTATTTATTGATAGTCTACAATTGAAGTTAGGCCTATATATTTAACCCTTAGGGAGGAAGGGTTAACACTGTTTCCAATTTAAATGAATGAAAATTTGGATTAAGGATCAAATTTCAGTCAATATATACCAAATCATATTAGGCTATTGAGTTTCAAATAAAGTGAATACACCATTTGATGTCTTTTTTTATGCTGATTATGAATATAATAAGCATTTCTATTGGAAATGAAGGTCAATATATACGAAATCATATTATTGAGTTAGGACTAAAGTGAATACACCATTCGATGCCTTTTTTTATGCTGATTACGAATATAATAATCATTCCTATCGGAAATTCAAATTTAAGCCATTTTTGAGCTCTTGAAAATGACAAAAAATAGGGTGTAAAAAGGCTAATATAGGGTGTAAAAATGCTTAAAACATTTGTTTTAAACTTACTGTTTCATAATAAATCCTTATTTTAATCCACAAGCACTGACTTTCCATGAGTAACAAGTATATAAGTTCCAAAAATTCATTTTCCAAATATTATGTATTTTTTTCTTTCTTAACGCCGAATGTTCAAGAATGCGTTTTCGACGAAACGTCAAAAATATTAAACCAAACCTAAACTAACCAAACCTAACCTAACCAAACCTAACCTAATCCTTTAATATTTTCGACGGTTTGTCAAAAACACATTCCTGAACATTAAGCGTTAAGGAAGAAAAAAATACATAATATTTGCAAAATGAATTCTTGGAACATATATACTTGTGATTATCCAACTTACTCATGGAAAGTCAGTGCTTATGGATTAAAATAAGTATTTATTATGAAACAGTAAGTTTAAAACAAAGGTTTTAAGCCTTTTTCCATGCTATATTAGCCTTTTTACACCCTATTTTTTGTCATTTTCAAGAGCTCAAAAATGGCTTAAATTTGAATTTCCGATAGGAATGATTATTATATTCGTAATCAGCATAAAAAAAGGCATCGAATGGTGTATTCACTTTAGTCCTAACTCAATAATATGATTTGGTATATATTGACCGAAATGAATTTCAGCCCCCCCCCCTATATAGGCTATACCTAACCTAACCCTGAATTGGCATAGGCTATATAGGGGGGGGGGGCTGAAATTCATTTCCAATAGAAATGCTTATTATATTCATAATCAGCATAAAAAAAGGCATCAAATGGTATATTCACTTTATTCCTAACTCAATAATATGATTTGGTAGATATTGACCCAAATTTCAATTAGGTCTATAAAGTTAGCATAGCTAAGGCTACTTCTTACCCATCTTGATTTTCAACTCATCAAAAAATTTATGAAAATTAAAAACAGAATTTTTTTCAGAATTCAGGTAGCCTAGGTATCAATCTGACATGTAGCTTAGGCCTATTTAATCTTTAAAGCCTTAGAAATGTCAAAAGGTTAGACACAGTAGCTAAATGAGGTAAATTTCTACCAAATCATATTATTGACTTATGCATAAAGTGAATATATAGCCTAGGGGAGGGGCTGAAATTCATTTCCGATAGAAATGCTTATTATATTCATAATCAGCATAAAAAAAGGCATCGAATGGTGTATTCACTTTAGCCCTAACTCAATAATATGATTTGGTATATATTTACCCTAAATGATACCTTTCTTGGCTACATTTTTAGCCTTAGATACATTCACTTAATTTCCAAGTAAGCAAGGAGCCCCTAAACTAGAATTCTACCAAATAGGCCTGGTCTGCTTTATGAACTAGCCTAGTAAAAATCTCTTCATTTAGCCTAGCCTTGGACTATATCAACATCTACGTTACATTAGGAACACCAAAGATAGCTCAATAAAAGCTTAAAAAAATGGGCTTTTACATCTACTTTCGATATTGGACCTTGCTTGAGGCCCAAACAGACAATGGGTTTTTTAATTCTTTATATTCTTTTCTTTCTGAACTATTTGGTGAATGATGATTTGAGCCGCGTTTTCAGCCTCAGCGGGTTCGAACACGGGTTGTCCTCGTCTAGTTTCAAGTTTCTAGTTTTTCGTCTAGTTTTGCCTAGTTTCAGCGGGTTCGAAGCTTCAACCCCGTGTTTGATGCACTAGATGCACTGCTGCACAGCGCTTGATGCGATAGACGCGAACAACCCCGTGTTTAAAGACGGGTTGTTCACGGATCAGCAGGTTCGAACATAGGTTGTTCTCGTCTAGTGCATTAAGCGTTGTGCGTCAGTGCATCTTGTGTATCAAACATGGGGTTGAAGCTTCGAACTCGCTGGAACTAGACAAAACTAGACGAAAAACTAGAAACTTGAAACTGGACGAGGACAACCCGTGTTCGAACCCGCTGAGCCTGAAAACGCGGCTTTGTATTCTGTATAGGTGACCAGGGTTGCCAGAAAGTCAAACAAAAACAAGCCCAAGCCTTTGAAAAACAAGCCAAAATAAGCCCGAGCCTTTGAAAACCAAGACTGCCATCATTGTCAGTTCATAAAGTTCTAAAATTGCCAAAAGTTTTGGTGCTAAAGTCCAAAAAAATTTTGCGCATGTCGTGGCTCGCGCATACCCCAATAAGTTTAGTTGGATTAGTTCTAGATCAGTTTTTTTGTCCGGTTTTTTCAAACTTAGCACTAATCTTTCGAAACAAACACGGCAAAAAGGTGGTCCTGGTTAAATCAAACTTCGCACAAATGTCTCAAAACAAATACGGAAAAATGCGGTCCAAACTTTTTGTTAGTTACTTAACCTTTTTCAAAATCCTTATCATTTCGTCCATGACAAAATTAAAAAATTGTATTACAAAAGTGCTACAAATTGAAACAAGTGCTACAGTGCTACACATGATGAAATAGTGCTAAAATAGTTCTTTCGTGCTAAAGTCAGAAAAAGTTTTGCCCCTAATCTAATTCTACTTTTACCTTGCTTGCTAACCCTTCGTTCATCCTGTTCCACTTTCACGGAAGAACAGCGACTTATGTGATACGCCAAAAGTCATCTGTTTTTACCTGCAGTTTTATGCGTCATAATGGTGAAACAGCTGTGAACTCTTTTTATTAACTTATAGAATTTAATATGACTTATCCCAATGAATGCACTAGTAACAACCACAAGCCGAAGACATACAATATCTTTGGTTAATTATCGCATAAAAATTTTTGCTACACGTTATTTGGTACAGTTGTAACACAATATTTAAAGATAACTTTATGATTAAAGTAAGGCCTCAAAAAAAAAACGAAAAAAAACGTGAGAACGGGGTTAATACAAAAGCCTTCAAAAAAAAGACACTTAGATCCATAAGGTACTAAGAGATTTAAGACTCAAAGGAGGCTAGGATATTATCTAGATCGACTAGATCAGTTGTTTGGCCAGTTTCTTCGACTTCAAAAGCCTTATAAATATCACTATTGAAAATCAGCATACGCTTCTTAGGCTCAAACGTCGAGCAACAAGAGCCCTTGCTGACAACAATAGCCTGAACACAAGTATTGAGTTCAACATGAGCAAGAGCATACGGTTTCGGAGCTTGCTCTTAATGACATTCATCATAGAAAAGGATTGTTCCACTATCGCATTGCTAATTGGCAAACTCAACAGGGTCAATGCCTACTTGGCTAACTCACGAAAAGGAAATGCCCCAACAGCATCAAGATAAGGTAGGACAGCTATCCAGAACTGATAGTAGTCTTTGGGGATTGTTCCTCCACACACAAATTGCCAATTAACGTCCAACAGTTTCCTCCACTGATTCTCCAAGGTACTGAGATCAGTGGTAGCAACAATTCTCAATGGCAAGTCTCCAAATCGGGGTCGAAACTGAGACAAGCAAATCACAGGGGATAAAATTGTCAGCTTTAGGAGCGAATCCAGAGTAGGATGCATTTGTTTAAGCACCGCTTTAGCCGCAATTTTCAGGAACAAAAAACACCGTATTTTGATTTCGCTCTTCTAAGTGTCTGAAAATTTAGATTTGGCCAGTTCAACTAGGAACTCGTGTCCGAAATCAACTTGATCTGGCAGCAAATAATTGATTTCGAAGTCCATATTAACAATCAAAAACAATGCAGATGAACAGAGTATCCTACGCAGGAGACTTAGTATCAAACCCTGCAGGTCTTCAAAAAGACAAAATTGGTCAGCGTGTGTGTGCCGAAACAGCAAGTTGACCCTTCGAAATTTGGACAGCAAAGGCTTCAAGAACACAATGAAAATTCTGTTTTTCTCATCTTGATACATAGCGTGTAGCACTCTGGCAGTATAGCAACGTTCTTTCTCTTTGGCTGGACTGAAGTGTTTGGTGAGCTCCAAGTACTGCTCATGTATGCAAACCAGGGCATTGTACCGAGAGAGCCAACGAGTATTTGAGGGAGAAATAATACGTAAGGGTAAATTTCCATCGTCTATCAACTTAATTACATGTTGATATGTCTCCCTTCTAAAAAGGCTTACATTAAACCTTTATATGTTTCGGACATCGCATACTCAAGGTTCGAGGGGAGTTCACAGACCGCCTCAGAAATACTATTATAGACAAGCTGCTTTTTGATATCTGGGAAGAGTTAGGTTAGGAAAACTAAACTTTTAGTGATGAATGCAAGGCCAAAAACATACTCTGGGAGGGTATGGCCATTCTACTATGTAAACCTCCTTCTGATTTCTAAGTCTTGGAATTTTGACAAAACAACATTATATCTTAATTTTAAGTTTCTTTTTCTCTGGTTTTAGTTTGAAAATGCAATTCCTGTTATTAGAGTAGAATTTTAAGCCATATCAAAGGTTTTTTCCTAAATTTAGGAAATGTATTTACAGATCTTTGAAACTTCCCAAATTTGGATTGAGCAAAGTTGTAAAGCTGAAAACACTTTTTTGTACTTTTTTTAAGCAGAAGACCTATTCTGCATGGTTTCACTTTTATAAAATAAAGGTTTTTAAAGGTCATCAAAGGTCAGTGCCCTCTATTGGGGAAAGGAGTAGAGATGGGTTGGCTACTTCAAAATATCTTTCCAGGGTATACTTTAGTCTGTAAACCCATCCCAGAAAGCTTCATTTTTGTAACCTAACCCTTTCCCAAGATAGCAACAAATAGCAGGTCTAGAATTTTACCATATATAATTCAGACTATATATTTGCATCGGCTCCCATAAGGGGGAACAATGGGGGAGCGCCTTCACCTTAGTACTCTTAGCATCATTAGTTACAGTAACTGTAGTTGTAGTACTAAAAGTATGCATATAGTGCTTTCTGGATAGTTCAAAATCCCCCACAATGTACTCTAAAAGATCTAACTAATTAATATAAGTTATTCTTGAGATATTGCTTTGTCACCTTTTTGAAAATCCACATGCTCATAGTTTGTTTTGATTTAGTTCAACGTCTGCCTAAATATTTCTTGTATTTGATTACTGAGGATGTTGTTATATTCTCTTTGGACTATTGCTCTGAGGGTTGTGGGGGGGGGGGGGAGTGGTATTCTCAAAGTCATAATTTCTGGACCTTTAAACTCTGCTGAATAAAATGGCTATCTCAAAATTTTGATTGGATGTGTTTGGGAAAGTGATTGACTAATCTTAGCAGCAATACAATTCCTTGTGAGACTCTTAACGCAGAGCCATCTCAGCCATGCATAAATAAATTCCTAATGGGGAAGCGTTTCAGAATAGAAAGCGTTCCACGCGCTAAAGGAGGGCTCTTGTCTTTTTGGTGCATAGCCACGGCTGAGCCGGCGTGATTTTGGAATTTTTTGTCTGGTTCCAAACTTTCAGTCAGAATAAGCCCAAAATGAGCCTATTTAAAAAAAAGGCCCACGTTCCCGCCCCACGGCCCCCAAGCCCACTCCAAAATTCAGCCCACCCCTGACGGCTAAAACAAGCCCACGGGGCGGAAAACAAGCCCATTTTGCAACACAGTAGGTGACACTGAACTACTGAAGATCTGAAAATTAACCCTTTCAGACCTGCACACTGAAGGAGTGCTTGAAAAATTCTTAACCCTTGCAATAATAATCAACCTAAGCTTTGTTTCAACTTAATTTCAACTTCAATTATTTATTTCATTCACAAACTGAAATAGAAATGGTTACCATATGGTCACCTTAGGATAAAAAAAAAATTCATTTCACTTAATATGGAATTTCATAAAACAGTTTGCGTCTCCATTCAGATACAACCGAACCTTATATTTAACGCAGAGAATTCGGCTCCCTAGCACATTTTTCGTACCGGCAGCGTCCCTTTTCGACTGTGTCGGGTAGATGGCCGGCAGTGTCTTATCGCACCAATTCTGACGGCATGTCTGCTTCTGTAGTTTTTGTTTTTCGCTTTGTAGGAGCACTGACAGAGGGTCGACCAGCACGAGGACTATTGACAACTCCTGACACTGTCAAGGATCTGCAAATATCCATCTTGGAGTACATCAAGGACATATGCGGCTGACCCAGGTCTTCGCACTCTCGCCTATGTAGAAGCCAAGCATTGTTCACAGCTAAGTCAAGGAAATAATGCACTATCCGCATGTACCATTTCTTGGACCGTATGTCAGTGCGGTAAAGCTCCAGAAGCATATCAGACAAGTCTACGCCACTCATTGACTTGTTGTACTTACGGACAATACATGAGTGATCTACCTCTACATGGCTACGAGTACGTCCATCCCCTTTAACACTGGTATACTGGAGCTACGGCACAGAACGATGAGGCCATATGCACTGGTTTATTGGCAAACCCCTTCACAATGGAGACTTCCGTGTGCCTCTCAAATCTATAATCATAGCTTCTACGCCCTTTCTTTTTCAATGATACATCACTTTCCAAAATTACACCTTTCATACGATTCCTCCTTATCGTCCCACATCATTCAATCCCTTCATTGGTGCGTAAGGTATGAATAAGGTCAATAGATGTGTAAAAATTGTCGATGTACAGCTTGAAATTCATTCCCCGTGGCACACTGTCGATCAGTTTAAGGACAACGTCAGCACCCAGCCCAAAGGACTAGCCGGAACTGAGCCTTTTCCTGTGTAGATTTCTAGGTTATAGACAATCCCACTCACGCCCGCTCTAGTAAACACTTTAACATCCCATGAATGAGGCGTATCTTTCAAGTAATGTTTAAAACTTAGCCAACCCTTGAAGGGAATCATCTGTTCGTCTACATTTTGTCTCTCCTCTGGCGGTATTCTTTTTAGATTTTCTCTGAGCTCGTCATGCATTGGTCTGATTTTTTGCAGCTTATCATGACCAGTTTGATCAGATGGCCCTGCTAAGCTATCGTCATTGATATGAAAACACTGCCGAATCATGAACATTCTGTCACGGCTCATAGCCTCTGCGATTGGAGTGTATCGGAAAGTGCGCTCCCAGTACTCCAAGGAACCAGTTTATCTCATGCTGGGTCAGCTTTAGGGCAATCCTAGTGTTCGTTTTCCTCGTTGCGTGCAGATTGGTTTGGTCAACCAATCCAGAAACGATGCTATCTGTGATGAAAGTTCGGAGTAAATCATTGGGTAAGTGAACTTCTGTTGCTTTCGGGAGGGAAGCTTTCCATGTGATATCACGGGGCTCAATCTCTTTTTTTAGCTACTTATATTCTTTTTTGGCATCTTGGTTTTTCATTGATGCGGTGGGGACGGTTGAAGAAGAAATAGGTGACAAGCTTGTCGCTTGGATAGGAGACTGTCGAGCTTCAGTAGTGGGGAATGTATTGGCTTCTCCAGCTTCAAATTGGTCATCTACACCCGTAAAAATTCGAAACAGTTCAACATGCTGAGAGGTAAGTCTTCTGTAGGATGGTCAACCGGCTGAGCAGGCTGTAGGGTGGCATATGTAAAACTGGCACCTGGGGTTGGATTCCATAATGGATCAGACTCGTCGTCATCATCAGACATGATTTCCATCTCAGATTCGCTGTCTGGTAGCAGAACAATGTCTGCAGCTCGCTCTTGGGTGAGCTTCTCTCTTATATGTTTGCTCCTCTCCTTGAAAACATTTTCTTCCTCTTTTGTTGGTTTGGAGTTTTCACCGGAATAAGAGAGGCTCGTTGTCTCTGGAAGAGAAAATTGTGTTCAGACCAAGGGTGCATGGGTGCTTCTGCTTCGTCAAATTAGAACAATCAGAATGAAGTGCTTCACGAACAAAAAAAAAGTGAAGTAAAAGCAAGAATATAAAGCACAATCAACAAGTAAAACAAAAAAGTATATGAGAAGCATCTTCAAAAATTACCCGACTCAAAACCTAAAGTTACCATATGGTAACCGTAAAAAACCACAGAAATGGGGGGTGAAGATAAAACTAAATAAGATTCATATAAATGCAGGCTAAAAGTATAGACTTTAAGGAACAAAACAATATAATAAAAACTAAAAAAACTTACTTGCATCATTTTCATCATCGCTGTCAAAATCAGCAAATTTTCGCTTTTTAGGCATGGCAAAAAACTACTGTTTTTCTCTGATCAGCTGACGACTTACAAAGCCATCTAGGAGAATAAAAAGTATCGCAACACGAAGGGCCTTACTTGTGCTATCTGACGGTATTAAATTCGAAAGCGCTAATTGAACTACAAAAGAAACTAGGTACGTGGAAGGAACCGTTACCATATGGTTACCTACGGAATGAAAGGGTTAAGATCCAACTTCACTTTATTTTCAGGTCATTTAGTAAATCATCACCTGAAGGAGCTCCATACAGTGTGTGTTTAACTGAGCTCCTTTGATCTTAATTTATTTATCTCAACCTCTATACAGCACAATCTCCGTACAAATCAACCCACATTGAATTCAAATTCTGTTAATGGAGTGAGGGGGATGGTACCCACGGTGCAATTTTTTGGTGACAAATGGAGCTTTTTGACGTCGGCATTAATCTGTTTCGTCTTTTAATTTTCAGGTCATTTAGTGAAGCACTACTGGAACGAGCTCCATACAGTGTATGTTAAACTGAGCCCCAAATTAGGCAACTTGATTTAAAGAGAGTAGGTGTAAATTGCAATTGGTTTGAGTTGAATCGGGGTTGAGTTGCTTGAAGGTTCAGTTAAATCGGGGTTAGGTTAAACGGGGATTGACTTTAAAGGTGGGGGTTCAGCTATAAGTGTTGGGATTCACGGGGTTTTGTTAAACAATAGCTTTACTGTCCGGGAACCTAAGTTACAAGACATTTTCACGGTCAGTGGGTTAGTGTTGTCACTTCCGACCAACTTGTTACGTTTTTGTATCATTTTTCTTACTAAGTGGCCTTTCACACGGGGCTTAGTCGTAGTCGTTGTCGTGACTACCACTTGGAAAAAACTTTCCGTTCACACGTCTCTCAGTTTCTCAGTCCCAGGCGTAGTAATAATTCAATTTGGATCAACTCACCAGGAACTAGCACTAGGTTTCAATCAGTTACATCGAAGATTAGTGGCAAGAAATTTGACAGGAATCTATCAACAAGTGAAATGACATCATTTTTATACAATCTGAAAAAGGGTTATGCCAGCTTCGCCTTTCACTGAGACTATCTATCTTGGCTTTTCTAAGTATGCATCCCATTTGTATTAGTAAATGCATCTCATAAAGGCTTGGATGTTACTTTTGAGCAAGTGACCGCCCAATCATCTCCAAGGGGTTTTGCTTCTTCGAAGTATTATTGTATTTTTTCTTTGTCTTATCATATAGAAACCTTTTGTTCTCACCATGCACAATAAGTTCTTCCAAAAAAAATTAACTCTTGTGCCATTCCATGTCTGTATTAATTACTCACCCTTCATTCCTATCAAATTTCTTGAAACTAATCTTTGGAAAAACACAATTTTGCTTTCTTTTTTATTCATAATTCAAATCAGAACTACTCTTAAAAGTCTCAATTTGTTTATTTCTCATCGATTGAAAATCAAACCTGGTCATATAAGGATTGGAAAAAAATATTAATAGTGCTAAAAACTAGCAAAACAAGGAACACAAAAATACAGAATCTTAAACAGAATACTGGAACAGAATCTATCAGCTGAATGTAATGATGTAAATGTAAAGTCAACCCATTTATTCCCTAATATCATTTTTTTAATATCTCAATCGTCTTTTTGCACATTTGTAGCCTTGTTTGTCACCTTTTGGGATTGGAAAACCGATCCCTTATTCCTCAGAACAGATATTTCAATATCATCTGAATTTTTTCAAAAGTTTACATTTAGCTATTCGCTAAATGCAACAAATCTTTCCTGAAGCCTATTGCTGACTCAGGCGGGAGCGAGGGTCAAGGTAACATAGGAAATCGGTTAGCGCAAAGCAACGAGGTGAAGGGGTGTAGGCAAGGCTAAGATTCAAAACTAAAAAGATAATGGATAACGCACTGCGGGGTGAACTTAAGGAGTGGCGCCCCTCGAGGAAATTATAGCCTAGTAAACAACACAATATTTTGACTGGATTCTGAAAAATGGACAATTTTAGAGAAGAATAGCGCAGTTTTAAGAAATATAAAGGATAATACGTTAACCAAGTTTTCACTCTAGATTAATAATTGAGAAGTGTCTGAGTCATCGAACACCTTTAGTCCTCAGTTTCATAGACTATGAGAAAACCTTTGATTCAGCGGACAGAAGAGCTTTAACGAAGGTATGGTATACCAGACAAATACATTAAAGTGATTAGTGCTAAATACGAGAATAATACTGCTGCAGTTAAAGATAGAAAATGAGGTTGATATTGAGAAATATCATGAGCTGAATATCATACCATAGCTGAATATGAGAAACAATTGAAACTTAAGAAAATTGAAAAAAATAATTCATAGCCCTTGAGAAATTCGGGTTTTTAGCCCCTAAGCCTGGCCAGTTGTTGAAATAAATGTTCAGTATAAAAATTGACCTTATAACAGCGGCTCCCAGCCAATTTGGGTCCGTGTCCCACCTAGGCATGTCTAAAATTTTGTTGCCCCTTTGTGATATATAAATCTTGTTCTTAAAACCTTACGTGTTTTGACCTGAAATAAGCTTAAAAGGCCATTAAGTTGGTATCTCATTAAAATATTCGTTTTGTCTATCCAGAAAATATCTGTTAAATAGTCATTTCCTATAAAATCAAGCATGCAGACTCCAAATCTTAATTCAGATGTTCATTCTTTCGTACCCTAAATTCCATTTCCACCCCAAGAGGGCAAGAAAAAGGAGTTAATTAAAATGTTGTTAAATTGTGGTTGTTGGAAGGTTTATGGTCGTTTCCTATGAAACAAATGGTGGCAAATTCGAAAATGAAACTAATAACTTAATTTTATGTAGTCAAGTACCTCATATTACCTAAGGCGGCTATGAAAGTTGACCTACATGAGCTGGTTATTTTAATCATTTGTCGGTCGATTCACTATTTCCTATCAAGCTAGGAATGGTGCCTTAGAATATGAGTCTCGAGCAGTTTAATTTCAAACCGGTATTCCAGACTCCCCCTCTAGTTTGAGCTGTCCATTCTTTAGTGCCATGGGTGATCTAATCAATAGAGCCTTCTAATATAGCACTTGCTAGATTTGTACTCATATAGTACTTGGACTAGTACATCCGGACCAGTATACTAGTTTTGCATACTAGTACATTTTGATCTAGCAATTGCAAGATGGAGTAAGTGCATAGTACTTACTACCTCATCCGGGAAAGCCGAATATTCGCTTTATGCCAAAGCGATATCTCCTGTGTTTATTCTACACTTATACATGCTAACGAGCGCTCTAGTCAAGCTAGAAAAAACCTAGTCATTACTTTTGACCAACCACTTTACTGGAAGGCTAAGTTTATGGTGGATTCTGAGCCTGTAACAAGTACTTTAAGAAATAATAATTGTTGTCCTAGGTGACTTTCACACACGTATGAGTCTGCTAGGACCCAATGACTTCTCTATGGCTGACTTGGGATTTTTGAAAATCCTAAGTCAATTATCCGTGCCTAACACTTGGCATAGTTACAAGGCAAAGGTGTCTCTCGTGTTGTGCGAATCCATGGTCTGTTGGAGGTAGCCCTTTATCTTAATCTTTTATCATTAGAAGTGAATAGCAAAGCGTTTCATAGCAATGAAAGGATACCAAAGCCCCTTGGAAATGTAAAAGAAACGTGCAAGTCGCTCCTTGAAGGAGAAACCATCGACGAAACGCAGTTGTCGGAAGCAGCAGAGCTTATCCGTGAAATAGTTCAAAGTGTAAAGAACGATTATCTGAGTCCACAGCTGTCCGTCTTTAGTTTCAGCATCCGGAACTGCTTGGAATCCTGAGAAAGAACCTAAGAGCTGAACGAACTGGCCACCTTAATCTTCATTTACCATTATTGTTAGAAATGCTTCCATATTTTGCTGCTTCCAGTCATAATCTTTGCAAGAACTCTTCTTAGCTGTTCGTGCAGTCGATTTTTCAGTTGAGGAAAGACATATCAAAGTAGTACAGAACATACCCTAGGTTACGTGCACACACGTAACCTAGTCTAAATTAACCTTAAAATTATAATTAATCTGTAACTTATTTCTTTTTTATTGAGAAAATTAAGAAGAGAACTTGAACTTTTCTTCATTTTGTTGAGAAAATTTAGAATTAAAGTGGAATTTTTTATCTTAATGGAGAATAGTCACAAGCAACGTATAACTTTTTCTATATTCTACGGAAAAATTTAGAACAAAACTTTAAATTTTTATGTCTTCGGGAAATTAAGAACTGAAGTGGAAGCTTTTTTTTAAAATCAAATATTTTTAATAAGACTAGATGTGTTTTAAACATGGACGTTCTTATTTCTGAAAACTAAAGCCCAACTATATTTAAAAAAAAAATCAAATATTATTAATAAAATCACATGTATTTTAAACATGGGTGTTCTTATTTCTGAAAACTAAAACCCAACTTTATTAAAAAGTAAAATATTATTAATAGAATCACATGTATTTTAAATGTGGGTGTTCTTATTTCCGAAAACTAAAACCCAATTTTATTAAAATTTCAAATATTATTAATAAAATCATATGGTTCATATGTGAATCTTTGGCTAGAAAAAGCTTAGGTTTGGATTGAAAAAAAAGCCATTTCCGTAAAAATATAAAGCTTTTTTGATCGTAAACTCTAGTCATACTTTGATTGTGAATATTCTTCATAAAAAAGTTCCTCTTTAATTCTGAGTTTTTCTCAATGAAGTGAATAAAAATTCAAGTTTTCTTCTGCATTTTCTCAAAGAAAAAAAGTTACAGATCAATTCTAATTTTTTCCAAAGAAAATAAAAAAAGGTTCCAGTTCAGTTCTGAATTTTCTCAAAGATGTGAAATATTTAAAGTTCTATTCTAAATTTTTCGTAGAAGAATGAAAAAAGCTATGCTTCGATTCTGAATAATCTCCATGAATAGAAAAAGGCCCCGACTTAATTCTGAGTTTTCTCAGAGAAGTGAAGAAAGTTCAAGCTCTCTTCTGAATTTTTCCCCAAAGAAGAGAAAAAGTTCCACTTTAATTCCGAGTTTTCTCACCAAAGTGAAGAATAGTTTAAGTTCTCTTCTGAATTTTCTCAAGCTGTTAGTACATGTAGTATTATCATGTTTTTGCAAGCCTTCTTACTATACCTTCAATATTTTCAGATATTTTCATGATAAAACGTACCCATAAGCATACTCAATTCAAAAATCAAATTAACCCATTCGAACAACAGACGTGATGATAAAAAGTTCCACTTTCATTCTATTTTTCTCAATGAAGTGAATAAAAGTTCAAGTTCTCTTCTGAATTTTCTCAAAGAAAAACAAATTACAGATCAATTCTAATTTTTTCCAAAGAAAAATAAAAAAGTTCCAGTTCAGTTCTGAATTTTCTCAAAGACGTATAAAAATCTAAATTTCTGTCCTAAATTTTTCGAAAAAGATTGAAAAAACTTATGCTTCGATTCTGACTATTCTCCATGAATAGAAGGAGACCCCGATTTAATTCTGAGTTTTCTTAAAGAAGTGAAGAAAAGTTTAAGTTCTCTTCTGAGTTTTCTCAAGTTGTTAGTACTAGTAGTATTATCATGTTTTTGCAAGCCTTTCTTACAATACCTTCAACATTTTCATATATTTTCATGAAAAAACGTACCCATAAGCTTACTCAATTCAAACATCCCATTAACCCATTCGAACAACAGACGTAATGATAAAAAGTTCCACTTTCATTCTAAGTTTTTCTCAATGAAGTGAATAAAAGTTCAAGTTCTTTTCTGAATTTTCTCAAAGAAAAAAAAATTACAGATCAATTCTAATTTTTTCCAAAGAAAAATAAAAAAGTGCCAGTTCAGTTCTGAATTTTCTCAAAGACGTATAAAAATCTAAAGTTCTGTTCTAAATTTTTCGTAATTTAGAAGACGTGATGATAAAAAGTTCCACTTTAATTCTGAGTTTTTCTCAATGAAGTGAATAAAAGTTCAAGTTCTCTTCTGAATTTTCTCAAAGAAAATAAAAGTTACAGATCAATTCTAATTTTTCCTAAGAAAAATAAAAAAGTTCCAGTTCAGTTCTGAATGTTCTCAAAGACATGCAAAAATTTAAACTTCTGTTCTAAATTTTTCGTAGAAGATTGAAAAAAATTATACTTCGATTCTGAATATTCTCCATGAATAGAAACGGCCCCGATTTAATTCTGAGTTTTCTCAAAGAAGTAAAGAAAGTTCAAGTTCTCTTCTGAATTTTTCCCCAGAGAAGAGAAAAAGTTCTACTTTAATTCCGGGTTCACTCCCCAAAGTGATGAAAAGTTTAAGTTCTCTTCTGAATTTTCTCAAAGAAAAGAAAAAAGTTACAATTCAATTCTAATTTTTCCAAAGAAAATAGAAAAGGTTCCACTTCAGTTCTTAATTTTCTCAAAGACAAGAGAGTTGTTAGTAGTAGTTCTATTTTCATGTTTATTGGAATACATTTATACTATACCTTAAACATTTTCAGATATTTTCTTGATAAAACGTGTCTGTATTGACCTCAAGTGTCTTTTTGTCACAGTGAGTTGTTACTAGTAGCTCTATTTCATGTTTTTTGCAAACCATTTGTACTATATCTTAAAAATTTTCAGATACTTTCTTGATAAGACAGTAGTTGTATTGGCCTGAGGTGTCCTTATGTTGCAGCGAGTTGCTAGTAGTAGCAGTAGTATTTCATGTTTTTGTGGTAAAGCTTTCTAATTTAGTTAATTATTAATTGAGTAAAAATATATTAAGACAAAAAAACAAAGTTTCAAAATACCACTTTTTAAGATAAAGATACAAATCGTGGAATGTGTGGGCTTGGAGGGAACTTGCTCAATAACCAATTTCCTGGCTAAATGTGTCAATGTACCGGAAGGACGTGGTTAGTTTTTCGTATATATACCCCAATTTTTGAGACTGGAGGCAGACCTTTTGACTTGCCGGGTGAACCTCTGCCCGTTTATTTTCTCATTAGAAATACCTTGGGATTTTGTCTTATCATTGTAAGTGTCTGCATCTTATTATATATTATTGTAGTTTTTGAGACTTGTGGTCTACTTGGGACAGCCGGTCCCAGTAGAGAGTATATATCTGATTATTATTATATGTTAAATGAATAAAAGTATTGTATTTTAGACAACCTCTCTACAATCTACCTTTAGCCCCTTGAACATCACAACAACTGGTGGTCGCTGGAAAAACTGAGTCGAGAAGGCTAGATAAAAATAGTAGATTGAAATAAAATGGCTTTACCAGAGGAAAAAATGACTTCCCTATCAACAGTACTTGAAATTGCAAAAATTATACCAGAATACGCGGGAAATTCAGATGTAGATGAGTTTATGGAAAAATTAAAAATTTTCGACGAACTAACTGAATCATTTGAGGATAAGGTTAAAGAGCAATGCGTTGCAGCCAGATTAAAGGGAAGTGCCCTTAAACATTTTGAGGCAATTAAGGAAAAAGGGCCCAAGGAAATCAGAACTCTAATTGAATCTTTTAAAACAAGATTTATAGAGACAAGCATCTCCGAGAGGCTAAGAACTGAGGTAGTCACATTCGATACCTCAACTAGTATCAGGGAATATGCAGACAAAATTTGTAGATCCGTGTGTTTACAATTAGAGAAACGAGGAAATGACGAGTAAGTACAAAAAGCACAACTACATACTTTTACCCAAGGGTTACCAAAAAAGTTATTAAGACTAATATTATCGTGGAAACCTGAAAATTTAGAGCAGGCTATAATACTAGTCGAAACAGAGGTAAAAATTGACGAGGCTATGAAAAGGTTTGATCAGATGTCAATAAATAACACAGGAGCCCAAGAAAGTAAAAAATATGAAAGGGGACAGAAGAGGATGAACTTTGAAGAGCCGAATCGTGAACCAAAAAGGCACGAGGAAGGCCAATCCTTCCCACCATGGACTGACCCCTCCCCATTTGACGACCAATTCCATGGTATTAGGTCCTTAATGACTTGGAATACCAAGTATTATGGACACCCACCTCCTCCTCCTGAGGAAAATTATAGAGCAAACGGTGGCAGGTCACAAATATATAGAAATAGATGTAAACCCACGAGGAAGGGCAAATTACCAAGCAATATAGGAAAAGATTCAATTGCTATAATTTTGGCAAACCAAATCACTATGCGGCAGATTGCTGGCATAAAATACCCAAAGAAGGCCAGACGTACAAAACAAAACAGCAGTTCAGAACGCAGGGGGACAGAAATTTAGAAAGGCAGGGAACAAATAATACTTGGCAAACACCTAATAATATTCCTGAATTTAGGCCTAGAAGGCAAACGGTTAACAATACACAGGGTCAAAGTAGCAGCGCTGAAGAAAACTGGGATAATCCCAGAACTTTTTGGCCAAACAGTGGGCATTTAAACGGAGAAACCAGCCTGTAAGGGTCGACAGAGCTGTTCCCTTACAAAGACCCCTATATAGTTTAGAATGTTGTGATACAAATGCAAATAATAATAATCTACCGATTCTGCGTTGTTTTAAAATTGAGTGTTTTCAAAATTTACCATGTTTACTAGATACAGGCGCATCTAAATCATTAATTCGAGAGGAAGTTTTTAATAGGTTTCCTCCTAGTGTCAAGAATCGAGTAAGCAGATGCCAAAATACCCTAACATCAGTGACAGGGCACAAGCTGACAATTTTGGGAGAATGTCCACTAAAATTTAGTGCAGGGGATAAAGAAATAACAGTAACAGTAATAATATGCAAGCAGCTACCATTTCCTTGTATTCTAGGAGTAGATGCCATCAGAAAATATGGGATTGTATGGGAACCCATATCCAATACAATCACAATAAACCAGGCAAATGAAAATAATAGGCAAATTTGCCTAACAACAAATAACGAAAGTGAATATTCGAATTATAACCTAAAAATAAGCGGAAAAATCACAATAGAAGGGGGAACGACAGCTCAAGTTCTAGCTACATTAAATGAAAAAGAAGGAAAGGTTAAAACAATGGATGCCGTGATAGGGGGGTACACCATAAAAGAACATCCAATGATTTTCGTGGAAAATCAAGTTATAAAAATTGAAAATGGTATAACGTACTTAAAACTATCAAATCTAAGTAATAATAAAATAAAACTGAGCCAGGTAGAACTTGGATCAGTAGAAAAGATTTCAAATTCGGGAAAAAAATCTCTAAACAGTCCAGAATTAAGCGTAAACTTCACTAGCCACGAACATTTATCCTCATTAAAACCGCAACCACAAGAAGAGTATGGAATGTCGAAAACGGATTTTTTGCAAAAATTTGATTCAAAACATTTACCGGAAAACGTAAAAACTAGGGTGGAAAATATTCTTTGGGATTTTAAATGGACTTTTGCAAGACACAAAGCAGATTACGGATTAACTCACTTAATCACGCACAAGATATCAACAGAGGGCCCTCCAATCAAAAAGTCACCGTATAAAACACCTTATCATTTAAAGCCATGGCTAGAAAGCCAAATAAAAGAAATGGAAGATCAAGGAATAATTAAAGAAAGTATTAGCGATTGGTGTTTTCCATTAGTAATAGTCAGAGAAAAAGATAATACCTGGAGATTATGTATAGACTTTAGATCACTGAATGCCGTCACGATTAAAGACGTGATGAAATTACCAAGAATTGACACGATTTTAAATTCGTTAGGGGATTCAAAATATTACACTAGTTTTGATTTAATAGCAGGATATTGGCAAATCGCTTTAGATGCAGAAACTAAGCATAAGGCTACAGTAATCTTAGACGGTGGGAGAACATACACATTTGAACGTATGCCATTTGGCTTATCATTTAGTCCAAATTGTTTTAGTCGCCTAATGAATTTGGTGTTAAAAGATAACGAACCAGGAAGGAAAAAAATATACCTTGGCTTATTTAGATGATGTAATTCTGTTTAATGAAAACTTGGAAGACCACTTGGTCGGACTTAGAAAAATACTGGAAAAGTTTGAAAAGCAGGCTTAAAATTAAAACCAGAAAAGTTAAAAATAGTAGTACCAAAATTACTATTTCTTGGACACCTGATAAACCAAGGTACTATTTCACCAAATCCAGAAAAATTTACAGTCATAGAAAATTTACAGCCTCCTAAAGATAAAAAAAGCTGCAGATCAGTTTGTGGGTTTTTAAGCTATTTCAGACGATATATTAAAAATTATGCCACAATAGCACAACTTTTGACGAACCTTTTCAAGAAATCGGGTAAATTTGAATTTCCAGCGGAAGCAAAACAAGCACTAAATGAAATAAAAAGGCAATTATTACTGGCACCAATACTATAACTACCAGATTTGTCACAAGACTTCTGTTTGCAAACAGATGCTTCGGGGTACGGTATCGGGGCCATATTATTAAACATAAATTCTGAAGGAGTAGAATCGATAGTTCAATACGCCAGTAGGTCACTGACGGAAGCAGAAAAAAAATACTCGACAGTTGAAAGGGAGTGTTTAGCAGTTGTAGTATTTACAGAATATTTTCGACAATTTTTACTTGGAAAAAAATTTATTTTACGAGTAGACCAAAAAACATTAGTTTGGCTACATACGATGCAAAATACTTCAGCCCGGCTAACACGGTGGATACTACGTCTGCAAGCATATTCATATACCCCAATATATATAAAGGCCGTACGAATATTTTACAAGACTATTTGTCACGAAATCCAGATAAGAAAGAAAATGTGATAGCAACCATCAAGAACGAACTGGAAGGGGTAGAAATACTGTCTAATGAAAATATTTCGAAGCATCAAAATAAAGATGATTTTTGTTTAGCAATGAAATCCTTTTTATGAAAAGGAACGGAACTGCCAGAGCACTTTAAACATTTTTTAAAGGACTTAGATAATTTTGATCTGGACGAAAGTAAAAATCTTCTAGTAAGATACCATAGACCATCACAAGAATATAGAAAAAACGACTTAAAAATTATTCCAGTAATTCCAAAATCTCTGGAAGGAGAAGTTTTACAGATGGCACATGCAACGATTGGCTGTCACATGGGAGAAGCAAAACTATGGGGAGACTGAAGGGAAATTTTTATTTTCCAAAAATGTACTCAAAAGTAAAAGTTTTTATGCAAAGCTGCCAAGAGTGTGCCAAGCAAAAGTCGCCACCAAAGAACCCTAGGGATGAATTAGGTCAATACCCCACCCCTTCAGGGATAGGAAAAATAATGTCAATAGACATTTGGGGATCCGGGGGAAGTTTACCAGTTTCCAGGAAAGGAAACAGGTGCGTACTAACCATAGTCGACCATTTTAATTCATATTTATACGCTTTTCCAATTAAAGACGAAAAGACAAAAACCATTGCGAAAGTTTTGGTCAATCGCCTATTTCTGGAAAACGGGATTTTCCCTAGAGTTTTAGTTAGCGACAATGGACCATGTTCTAGAGCCAAATTATTAGACGAAATTACAGAATATCTGAGGGTTAGACGATGGTTTACCTCGTCTTATATGGCAGCAGCTAATGGGAAGGTTGAACGTAAGCATAGGGAATTAGCTTACATGCTGGGAATACATGCAAGAGAGGAAAATGAAAATTGGGATGAACATTTACCATTTATAGTCTTTGCAATAAATACGGCTTTTTCACGTACCTTAAAAGAAACGCCATTTTTTTGCAACATATAAGAGATCCCCGAATTTGTTTGGATGAAATACAAAATGACAGAATATATTACAACCTAGACCAATATAAGCAAGAGATGGTAATGCGAATGAAAAAAGCTATGGAACAAGTTAAAGACAATCTGTAAGATGCGAAAACAGAACAAAAAGACAAATATGACAGAACAAGCAAAAATAAAACGAGTTACTGTTTAGGAGATTTGGTTTATGTTTACAAAACAAATCTGGAAGGAACAAAAAAGTTAAAACCGAAAAGGGATGGACCCTACAGGATTATAAAAATTCTAACAAATAACTTAACATATGCTCTAAAGCATCAGCATAAGGAAAAGGAAGAAATAGTGCACCATAATAGAATGAAAAAGGGATATTTTTCAAAACCGTGGAAACCGTGAGCCTATACTTTCAGAAGAAGAAATAGAAGACACGATCTCACCAGTATATATCAGAAGACCATATGAATTTTATGACCTTTTTAACGACCACAACAGTTGGGAGAAGTGGAAGGAATATTTAGCCCAGTTTTGGCTGCAAACTTTCCACAACAAACAAGAGAAAAAAGGAAAAGTTCAATGTTCATCGGTACTAGCGATGAAAGCGACAGAGAAGAGCCTCAAACACAACCTACTGGTTTAAGACATAATAAACCAGAGGTTAAATCCAAAGAGGAAGAAAAATTGGAAGAAACCAAAGAATTATCTGATTTTCATACGCTAGACTCACCTACAGTCTTAGCGCAAAAATGGCTTTTGGAACAAACGCCATCTACCAGACGCGAGCTAACAGAATGTGACACCGAAAATTCTTCTACAGAAACCGATATAGCTAAACCTGGGCCATCTTCAAGAAAACTTTCTTTGAGAGAAAAACTATGGAGAACAGTAAAGAAACCAAAGGGGCAGCAAGAAGTTCCTTTGTCAGCAGCACAAGTTGCTAAAGCACTTATGAAAAAGGCCAAAAATCAAGACAAACAAAGATTAAAGATATTTGACGAGGCAACAAAACAGCACTCGGACTCAGAGCCTTGTAAGCCACACTATAGAGACCACGGAAAAACTTGCCAATATTATAAAGAAGAAAAGCAAAAATTTGGGGTTCAAAACTCGGACCAGGAAACGGAGAAAGGCAGAACAAGCGCAGCCCCCAGCAGATTAATATTTGAATAAAACAATAATAACAAAAAAAATATTAAATAAAAATCAAACGAGTATAAAAGCCACTAAAGATATATCTATATTTTCTTTTTTAATCGGTATATAAATAACATCAAGTTTTCCTTCAAATATATATCGCCAGTAAAAATTATGACCGTCACATTCTAACGCTAAATTATTAGCTCGGATCTGAAGTGACATCATAGGTTCCCGCAAAATTTTGTTTCCGATACGAGATAAGACTTCACGAGCGGTGAAATGTCAAGACTTGTCAAAACGAATTAGGCTTCGCTTCAAAAATAAAAAATAAAGGGAAATAAGTAAGGCCACGTAATTTTTGAAAGGGTGTAGTGAACCTAATTAAATTATACATATTTAGAATCAGCATTAAAAGGCAATTCTTTTGATATGTATATTGAAAAATTTATTTCTGGGGGGACAATTTAAAAAAAATAAAAAAATAAAACACGAAGGAGGTAGTTTACTGAAATGGGGTCATTGGAAGCTAGCAATTTGGAGTGAGCTCATCACTGCTGGTCTCTCGTTGTTAAGTACATGCAAAGCATCTACTGACCTTTGACTCTTTGAGGTGACACTTTCAGTCAAATTTGAAAAAAATTGTTTTGGAGAAATTTAAAATAATTATAATGGGAAAGGCAGCAAGAGTTTACATTAAGTGGCCACTACATGTACAAGCTAGCTGTAATCTTGTTATAAATAGTAAAAGATATAATAAATTAAGCACTTACCAATAAGGAAGATATGTATAAACAAGAAGCCGTAGATAAAAATGGGTCACAATTTAAAAGTATAGCACAGCGTAAAGCAAAGTTTTTCACGGGTATAATTAATTTCACATATTAAATAAATTCACAACAATCCATTAAGAGAAATAACAGGGCGAGGACATTGCAGGTGAAAAACACCAATGACAGGACCGTTTGCATTTAAAAACTAAACTGCTAAACGTCTTGTCATTGGGGGTATCCACCAAACTAATCAAATTGATATTAGAAACATCAGTCAAACTAGAGAAGGGTTGGGCTGAGTTTTAGTGTAAAACCCTTATTGCTAAAATAAATAGCAAGAGGAAAGGTTTTACACTGTCACTAAACCCATAAGCTCGTAGAACAAGGTAATAGTCAAAACATCACAAAAGGGGCAAATTACACCCAATGACTGTATAAAACTAAGGCACAAATTAAACTGAGGATAATTCCATTCCAGACACGAATAATATAAAAAAAATTATACGGAAACCACAAAAGATAACCCCTATCTCTAAGCAATTTTTGGCATGACATAGGCACTAATTTTTGGTAAAAATACCACAGACAGAAATATGTGTCTACGATGAAAACCACACAATTTTTTGGGAATCAAGGATATCGTAAAAACGTACATTTTTATGAATAAATAAGAACTAGAAATTTCGGGGCAAAACTTAATTAAAAGTGTTTAAAAAAAATTAGCTGAATACTACATTACTTTTCTAACACCAAAAACTTTCGAAAGAAAAAAAATTTAAATAATTTCAAAAAAATACAAGTTGCAAAAATTAGACAACCCCCCCCCAACCTCTTAGAAATATGGAGACAATGAATTTGATCATAAAGGGCAATCAGCATAAAAACTTGTTAAGGTTATTGAAAAAGAACATGGAATATATAAATATAGGCTTAAAAAAAGACATATTTTACTGAAAAAGCGGAAAAAGACTTGAAAAAACCCTTAGGCTCCATTGAAATATTGAATCAAAAAAAAGAGAAGGGTTCAAGTTGAAAATATAGACAGACGAAACTAAAAGGAAAATAAACTCAATGAAGTCAGTTAAACTCTGTTAGACGCACTGATTGAACTTGCCGAACGAACTAGTAGGAAAATTGTATTAAATAAGTACAAATAAGTAGCATTAATACTACAGAGCCACCGTTACATTGGTAAACGCGGGCCGAGATTAATAAAAATATTGGAGAAATGCTCAAAGTAGTCAAGAAAAGAAATTTGGCTCTCTTATGTGGAAGTCGTTTTCAGAAAAATGACTAGCATGACATAGAAAATTGAAAGTAAGGCACATAATAGCCTTAAGAACTTGAAGTTGAAACCTAAGACAAGACCACTAAAAGTTGGGAAGTTAAAGTGAAAATAGTCATTGTTACTTGTATGTCAAAAACTGAATTACTATGTGCCATGAAGGCCAGGTATTTTCGGCAGAAGGACCACTTTTTCTGGAAGAAAGAATAGCCCAAGAAAAAATTGTAGCCACAAATTATTAAAATTAATTATTTTGTGTGCAGGTTCATAATAGTCTTTTTAGCTCTAGCCCATGACAAGAGGACCTGGAAACGTTATAAGGAGCTATCAGAAGGCAGTCCTGGTAAGCAAACCTTCAGAGTACAGGCAAAGTCATTTATTAATGGCATAACAGGCACAAGGTGAACAGCAAAAAATTTTTTTTTAGCTTATCAGATATAAACTGAAAATAAAGCCTAAAGCCAAAAAGACATTAAAGCTGAAAAAAAGAGAGATTACAGACAAAAACGTTATAAAACTGTCTAAAGTACCTAGAAATTCGAAAAGAATTGAAAAGCTTAAAAGTCTGAATAGACAAACAGGCTTATAAGATAATGACAATTAATGACACAAGTGGGTTCGAAATAGAACCAAAGTTTTAAAACAAAATGTATGTAGTCGTATATGAGAAAAGTTATATAGTTGTAACAAATGTAATTGAGAAAATATCTACTGTTATAAATACTAGTCTATACCGTGTTTTGTTTTAAAAATGCTTTAAGTTTTAACCAATAGTATAATAACATATCTAGTTTTTATAACATATCTAGTTATATATACGCTGTTTTAATTTACTTTAAATTTTAACTAGTGATGTAATGTTATATGTAAATGTTTGACCTCGAGTCAAAGTATTAATAATTTTTTTTATTGTAAAATAATCTGTTTAGTATTAAGTTTGAAAGAATAATCCAGCAGGGAACATAATGTTTCGATTTAAGCGGGATATTGTTTTTAGAGTAATTAAAAAGTGGAGAAAGTAATTAAAAGTCGTTTACTTTTGAATGCATTGATATATACGAAAATTGAGTGGTTCATTCTGCTATATATTTAAAAATATATGCTTTACATGTATACTAATGTGGATATTTATTTTAGATACAGCATTAGCTATTTTTTTTGGAAATCAAATTTTTCGTAGCATCTTTTCGGATCCATTTTTCCTTCCATCATATTTTGACACATTTTTGGAAAGTAGCAAATTTCAAAGCCAGATCAAATATATCATCGGAAACCAAACCATACTTGATCAACTGATATTTGGAAACTATAGCAGAAATACAAACTTCACTACAAGTTCATCAAAAGTGAGATAAAATCAGAACTTAATTTAGGCCTAGAAAATGTGCTACATAGCACAATGGCTTATGTTATTGAAGTATGTGAAAATGCTTTGTGCTGGAAAAATATGTGAAAATTTTAAAATCAAAATGTTATGTGTAATTTACCCAAGGCATTTCTAAAACGAAATATAAACGGAAATATCAACCACACGGTAATATCAACCACGAAATCAACCCATCACACAGATAAATTAAATTATTAATGGGAATTAAATTTAAACAAAAAGAAAAAATTCATAAAACTTTTCTAATATAAATCCATTTTAAGCAAAACCACTAATATTATGTTTAAGCCGCTTGGGGTCAAGTAAAACAGAAGATGCATATGAAGAGGGTAAAAGAGCAATTGTCAGTCCTAGAGACAGAGAAAGAGAAACAAGGATGAATTTCAAATTGAAATCCTTCGACAAAAAAAGACCATGGCCAATATTGGACCAGAAACATAACCCTAAGGAAACTCATTGAGGGTAGATGCACATAATGACCCAAACATGGCAGCATAATAGCTGTAAACGAAATTCAGTTGTTTTAAAAGTAAAATATTGAGAATTGGGACAATTCTTCTTTAAATGGGGAGTATTTTGGTAAAGCTTTCAAATTTAGTTAATTATTAATTGAGTAAAAATATATTAAGACGCAAAAACAAAGTTTCAAAATACCACTTTTTAAGATAAAGATACAAATCGTGGAATGTGTGGGCTTGGAGGGAACTTGCTCAATAACCAATTTCCTGGCTAAATGCGTCAATGTACCGGAAGGACATGGTTAGTTTTTCGTATGTATACCCCAATTTTTGAGACCTTTTGACTTGCCGGGTGAACCTCTGCCCGTTTATTTTCTCATTAGAAATACCTTGGGATTTTGTCTTATCATTGTAAGTGTCTGTATCTTATTATATATCATTGTAGTTTTTGAGACTTGTGGTCTACTTGGGACAGCCGGTCCCAGTAGGGAGTATATATCTGATTATTATTATATGTTAAATGAATAAAAGTATTGTATTTTAGACAACCTCTCTACAATCTACCTTTAGCCCTCGAACATACCTAGTCGGTACGCTTCAGTAGTTCGGTCATAGCCTAAGGCACGCTACCAAAGTTTAACTACCTTAGGGCCAGAGTTTATCTCCCCTCTAAAAGGAAATTAAAGGCATCTACGACTACAACCACCCAATACCATAGAAAAACACTTCACAACATTTTTGCATGTCATTCATGCTATAATCCATAAATTTTCTAATATTTTCTCGAAAAAACGTACTTTTGTTGACCTCAGATGGCTTAGTAGTGCAGTAAGTTGTTATTACTAGTAGTAGTATCATGTTTTTGCAAGCCTTTCTTGCTATACCTTCAACATTTTCAGATATTTTCATAATAAAACGTATCTGTATTGACCTCAGGTGACTTTATGTCACAGTGAGTTGTTAGTAGTAGTTCTATTTTCATGTTTATTGCAATCCATTTGTACTATACCTTAAACATTTTCAGATATTTTCTTGATAAAAAGTAGCTGTATTGGCCTCAGGTGTCCTTATGTTGCAGCGAGTTGCTAGTAGTAGTAGTAGTATTTCATGTTTTGCCTGTCATTCATACTATAATCTATAAATTTTCTAGTATTTTCTTGATAAAACGTAATTTTGTTGACCTCAGATGGCTTAGTAGCACAGTAAGTTGTTAGTACTAGTAGTAGTATCATGTTTTTGCAAGCCTTTCTTGCTATACCTTCAACATTTTCAGATATTTTCATGATAAAACGTACCCATTCGAACAAAACCCCTATGCCTTCCCAAAACCCCTATGCCTTCCCAAGGTCAGAACATAATTTGCACTTTACTGAAAAAAATACAAATGAATGTGCATTGTCAGTTTAATATACATATACTGATATTTAGTAATCAAAATGTTAATATTATTTGATTTATTAAAGTTATAAAATTAAAAACATTTATATTTTACATTTAAAAATGTAATAAAGGGGTAAGGTTAGGAAAATGAAACTTTCAGGGATCCACTCTTTTTCCCTCCAGAGGGTAATGACCTTTGATTACCTTTAAAAATCTGTGTGCTATAAAAGTGAAACCTTGCAAAATAGATCTTTTGCTTAAATGAAGTACAACCAAATTGTTTCCAGCTTCACAACTTTGCTCAATCCCAATTAAAGTTTTAAAGATTTTTCTCAATGGCACCAATTTTTCTCTTGGCACCACCCACCCTAGGAATGGCTCTGCCCCCAACCAGCCCCCTCCTTTCCCTAATGTGCAAATATATAGTGTTAATTGTAGCCTGTATTTCCCATGTATTTTGCCATGATTCAACCCTGTTTTAATCCGTTTACCTGTAAATCTTTGCTTTCATTCAATCCACCAAAAGGACCAAATGAGGGCAGATTGTCCCTAAGTGACCTGGGAAGGGGGAGGGGCCTTGAGAATATTTGACAGGTAATTGTAATCCCTCTTTTATTTTGTTACTTTTCTTTTATTTTGATTTGTTTTTATTTGTTTTATTTTGGATTGACAAGGTCGGAGCAGGAGGGGACACTAGACATTCCTAAAAACAGGAGAACCATATTTCTCAATTTCATACTTTGATAGTTGTTTAAAGGCTTTCCAGAGAGGGGGAGGGGCTTCGCATCCCTGGCCTCAACAGGTGGAGCTCATTTAAAGATAAATACCACCTTAAGGGAGTTAAATATCTCTAAAAACAGATCCTAGCTAAGAAAAATCATTTTCCATACCCTTAATTTTTTTTATATTAAAAAATGCCTGAAAGACAAATTGTGTTTAAAACAATAAATTGTTGAAAAAACTGGATTCGATACAGCTTTAAAGTGTTAGAATGAGAAAAAAGTTGAGATGACAAGGACATGTGCTGTGAATGAAAGGTGGCAGATATTCATAGATTTTTTATTTCAGCCCACCATGCGGGGCCAAAGGAAAGCGTCTGCGGTAAGAACTATTAAAAGTCATATTTCTTTCGGGACACAATTTGGGAAAGGAAGGATTTGTGTTCTAGATTTTTTACTCCTTCCATGAGGTTTGGAAGTTATATTTTTATGGTATTTTCATTGAAAGAAATGAAAACAAACCCCCCTCTCCCCTTCTAGATTTTGAAAAATTATTTTTTGATAAATTTGAGACAATTTCTTTCCTTATATAAAGGCAAGGTGCTGGGGCGATATTTTGTGAAAAATACTGGGGGGGGGGGGCAAAGGTAGACCAAATTTTCCTAGATAAAGTGAAAATGAAAGTGAAAATGAAAAATGAGCTATATTGTACCATAGATGCAAATAAATACTGAAGAAAATTGTAGATGGTGGAATTAATAAGAAAAATGTAGATATAAAGAATAGCTTTTATATAAGCCATTAAACATCGGTCTACGATGTTTTGGCAGCCTGCTAGCACCACCCTTGAGAAACGGCGCAAAAGTGCCATTTTTAGTGACATATGACACTTGCAGAGGATTGAATTTATAAAAATCACGTAGATATAAGAAATAGTTTTTCAAATGAGCCATTAAACATCTCTATGATGTTCTAGTAAACCGCTAGCCCTGGAAAAAAAGAAGAAAAAACGGACGACAGATCAGTGCTTCCCATGCAAAAATATTTCTTGCTGTTCAGGCCGGGGGTTGTAATTTCCCTGTACAAAGTTTTCGATTATGCTGATTCCAATGGTACACTTTTGATTTTAATATGACGTCGTTCTCGAGAGGTTTCAGTTTTTTTTTTTTTTTAATAACCATTAATTTCTTTTCGCAATAAACTTTTACTTTTAAGACGAACCGAAATAATAGTTACTATTCTCGAATCAGTTTCAGATGGCAATTTTTTTTTTAACTAGGCAGTTTTTTTCTAAACGTATTTTTTAACTTTTGGTTACTATGGGCTGGTGTTCGCTCTTTACTAGGTTGCAGCTACGGCTGCAACCATGACCAAAAGGCACTGTTTGTATGGTTACCAATAAGACATCACAGCAACATATCGAGAACGACTGGGGGTATTAAGCTGAAACTTTCGGGGCTGCTACGTTTACTACTTCTGCGCTTACAATATAAATAAGTCAAAAGAGTGTAAGTGTATATAGGTTGTCAAAGAGCATAGATAGAGTTTTTTGGAATGATACTAAGTTTTATTTTTCAGACAGTGCCTTTTGATTTAGTTTTAAAGCAAAATCTGGTTTTAAAGTATAATGGAGTTTAAAGCATACTTGGTAGACCCATAATTGGATAAACACTTAATGTAGAGAAATTTAGATTGGCACAAAGACAAACAAATTACGTCGGTCACGAAAATGAGAATGGAACCGTTAAGCCACTTAAAGAAAAAGCGGAAGCAAGTAAAAACGCGATGGCTCTAACTACAAAGAAAAAAGTTGAGTCCTTCCTAGGATTAAATAAAAAAAAAACAGTTTTTGTAACTGAAAGTAAGGAGCGATGTTAAAACTTAAAACGAACAGAAATTATTCCGTACAGGAAAGGGGCTGTCCCCTCCTCAACATCTCACTCTTTACACTAAAGTTTTTTATTGTTAAGAAAAATAGAGTTGTGAGGAAGTGAAACTTTAGCGTAAAGAGCGAGGCGTTGAGGAGGGGAGAACCCTTTTCATATACAGAATAATTTCTGTTCGTTTTAAGTTTTAACGTCGCTCCTTACTTTCAGTTAAAAAACTTTTTTTTATTTAGTTTTTTAAAGTTTTTTATTTAATCCATGTTTTGATTTTGGCTCATCGTACATGAATAATTAAAACAAAATTTGCGTATTAAATTTACTTTTATTTGGTTGAATGGCTTTTATTTGGTCAATGGCTTTTGAAACCTCTACAGTAGGGTTCTCTGATACGCTGAATCCAATGGTGTGATTTTCATTAAGGTTCTAACCCTTTTAAGGGGGTCTTTTCCCCTTTTTTCGAAAATCAGCCAAATTTTCCTTCGACCAAGTTTTTCCTTTCATTTTGTAGACAGCTAAAATTCACTGGATTTTAACTGCGCAGTATGAAGGCTGACTCATCCTTGTTAAACTTAAATAAAAAAAAACAACTTTTTTTAACTGAAAGTAAGGAACGACGTTAAAACTTAAAACGAACAGAAAATATTCCGCATATGAAGGGGCTGTCCCCTCCTCAACGCCTCGCTCTTTACGGTAAAGTTTTTTTATTGTTTGAAAAAAATAGAGTTTTGAGAAAGTCAAACTTTAGCGTAAAGAGCGAGGCGTTGAGGAGGGGACAGCCCCTTTCATATAAGGAATAATTTCTGTTCGTTTTCAGTTTTAACGTCGTTCCTTACTTTCAGTTAAATATTTTTTTTTTAATTTTGAACGTTTTTGAATTAATGCAGGTTTGGATTTTGGCTCACCGTACATGAATAATTAAAACAAAATTTGAATATTAATTTTACTTTTATTTGGTTAAATGGCTTTCTCGAAACCTGTTTAATTTTATTTACGAACGTTTTTATTAGTAATAAATATACGTAACTTACGAATTAACTTACGTAACGAACTTCTATATTCATATATTTTTAGTACGTATATTAGAGGGTTCGCCTCCTAGTCAATACCTTGCTCTTTAAGCAAGGGTTCACATTTTGTTCCAATTCTTTAAAAATGACCGCTTGATCACAAATGCCGTTAATTAGAATAAATAGCTCTTATGAAAGTACTAAATAATCTTTGGCTTAAAGAGCGAGGTATTGACTAGCTGGTGAACCCAATCATATACGTAATGTTTTCTGTCGTTTTAAGTTTTGATGTTGCTCCTTACTTTCAGTTGAAAAACTTGTTTTTTTTATATATAATTTCCCTTATTATTATTATTTATATATAATGTCCCTTCCCCCATGAGAACTTCCTTCATGGAAACATCCTCCCACAATAACCCGCGACCCACTCCCCCCCCCCCACTACCAGAAAAAATTACCCCTGAAAACGTCTGTATACTTCCCAATAACAAATACTATATATTAACATTGGGTAAAGTTCATAACTTTCAGCCCTCCCCCCGGGAATTTCGGAGGATGAAGTCATCCTAAAAGACATAGTCATCATATTTTCGACCATGTTGAACAAAATGGCTATCTCAAAATCTTGATCGGGTGACTTTGGGAAAAAAATGAGCGTGGGAAGGGGCCTAGTTGCCCTCCATTTTTTTGCCACTTAGAAAGGGCACTAGAACTTGTAATTTTCGTTCGAATGAGCCCTCCCAAGATATTCTAGGACCACAGGGTTGATACGATCACCCCTGGGGAAAAAAAAACAAAACGAACAAATAAACACGCATCCGTGATCTTTCTTCTGGCAAAAAATGCAAAATTCCACATTTTTGTAGATAGGAGCTTGAAACCTCTGTAGTAGGGTTCTCTGATAAGCTGAATATGATGGTGTGATTTTCATTGAGGTTCTATAACTTTTAGGGGGTCTGTACTCCTTTTTTCGAAAATCAGCCAAATTTTCTCAGGCGCGTAACTTTTAATAAGTAAGACTGAACTTGATGAAACTTATAAATTTGAAATCAGCTTTAAAATCTGATTCTTTTGATGCATCTATTGGTATCAAAATTCCGTTTTCTACAGTTTTGGTTACCATTGAGCCGGGTCGCTCCTTACTTACGGTTTGTTACCACGAACTGTTTGAAATGTATTTTTGGACAGCGATTTTGGTTGAAAGTGAGTGGGAGGGAAAAGGGGGAATCGATTAATTCGTTTGAGTTTGACGTTGCACCGTGTGAGGGTTTGGATTGGTTGGACTCGCAGCACCCAGGTGACTTTGCTTGTCTAGGAAGAAGAAGGGGAATAACAGGATGAATATGTCTTTATTCAGTTTATGTAGTTCGACTTGAAAACAAGTAAGATTTTATTTGCTACTTTTGACTTGGTTATTTAGCCTAGATTGATTACTAGATTGACAACTCTACAAAGAGAGCTGGTTTACAGGGTGAACCCTTTGGTAAGAAATACCGGCACTTGGGCATTATATGGGCATTTCTAAAAAGTCAAGTTTGGTTAATGCTAATGAAATAAAATAAAATAGGATGAATATATAATAGTTTCTAAACAAATTTGGGCTATATATTTGCACATCGAGGGGGGGGGGGGGGGGGTAAAGCATTGCATAAATTAAATGCATAACCTAACCTAACCTAGGTACCTCCCCCCCTAAACCCCAAAAAACAGCAGTTTAAATATCGTATACGTAATGAAAACCACGCAATGCATTCCATTACTTTATAGCGGTGTCTTGAATTAACCCGTCAAAACCGGGTTTTTCGTTACTGGTTTCCTTGTAACTGCCCATATAATGCCCAAGAACCGAAATACCTTTCCGGGAGGGAAAGCAAAGATAATCGGGGACTTTAATCTTTATGGTACCTGGGGTCAAGCAGTGTGGAACTCCAATACCACGGGTAAAGTACAGGGTTGCCACCAACTCAAAAATAAAATTCCGATTTTTCTTTAAAAAATTCTTGGAATTTTGAAAAAAATCCCGGATCACAGTGTTTAGGTTATACAACATAGGGCTGCACAGTGATGAAGTAAAAATGAAGGCGCGTAATACGCAGCACGGTGAAACGTGGTTTCTAGTTGTAACTCGCCAAAGTATCGAGAAAACGTGTCAACGCGCCCTCGTTTCATCGTTATTTGAATTTCCCGCCCATGAATTAACGTCACGCTTCGCAGACATATAGTGCGTCCAGACTATACGTTCTCTGGAAAGGTGGGATGGAAATCTGGAAAAAGGAATAGTTGTCCAGATTAGGCTGTTTTTTCAAAAACTTGGTGGTTTTTTCAAAAAATATCTGTACAGATTTATCAGCCATCATCATAAAATCTGTTTTTCTGAGCCAAAACCTATAAAAAACAAATTTAGAGCCTCCGTTAGACAATTTACCTTTTTTCTATTCAAAACCATCTTCGACAACTATTTTTATTCATCAATTATCGTGTCTAATTGTCTTCTTCTTCTGACATTGTTTTTCAAAAAGCTGACCATGCTACCACTTCCGTCCCATTTTTCAATTTTCTGACCCTCTGATTATTCCTGCCCAGGAAACGAAAAATGGGACGGAATACCTGTCTACATTCCCAGATTTTCGTCCCATTTTTCCAGAAAATGGATAGTCTGGACGCGCTAATATTCAATATTGCTTGGCAACTGGTAAAAGCTGCCTTTTATCAGGTCTTCACACGTCCCTTTCCCTTTTACCATGCCTGTTTTTCTGTTTAGCGAAATTCACACCCATCAAGAAGTGGACAGCGGAACTATCATTCATTTTATAAAAGCATCCTTTTGAAATCTCAAGGCCCGACTTCATTACCCAGATTAAATAAAAAAAACAAGTTTTTTAAACTGAAAGTAAGGAGCGACATTAAAACTTAAAACGAACAGATTTTATTCCGTATATGAAAGGGGCTGTCCCCTCCTCAACGCCTCGCTCTTTACGCTAAAGTTTTTTATTGTTTTAAAAAATAAAGTTGTGAGACAGAGTCAAACTTTAGCGTAAAGAGCGAAACGTTGAGGAGGGGACAGCCCCTTTCATATACGGAATAATTTCTGTTCGTTTTAAGTTTTAATGTCGCTCCTTACTTTCAGTTTAAAAAACTTGTTTTTTTTATTTAATTTCTGATCGTTTTTTAGTTAATGCAGCTTTTATTTGCATAAAAATTTTACTTTTCTTTTACTAAATGGATGTCTTTACAAATTAACTTACGTAACTAACTTCTATATTCGTATATTTTTCTTCTGGCAAAAAATACAAAGTTGCAGATTTTTGCAGATATGAGCTTGAAACCTATGTAATAGGGTTTTTCTGATACGCTGAATCTGACGGTGTGATTTTCATTAAAATTCTTTCACTTGTAGGGGATGTTTCCCCCCTCTTTAAAAAATCGAGTAAATTTTCTCAGGCTCGTAGCCTTTAATGAGTAATACTAAACTTAATAAAATTTATATATTTAGGATCAGCATTATAAACACATTCTTTTGATACATTTATTGACATCAAAATTTCGTTTTTAAAAGTTTCGATTACTATTGAGCCGTATCGCTTGTTTTTTTATTGTTTTTTTTTATTACGTATATGTTATTACTTATATGAAGGGGTTCTCCCCTTAGTCAATACCACGCTCTTTACGTTAAAAGTTAAAAAAAATTTTGATTCACAAACCCATGAATCACAAAGGCCGTTTAATTAGAATAGATAGCTCTTTTGAAAGCACTAAAAAAAAACTGTAGCGTAAAGAGCGAGGTATTGACTTGGGGGAGAACCCCCTCACATACGTTATAATTTCTGTTCGTTTTAAGTTCTAATATTCCTTCTTACATTTCAGTTGAAAAAACTTGTTTTTTTTTTATTTAACTTCTGATCGTTTCTTAAATAATGCTTGGAAATCCGGCGCCCCCTTCATAGAAATGTCCCTTATCCCAAAGAAACATCCTCCACGGAAATATTCTCCAGAGTAATCCCCTCCTCTAGCCCCCCCCCCCGTCCAGAAAAAATCCTTCCTGAAAATGGTTGTATACTTCCCAATAACCAATAAATAATGCTGGCAAGTCCGGCGCCCCCTTCATGGCAATTTCCCTTCCCCCATGAAAACTTCCTTCATGGAAAGATCCTTCCATATAGCCCCCGACCCTCTCCTTCCCCCACCTACCAGAAAAAATCTCCTCTGAAAAAGTCTGTATACTTCCCAATAACCAATACTATATGTTAACATTGAGTAAAGTTCATAACTTTCAGCCCTCCCCCTGGGGACTTTGGGGGATCAAGTCATCCTAAAAGACATTTTTATCATATTTTCGACCATGCTGAACAAAATGGCTATCTCAAAATTTTTATCGGGTGACTTTGGGAAAAAAATGAGCGTGGGAGGGGGCCTAGTTGCCCTCCATTTTTTTTGGTCACTTAAAAAGGGCACTAGAACTTTTAATTTCCGTTCCAATGAGCCCTCCCACGATATTCTAGGACCACTGGGTCGATACGATCACCCCTGGGAAAAAAAAAAAAAAAAAAAAAACAAACAAACAAATAAACACGCATCCGTGATCTTTCTTCTGGCAAAAAATGGAAAATTCCACATTTTTGTAGATAGGAGCTTGAAACCTCTACAGTAGGGTTCTCTGATACGCTGAATATGATGGTGTGATTTTCATTAAGGTTCTATAACTTTTAGGGGGTCTTTCCCCCTTTTTTCGAAAATCAGCCAAATTTTCTCAGGCGCGTAACTTTTGATGGGTAGCACTAAACTTGATGAAAATTATATATTTGAAATCAGCATTGAAATCTGATTCTTTTGATATATCTATTGGTATCAAAAACCCGTTTTCTAGAGTTTCGGTTACCATTGAGCCGGGTCGCTCCTTACTTACAGTTCGTTACCACGAACTGTTTGAAAACCTGAATTCCAAACGTACTAAAATCTGAGAAAATCCAAAGAATATCATTCGAACAGTCAGTTCACGGATTCTTCAGTGTACAAAATAAAGGAATCAGCTGCTTTCACACGAAAGAATCCCGAAGAAAAACAGACCCCTTTTTCCCGAATCTGGGCACTTAAAATCCAACTTTCTTGGTATTAAACCCGACCTTTGAGTATTTGAATAGAAAACTGTAAAGCAACAGTCAGAAAAACTGTTGCTACCAACTACTACTACTACTACTAACAACTCACCGCAGCACCAAGCCGCCTGCGGCCAACATAGCTACGCATGCTCCTCCTCCACCCAAATCTATTCAAAGCCTCCCTCTTTACACCCGCCCACTAAGTTCCCATTTCCTTTAAATCTTTCTTTATGACGTCCTCCCACCCCAGACGGGGACGACCTGATTTCCGTTTAGCCCTAGACGGTTGGCCAAAAAGAACAATCTTCGGCAATCTGTCAGCCTTCATCCGCAGAACATGCCCTAGCCACCTCAACCTTTCTTTCATTATAGCCCTAGAGAGCGGTATTGAACCACATTTTTCGTATAGCCTATTGTTTGAAATAAGGTCAGCCGGGTACCCAGAACAATCCTTAAGCAATTTCCCTGGAAAAATCTAGCAAATCTTCATCCGCTTTTCAGAGCGTCCATGCTTCAGAGCCATATTTGGCCACTGTCATCACTGTAGCTTCTAATATTCTAATCTTGGTTTGCAGACTTATCTTCCTATTCGTCCAAACTTTTTTTAACTGTGAAAAAAACACCCTGAGCCTTGGCTATTCTACTTTTAACATCTTCACTGCTCCCACCATCTTTACTAATAGTACTACCAAGGTAAGTGAAGCTGCCCACCTGATCTATCTTTTCATTACCCAACGTCACCTTTTCACCTTCACTTATTCCTAGCCTTAGTGACTTAGTCTTCCTAACATTAATTTTCAAACCAATTCTAGCACCCTGAACTCGCAAAACCTCTAAAACTTCATGCATTTTGCTCACACTTTCATCTAGGATGATTAAATCTTCAGCATAATCCAAGTCCAGGAGACTGTGTCCTCCCCATTTGATTTCGTGATCTCCCATTGCCTTTCCTGTGCTCTGTACAACAAAGTCCATCAAAATAATCCATATAAAGGAGGATAGAACACAACCCTGTTTAACTCCTGATTTAATACAAAACCAGCTGCTAACCTCATTTCCTACCTTAACCGCAGCGGTGCTATTCTCGTACATAGCACTAATCACTCTATTGTATTTGTCGGGTATACGATATAAGGATAAAACTTTTACCAAAGCTCTTCTATCAACAGAATCGAACGCTTCCTCATAATCTATGACACTGAGGACCAAAGGTGTTTGAAAACTCAGGCACTTCTCAATTATTAGCCTAAGAGTGAAAATTTGGTCAACACGTTCTCTACCTTTTCTAAAACCGCACTGTTCTTCTTTTAACACTTTGTCTAAGGCATCTCTCAGTCTAAAAAGTATCATATTACTAAGTAATTTACTACCTACAGAGACCAAACCAATGCCTCGATAATTACCACACTCACTTTTATCACCTTTCTTATAGAGTGGCTTCATTAAGGTTTTCCTAAAATCGTTAGGTACTTCCCCTTTTTCAAAAATCATATTCATAATCTTCAGTAACTTATTTCTAACCTCAGAGCCACCATATTTAAGAAACTCATTTACCACCCTATCAGCACCTGGAGCCTTATTATTTTTTAATCCTTTTAGTATCGTTGCTAATTCCTCCTCACAAAACAAATCTTCTTTCACATCCAATGTGTCACAAACTTTTTCATTTTCCTCTATATCTTTTCCTGCAACTCTATCTCGGTTCAGCAAATCTCAAAATGTTCGGCCCATCTCTCTTTAGTTTTTTCCTTATCGCTAATTGCGACCCCATTCCTATCTTTAACTGGGTCAATATTTTACTATTATGCCATCTAGCTGCATCTTCCAGATCCTCGGCAATTTTATCCATGAAATCTTCTTAAAGAACGTCATCCAGATAAACATTTTCAATTTTTCTTCGATTATCTGGATGCTCATCTGCGATCTTTAAAGTTTGGAACTTGAATACTGAGTGGAATATCATGCGCATGAAAGTGTCTAAATATGTTAGAAAATCTGGGGAATACGCTGATAGCGATCTTTTGAACCAATTGATTTACGTTCTTTAAACAGCACAAACATACGACTACGTATATTGAACCTAAACGATTGAAACTGGCTACAACCTATGGAAATCACAAAATGCCGGCAGAACATTTGAACACCGAACTAAAAAGACACTGGAACTGAGCTCTACTGAGCATAACAAGTTTTCCTATGGTATTTATCACTTCCACTGCTCTAGATTTCGGAATACATTCGAGACACATAAAATGATGTCAAGAACTCAAGCGAATGTTTTTGTTTTGAATTCGCCACTTGTCGTTACATTGGAGTCGAATTTTCAAAATTAAAATCTCGAGCAAAAAAGTCGTTGCCCCAGGGAAATAGCGTAAATCCAGAGGGAACAAACAAAAACCGGGAATATTCGTGATACCGTACAGAAAAAATTATTAGAAAATCAGCCAAAATTGTTGAAAATCTCTTTTTAATAAAAAAAAGTCCCGGTTCCTAGCAAAAAATCCCGGTTTTCTTCAAAACATTTTTAAAATTCTGGACACAAAAAATCCCGGACCGCAAAAAAAAATCCGGGAAACCGGGATTAATTCCGGACGGTGGCAACCCTGGTAAAATACACTTTTCAGAACCCTGACGGTTGTGGAAACCGCCAGAGACGGGAGATGTAGAAATTCGCGGCGCTTGGGAGTTGATCTGACTGCTGAGGTACAGTACTTCAAATCAAACACAAGGTTGCCAACTGGACATATTTTATGTCCAAGGGACATATTCCTGTGTGCCGGGACACAATGACATAAAAGGTCAAAAAAGGGACATATTTTAGAAATATGGGACATAAAAGGGACATTTTTGCAAGTTTATGACATAAAATTGAATATTTCCCCGCTGGATACATATCTTTGTATAAAAAAATGTAATTTTTCACCAAATCAGAATTAAAACTGCTTGTCTAGCACTAAATTTACTTAACTACTTATTTTCTACTAATTTCTTACAGACGTTATTGTTTTAAAAAAAAAAAAAAAACACTATTATTTTTCGGAGTTGCTTGCCCTTTCCCGCAGACAATTATCTGCAAATACTCTTGAAATTCTTTACAAGTTTGTATTCTATCATCTATAAACGATTTTATTTCTCCTTGCTTTTACGCTACTTGCTGACTTGACTTAAGACTCCTGCTGGTGGCCCAGCGTAGAGAGAGATGAGACTGTTTGCCTCCATTCCAAACGGTCCTGTGCAAGCGTGACTGCTTCATGGAGATCAGTACCGATCATGGAGAAGTACTGGGTAAGGCTGTCCCTTCCTCTGACCTGGGGTCATTCACGGGGGTGCTTCCAGCCATATTGAGGGGGATCAAAATTAAAAAGTATGTTTGCGGGTGCTTCTTCTGACATGCGAATTAAGTAGCCAAAACACCGTAGAGTTCTTATGATGAGCTGACGAGAGTTGGGGGTCTGATCCGTTAGTGTCAGCAATCGGGTGTTTGAGACGAAGTCGTACCACTTGATCCCTTTGATTCGTCTTAGGAAGTTGGTTTGGGTCACATCTATGGCATCACGAGCAGAAGCAGCTGCTGGCCAAGTTTCAGCACCGTAGAGAAGGACTTCCGTTACGATGGTGTTGTAGATCCGCATTTTGGTTTTTCGGCTAATGTTGGGCTTTGACCACAAGGAATGCCATAATTGAGCCATAATAGACGCAGCTTTCGCGATGAGCGACTGAACTTCTATTTCAATTTAGCTTTATCCGAGATGACAGATCCAAGTTAAGCAAAAGAGTTGACAACTTCGATAGTGTGCCCTAATACGTTGAATGATGATGAGTTGGCGGAATTTCCTGTCAGATCGATGATGGTTATTTTTGTTTTCTGTCAGCTAATATGTAGTCCAACTTTCAGGGCTTCTTCCGACAGTGTATTGAGAGCTGCCTCGAGTTCAACTGAAGAAGTGCATATCAGGGCAATATCATCTGCAAAGTCGCAATCGGCTAGGACTCTATGGTCATATTTCAGTCCGAATTGGAGCCAATTCATGGTTCGATCCATTACATAATCAATCAACGCGTGGAAAAGTTCAGGAGCAGCAACATAGCCTTGACTTACACCAGTGTCTATCTTGAATAGTGGGCTTCGGTGACCATTAACCTGGACGGAGCTTTTTGTATCACTGTAGAGCGCCTTGAACAGGTGGCAATATTTATCAGGAAGTCCCGTTCGTTTTAGTATCAGCCAAAGGGACTGTCCAGTTGGCAACCCTGTGTTTGATTTGAAGTACTGTACCTCAGCAGTCAGATTAACTCCGAAGCGCCGCGAATTTCTACGTCTCCCGTCTCTGGCGGTTTCCACAACCGTCAGGGTTCTGACAAGTGTACTTTACCAGGGTTGCCACCGTCCGGAATTAATGCGGTCGGGGATTTCTTGTGTCCGGAATTTTCAGAATGTTTTGAAGAAAACCGGTTTTTTTTGCTAAGAACCGGGATTTTTTTTTTATTAAAAAGAGGTTTTCAACAAATTTGGCTGATAGTCTACTAATTTTTTCTGTACGGTATCACGAATATTCTCGGTTTTTGTTTGTTCCCTCTAGACTTACGCTATTTCACTGGAGCAACGACTTTTTTGCTCGAGATTTTACTTTTGAAAATTCGACTCCAATGTAACGACAAGTGGCGAATTCAAAACAAAAACATTCGCTTGAGTTCTTGACATCATTTTATGTGTCTCGAATGTATTCCGAAATCTAGAGCAGTGGAAGTGATAAATACCATAGGAAAACTTGCTATGCTCAGTAGAGCTCAATTCCAGTGTCTTTTTAGTTCGGTGTTCAAATGTTCTGCCGGCATTTTGTGATTTCTATAGGTTGTAGCCAGTTTCAATCGTTTAGTTTCAATATACGTAGTCGTATGTTCGTGCTGTTTAAAGAACGTAAATCAATTGGTTCAAAAGATCGCTATCAGCGTATTCCCCAGATTTTTCTAACATTTTTAGACACTTTCATGCGCATGATATTCCACTCAGTATTCAAGTTACAAACTTTAAAGATCGCAGATGAGCATCCAGATAATCGAAGAAAAATTGAAAATGTTTATCTGGATGACGTTCTTTAAGAAGACTTCATGGATAAAATTGCCGAGGATCTGGAAGATGCAGCTAGACGGCATAATAGTAAAATATCGGCCCAGTTAAAGATAGGAATGGGGCCGCAATTAGCGATAAGGAAAAAACTAAAGAGAGATGGGCCCGACATTTTGAGAATTTGCTTAACCGAGATAGAGTTGCAGGAAAAGATATAGAGGAAAATGAAAAAGTTTGTGACACATTGGATGTGAAAGAAGATTTGTTTTGTGAGGAGGAATTAGCAGCGGTACTAAAAGGATTAAAAAATAATAAGGCTCCAGGTGCTGATAGGGTGTAAATGAGTTTCTTAAATATGGTGGCTCTGAGATTAGAAATAAGTTACTGAAGATTATGAATATGATTTTTGAAAAAGGGGAAGTACCTAACGATTTTAGGAAAACCTTAATTAAGCCACTCTATAAGAAAGGTGATAAAAGTGAGTGTGGTAATTATCGAGGCATTAAACTGGTCTCTATAGGTAGTAAATTACTTAGTAATATGATACTTTTTAGACTGAGAGATGCCGTAGACAAAGTTTTAAGAGAAGAACAGTGCTGTTTTAGAAAAGGTAGAGGATGTGTTGACCAAATTTTCACTCGTAGGCTAATAATTGAGAAGTGCCTGAGTTTTCAAACACCTTTGGTCCTCAGTGTCATAGATTATGAGCAAGCGTTCGAAAATTCGATTGAAAATTGAAAGGGTTTGTGCCCTTTTAAATAGTTGAAAGTAATTGGACGGCAATTAACCCCTCTCTCACGCCCACCATTTCCACAAACACATCTAATCAAAGTTTATAGATGTTCATTTTCTTCAACGTAGTTAAAAGTTCTGGAAATTAGGTTCTGGAAATTAGGAAACCCTTGCCCCTTGGGGCAAGGGTTATAAGTTATACTCTGGGGGCTTATAAGGTTCTGGAAAGTTCTGGAAATTAGGAAACCCTTGCCCCTCGGGGCAAGGGTTGTAAGTTATACTCTGGGGGCTTATAAGGTCTTTATAGAAAGTGTTGTCGTAGACACTTCAAAAAGGGCTCATTTGATTGGAAATTGAAAGGGCTAGTTCCCTTTTTAGTAGTCGAAACTGAATGGAGAGCACCTAACCCCCCTCTCACGCCCACCATTTCTCCAAACACATTCAATTAAAATTTTGAGAGCCATTTTGTTCAACGTAGTTGAAAGTTCTGGAAATTATGATTTTCAGGATAACAAAACCCCCAAACTCCTCAGGGCAAGGTTTGTAAGTTATGCCCTGGGGGCATGTAAGGTTTTTATAGAAAGCATTTTCGTAGAGACTTCAAAAAGGTCTCATTCCATTGGAAACTGAAAGGGCTAGTGCCTTTTTAATATTAGAAAGTGATTAGAGGGCAACTACCCCCCCCCCCCTCTCTCAAGCTCACCATTTCTAGGTCTTTGAGGATGACACTCCCCCAGAGCCCTCAGGGATAAGGCTGTAAGCTATGTCCTGGGGGTGTATAAGGTTTTTTTTTTAGAAAATTTTGTTGTAGAAACTTCAAAAAAGGCTCATTCAATTGGACATGGAAAGGGCTAGTGTCCTTTTTAATAGGCTAGTTGAAACTGATTGAACTAGTTGATTGAACTAATTGAAACTAGTTGAAACTGAAAGGGCTAGTGCCTTTTTAATAGTAGAAAGTGATTAGATGGCAACTACCCCCCCCCCTCTCTCAAGCTCACCATCTCTAGGTGTTTGAGGATGACACTCCCCCAGAGCCCTCAGGGATATGGCTGTAAGCTATGTCCTGGGGGTATAGAAGGTTTTTTTTTTAGAAAATTTTGTTGTAGAAACTTCAAAAAAGGCTCATTCAATTGGAAATGGAAAGGGCTAGTGCCCTTTTTAATAGGCTAGTTGAAACTGATTGGAGGGGCAACTAACATCGCCCACAATATCCCCAAACACATCCGATCAAAATTTTGAGATTTCTGTTGTAGAGTTGTAAGTTATAAAATTATAGTTCTTTTAAATGTTTTCACTTATAACTTTAAGAAAACAGAAATTAATTAAGATTTTAAGGAATAAATATCAGCATATGTATATTAAACTGACAATGCACATTTTTTTTCAGTAAATTCATTTGAATTTTTTTCAGTAAAGTACAAATTATATTCTGACTTTTAGAAAGCATAGGGTTTAAAACCCTACTCAGATTAATTTCTGTTCGCTTTAAGTTTGACCTATTTTAATTTCTGTTTGTTTTGGGTTTGATTTATTTATTGATACTGATCTTTGGTAGTTGTATGCTTGGTAGATTATTTGATTCTATTTTTGTTCATTTTTGGTTTAATGAAGTTCTTTACTTTTTTTCGAAAAACTTATTTTGTGCAAAAAGTTTTTTTGATTAATAATAATAAAAATACGTTTCTGTTAAGTGGAAGGTCGCTTTCTGAGAAATCAGGGACACCAGGTGTCATGTGACAAGCATGGTTGAGCTTTCAGATTATCAGAAAATATTAGTGTCGAGGTTCCAAGCTCCTATCTGCAAAAATGTATATTTTTGTATTTTTTGCCAGAAAACAGATCGCGGATGTGTCTTTATTTTTTTAATTTTCGCGGGGCTATTGATGTGGAAAATGTAGAATTTGTTTTCCCTAAATGTTTAAAAAAAATATATACAAATTCTTGAGTTCGTTTTGTGTGGCCATTCAGTGTTTGATTTAAAAAATAATGCAGAAATGATGCGCATTTATCTCGGTTTGACATGTAGAGTTTGAGAGGAAAGCAGAGACAGAAGGCAAGAGAGGCTCCGTATGGCCTTTCAAGGTATGGTTTAGAAATTAATGCTAGAAACATGTTCAGCAGAAAGAGAGCTTTCAAATGATATGCCGTTCGACAGTGTTTTCCTAAGAATAGAGGACACTCTTTTGGCGTACCCCATACCTTTATAACCGTCAAAAAAAAACATTTTTTTTTATATTGTCATATGAAATCTCATTTGAAAGTACCGGAAAAAGCAATGTCGAATAACTATGAAAGTTTTTCATGAATTTTATTATTTCTGACGTTGAGTTTATGCCTATGTTCTTACTTTTAATTAAAACATTGAAAATGGCAATAAATTTCCAAAATTTGCATCATTTGAAAGCTGTAAGCTGAAGAATGAAGAAAATAAACTACAGAAACCTAGCCCTCCCCAAATATACCCCCTTCCCCCGGGATATACCCCCTCCCTGTGGATGATATCCTCCAAGAAAATTCCCTCCATGGAAGATTTTCCGCGATGGTATTTTCCTTCTAATTTTGTTTTAGGGGGGAGAGCAAACGCCGGATCCTGATTTATCTGGCGAATATAACTTTCAATGTCTATATTAATAAACGTCTGAAAATATCCGTGGGGAATGTGAGGGAGAGACATAGGCGTACTTAGCTTCTTCTCTAGGGGGGGGGGGAGGCAATTTTGTGAGGAAGAGAGGGGGCTGAACTTACATAGGTGGTTCACAAAACCTTACATTGCAAGCAAGTTCCATCATACCTATGAAATGTTTATTAAAAAGTTATTACCAAAAATCATAAATCATCAACAAGCTTCAGCATTAATACATGTTCTTGGATTAGAGCTAAATATTTCCAAGAAATTACGGATAATTGCTTCTTGTTTGACTTTTATTCCGTCATTCCAGCTGTTTATTTCCAGCTTTTTCAACCATCTTCCTTTTATCAACTGCTTTTTTAGCCATCTACTGTTTTTTAATTATCTGCTTTTTCAACCATCTACTTTTTCAGTCATATCTAGTGTAAATTTGAAGTTCTAGGGGGGAAGCTGTTCCCCTCTGCCCCCTTCCTTATGCCCATGGGGAAAGATTTATCCGGGTTGGAATTTTTCGTGGCGAGGAAGGGGCAGGAAGGGAAAAGCAAATGCCCTCTGCTCTTCTGCGGTAGCGTAATTTCGTCAAAATCCTGTGGGGGGGGGGGAGAGTTGGAGGTAATTTTTCCAAAACAACTGAAAATGACAGTGAAAACTGAAAAATGAGCTATATAGTACCGCAAAGGTAAAGCTATACTAAAGAAAACTACTCTGTGTCTGTGGATGTTTGATTTATGCAGGTTTATCATAGTTTTGACAAGATTTTTGAAGAAACAAAATTTCAGGGGGAGAGGGGGAAAACTGGGTCATAATAAACATCTGAAGATATTAAGAGAAACGGGGGGGGGGGTTAACAGAGTGAGTATCTTCCGTGGGGGAATTTTCCGAAAGAAAACATCTAGTACCGTTCCCATATGTTTACGGATGTTAAGTCACACCCTTTGCTTTCGTCTTGTTCAAGTGTCTCCGCCTTGTTCTGTCTTTTAATATAAAATTTCTAGTGATTTTGTGGTTGATTTAGTGATTTTCTTCAATAATCTATTGATTTAGGTGCTGATTTAGTGACTTTTTTGAAGAGTCTAGTGACATTTTTTCAACAGGTGGCAACCCTGTGTAAGTGTGAAAGCTGAAAAACTAAGAAAATAAACTCTAGAAACCTAGCCCCCTAAAACACCCCCTCAGACATAGCCCCCGCAGAAAATTCATTATTAGGTAAACATTCTAATATAACACATTGTAAAAATATTTTAAGTAAAACATTAAAAATGCCAACAAATTTCAAAAACTTTCATCATTTGAAAGCAGTAAGCGTGAAACCTGAAGAGTGAATAAAATAAACTCCAGAAAACCAGCCCCTAGAAGATACCCTCTTCCACGGAAAATAACCCTCCCCTGTGGAAAATACCCTTCAAGACATTGCTCACGCAGAAAATCTGGCCCAGGAGATCCAGGAGTCAGCTCCCATAAATTACAGAATTAAATTTTTTTATCGATTTTTTGGGGGGAGGGGATTCGGGCCAAATACGGTTAGGGGCCAGCTTCCATAAGTTTTAGAATAAAACATCGTTAATATATTTTTTGGCGGGGGGTCCAGCCATGAAAGGTCAGGGGTTAGCTCCATAAAATTTGGAATTAAATATCGTTAATAATTTTTTGGGGGGTCGTGGTTGAGGATCAGGCCATGGTAGATCAGGTGTCATCTCCCACTAGTTTGCAAGAAAATATCGTTAATATTTTGTTTGGGGGGTATCGGGCCATAATGGGCCAGGGGTCAGCCCCCATAAGTTTTGGAATAAAACATATTTAATAATTCGGTTTCTCCAAAAAAAATTAAGTCAAAGCCAAATTAATAATAGTGATAATAACATTTAATCACCCACCATCTACAAAAATTCGCGATTCCTCCGCGAATCGGCACTTCAGGGCATAAGCACATTTAATGGTGGTGGTGGTTTGCTTAACAATTACTCGTCTGGTTCTAATGATCATTTCTGCAATCATAATACCAAGGTATCTCAGCTCCGATGCTCTAGGAACAGCATGATTTCCGAGAGTGACAGAATCACTTTGCGGTGCATTGTAGGTCAAAAATTCACGCTTATTATTATTGATAGACAGCCGGATAGATTGAAAGTCACTTAGGAGTCAATTCAGGTTGTCTTGTAATGTCTGTTTTGGATCTACTGAGCAGAAGGACTTCATCAGCGTATGCCAAGTAAGACAGGTCAGTACCATGCAATAGGACAGAGGGCGGGATACGGTCTAGAATCTTGGATATTGCATGTTTGAAAATAAGAAGACTAGGAACAATGCCTTGCCTCACACCTCTTCTGATTTTTGTGAAATCTAAAATTGTACCTTTTCATTTGGCCGACAAAGTCGAATTTTTGTACCAGTTTCAGAGTACTCACTATGCTCGAACTTACTCTATTGTGCAGTAGAGCATCCTTTGCTAGCATGTAATTGACACTATCGAAAGCTTTTGATATATCATTGTGCACAAATATAGAAGTGACTTATTTCTTTCCGAGGCCACAAGTACATTAGCCAGAAGGCAATGAGCCTCTGGGCACCCGAGACCTTTAAGAATTCCAAGGTGATTGTCCCCAAAGTGTCCAGTATCAAGCTCAGAGAAGATCATATTTTCAAATACTTTGTTCAAGGTGCACGAGACGGTTATGGGTCTATAAGATTTGCATTTGTTTGGATCTTTTCCTTTTTTGGCGACAGATGAAATGACCCCTTTCAGGAAAGAGTTTGGAACAAACCCCTGGAGATACAAATCTGGAAGATAAGCTGAAGTTGGAAATAGAAGCATTCAGGTAAGTGCTTGAGGTGTTTAATTCCATCCCCCCACAACTCTCAGGGCGAGGGTTGTAAGTTATGCCCTGGGGACGTATAAGGTTATTATAGAAAGGGTGGTCATACATGCTTTAGAGGGAACTCATTGGATTGGTAATCGGAAGTTCTAGTGTCCCTCTTAAGAGTCAAAGTGATCATTTTTTGGCTATAGATGAGATGACCCCTTTCAGGAAAGTGTTGGGAACAAAAGCCCTGGTAATAAGCTGAAGATGGGAATAGAGGCATCCAGGTAAGTGCTTGAGGTGTTTTATTGCAAGACAGTCACTGTTTATCCCATTCTTTTCTTTAGAAAGTACTTTTCTGACAACTAACTTGATCTTCCCAAGGGAAATGGGAGCAACACAATGCTGCCTTGAGAAACATGCACGCCAGCTGGAATCTTCCGTTTCATACTTATTGGTTATAGTAAGACTCATCTCCATACACCAAAGTACAGTAAGGGCGTCAATCATGCATTGTCAGAGAAGCACTAGATGGATAATCGTCTGATCTGATTAGGCCTAGCAACGATTTCTTATTTCCAGGGAACTGTTGGCTGATAATTCGTTACCTCTTCATTTCAGCTTTGTATTTGCGTTTTGTACTCACTTTCAGCTCGAATATAGTCCCGCGTAGTGGTTTACCACAAGCAATACAAATTTTTAGCCACGTTTTTGCATTTTGAGGACTGGAGTTCAGTGGATTCTGACCACGTCGGTTTCTCTGTTCCAATTTTGGCTCGTCTTGTAGGAACCGCTTTCGATTCGGCAAATTTCAGAGCATGAATGACTTGATGTCAATAAGAATTGAAATTAACACTACCTAAGACGTTGGAAGGGCCAGGGTAGAGTTGATGAAACTGAACTTTGATGCAGCTTAGCAACAGTGGCAACGTAAAGGGGAATATTGCATTTCTCCCAATTTTGCGTGTGGACCCACTTTCTGGAACAAACATTATTAATGCTCTGTGATGACTGCATCTGAAACGAAAGTCCAGAATGGTCACTAATCAGATTGTCAGTGCAAACTGTAACTGGAAGACCTGTAGTGGATGCGCATAAGAGCACGTGGTCATTATTGGAGGTATGACCACTAGTGTGGATGTACGTAATATCAAGGGACTTCGGCCACATCTTAAAAGTGGTGGAGAGGCAATATATAAAGATATCAGATATAATATGGTCCTTATATAGGTCACAGTTGAGGTCCCCGGCAATTAGCCACTTACACCCACGAAGATTAAAAAAATCCAAATGTTGTCTTAGGGCGTCTGCTGCTCTTGAGAACTTTGTCAAAGAGACAATGTTGTTGCAGCTAGTTGGCATGTATATGTGGATGAGCTCAATTATCTCAACAGAGACGTACAACAGACTGCTGCTTTTAATATTCGGCTTAGCCAAAAGTACTTTTTTTCCGTATATATCCATGCTTCCGGACGGACGCCCTGTCGTAGATATCGCCTGCTCTACAAAAACATTGTGTGAATGGAATCTGTTCAGGAAAGTTATATTCATCCCAAAATATATATGCTCCTGGATGAATAATACGTCATACATTTGATATAGATCATCTATGTCTTTTTCTTTGTTGCGAAAACCATTGATATTCAGACTAAAAACTTTAAGAGATCCATTCATTGGTTATTTTTGTTTTTCAGAATCTTTCTCAATTTAGGGCGTCTTAGGCTGAAGCAGACATGAGATCCGTCGCAAGAAGTACATGAAGTGAAACTGATTTTGAATAGTTGTTAGCACCAAGAGAATCCCCGTTCTCCCTCCTGTAACTTGATATAATTTCTCTTTGTGAAATTGCAATCGCCAATAGAAACAAAAATTTGGATTGAAATTAGACAAATTTGGAATATTTATTAATACCCAGAAAACCCAAAATCTCCCTCGTGTAACTTGATATAATATATTATTGTTAAGTTGCGATCGCTGACAGAACCCAAGAGTTGAATTGAAATTAGACATATTTGGAATATTTGTTAGCGCCCAGAAAACCCTAAATCTCCCTCCTGTGACTTCATATAATGTTTCTTTGAGGAATTGCGATTGCCAAATAGAACCCAAAAGTTGAATTGAAATTAGGCATATTTGGATTATATGTTAGCGCCATGAGAACCCAAATTTGTTTTAATGTAACTTGATTTGATGTCTCTTTGTGAGATCGCGATCGCCTACAGAACCCAAAAGTTGAATTGAAATTATACTTATTTTGTATATACAGCTGGGCAATATACTTTTTTTTAAATCGCTATTCAAAGAAGAAAAGGACTGTAAATTCACTGTGTTAAAGATAAGCTAACTTAATATTTAGTCTTATGAGTTGTAACTAGGGTATGTTTGTATTTATCTCTCAAGTTGGTAGCTGTAGGTTCCGGGCACTAATAGCGGGTTCAACAGTAAAGAGAATATACAGTGGCGACAAAGGCTATACTTTCCCTTAAAAATATGTGACACAGGTCTAAAGCCGTACAAGATTCCTGCTCTGCCTTCTTGATTGTGCGATTCCTATATTATCTCTACTGAGATGCCGAGTAGCAACTGAACTAAGCTGTGACGACATCGATCAGAGTCTTTACATGCAATATGAAATATATGTCATGTTTGGAAAAAGAAGTCGCTACTGTATATCCTCTCTACTGTATATTCTAAAGTATTTATAAATTCGGGTGCTCTGGGCGCTGGAATTTAAAATACCGCTGGTTCCATAAATAGCGTTCACAAGCGTGTCTAGCTAGAATCCCATGTCTAGACACATGTCGAGCCAGAACTCAATGTCTAGGCAACGACGGTTCACAAATAAAATTCGACGCTTAGCTAGACACACTACACAAAGCGCTTAACTAGACATTTAGTTTCTTCTTTGAATCGCTATTCAAAGAAGAAAAGGATTTTAAATTCACTCTGTTAAAGATAAGCTAACTTAATATTTAGTCTTATGAATTGTAACTTGGGTATGTTTGTATCTATCTTTCAAGTTGGGTAGCTGTAGGTTCTGGGCACTAATAGCGGGTTCAACAGTAAAGAGAATATACAGTAGTGCCAAAGGCTATACTTTCCATTAAAAATTTGTGACACAGGTCTAGGACCGTACAAGATTCACATTCCGCCTTCGCGCTTGTGTGATTCCTGTATTCTCTCTACTGAGATGCCGAGTAGAATCTGAAATAAGCTGTGACAACACGGCTCAGAGTCTTTACGTGCGATATGAAATATATGTCATATTTGGAAAAAGAAGTCGCTACTGTATATCCTCTCTACTATATATTAAATAAAAAAAACAAGTTTTTTTTAAAGTAAGGAGTGACATTAAAACTTAAAACGAACAGAAATTATTCCGTATATGAAAGGGGCTGTCCCCTCCTCGATACCTCGCTCTTTACGCTAAAGTTTGAATCTGTCACACAACTTTATTTTTTAAAACAATAAAAAAAAACTTTAGCGTAAAGAGCGAGGTATTGAGGAGGGGACAGCCTCTTTCATATACGGAATAGTTTCTGTTCGCTTTAAGTTTTAATGTCGATCCTTACTTTCAGTTAAAAAAACTTTTTTTATTTAATATGTAAAAAGAATCAGCTTATTATACTTATTGTAAACATGTAAGGTTCATCAAGTTTAGTGTTACCCCATCAAAAGCAACGAGCCTGAGAAAATTTTCCTAATTTATTAAATAGGAAAGAAACATCCCCTAAAATTTAAGAAATCTTAATGAAAATCACATCATTAGATTCAGAGTACCAGAAACCTCTTTATAGAAGTTTAAAGCTTCTATAATAGGCAGCGCAATCGCGCTGCCTAAGTAAAGAACGATGTTGGCACAATGTATTTTTTATTTTTGTTTTCTTTTTCCATACCAGGGCACTTCGTATCGAAGGAGTTGTCGTAAAAACTTCGAAAAGGGCTCATTCGATTGGAAACTGGAGTGGCGCTAACTCTTTACGCTAAAATTCGAACTTTTTTCGAATCATAAACCCCTGAATCACAAAGGCCGGTTAATTAGAATAGATAGCTCTTTTGAAAGTACTAAAAAAACTAGCGAAAAGAGCGAGGTATTGACTAGGGGGCGAACCCCCTCATATACGTAACAATTTCTGTTTGTTTTAAGTTTTAATGTTGCTCCTTACTTTCAGTTGAAAAACTGATTGTTTTATTTATTTTCTGATCGTTTTTTAAATAATGCTGGAAAATTCTGCGCCCCCTTCATAGAAATTTTCCTTCCCGCAAAGAAACATCCTCCATGGAAGGATCCTCCCCCTTAACCCCCTCCTCCGACACCCCCCATATGAAAAAAATCGCCTCCTGAAACCTCTTTATACTTCCCATTAACCTATACTATTTGAAAAATGGGCAAAGTTAATAACTTTCAGCCCTTCCCCCGGGAACTGTGGGGGATTAAGTCATCCTTAAAGACAAATTTATTAGATTTTTGACTATGCTAAACAAAATGACTATCTCAAAATTTTGATTTGCTGACTTTGGGGAAAAAATGGGCGTGGGAGGGGACCAAGTTGCCCTCCAATTTTTTTGGTCAATTAAAAAGGGCACTACAACTTTTAATTTCCGTTAAAATGAGCCCTCGTACGATATTCTAGGACTACTGGATCGATACAATCACCCCTGGGAAAAAAAAATAAATAAGTAAGAAACAAACACGCATCCGTGATCTTTCTTCTGACAAAAAATACAATATTCCACATTTTTGCAGATAGGAGCTTGAAACTTCCGCATAAGGGTTTTCTGATACGCTGAATCCGATGGTGTGATTTTCATTAAAGTTCTATGAATTTTTGGGGGTGTTTCCATGGGGGTAGGCAGCATATCGTCTAGGGGGGGGGGCAGTCGATGATGTGATGGAGGGCCTTTTATCAACTACTTTTCCAACCATATGCTTTTTCAGCCATATCTAATGTAAATTTGAAGGTCTAGGGGGGAGGGGTTGGGGGAGAGGGGGGCATCTGCCCCCCTACACCTATGGGTGTTTCCCCCTTTTTTCGAAAATAAGGCAAACTTTCTAAGGCGCGTAACTTTTATGGGTAAAACTAAACTTAATGAAACTTATATATTTGAAATCAGCATAAAAATCTTATTATATTGATGCATCTATGGGTATCAAAATTTCGGTTTTTAGAGTTTCGGTTACTATTGAGCCGGGTCGGTTCTTACTTACAATTCGTTACCACGAACTGGTTGATTTTAAAGTATTTATGAATTCGGGTGCTCTGGGCGCTGGACTTTAAAATGTCGTTGGTTCCATAAATAGCGTTCACAAGCGCGTCTAGCTAGAGTCCCATGTCTAGACACATGTCGATCCAGAACTCAATGTCTTGGCAACGACCATTCATAAGTAAAATTCGGCGCTTAGCTTGACTAAGCGCTTGACTAGACATTTAGTTTTAAACTCTAGAACACAATGTCTAGGATTTTCGATTGAAGCCAATCAGTATGTGTCACGTTCCACTATTTTTATCATTTATGTTTACATTTCTAAACTGAAATTGGATTTTTGTATTCTCATTAATCGTTTTCTTTGATTTTAGGCAAATATGCAACACCAGACATAATAGTGAAGTGTACTAAGGCAATTATTTCGATCATTTCAGCCATTATCTTGTGACAGTAAAAATAGGGATTACAATTTTGACAGTTTTGCCCGCATAAGCTCTCTTGATTGGCTAGAAATGACAATTTGAAACTAAATTTGTGGTTTTATCTAAGCACTACTGCAAATGATGAGTCTGCTACAAATCTCATGTGGACTCATAATATCTAATAAAGTATAGCAGAAAAATTTGGTATGTTGGTCTATTTATATCAGACATCCTTTTGGGCTTCTTGACTTTGGGCCACTTCTAGGTCTTAGATGCTGATACGATACAATTTAAAGGAAAGATTTTTATTCTACTCAAAAAGAGTCTATTTTTGCTTTTAAAAATGCCTTGACTTTTTGTCAATTGCTGAAGTTGGAGCTAAGGTCTGAGCATAATACATGTAATTGTTGTGAGTCTAAAGCGCAAAAGGTGTTTCATAAATAAAAAAATAAAAAATGTGACTAAACTTACAATGGTTTGAGATGATACGCCAGATTAGAAAAAAAATATTAACGAGGGTTCTTCAGAGAAAATGCAATAACAAGGATTAAAAATGGTCTTTTATCTAGGTGTTCTAAGCCCTCTCTTCATGCAAACTACTTTACGTTGCACGATGTTCTATAGTCATTTTTAATTAGGAAATTAGTCTTCAGCTATCTTGTCTTTTAAATGTATTCTATCTTTATTTCTGAATGAAGTTTGTGGACTTGTCTGAATTTGAATATTTAAAATTCGAAGGTTTCAAGAATAGACTCTTTGTCTGACACGCCCATCAAAGGGGTACTGAGACTGGGCTCATGCGCATGAATTTGTTTTGAGGCAAAGGGCTAGATCAAAAAATAAAACGGTAGTAATTGTAAAAAAAAGGAAAGGAAAAGAAATCAAAAAAATAGTTTAGATACGGTTTGAGCTTGTGGGCCAAAAGTAAGCATGAAGTTGATCTAGGTCAACGAAACTTTCAAAATTTTACGGATCTGGTGTCTCTGCTACTTATTTAAATTATAAAAGAAATTTTTCCCTGGAAAGCGATTATTTCGTGCAATGTTTTCACAAAGAAGCACAATTACTTATTCTTAAGAAAGGAACGGTCTGTAAGAAAATGAAGCGCCAAGGCTGAAGTCTCTTGTGTCTTTAATAGAATTTGCTGTTAGATTTCACAGGTGTAGCCAGTGAGTTATATATATATATATATTTATATATATATATATATATATATATATATATATATTATATATATATATATATATATATATATATATATATATATATATATATATATATATATATATATATATATATATATATATATATATATATATATATATATAAGTAGTAGGTTATGTATTTTAGTGAGTTATATATTTCTGTATATAACTTATATATTCATTGAGCTATATATTTATAAATAGTAGGTTAGATATGTCAGTGAGTTATATATTTCTGTATATAACTTATATAGTTAGTGAGTTATATATATTTATAAGTAGTAGGTTAAATATGTCAGTGAGTTATATATTTCTGTATATAACTTATATATTCAGTGAGTTATATGTATTTATAAGTAGTAGGTTAAATATTTCAGTGAGTTATATATTTCTGTATATAACTTATATGTTCAGTGAGTTATATATATTTATAAGTAGTAGGTTAAATATGTCAGTGAGTTATATATTTCTGTATATAACTTATATAGTCAGTGAGTTATATATATTTATAAGTAGTAGGTTAAATATATCATTGAGTTATATATTTCTGAATATAACCTATATAGTCAGTGAGTTATATATATTTATAAGTAGTAGGTTAAATATTTCAGTGAGTTACATATTTCTGTATATAACTTATATATTCAGTGAGTTATATATATTTATAAGTAGTAGGTTAAATATGTAAGTGAGTTATATATTTCTGTATATAACTTATATAGTCAGTGAGTTATATTTATTTATAAGTAGTAGGTTAAATATGTCATTGAGTTATATATTTCTGAATATAATTTATATATTCAGTGAGTTATATATTTCTGTATATAACTTATATATTCAGTGAATTATATATAATTATAAGTAGTAGGTTAAATATGTCAGTGAGTTATATATTTCTGTATATAACTTATATAGTCAGTGAGTTATATATATTTATAAGTAGTAGGTTAAATATGTCAGTGAGTTATATATTTCCGAATATAACCTATATAGTCAGTGAGTTATATATATTTATAAGTAGTAGGTTAAATATTTCAGTGAGTTATATATTTCTGTATATAACTTATATATTCAGTCAGTTATATATATTTATAAGTAGTAGGTTAAATATTTCAGTGGATTATATATTTCTGTATATAACTTATATAGTCAGTGAGTTGTATATATTTATAAGTATTAGGTTAAATATTTCAGTGAGTTATACATTTTTATATATAACTTATATAGTCAGTGAGTTATATATTTCTGCATATAACTTATATAGTCAGTGAGTTAATTATATTTATAAGTAGTAGGTTAAATATTTCAGTGAGTTTGTCAGTGACCTTGTCTGCTGACCACGTGCCTCTGGATATGGGGTCATCCCCTAACTAAACACTCCAATCAGGGTTGCTGCAACCTCATGTGGCGGGTGGAGCCCACCCCGGGAATATCAGTATCTAGGTTAAACCTAGCTCTAATCAGATTCCAGGCCTAGGGTCGGTTGGGCTAGCGACCCTCCACCTGAAAATCAAGTGCTACACAAAGTGACTACATAGCCTCGGATCCGGACCTCCTTTTAAGATCTCGACCTACGCGCGTCAACGGACATGCTGACGACGTCAGAAAGACTGACAGACTGAACCTTCTAGACAAAAGGGGGCTTCGAATAGCCACCTGGAATGTTTTGACCCTGAATGCACCTGTATCAAAGAACCTACTTTCTCAAGAACTTCGTAAGAATAAAGTGGCGATTGCAGGTCTCACAGAAACCCGTCTTACTGGAAGTGGAGAAGAGCGAATAGGCGATAATCACTGGTTAGTCTGGTCTGGAGGGAGCATGAGAAGAAATGGTGTTGGCCTCGCGCTAAACGGCCTTGCAAGAAAGGCCTTACTCTTGCACGAAGCTGTATCGGACAGAATAATGAAGGCCCGCTTTGGGCACAAGCACGGCAAGATGACAATTTTTGTATGCTATGCCCCGACCAACGATCCCGACGACGTAACCAAGGAAGAATTCTACTCTGCTCTTTCCAGATGTCTGTCAACAGTTTCCCCCCACGATGTCACTGTTCTTCTCGGTGACTTCAATGCTACAGTGCGAGATGATATGGGTGTTTGGCGTGGCACAATTGGACCTGTATCCCCCGACCCACTGAACGATAACGGCCTTCACCTACTCGAACTGTGCCGATCCCATGAACTTGTGATCGCAAACACCTACTTTCAACGTAAGACTATCCACCAGTACACGTGGTATAGTAACGACGGTCGCAAAAAGAAGATGATTGACTACGTCATTATTTCTAAACGCTGGAGATCATCGCTGAAGAACTGCCGAGCTTACAGATCAGCAGAGCTCGGAAATGCAGATCACAGGCTTGTGTGTGCTGATGTCTAGCTTCGCCTCCATGCACAGCGATCGGAAAGAAAACCAGTAGCAGCGGATATTGGGAAACTAAAGGAGCCATATACTCGCCAGAAGTATATTGTTGAGATATCAAATCGCTTTGAGCTCCTGGGCACACTCAACAACAGCGAAGACGCCTGGAAGTATTTTAAATCACAGACCAGCGAAACAGCACAGCTGGTGCTTGGCAAGCGGAGTTTCCCGAAGAAATCGTGGCTAACTGACGAAACACTGCAGGTCATAGAGCAAAGGCGGAGGGCAAGACTTCTTGGGGACATGGCCACCTATCGAAGGCTCAATGGAGTGCGGAACAGACTTATTCACCGAGACCGAACTCAGTTTGTTGCAAGGAAAGCCGATGAAATCGAACTAGCAGCAAAAAAGAAAGACATGGGTAGCCTGTTCAAGCACCTCCGCAATCTCACAGAAAATAAAACACCAGCATTGGGACCCGTCCTATCCAGGGATGGGACACTTCTCTCTGATGAGGGTTCTTGTCTCGAGCGGTGGAAGGACCACTTCTGCTCACTCCTGAACAACACTAGCCCGTCTATGCCTCCTACTGATAGTCCCAGCCAACCTGGCAGTCCAAGATCCGAAACAGATGCTCCTCTAGACGAGCCTTTCAGCCCATCAGAAATTGGAAATGCAGTAAAAAGGCTCAAGAACAATAAAGCTGCCGGTATCTGTGGCCTGAGTGCGGAGCTGCTAATATATGCAGGTCCTGTTATGCTCCTGTTTCTCCACACCCTGTTCTCTACAATCTGGCAAACCGAGATAATTCCCGAAGATTGGCGGAAGGGTGTCATTATCCCTTTATGGAAGAGGAAAGGTTCTAGAAGCGACTGCTTCAACTACCGTGGAATAACCCTACTGTCTGTCCCGGAAAAACTTTTCTCAATGGTCCTGCTAGATCGATGTCGAAATATCATTCGTAAAATCCGGCGACCGGAGCAAGCTGGTTTCATGTCGGACCGTTCAACCATCGAGCAGATTTTTACGATCCGACAAATCATAGAAAAAGCCACGGAGTTCCGACAAAAAGCTTTTTTTACCTTCGTCGACTTCCGTGCTGCGTTCGACTCAGTGGACCGAGAAGCTCTTTGGCGGATTCTAGAATCGACAGGCCTCCCTGAGAAATACTGCAGACTCTTCAAAGCTCTACACCATGGGACGGAGAGCTGTGTTCAAGTGAACGGCCGCCGCAGCCCGTTCTTCCAAATCACGACTGGAGTGCGCCAAGGATGTGCAGTTGCCCCAGAGCTCTTCAATGTCATCATAGACTACGTTATGACAAGGACTACTTCACGTCTCAGCTTTGGACTCAAGTTTGGAGATCGTGTCATTACAAATGCTGATTTTGCCGATGACTTGGCCATTCTGGCGGACTCCATGGAGCAGTTGCTGGAAGCGCTTCGAATCCTACGAGAAGAGGCTGCAAAAGTAGGACTGCAGATAAACTGGACTAAAACGAAAATCATGGCCATTGACCCATCCTCTCCTGCTGCCAATCCTTCAGTTAGCCTGGATAGCACCACTAGCATCGAAGTTGTCCAAAGGTTCACCTACCTGGGCTCCATAATTTCTTCAGATGGCTCGCTTCTTTCTGAACTACAAGCGAGAATATCCAAAGCGTCTTCTGCCATGGGCAGACTGAACCGTCACCTCTGGCGAAAACCGAACATCAGTCGCACAACGAAGCTGCGGATTTTCAACGCCCTCGTCGGCTCTGTGATGCTCTATGGAGCTGAGACGTGGCAAGCTTCAGCCGCAACCCTCAAGGCAATTGATGTCTTTCAGTCGAAGAGCCTGAGGAGGATCGAAGGTCTACGATGGTTCGACTTTGTCAGCAATGAGAAGCTGCTGCAGCTCACCAAGCAGTCTCGGTTTTCGACCCAAGCAGCCGAGCGAACACTACGATGGTTCGGACACCTACTTCGAATGCCTCCACACATACCTGCGAAAACGATCCATGACTTCGACCCTGTCAAAGCCGGTTGGAAGCGACCTCGCGGCCGACCGAAGAAACGATGGTCTGACAGCCTGTCCGAGTTCCTGGCGATGGCAAATATCAGGTTGAGCGATGTGCAAACGCTTGCCATGGACCGAAGTGGATGGAGGAGGCAGACGTCACTCTCTACGCCGAGCAGCGCCCGGCAGGAGACATAAGTCAAGTAAGTCAAGTCAAAAGTATATATTTCTGTATATAACTTATATATTCAGTGAGTTATATATATTTATAAGTAGTAGGTTAAATATTTCAGTGTGTTATATATTTCTGTATATAACTTATGTATTCAGTGAGTTATATATATTTATAAGTAGTAGGTTAAATATTTCAGTGAGTTATATATTTCTGTATATAACTTATATATTGAGTGAGTTATATATATTTATAAGTAGTAAGTTAAATATTTCAGTGAGTAATATATTTCTGTATATAACTTATATAGTCAGTGAGTTATAAATATTTATAAGTAGTAGTTTAAATATGTTAGTGAGTTATATATTTCTGTATATAACTTATATATTCAGTGAGTTATATATACTTATAAGTAGTAGGTTAAATATTTCAGTGAGTTCTAAATTTCTGTATATAACTTATATATTCAGTGAGTTATATATATTTATAAAAAAGTGTGCGTGTTTGGGTACCTCAATAGGAGGCACGGACCAAGGGGGGAACTTCTCCCTGGGGGTCAATAATAGAATCTGGGACACCCTCGCCTGGAGTCATAAATACAGGTGGAGTAGGAAGAAGGCCCCTCAAATGCACTTTCAAAAGGACCCACTGGTTTGTCCACAAGTCCCATGAGTTGCAAACCTTCTGCCAGTAATGGGTTAAATTACATGGTGATGCAGAACACCATCGCGGGAGGATCCTCTTTAGGAGAACAACTGTGGCAGGGCGTAAGATCCAGATTTATGGACAACGGCCTCTGCAAAGGGTTGCCTCGACTTTTTCGGGGTATCTGCAAGACTGAGGACCTTGCAGTCAACTCTATTCCCACTTGAGGAGTGACGCCCCTCGAGGAAATTATAGCCTAGTAAACGACACAGCATTCGCATGGGATTCTGACTAATGGACAATTCTTCTGGGCTTGGTATGTTTTGATGGGCGTCTTTGGGCTGAAAAACCTCTTCCTAGCTAATTTATCTATTATGGGTTGCCTCCCCGTAGAAGCATAATATTTGTAGGCATGAATATATAATGAGTCGGAGGTAATAGGCTTGAGAATGTCTGTGCAGGATTTTGACTCTTGTTGATAGAAGCGCATCGCCAAGTGCTGAAAACCATGTTGTGACCAAGATGAGCCCAGGATTGCACAAAGCCTCCATTCATGGAGGTCCCAGGGACTTCTTACTGTCCGGTTCTAAGCCAGCTTAAGCACTTCGGTGTAGATATGTGATCCCCGTTTTGCACTGGTATCCGGGATCATTGCTTTTCCTGAGGCGAAAATAATTTCAATGATTTAAAGAACATGAAAATTGGAACTTGGAATGTTACGACATTAAAAAATGACTATCGTATCGACATTTTGACTGAAGAATTGAGAAGATTCGAATTGGATTTATTAGGAGTTTCAGAAACTCATAACTCAGGGGTAGGAAGCATGAAATTAGGTGATATAGAATTTGTTTACTCAAGCAGGAAGGATGGGGTACATAAAGAGGGAGTAGGGCTCATTATGAATAAGGAAGCTGCTAAGTCTTGTTTAGACTGGGAAGGTATTAATAATAGAATATTAATTGCTCATTTTATGACTAGAAAGTTCAGGGTATCAGTTATGGTAGTGTACGCCCCTGTAGAACAGACTGACGGAGATACTAGGGACTCAGATGAATTTTACTTACAGTTACAGGAGCAAATAGACAAGGTCCCAGGTAGAAATCTGATGTTATTACTGGGAGATTTTAACGCCCAGGTTGGTAGAAATAGGGATAGATGGTATCCCAGCCTAGGTAAATTTGGTGTAGAAAAAGAAAACAGTAATGGATACAGACTTTTGCAATTTTGTAGGTATAATAATCTAGTTATAACCAATACGGTTTTTGGTCATAAAATGGGTCATAAGTTAGCATGGTATTCACGTGATGGTAAGACAGCAAACCTTATTGATTATGTTATAGTAAACCGAAGACTGGCAGGATCAATACAAGATACTAGGGTATATAGGAGTGCTGTTTTGATGTTAAAAGTAAAGATCACCATCTAGTGTCAAGGGTTAATTTAAAGCTGAAATATCGGCAGGGTAACTACTTCCCGGGAAGTTATGATGTTGGTAGACTCCAGGATGAGAATTTAAGAGAAACTTTCAAGGAACAGTTGAATACTAAACTTGAGAATTTAAAATTTGATAATGTGGATGATGGTTGGAATAATTTTAGAAAAATAATTTGTGAAGTTGCTGAAGGTGTATTAGGGAAGAAAGCTAAAACTGCAGATAAGAATATTATTGAAAAGCTTTATGTTTAATAGAAAAGAGAAAGGACTTGTACAAGAATTATCTGAGTGATAGATCGTATGAAAACAAAAGAAATCTAAAGAAATTGGAGAAAGCATTAAAATATGAACTAAGGAGGTGTGAAGTGGAGGCAATGGATAAAATTGCCGCGGATCTGGAAAAAGGAGCTAGACGGCATAATAGTAAAATATTGTACTGGCACGTTAACAAATTGAGAGGGAGTAGTCAATCCGGACTTGTCCCAGTTAAAGATAGGAATGGGGTCGCAATTAGCGAAAAGGGAAAAACTAAAGAGAGATGGGCCGAACATTTTGAGAACTTGCTTAACCAAGATATAGTTGCAGGAAAAAATATAGAGGAAAATGAAAAAGTTTTTGATACTTTGGATGTGAAGGAAGATTTGTTTTAAGAGGAGGAATTAGCAACAGTACTAAAAGGATTACAGAATAATTAGGCCCCAGGTGCTAATAGGGTGGTAAATGAGTGTCTTAATTATGGTGGCTCTGAGGTAAGAAATAAGTTATTGAAGATAATGAAAATGATTTTTGAAAAAGGAGAAGTACCTAACGATTTTAGGAAAACCTTAATTAAGCCACTTTATAAGAAAGGTGATAAAAGTGAGTGTGGTAATTATCAAGGTATTAGTCTGGTCTCTGTAGGTAGTAAATTACTTAGTAATATGATACTTTTTAGACTGAGAGATGCCGTAGACAAAGTTTTAGTAGAAGAGCAGTGCGGTTTTAAAAAAGGTAGAGGATGTATCGATCTAATTTTCACTCTTAGGCTAATAATTGAGAAGTGCCTGAATTTTAAAACACGTTTGGTCCTCAGTTTTATAGATTACGAGCAAGCGTTCGATTTTGTTGATAGAAGAGCTTTAGTTAAGGTTTTATCCTTGTATGGTATACCAGACATATACATATAAGTGATTAGTGCTATGTACGGGAATAACACTGCTGCGGTTAAGGTAGGAAATGAGGTTAGCAGCTGGTTTTGTATTAAATCAAAAGTTAAGCAGGGCTTTGTTCTATCCCCCTTTATATGAATTATTTTGATGGAGTTTGTTTTAAGGAAAACAGGAAAGGCAATGGGAGACCACGGAATCAAATGGGGAGGAAAAAGTCTCCTGGACTTGGATTATGCTGATGATTTAAGCATCCTAGATGAAAGTATGAGCAAAGTGGATGAAGTTTTAGAGGTTTTGCGAGTTCAGGGTGCTAGAATTGGTTTGAAAATTAATGTTAGGGACTAAGTCACTAAGGTTAGGAATAAGTTAAGATGAAAAGGTGGCGTTGGGTAATGAAAAGATTGACCAGGTGGGCAGCTTCACTTACCTTTGCAGTACTATTAGTAAAGATGGTGGGAGTGGTGAAGATGTTAAAAGTAGAATAGCCAAGGCTCAGGGTGTTTTTTCACAGTTAAAAAAAAGTCTGGAAGAATAGGAAGATATGTCTGCAAGCCAAGACTAGAATTTTAGAAGCTACAGTGATGACAGCGGTCAAATATGGCTCTGAATTATGGACGCTCCGAAAAGCGGATGAAGATTTTCTAGATGTTTTCCAGAGAAATTCCTTAAGGATTGTTCTGGGTACCCGGCTGACTGGCCGTATTTCTAACAATAGGCTATATGAAAAATGTGGTTCAATACCGCTCTCTAGGGCTATAATGAAAGAAAGGTTGAGGTGGTTAGGGCACCATGTGCGGATGAAGGATGACAGATTGCCGAAGATTGTTCTTTTTGGCCAACCATCTAGGGCTAAACGGAAAGCAGGTCGTCCCCGTCTGGGGTGGGAGGACGTCATAAATAAAATTTAAAGGAAATGGGAAATTCGTGGGCGGGTGTAAAAAGGGAGGCTTTGAATAGATTGGGGTGGAGGAGGAGCGTGCGTAGCTGTGTTGGCCTCAGGCGGCTTGGTGCTGCGATGAGTTGTCAGTAGTAGTAGTATCTAAGCACTAAATTTTACTTGTGAACGGTCGTTGCCTAGATATTGAATTCTAGCTAGACACGTGCCTAGACAAGGGATTCTAGCTAGGCCAGCTTGTGAACGCCGCAATAGAGTTTCATCTAACATGGGGCCGGATCAGAATTTGCCGTTATCTTTTGTGAATTACAACCAGGGATAAGCGGACAAGCCACACAAGGGTGTTTTAAACGCAGTCGGTCTTTCCAAATAATCAAAACAAGAAGAAACAGAAGAAATTTACAAATATGCTAAGATTTGTACTGCCTTCTGTAGCTTCAACATATGACAACAGAAGTAGAGCTGAATGTGAAAAAGACGCCCTAACAGATTCTTTTGGCTGGGCAGTTCAAATTTTACTTGCATCTTTAGCATTCACATGTTTGGTCTGTAAGTAAACTGGGGAGTATCAACAGTAGGCTAGAGATAGGCCTAAAGGTTTCAAATAGGCTAGCAGCTCTTCAGAAAGAGATTTGCTAGAATAAAAAGAGAGACACTCTTCTTCTGGTACATCTCCAGTAGATATTGTCTGTTCTATATTTCTTCAAAAATGGTGCTTGTGGACATAGCCTATTCTGTAAGCATTGAGCAAATATTGTCAACATTCCACTTAAGAGTAAAATTTGATTGATTAAAGCTCTAAATTAGGGGTTATTATGGTAAAATTCTACTTCAGCTACTTATGGCTAACTTGAAAAGGGGTTAGGTTAGGAAAGTTAAACTTTCAGGGATGAGTCTAGGCTACAGGCTAAAGTATGCCCCAGGAAGGTATTTTGAAGTCCCTACCTCTATTCCTTCTCCCTCTAGAGGGTCCTGAAATCTGCCTACATGAGAGGTCTATACCTATTGAAATTTTGACAAAAAATTTTACCTTAATTTTGAGTTAGCCTACCAGTTTCTTTGTCTCTGGCTTTAGTTCTGAAAATGCAATTCTTATGATTTGAGTAGAATTTTAAGACATATCAAGCTTCTTTTTCACAATTTAGGAAATGGATTTGCATATCTTTAAAACCTTATAAATTGGGATTGAGAAAAGTTGTGAAACTGAAAACAATTTTGTTGTACTTCATTTTAGCAGGTGTGTTTTGCAAGCTTTCACTTTGGTCAATATATACGAAATCATATTATTGAGTTAGGACTAAAGTGAATACACCATTCAATGCCTTTTTTTATGCTGATTACAAATATAATAATCATTCCTATCGGAAATTCAAATTTAAGCCATTTTTGAGCTCTTGAAAATGACAAAAAATAGGGTGTAAAAAGGCTAATATAGCGTGGAAAAAGGCTTAAAACCATCACAAGTATATATGTTCCAAGAATTCATTTTGCAAATATTATGTATTTTTTTCTTCCTTAACGCTTAATGTTCAAGAATGCGTTTTTGACAAACCGTCGAAAATATTAAAGGATTAGGTTAGGTTTGGTTAGGTTAGGTTTGGTTAGGTTAGGTTAGGTTAGGTTTGGTTAGGTTTAATATTTTCGACGTTTCGTCGAAAACGCATTCTTGAACATTTGGCGTTAAGGAAGAAAAAAATACATAATATTTGGAAAATGAATTTTTGGAACTTATATACTTGTTACTCATGGAAAGTCAGTGCTTGTGGATTAAAATAAGGATTTATTATGAAACAGTAAGTTTAAAACAAATGTTTTAAGCATTTTTACACCCTATATTAGCCTTTTTACACCCTATTTTTTGTCATTTTCAAGAGCTCAAAAATGGCTTAAATTTGAATTTCCGATAGGAATGATTATTATATTTGTAATCAGCATAAAAAAAGGCATCGAATGGTGTATTCACTTTAGTCCTAACTCAATAATATGATTTCGTATATATTGACCATTCACTTTTATAATACACATATTTTTAAGGGTCATCAAAGGTCAGGACCCTCTGGAGAGAGAAGGACTAGAGATAGGGGTAAAGTTCTACAAAATCATAGCCTATTATTGAGTTAGGAATATAGTGAATACACCATTTGATGCCTTTTTTTATGCTGATTACAAATATAATAATCATTTCTATTGGAAATGAATTTCAGCCCCCCCCCCTATATATGCCAATTAAGGGTTAGGTTGGGTATATATAGGGGGGGGCTGAAATTCATTTCCAATAGAAATGATTATTATATTTGTAATCAGCATAAAAAAAGGCATCAAATGGTGTATTCACTTTAGGCCTGTTTTTTAGCACTAAGATCTTACATCTTTCTGCAAAGATTATTGTTTTTTAACTCATCTTTGTTCTAAGATCTTACAGCTCACTGATGTTAGCAAAAAGTGTGAAGACCACCACTGTTTTGCCATATAGAACAATGATGAGAGAACTTTGATGATCTACAGATCATTGTTCTCCAACCACTGATCAGAGCAGAATGATGAAAGATGTTTGCACAAAAATGACCAAAGATGTAGCCTAAGATCTTTGTTCAAAGATTTCACTTTTAAGCGTTTTCTGACAAAAGATGTAAGATCTTAGGACATTGATGAGTGAAAAAACAGGCCTTTTATTCCTAACTCAATAGTATGATTTTGTAGAACTTTACCGAGATAGGTACTTCAAAATACCTTCCTCGGACATAATGTAGTCTGTAGACCCATTTCTGAAAGTTTCATTTTCCTAACCTAACCCCTTTCCAAGACATCCAAAAGTAGCTAAAGTAGAATTTTACTGTTAGCCTATTAAGAAGAAAACATGCTAAAAAAAAATTGGTAAATTTGCAATGGGCCATATAATTTAGCTAATATTGAAGTGAAAATATCATTTGATGTCTTTTTTTATCCTCTTTCATAATTCAATAGTTGCTTCTAGGGCTAAAAAATTCTTAGCCCTTAAAGGAGCCCCAAAGGTATTTCATTTTTGTATCAACACTAGTTAAGCTATTGAAAAGTAGTTAAAAACATATTGCTAGTTTATAAATCAGTTGCTCAAGAGTAAAATGTTTCAAAATACTTACTGTTTACCTACCATTTCAATTTAAGGGTGCATTTTCTGAATTATGTCAACAAAAAATAATGCTGAATTTTACAATTTGAAACTGCTGAAAAATGCACCCTTAAATTGAAATTGTAGGAAAACAGTTTATATTTGAGTTGCCTAATAAAAAAGGTTTGAATTCTTATAAATTAGTATTTTTGAAATATATTAGGCTACTCTTGAACAACTTATTTATACACTAGTGATGTTTTTAGCCACTTTTTAATAACTTAACTAGTGTTGATAACTGTTTTGTGTGGTTACAAAAATAAATACCTTTGGGGCCCTTTTAAAGGCTCAAGATGCAATTAGCCCCAGAAGCAATCATTGAATTATGAAAGAGCATAAAAAAAGGCAACAAATGACAATTTCACTTTCATCTTAGCTAAATTATGTGACCAACTGCAAATTTACCAAAAATTCTTACCTCATAATGTACAGATTAGGCCTAATTGTAGTTAACATGGTTTGATTACATCTACACCATACTTTACCCTTGTGAGCAAATATATAGCCAAAACTACATATTTTCTGTGTATTCTGTCAATGTTTTTCCTTTATCTTGACATGTACACTTCTTCTTTTGAAAAACAGCACCTGGAATCTATAGTATAGTAGACTCCTTATGGCTTTTAGGAGGCTTCATAATGGAATTGAATGGTTTGTGGGAAGTAAAAGAACTTGAGCAGCCATTTCCCTGCAATTTAAGGCCTGGAGGCTGGTTAGTACCTATTTGGCTCTTGCTACTCATTCTCACTCTTCTGCACTCACCTTGCTTTCTTCAAACAATATTAGTATTCACAAGAAAATCTATTATGCTTTTGTACAAGTATCTTTCATCCATTGCATCATAATTGGCTTTTAATAGCTTTTCAATATCTATTTGTCTTCAGTCTTTCAAATGTCCATTTGATATTTGCTGTCAGGTAAGCTGTGCTGTAGCATTCAAAAATTATATGTTGTAAAGTCTCAGGCACTTTTTAAAAAAATCTGCAGTGTGGGTTCTCCCTTTTATTCCATTCATGTTCTTCCTTTCTAAAAATCAGAGAGTTACTCTTTATTCTGAAATAAAGAACATTAGTTTCCCAAAATGGGTAGATCAGAATAGGAGGTAAGAACCATTTTTGAGGTATTCTATGTTGGGTTGTGTCACATAGTATGAGAGACCTGGAGTTGATAGAAATGGGTGTATCTGTGGAATTTGCCAACAATTCAGCAATTTCATTATAGTATATACCCTGATGACTATGAATGTGTTAAAACTGGATGATAATATTTCTCAGTTTAAGGTCAAAGAGAAGGCTCCAAAGGTAATGCAGATCTGAGTCCAGTGCTGATTTGTGCACTTTAGAAATTAAATGTAAAGCTGACTTTGAGTCTGAAAAGAAAATGCACTTTTTTGATAGTGGGGGTTTTGCTTTAACTACCTTAAGTGCCTCAATTATAGCTTTAATGTCAGCAGTCAAGATTGAAGCTCCATTTGGCAGCCTTGTACAAATGTTCAAAGAGTAGCTTGGGATTGTTACAGCTGAAGCAGCCTTGGACCCTTTTACCAAACCATCTGTGTAGAATTGTTGGAAAGCAGTGTAATCATTTAAGACTTTCTGTCTGAAAACTATCTTAATCTGAGTCGGGAGAAAACTTGACTTCTTATCCATTAAAAGCTCAGTGCATACATGAAGAGGATTAAACTTCCATTTTGGAAGCTGAAGATGTAAAATGCAACTCACTGCATCAGTATTCCAGTTGGAAACTAGTTCAGTGAAAAGAATCCAGGGGTGGATATGCCAGCTATTATTCATTGAATAATTATTACTAAACGTTTTTGAAAAAAACCCTGTGCAATTAACCAATTGCTTGGATTTTTGTGTAAAACTTGATTACCAGCATGTTCCTCCTTTCTTGCACTGACAGCATAACAGTTAGTACCCAGACCTTATGACTTGGGGTATGGCCATTTGTAAATTGAATCAACTATGACAAAACAAGAACCAGAAAAAACAAACTTTTACTGTTAATTGTATTTTGGCCTACATGGTTCTAGGCATTTACCCCCCAGGAAATACCCTTCTCACCTCCACCATGGAAAATAAGGCTTTCCAAATTTGAGAATTTTATTGGAGCTTTGTTTTTTTTTCTGTAGGGGGAAGAAATTTTGGTACTTGGGTATTATGCTCTACTCACTCAAGTTTACACTGTGTAAAAACTCAACAACAATCTGGTTTCTTTGTTAGTTTCTTTCAGCTAAGCACAAGACAAGACAACAACAAGTGGCAGAATAGATGGGAAATATATAATTTTGGCTAATTTGTATTGCTGCCCTAATTTGCAAATATATAGTCCAAATTTGTTTCTAAAGTAACAAAGAAACTGGTTTGTTCTTGAGTTTTACATGTTGTAAACTTGAGTGAGCAGCATATAATACACAAGTACCAGAATTTCTTATAGAGAGAGAGCTAGGTTTCCCATTATTATTTAAAAACAATCAGAAATTAAATTTAAAAATAAGTTTTCTTAACTGAAAGTAAGGAGTAACATCAAAACTTAAAACAAACAGAAATTATTATGTATATGAAAGGGTTTGCCTCCTCCTCAAGACCTTACTCTTTACACTAAAGTTGTATTTTTAGAATTTTAAAAAAAGCTTATTATTCTAATTAAATGGCCATTGTGTTTCAGGAATTGTTCTTAAAGAATTAGGACAAAAAGTCCAAACATTAGCATAAGAGCAAGGTTTTGTGGAAGGGGCAACTCCTTTCATATAAATAATAATTTCTGTTTGTTTTAAGTTTTGATGCTGCTCTTCACTTTCAATTGAAAAAACTTATTTTTTTTTAATTTAATTTCCAATTGTTATTAAATAATACTGGGAAATCCAGGTCTCTCTCCATATTTTACACCACTCACTCTAGTTTACAATATGTAAAAATCAAGAACAATTTTTTTTTTTTTTGTTTCAGTTTCTCAATTACTTTAGAAGCAAATTTGGGCTATGTATTTGCACATTGTGGGGGGGAGGTAAAGTGTGGGTCTGCATGCAAAATGTGTTAGGTACAATTATTCTGCATATTTTGAAGTAAGAATTGTTTTTTGACTTCAAACTGCCCATATACTTTACCCCCCCCCCCCATGTGCAAATATATAGCCCAAATTATATATTTCCCATCTATTTTGTCACTTGTTTTTGTCTTGTCTCATGCTAGTCTGAAAAAAAACTGACAAAGAAATTGGTTTGTTCTCAAGGTATACACAGCATAAACTTGATTGAATGGCATATAATTCACAGGTATCAAAATTCTTCCCCCCTACAGAAAAAAAAAACAAAATTCATATTAAATTCTCAAGTTTGGAAAGCCGTATTTTAATGTTTTTTGTTTTTTTTTTTGTTTTGTTTTTTTTTGGGGAGAGGGGGGTAAATACTGGCCACCAGCCAACATAGCTGAGATTTTATTGTTTTGAGTTATTTCTGGATATTGCTTTCATTTTTCTTTAATTTTCAATATACTTTGACTCTAAGGGTATTTAAAGGCTTGTGCAGAAGTTAAAATTGCCTTGAATCACACTTGCCAGCAATAGGATGATCCTGTAGTTGCTGGTCAGTGATTATAGAGTGCTGACCAATCAGGTGAGCCCCAAAGTAATAGCTTGGGCTTGTACCACCATTCCTTGTCAACTGAGGATTTGAATCACTTAATACTGACAGAATAGACTGAAAGAAATTACTATTATTATTTTGCTAATTTTATGTTTACTTTTATGGTTTTGTATGTCTTTTTGGTAAATTTGTAGTTTGCATCATTATTTAACTAGGATGAAAGTGACTACATCACTTGATGCTTTTTTATGCTCTTTTATAATCCAGTAATTGCCTCTGGAGGATATTACATTTTGATGCCTTAATGGGCTCAAAATAGCCCATAGTCTAGTAACTAAAAGTCCAAAAATAGACCTATGCTTAAAAAATGGCTAGTCAGAAAAGTTGCTATTTGTAGCTGAATCAGGAATAGTCATTATTATTTTCATTAGTCTTAATGGTAAAATGTTTGTATTAAAACAAATTTGCAGATATTTTAAAAAAGAACCAAAAACCCCTTAAAAATGATGTCTGGCTTGCCCTAATGCCATTTTGAAGGTTTCAGGCTCTTTTGAAAAATCCATGCAAATTTGTTGTCAAAATAATATTTTACTCCTAAGACTAAGGACAATTACTATTCCCGACTCATTTGTAAATGGCAATGTTTCTCAGCAGACTAAATTTGTTTTAAACTCTTAGTTATTATGGACTGTTTCACCTTTTGGGGTCCCATTAAGGACTCAAAATGTAATATCCCCCAGAAGCAATTAGGCTATTGAAATGTAAAAAAAAAACATATAAAAAAGTATCAAGTGATGTATTCATTTTCATCCTTGCTAAATTATATTGTTAATTACAAATTCACTGCTTCTTTTCTTGGGCCTAGACATTTAGACAACAAGGACTATATTTGGCAATCCTTCGTCTGCAGAATGTATCCTAGCCATCTCAACCATTCTCTCATTATAGCCTTAGAAAGCTTATAGCTTAGAAACATAGCCTTACATTGAACAGTCTATTTTTCATATAGCTTACTGTTTGAGATACAGTCAGTCAGTTGGGTAGTCAAAACTGTTTGTTAACAAATTCTCTGGAAAACATCTAGCAAATCCTCCTCCATCTTTGGGAGTGCCATGTTTCAGAACTATACTAGATACTGTTGTCACTTTACCCTCCAATATTTTAATCTTAGTTTGCTGATTTATTTTTCTAATCTTCTAAACCATTCTCTCTTATTATCTTATTCTATAGCCTTTATAGTTACCACACTCATTTTTATCATCATTTTTAGCTCATTTGTCACAATATCAGTACCTAGGGTCTTATTGTTTTTCATTGTTTTAGCATTGTCAGTAATTCTTCCTTGCAAAGCCTTCACATCTAAAGTATCACAAACTTTCATTTTTATCTATATCTTTTCCTGTAACTCTTATCACATTTTAGGACAATCTCAATTTGAGATTGTAAATAATTTCAAAAATCAATGGAAAAATAATACATCAGATTTGTCTGGTAAAATTTGTTTCTATTTCATTGCTTGGGTGTTTGTAGAGTCATATAGGACAATGTAGACATATAGGACAATGTTTTTGGCTTTGGGACTATTTTAATTGACTATTTTGTGCATGTTTCTTTTGCATCGCAACTAACCGACTTTGAAGGCAACATTATAGAGTTAGGAAAACTGCTTCTAAACATTTTAAAACTTACTTATACCATTCTTACATGTTACTTTGCTTTACTTTACCCCTCCCCCCACCATAATTAACACATATATAGACCAAGTTGTATGTAGTCATTATAATTTCAATAGTATAATTTTCTTCCTGCTACTTGTTCAGTATTTGCCTTAAATTAATAAGAAGAGAAAATTTAGTATTATGAGAAATTCCAAAAATGTATAGCCTATAATTTCAGCTATTGTATGTATTTCTTCATTGGAAGAGGGGTTAGGGGTAGGTAAAGCAAAGCAACTCTTGCAAAAGGTATGTAAGAATATAATAGTGTTTCCTTTAGAAGTGGCTATGCATCAGAATGGGATGATTTCAAGATAGCTAATATAAAACAGCAAATTTTTCTTTAAAGAGAAAATCTGTAGCAATACCATGTATAACCTATATTAAATTGTTCTAGACAATCAGGAGGCTAGTGTAAACTATTTTGTGTTTATTATATGCTTGGATTAGCCAATTTGATGGCTGGGCCAAAGTTATGTGTTTAGCCTACAGGGAGCTTAAATTAGTCAACTTATTGGCAAATGTCAAGGCAGTACATAGAAGCAGTGTTAAATTAGCTAACTAGTGGGGAATTAAAATATCACGTATGTATATGAGCTGAGGATAAGGTCCTTTCAGTTCAAAATTATTTTTACATTATAATCCGCTTAGGTCAAGAGCTTATAGATACAAGTTCATAGCCTTTTAGGAATAATATTTTTTGGCTACCATTTTGGTAATCCAATACAATCTTGCACATAGGTATCCCCTTGGGATGACAACTTTCATATATATATATATATATATATATATATATATATATATATATATATATATATATATATATATATTATATATATATATATATATATATATATATATATATATATATATATATATATATATATATACATACATATATATATATATATATATATATATATATATATATGTATATATATATATATATATATATATATATATATATATATATATATATATATATATATATATATATATATATATATATATATATATATAATATATATATATATATATATATATATATTTTAAGCTAGTTGGGAAACCCCTGGTTTTAGAAGGACTAATTCCTAAAACCTAGTTACATTTGTACATTTCTGCCCCCTTGGCTAAAGAGCACCAAAATATAAATTTCAAGAATTGAAAAAAAAACAACAGTTTTGTCATTTTTATAGGGGTGCCATATTTAAAGGAACTAAAAAATAAATTTGATTTTTCTCAAGCAATAGGGCTTTGTCCTAAGGACATGAGCATAGAAGTTTTATATGGCTGGAGAAGAACTTATTTAAACCCCCTATGCCTAAATATACAAGTTTGCTTCATTCATTAGGGATTTGTTTGTACTAAGAAAAATTTGTCATTATAAGTGTTCAAATCATTTCACAGAAAAAATATTTTGGGGCAAACTGCTAGGCCCACCAATTTATTGTACGATATTGTATACTAGAATATAGCAAAAATGCCACTATTTTGCAAATATATTGAAAAAAAAATAGGTTAAAAATAAGCATGCAAAACATTAATATAGGGAAAATAAAGAAAAGTAGGAAAAATAATAAATCCAGACATAGACTAGTCAGCTATTTTGCACAAAATGAGTATCTAAAAACTTTGATTGGATGTCTTTGGGGGAAAAGGGCCTGGGAGGGGGGTTAGTTGCCATCAATCACTTTTGACTCTTAAAAAAAGTGCTAGAACTTTCTATTTCAAATTGAATAAGACCCCTCCAAAGTTTATAAAACCACCCCTTTCATAAAAATTTTGTATTAATGATGAGCAACTAGTATAAATTGCTGCCCTTGCCCCAGGGCCTGAGGTATTGTCAACCCTGGAGGCACAGTTATATTGCCTATGGACTATTTTGAACAAAATGGATATTTCAAAATTTTGATTGGATCCATTTGCAAAAAAGCGGATCCATAAAAACCTCTTGTGTTGACAATGGGCAAATCGCATAACTTGCAACCCTTGCTCCTGGGCTGTAGGGGGTTTTCTCAACCCTGAAGGCATAGTTATTTGACCTTTAGACTATTTTGAACAAAGTGGCCATCTCGAAGTTTTGATTTGATACATTTGGTGAAAACAGGGCTTAAGAACTTTTGATTTCTGATCGAATGAGCCCCCTCCGAAGTTTATACAAACACCCTTTCTATATAAAGTGCCTCTGGGAAAAAATAATAGTAAAACATTGAAGTCTTATGGCTCTTTACTATAGGCAGTGCTATAGCATTGGATCTGATTAGGAAACCCCTCATTTTGGAAGGGTTCATTCCTTAAACCTAATTATGTTTGTAAATTTCTGTCCCCCTGGCTGCAGAACATCTAAAAAACATAAATTTTAAGTCATTAGAAAAAAAAAGAGAGAGAACTAGAGAAAACTAAAAAATTGACTTAATTCTTTCAAGCATTAGGACTTTGGCCTAAGGATTTGGTTATATAAGTTTTCAGTGGCTGGGGAAAAACTTATTCAAGACCCCTATCTCCATATATACAAGTTTGTTTCATTCATTAGGATTTTGTCTGTGCTAAGAAAAATTGTCATTGTAAGTTTCAAATCATTTATGGAAAAAAGTATTTTTGGCCAAACTTCCAGGCCCACCAATGTATTGCATTACATTGTTTACCAATATATAGCCAAGGTTTCAAAAAACACCACTATATTACAAACATAAGTGGGGAAAATAAGGTTAAAAATAAGTAAGCAAAACATCAATGTATTGAGAAAAAAGAAAAGTATGAAGAAGAATAATACTAGAAGTAGACTAGTCAGCTAATGTAATAATATATAGCCCAATATATAGCTGAGATGCTAATAGTCAAACAGTAAATAATTTTAAAGCATTTATAGTCTATAGGATCAAACACAAATGACAGGTTTACAAGCTACAAGCTAAGACCCTCAAGGTTCAAAACTGACGGCTACTGAGCAACTGGGAAATTTAGCATGTATGTGAATTATAATGTCCTGTGAATATGTTACATATGTTACTGTGAATGTCCAAAATCTGTTTAATGTCTACATTCACCAGTGAATGTCTGAAATTCCTTTTTTTCTATTAGGATTCAATTAGCTTTGCAAGCCAGCTTTTTTAGTCTTACACAAGCTATGATGGTAAAAGTTGAAGTTGGTTAGGTTATGCTAATATAGGTTAGGTTAGATTAAATTTGGTTATAAATATCAGTACTGGGTTAAAAACTGAACCTAACCTAGCCCAACCAAACCTAATCTAACCCGACCTGTCATCATCAAACCTTGCATTAAACTGAAAAAAGGTGACTGGCAATGCTCACTTAATCCAAGGAGAAAGAAGATATTTCAAACATTCACTGGTGAATGTCAACATTCACGAATTTGGTCAAAAGGTGCAACCTGTGATCCTCCAAGTATGAAATGTGTCCCAACCATCTCAATTTTGTTTTTTACTAGAACCTTAGAAAGTGAGGTTGAATAAAAAAGAGTTATATCCTATTAATTAAAATACAGTCAGTCAAAAAAGGTACCTAAAAATATACTTACACAGTTCCTCTGGGAAACATAAAAGAAATCTTTCTCTGCATTTCAAAGTGCCAACGTCTCAGAACCATAGGCCTTCTTAGCTACTGTTATTACCATAGCTTCTAATTTTTTTTTATCTTGGTTTGAACACGTATATTTCTATTCTTCCAAACTTTTTTTTTAATATGAAAAAAACCACATGCCTTGGTTTTTCTGCATCTTACATCTTGATTCTATTCATGTTTACTAATAATACTATAAAGGTGAATGCAGCCATCCGCTTGATTATTTGGATGTAGGTTTAATCCCTGATGTTGCTAGACATTCCCAAGTCCTGGCTAGGGGTGGGGGTTAGTGATGTGACTGTTCAAGCTTAGTCGCCTGGGGTGTGTGGCAATGGACCTTTGAGATCTGAGCCTTGGGTCAGTTTGGTCCACTCCATCACAAAAAACAAGAAAAATTATCTAGGGCATTCAAAGTGTATACAAAATCTAACTTCAGGAAAGCCCTATCTTCTCACTCGATTTCATACTCTCCCATAGCCTCAGCCATGTTTCTTATGGCAAAGTCCATCGAATTAATTCCTATTAATTAGGATAGTTCACAACCCAAATCAGTTTCTGATTTAACCCCAAACCAGCTACAAAACCTCAAGTGCTATGGTAACCACAGCAATATTTTTCTAGCTTTTAGCACTAATCACATTAATATAATACTAAATTAAATATAATATAATATAACTAAAGCTTTTCTTTACGGCCGAATTAAATGCCTATTTGTAATCTATATAATAGTTTTAAATGGGTCTATTGTTGAATCAACTAATTAATTGTTAATCATATGTGGAAATTTGGCTGAAGCCTCCTCTCCCCTTCCTAAAATAGCCTTATCTGTCTACAGCATCTCTTTGTCTAGTAATTATCATCATGCCAAGTAATTTTCCTCCTTAAGGAATCAAATTAATGCCTGTATAATTACAGCTCTCTTATCAACTTTCTTATAAAGGCACTTAATTGAAGTTCCACATACCCTATCTCTAACTTTCCTGTCACTATAATTTAAAAAATTCATTCACCACACTATCAAAACTTTGTATTCTTTTAGAAATGTCTTTTGCTCCACTTTCAGATTTTCAGATACATTTGTATTCTTCTTTATCATTTCCTGCAAGTTTATTATAGCTCAACACATAAACAAAATGTTCTGATCATCTTTTTTTAAAACTTCCCATGTCACCAATTTGTGCCCTGCTCCTATTTTTAGCTAGGACTTGTCAAGATTGTCAACTTTGTCAATTTTGTAACATGAATGCATAGACTATGCTAATATGACATGTGACAACATCTTTTGTATCCTTTTTAATTGTATTCATGTCCTCCATTTTGTTACTTTTCAATTCATGCTTTAATGCTTTCCCTGCTTTACTTACTTTCCTATTATTCTCCTATGATCTATTACTCACAACCGTCTTTTACATACCCCTTCTCTGTTCTATTAACCCTCTAGTGTTTTTCAAGCTATAATTCTAAAATTTTTCCCGCCCTCCCTTTCTTCTACATTGTCAAATTTAAAACTCTAGTTTTGATGTTCGGCTGATTCCTACCCTTAAAAAAATCTTCCTGCATAATTACCCCCCTCCCTTTTTGCCACCTTTCTGGACTATTCCCCCAGAAAATTTCTCCAGCTCCGTGGAAATCAACTCTCCTGCAAAATTCTCCAACATATAAAAAAAATACAGGCAAAGGAAAATTAAGACAAATAAAAGAATGAAGAAAATACAGGTATTCCAAAATACAAATAAAATATATGGTGCAGAATATCTTACAGTGTTTATTTCAAATTTTATTGCTTTTTATTCTTATTTTTGGTGTTTTGTGGTACTTCAGACTGGAAAACCTTCTCATGCACGCAAAGTGGACGCTTTCTTGATTGTGGGGTTTGTTCTGGTGTTATGCACTACGGTAAATAACTTTCCTGCACCATAGAAGCTTTCTTTTTTGTTATGAGCCCTACTCCCTACCGATGTAATCCATCCTTCTTGAATAAATAAAAAGCATTTCATTTAAATTCATGTTTTCTAACCCTTGACAGTGAATTTCTGAAATTTCCAAAAAGTTCTGAATTTGTAAGCTGAAATATCAAAACAGTAGTTTTTTGGCGTTCCAACATTCAATGGTGCACTCTTCACATTATTTCAAACATTGAAATTTTGTGGCGTCAAGGAAAGCAGCGGTTCCCACTTTTGCTAATCAGTGACAAAAGCCTTTTTACACCAGAAAGCAAAAAGTCCCTGCTTTTTAGTGGGATCTTTGTGCAAGCCTGGATCTGGAAATTGCTTTCTATTCTTAACAATGCTTATAAATCAACAATAGTCGATGCCCTGCACAAGCAATCTCATTTATATTACCTCCAACGCATTATATGTTCATGCATGCATTTAAGATGCCATAATGGGGAAGCAGCTTGTAATAGTTCATGAAAAAAACAAAGCCAGAAGTTATTAGGTTGTAACTTCCTTGAGAGGCAATGTTACTCAAGGTCACCATGCAGCACTGTTTGCAGTCATGGTTCACGTTGTGCCTACTTGTGCAAGGTCCACCTGCACTCCACTATAAAGCCAAACCACTAAAGGAGGAATAAGACAGAAGAAGAAGCTAATGACAGAGCAGAAATCCCAACTCATCTCAACTCAGTGAAACAGCTTCAAGCTTTTATTCTTATCAACGCATTTGTTTGTAGACCTGTGTTAACTTTAAAGAAAAAGAATGTTTGGTTTACCTAAATTCTCATTAAAAAAAATTTTTGATGCAGTGTTCTTAAGTTTTGTCAATGATTGATTTTAGTTAATCTAATGTTCACTGGGAAATTTTACGTCTTCCCATTTTTATAGGCATGTGTATTGAAAACGCCATCAATTAAAATCAAGATATTCAATCAGCCATAACTTCTGTTATATACTTCCATTAATGTTTATGATTTTCGGGGCATATGAGCAGCAATTTTGCTTCTAGAGCCGCAATTCGGCTTATATTATTTACTTAAAACACGCTATTGTATGTGATCGTTATGGTATGGCAAGTCTCGAGAGTTGTTTTTTTATCATACTGGGCGCAATGTTCACTTACATCATGGGATTTTAGATATCGCTGTCCGAGTCAACTTGTGTCAGGAAGAACAACTTGTATGTACGGGATTCATCACATTTTTCTGTATTTGTACAGTTAGGAACGGGATAACTTGGCCTACTTTTGAATCTAGAAAGGACTTGCTTTATTGTCTCATTCGACTACTTGGATTGTACCATGGCAAGTGCATCCTGCTCTTTTGCTTTAAATGAACTAGTTACTTCTTCAGCTAATGGCTTGCTATCCACTGGAACTTTGGACTCGGATATGCCATGACAACTATCAACAGCAGACATATTGAGGTTAATACCATATGCTGATCCTATTGTAGATTTTTTGTTTCTGCCTATTTGAGAGCTGCAGCAGAGTTTTAACAACAACTGAGCAGATAAGGGTACTTCTATTAGTCATCTCAGTCTACTTTAGACTACTGCTAATAGAGCAACAGTCTACAGAAATGCTCAATCTTGCATTTGTACAACTGGTCTCTCTTAGTTTCTTTTTCCTTTTTTTCTTTTTTCTTTTCTTGTTTTCAAATTTTGATTATTCTAGACGTTCAATAGACCTCCACAAACTCAGAGGAGGCAAAAACTACAGTAGCTGTAAAAATCACAATTTTGGTAATCTTTTCGATCCTTTTCACGTTGTTGCAACTTGTATGATGTAGCCGACCTAATATTATTCATCAAACATTTCGCGGTAACGAACTGTAAGTAAGGAGCGACCCGGTCAATAGTAACCGAAACTCTAAAAAACGGATTTTTGATACAAATAGATGCATCAAAAGAATCGGGTTTTTATGCTGATTTTAAATATATAAGTTTCATCAAGGTTAGTCCTACCATCAAAAGTTACGAGCCTGAGAAAATTTACCTTATTTTCGAAAAAGGGGGGAACGCCCCCTAAAAGTCATAGAATCTTGATGAAGATTATACCACCAGATTCAGCGTATCAGAAAACTCTTCTGTAGAGGTTTCAAGCTCCAATCTGTACAAATAAGGAACTTAGCTCTTTTTGGCCAGAAGAAAGATCACGGATGTGTGTTTTTTTCTTTTTCTTTTTTTTGTGTCTTTTCCCCAGGAGTAAATATATAAGTTTCATCAAGTTTAGTTCTACCCATCAAAAGTTACGAGCCTGAGAAAATTTACCTTATTTTCGAAAAAGGGAAACGCTCCCCAAAAGTCATAGAATCTTGGTGAAAATTGCACTACCATATTCAGGGTATCGGAGAACCCTACTGTAGAGGTTTCAAGCTCCTATCTGTACAAATGTGGAATTTTGCTTTTTTGTCAGAAGAAAGATCACGGATGCGTGTTTATTTGTTTTTTTTTATTGATTTTTTTTCCCAGGGGTGATCGTATCGACCCAGTGGTTCTAGAATTTCGCGAGAGGGCTCATTTGAACAGAAATTAAAAGTTCTAGTGCCCTTTTTAAGTGACTACAAAAACTGAAGGGCAACTAGGCCCCCTCCCATGCTTATTTTATCCCTAATGTCACCGAATCAAAATTTTGAGATAGTCATTTTGGTCAGCATAGTCAAAATATCTAATAATTATATCTTTAAGGACGACTTTATCCCCCACAGTCCCCGGGGGAAGGGCTGCAAGTTATGAACTTTGCCCATTGTTTGCATACAGTATTTGTAAGTATACAGATGTTTTCAGGGGGGGATTTTCTCGTAGGGGGGGGGGGATTGGGCTCCGTGGGAGGATCTTTTCATGGGGGAAGAGAATTTCCGTGAAAATTTCCCAGTATTATAAGTTCTTTCAACTGAAAGTAAGGAGTAGCATTAAAACGTCCCCTCCTCAATACCTCGCTCTTGATGCTAGAGTAATTTTTAGTAATTTCAAAAGAGCTATTTATTTTAATTAAACAGCCTTTGTGATTCAGGGGTCATTCTAGAATTGGAACGAAATTTGAACTTTAGCGTAAAGAGCGAGGTATTGACGAGGGGGCAAACCCCCTCATACTACGTATATGAGGAAGTTCGCCCCCTCTTCAATACCTCGTTCTTTACGCTAAAGTTCGAATTTTGTTAAATAATGGCCGATATAAGCAATAATTTGTGGGGGTTATTTTCCGACCAATCCTAGCATTGAATTTTACCTTAAGAAACTTCATAACTATGACTCGCATGTGATAATAAACCAAAGATATTGTATGTCTTCGGCTTGTGGTTGTTATTAAATAAAAAAAAAAACTTTCAGTTGGAAAAGTTTTTTCCAACTGAGTTAAGGAATAACGTTAAAACTTAAAACGATCATAAATTATTACGTATATCTTTAAAAGATCTTTTCTTTCATTCATTTCAGTGATTTGAAAATTGCTCAGCTTGTGACTTTCGTTTTCACAAAAATAGTTTCGACCTCTTTGGCTGTTTTGTTACTATGCCTTACAAAATTAGTTCCGCAAATATCGCTAATTTAAGCTACGTGAAAGAGTCTTTCCATGGAGATAATTTCTCGTGGGGGAGGAAATTTTCCATGGAGGGGGAGCTGGATTTCCCGACATTATTTAGAAAATCAGTTTTTAACTGAAAGTAAGAAGCAAAATTAAAACTTAACAGGAACAGAAAATATTACGTATATGAGATGGGTCCCCTCTCCTCAATAGCTCGCTCTTACGCTAGAGTTTCTTTTTCAACTTGTAAAAGAGGTTACTATTCTATTTAAACAGCCTTTGTGATTCATGAGTCATTCTTAAACAACTGGAACAAAAATCAGACTTAGGTTATTATAAGGTTATTATTAGTTAAAAAAAAAGTAAAATTAATATGCAAATTTCATTTTAATTATTCATATAGGATGAGCCAAATTCAAAACCTACATTAATTCAAAAACGTTCAGAAATTAAATTAAAAAAAAAATATTTTTAACTGAAAGTAAGGAGCAACATTAAAACCTAAAACGAACAGAAATTATCCTGTATATCAAAGGGTATATCCCCTCTTCAACGCCCTGCTCTTTACGCTAAAGTTTTGTATTGTTTTATAAAGCAGAGTTGTGAGAAAGAGTCAAACTTTAGCGTAAAGAGCGGGTGTTGAGGAGGGGACAGCCCCTTTCATATACGGAATAATATTTGTTCGTTTTAGGTTTTAATGTCGCCCCTTTCAGTTAAAAAAAACCTGTTTTTTAATTTAGTTTAAAAGTAAAACTTGTTTCTCTGACGCTCAGTCCTAATGAAATATGCCTAAGTATGATAAAAATATAATACTTTAGAAACAAATTTGGGCTATATATTTGCACATTAAGAGGGGTAGGGGTAAAGTATAGCGGGTCTGCATGCCTAATATGTTAGGTATAGGCCTAACTGTTTTGCATATTATGAAGTAAGAATTGTTTTCCAACTTTACACTGTCCAAATACTTTACCCTCCCCATCCCCCTTAATGTGCAAATATATAACCCAAATTATGGATTTTCTATCTATTCTATCACTTCTCTTTGTCTTGTCTCACGCTAAGCTGAAAGAAACAAACGAAAAAAACCGGCTCTACAATGCGTCAATGGATGAACAACTTGAGTGGTCGGGCTATATCAGACAAGTACCCATTTTCTAAATGTCCAGCATACTATCTCCCTCATTTACGTGTTTAATGCATTGCCCGTCGTACTCAGCGATGTCGTGCAGAATCTTTTTTTTTTATCCAAAATAGCATCTTTCTAAAAATAAACTACAGATACGACATACGATTGAGTAGCTGAATCAGATTTCTCGCCAGCTTGCGCAACGACACTTACTGTTGGTAACCGCCTCTCTTCTGTTAGGTTATTCCACAGTAGACAGAATATACCAGTAAGCTTATCGCAGATCGTTTCTGGTCTTCGTTCTCGGTGCGAACAAAAAGCTCCTCCCACTTATTTCTGCATTAGCGGGAATGCGGGTTAGTCTGTTTCCGATTGTTTTCATGCACTTTGTTGGAAACAATCGGAAACAGACTAACCCGCATTCCCGCTAATCTGACTTCGCTTATGTTTATATCTGCAAAAACGTTCTCCGGAGCACTCGCACCCCGGTCCGGGTTTTTATAATGGGTGATATAGAGAATGATCATACTGGATAATTATATGAACTGTGGGTTATTCAGACAAATAGGTATAGTTCCTGAACAAATTCTCTTAAATATTTTATTTGCGCGGTTGGGTTTTTGGCAACAAAGTAAATTGAGTGTATTGGCCATAGCTATTTGGGGATTTCCTATTTTACAATCCCCACAACATAGATTTAGGGGAGACGAACCACCTCAATTTATTAAGTTGGACAATAATACAAGCATCTGTGATGGGGAGTTTCTCCTGGGGATTAATGGATCAAAGTACAAATTATAAGGGTTGACAGGAATTTTGAGAAGAATTGTTTAAATTTTACCCTTAAAAGGCTTCTACCTCATAGTTTATACCTTTAAGTTTAATCATTTTGTATTTTAGGCTAATTTCCTTCCTCAATAGCAATTTCATTTGGTTTATTTGTGCAACATCGAATTTTATGGGGGTTATAAGTGGTTATCTGGTAGCAAGTCTGGGGGTGCTACCATTTCACCTAACCCTCACAAGCACTAAACGTCATTTCGTCGACAAGAAAAATCCCCCAGAACCACTAACCGTCAGGACGTCGACAGTCATAACATCGACACGTCAGTTTCATCAACAGTCACAATCGCTACCCGTCAGAATGTCGGCAGTCATAATATCGACACGTCAGGACATCAACAAAAAATTTATAAGTTTATATAATAGTATTAAGTATATAATAGTATAGAAACAAATTTTGGCTATATATTTGCACTTCAGGGGGGTGGGGGTGGGGTTAAACATAGCTTATATTAAATACGTAACCTAACCTAACCTAGGTACCTATTTCCTCCTTAGCCCCAAAAAACTAAAGTTTTAAAATTTTATATGTTAAGACGGATTTTGTTGATGTTATGACTGTCGACGTTCTGATGGGTAGCGATTGTGACTGTTGATGTCCTGACGCCTTCCCGCTAGTCTGTGTGTGGTGTAACCAGGGTAGTCTCCACAGATTTATCTCTAAAGATTTTTTTTTGAGTCTGTTTGTCCATTTGCTGGTCAGTCGATTGTTTTTAGTATGCCCGATGTTAAGCTTTGCAAATTAATTTTATCAATTCGATGGTATTAAATATGCTATTTGGAAATTTTTATAAGAGTTTAGAAATCGATCGTTTCTTTCTAAAAAATCAGCGTTTCAAAGAAGTTAGATTTTTGTATTGTTTTTCTTTGTGTGCGATCCAAAGAACTCCATGATTTCAAGTTTTCAAGAAACTATTTTGGGGGGAGGATCTATTGATTTCGCTTTCCTTATTGAGGGAAAAATTAGAATAGAAAACATATGTGTAGTTGACACATGTAATAATCTTGTTTGTTTACTATATTCTTTTTAATGTTTTCTTTTATAACAATTTTTGCTTCGATAGCACTTGGAAGTGATTAATTTTGTACTTTTTTAGAATGAAATCTATTTTATATAATCTTTTAGTGAAAAGATTCTGCGAACCTCGATCAGAGAGAAGAACATGGCTAGTTTGGTTTTATGATACGTCTAAACAGGGCCTTGGTGCCATGGTCATTCATTTTGCAAATATATTCTTGGCAAGCACATTCAATGGGGATCCTTGCACATGGTATTGTTTCTTCTTTTTAAGCTTTTTTTAAGCTCTCTTCAACGCAAAAATACTTATCTTACCGCAGTTTTGTATATATTCATTTGTTTCCTAAATTTGTGTTCTGTTTAATATTTTCAATTCTTGTTCCAAGCACAAATGTCGATGCATCGAGTACAAAACGTAAAGCGTTTGGTAGCCGTTTCCTAAGTGTTTTGTCACAGAATGTTGTCATAAGTTGTAAAAAATGCTATTATTCTTCTTCCGTTCTCCTTTCCTTCTTGTTCTCTTCCCCTATGCTTCACAATTCTTTTATATACAACTATGCGGGGAACTTAGCTCATCTATTTTTCTTTAAAAAACAAGAAAAAAGTGGTTATTTGCTAGATCACAATCAATACTCTTGTGATTATAGATTAACTGAGAATACCTTTTGATTCTCAGTTCTTTTTTCTTTGGTTAATTAATTCCAATCTCTGTTTGCTCCATTTAATTTCTATTTGTATTACAATATATGTGGATATTCTGTTGGTTTTGTCTATGGCTCCTTTATACTAGGAAATCTTATAAGGATGCATCCTTATAAGTACTTTTTTCTGCATCATTTTAGAGATCAATACTTTCCATTTTCGAATATTAAATCCTTTAACTATTCCTTTAATTAATCCTTTATTTCTTTTGAGTTAATTCCTATTTTGTTTTTACTGTACATAAATCGTAATATAAAAAAGTGGGCTAGTTCTTATTTGTGTGCTAGTGGGCTAGTTCTCACACTAGTTCTTATATATCGTCACTTGGGCATCAAAAGGACGTATTTCAATAATTGTAAATTTTCAGAAGAGCAAAGAAATTAATCTACAACTTTTTATCCCCCCTCCCTCCGATAACTGTAAAACAAAAAAGGATTGGTATGTAAAATCAATACATCCATCCGTTTTTGTTTTACGGTTATCGAAGGGGAAATAAAAAAGATGTGAGGTTTTTTCTCTGCTCTGCTGAAAATTTACAATTATGGAGGTACGTCCTTTTGATACCCGACTGACGATAAACTCTGTCCTGTCACTGATTACTGTCATTTCAATGGAAGGCTGCAGGAGCAATACCCTTCAACACATCTAGACATTAGTTGGAGTTTCAGCAAAAATACTGAGTCAAAGAGTCGTATAGTAAATAATATTAGATTTGTTCAAGAAAGTTAAGGTCAATTTAATTCATCATTATGAGTATGAGAAAGCCCTCCTTTAGACACTTAATTCAAGATTGTAACACACTGATAAGAACGGGACTTGAATGTAGCTCAATACAGCTAGTAAAAGGACTAATCCAGTACTATTAAAGATGTTATGTCCAGAAATAGAGCCATTTTCCTGACATTCACTCAATCCAGCAGAGTACAGTTCAAGAAACAGCTTCTTTTATGGAAGCAGACGTTTTAGCTGGATGAAGCAGGCTCTCAAAACTTAGAAATTGTTGAAGGAACGTAGGGATCACTTTAGGGAACTTATGGCCATATTTAGTTTTTTCCTTCTCTTGAAATAGTCAAGTATTTTTTAGGCCAAAGCAAATGAGGGTTGCAGGCTAATATGCCTCTCGTATGATTTTTTTTTCCATGATAATTCAATCTTAAAGCGAGCAGAAATTATTATTAGTGAACAAATAAAACCCAAAACAAAAACAAATTAAAATAAATTATAACATAAAATGTAAGATGATAGATTCCGATATAGATGAATAGATTAATCCCGAATCGTGTAGAAATTCAAATGAATCATCCAGTCAAGCTTAAAACGAACAGAAATGACTACATTTTTCATTTTGAAATTGAATCACCATTATAACCTAGATACTTGAGAAGAATAATGAAGTTTAGATGGACGATTTAATATGTATTGATTCTTATTTCCGAAGGTTTCTGCAACTTTGCATATACTAACGTTATAAAACAGAAAAACTTTATGCTGTATTATATTTTTGGTTAAGCGTAAACGACGTTTTTGTCTGTAGAAGACAAAAACGTTAGTCCTACTCCCCTTTGTGGTAGTTTTTGTTTGTTGTAAGTTTGACTTGATAATTGATTGTTGGGTTTAGCTTTCATTATTTATTGATAATGATTTGCGTTCCTTTTACACTTGAATTACTTTTCTATTTTGTTTCCGCTCGTCTTAGGTTTAGTTTCGTTCCCACTTTCCTTCGAAATTTTTTTTGTAAAATTTTATTTTGAATTGATTCATAATTTCCTGGTATATTGTAATGACGCTCTTTTGACTGAATTGATTCATCAATACCTTGTTGTATATTGCACTGATGCTTCTTTGACAACCAGGCATATTTACTCTGGTTTAGTCTAGCATCCCTCTCAGCATGTCCTGAAAGTTTCAACTTGATAAACTTAGCCACTCCTTAGATATCATAGATACGCTCTTTTTGACAACTTTGCAAATACTTAGTATTTTTTATTATAGATCAATATACCTTGAAAGTCCTTGCTATTAGCCACAGTCACAAGTTGTCGCAGTTGTTATTAGCCGCAGTGACAAGTAGTCACAGTTGCTACTAGCCACAGTGACAAGTAGTCGCAGTTGCAACTAGTAGTGCTCACAGTCTTACTACTAGTATTATGAGTTGTAGTATTAGTAGTAATAGAAGAATAAGTAGTATTAGTAGCAGCAGAAGTACTAGTGTCAGCTCTAGTAGTATGCACATAGCGTCTTTTGGCTAATGCAAAATCATCAACAACCCTGGAAGTTTTAACTGAATAAACTTAGCCGTTCCTTAGATATCGCTTATGCGCCCTTTTGACAACTTTGGATAAACATAGTGTCTTCTATTTTACTTTAATTAATTTAAAAAACTGTCCAAAAAAGAAGTTTTTCAAAGAAGAGTAAAAGTCATATTAAACTTAAAATCAGCAGAAATAAATTCCTATAATGATTCAAACTCGGAACAACCAGAAATTACTATTAAAGAATAAATGAAACCCACAACGGACAAACCTTCCACCGCGCTTGGGGAAAAGTCTTTAAGTTATAAAAATTGTCAATTGTTTACATATAGGATTTGTTATTGGGAAGCCTTCTTAAATTTTCCGGGGGGGGGGGGGAACCTTTCAGGAGAACTTTTACAGTGGGGGAATTTATAATAAATTCCTATATGAAATTGTTTTTGTCTTGCTTTATCTTTGCCGACTTAATTTTACGTGTGGAGATTGTCAAGGGTAATTGACTGGGGTAAATTATCACCGGGCTTCAATTGTCTAGAGGGTCTTTCCATGGGGGTGGAGAATTTTTCCCGCGGAGGTGGAGCCGTATTTCTGGGCATTATTTAAAAAAAAGGGTCACAAATTAAATAAAAACCAAGTCTTTTCCACTGAAAGTAAGGAGCAACATTAAAATAAAAAACGAACAAAAATCATCACGTATATGAGGGTTTTTCCCCTCCTCAACACATCGCTCTTTACGCTAAAAGTTGAATTTTACCCGAATTCTTTAATAACAACTCTGGAAACACACGGGTCAAATATTAGAACAATAAGAAGGTTTTTTAAAGGTACTAAAAAACTTTAGCGCGAAAAGTGAGGTTTTGAGGAGTGGGCAATCTCCTTATATACGTAATAAATAAAAAAAAATACAATTTTTCTATTAAATAAAAAAACAAGTTTTTTCTACTTAAAAGTTGGGAGCAACATTCAAACTTTAAACGAATGGATATAATTATGTATTTATGGGGGTGTCTCCCTCCTTAACGCCTTGCTCTTTAAGCTTAAGTTGGAATTTTATCCCAATTCTTAGATATTGACTCCCGAAACACTGGGTTTTTATTTTACAACAATAAGAAGCAGTAATAATTTTAAAAGTAATAAATAACTTCAGTGTGAAGAGCAAGGTGTTAAGGAGGGGTCAACCCCCTCATATATGTGATTTCGTATGTGAGGGGGTTGCCCCATCCTCAATACCTCGCTCTTGACGCTAAAGTTTTTTGGTTTTTTAAAAAAGCTTATCAAGTAAGGAGCGACGCGGCTCAATAGTAACCGAAACTAGAAAAAAACTTTAATATCAATAGATATATCGAACGAATCGGCTTCTTATACTGATCCCAAATATATAAGATTTATTAATTTTACTGTTGCCCATCAAAGGCTACGGGCTTGAGAAAATTTATCTGATTTTCATAAAAGGGGGGAAATGTTCCTCAAGTCAAAGAATCTTAAGGAAAATCATTCCGTCAGATTCAGCTTATCAGAGAACCCTACTGTAGGGGTTTCAAGCTCCTATCTATAAAAATGTGAATCTTGTACTTTTTACTAGGAGAAAGATGACGGATGCGTGTTTATTCATTTTTTTTTTTTTTTGCTTCCAGGGTTGATTGCATCGAACCAATGGTCCTAGGAAATCGGAGAGGGTTCATTTGAATGGAAATTAAAAGATCTGGTGTCCTTTTTAAGTAACCACAAAGATTGGAGTGCAACTATTCCCCCTCCCACGTCCCTTTTTCTCCAAGATCGTCAGATCAAATTTTGAGCTTTCAGTTTTGTTGAATATAGTTGAAAGGTTTAATAACTATACCTTTGGAGAAACCATAAGCCCCCACAGCCCCTGGGGAAATGTCTCTAAGTTATAAAATTTGCCCATTGTTTACGTATAGTATTTGTTATTGGGAAGTGTGCATACATTTTTTTGTGTGTGTGAGGTTAAAGTTTCTGATTTTGGGGTTTTCCATGGGAAAGGAAGTTTCTGGGGGGTGGGGTTTTCGGGAGAATTTTTAGGGGGGGGTAGTTTTCCAGAATTCCTACACGAAATTCTTTTTATTTGTGTCACTTTCTCTTTGCCGATTGAATCTTACGTGTGGATATGCTAAGGGTAATCGTCCGGGGTAAATTTACACCGGTATTGAATTGTCTAGAAGATCTTTCCGTGGAGGGTAGTGTGTTTTTCCGTGGAAGGGGAGGTGGATTTCCGGACTTTATTAAAAAAAGATCAGAAATTAAATGAAAACAAGTTTTTCTCAACTGAATACGCACCAATATCTATTCGTTCAAAGTTTTAATGTTGCTTCTTACTTTCAGTCGACAAAGTTTGCTTTTTATTTAATTTATTTTTACTACGTATATTAGGGGGCTACCCCCTCCTCAGCTCCTCGCTCTTCGCGCTAAAGTTTTTTAGTACTTTATTAAAAGCTTCTTATTGTTCTAACATAACGACCCGTGTGTTTCAGGAGTCGTTATTAAAGAATCGAGAAAAAATTCAAGCTTCAGCGTAAAGAGTGAGGTGTTGAGGAGGGGGTAACCCCCTCCCCCCAAATACACACACATATACGTATTAATTTCTATTCGTTTTAAGTTTTAATGTTGTTCCTTGCTTTCAGTTGAAAAAATGTGTTTTTTTTTATTTAATTTCTGATTGTTTAAAAAAAAGCCCAAAAATGAGGCTCCAACCTCATGGAAAAGTCCCCCTCGCCCATGGAAAGATCCTTTAGGCAATAAGCCGATTTTTAGGAAAAAGGGACGTGGGAGGAGGGCTCGTTGCACTCTAATCTTTTGGGCCACCGAAGAAGTTAACTAGGACGTCTAATTTCCGTTCGAATGAGCTCTCTCCTGCTGTTTTAGAACCATTGGTTTGATGCTTTCACCCCTTGGAAAAAAAAATAACGCACATCCCTGATCTTTCTTCCATCAAAATATTCGAATTGTAGATATCTTTATTTCTATATCTTTGTAGATAGGAGCTTGAAACCTCTACAGTAGGGTTTTCTGATACTCTGAATCTGACGGTGTGATTTTTATACTTTTAGGAGATGTTTTTCCCCTTTTTTGAAAATCAGGTAAATTTTCTCAGGTTCTTAGCTTTTAATAGGTAACACTAAATTAATGAATCGTATGTATTTAGAGTCAGTATAGCAAGCCAATTCCTTTGATATACCTATTCATATCAAAATTCCGGTTTTAGAATTCCAGTTACTATTAAGCCGCGTTGCTCTTTACTTATAAGTTGTTGCCATAAACTGTTTGATGAAAAATCTCTCAAACCGTTGGAAATTCACTCATAGCTATATGTCGAGTTTACTGAAAAATCTAGCTGTAGATTTAAGGCACTTAGCAAAATCCTTTACAGTGTTTACTTCAAAAACCTGTATATTTTCACTATGACAGGAAATCTGTGACAGTACCGACCCTACCCTGCAAATAGTTTTCAGGGTAGGTATATTTAATATTTTGAGGTCTACCTCGCTTCTGACTTTCAACTGGCTGCCAGTAGAGTTTGACTTTAGGGATTCGATTGTCCTGCAATCCTAAGTATGTGGCCTAGTTACCTCCATGTCCGAGCTCTGACACTGCCGGTAATTGCAGGTTTGTTTTTGTGTCTTCAGTTTTACTTGAGACCTTTCCTGACCAAGGAATATTCAGAAGTTTTCAGAAACATGTGATTTCAGAAATGCGAATCTTTTTTTTCTGGTTCAGGTTCAAAGTCCTGACAGTATAAGGAGGGTCGATGGAGAGTTGATGTTCAGCCATTTTGGATATAAATCAAAAATGTTTTGAAGGAAAACCTGTTACTACCTTCGTAAATATGTATGCATCACTCTTTTTAAGGAGTTGAATAAACCCTTTTATATATTCTTGCCTTTGGAATTTATATCAGTGCTCATCGGTTCGCGTAAAGTCCGGTGGCCAGACCAGTAATCTCATTTGTGTTCGTCGTGGAGTAAAATCTGTTTTGAGTCCTGCCATTTATAACAGTGCTGTGGGGGTCGCTACACGGCATAATCCCCCTTGCCTTATTGAGCCCTACATAGATGGCAGTAAACTTTCTTACGCCGACAACATTTTCCTATGTTTGACGACCTTCAGGCACTACAGACTATTGTGAATGCTATTTAACCTGGATTAAAAGGGATTGGCCTTCCAGTTGCCCCCTCAAAAACTGAGTTCGTCATTTTTGGTTCCCAACAATTTCCAAAAATACTTATTAAAGTTCGCCCTGCCTAATTCTCTGCCTCCGCTTCACTTAACTACCTTGGTCGTCGCTTTGGCGGATCTATTAAAGCCACAAAAATATTTATCACAAATGCTCTGAAGGAAAAAGTGAGAAAATCTTACGGTTTGCTGGCTAGATTCAAGGGACAATTCGATAAAAGAACATTGGTTATGCTTTATAATTAATTCTTGGTGAGCCATGTATATTTTCTTACACCAATTTGGTAGTTTTTCTCTGCTATTGAACGCATTCAAATCAGCTCTGTCTTTTTTTATTGCGTAAATATTTACTTCAGTTGCCCATTTGGACTTGAAATAGTTGTATTTCTAGGCGGTACGGTGTTTTTGAAATTTGAAAAGGTGGATTTCCGTAGTTTCCTAAAACTAATTTCGGTAAACCGTCTGACAAAATAGTTGACTTTCGTTTGAGTTGTATTAAGTCAAGTTAGAGTAATTTTTCATTGTGTATCTTTAAAGCGTGAGCATTTTGAGTATTAGTATGTTAATGTGTGTTTTAGGTCAGTTAAGGTATGTATTCTATTATGAGTAATATTGTGAGTGTTCTTGTCTTGTTTTTTTTTCTTATTTACTTCTTTGGCATGCATTTTTGTATATAGAGGGTACAAATAAATTATTATATATTTCGGTCAACTTGACACTTTTTTTAGCTAATGAAATATTATATGATGAATTGCTGTTTAATATTCTTGTGTATCCTTTAGTAAAAATTATTGTTGAGTATTCTCGTTTTTGTTAATTATAACGTATTACCCAGAATATTTAGATGTTGAATTTTAATTTGGCTTTTGTGTTATTACAGGTATCTGGTTAGCTTTCTGTTAGACTCTTCTGTTGGTCTTCTTGTAATTTATGCTGGAATTCGACTAACAATCTATCTTGCAGAAAGGAACAAATGGGAACACTTAATATTTGGCGAGTATGGTAAGTAAATAATCTAGATAGTGAAAAAAATAAAAATCTTTGAAGAGTCTTAATTCTTCGTTAAAATTATTAGAATAAAATTAATAATACGACTTAGAAAGGTATTGTCAACACTGAATAGCCGTGCTCTAACGAACTATGAAAGAAAAGAAAATTTGTAATATTTATATATTATTATTTATAATAAGTATTATATTATATATACATATGTATAAAATATTATATTATATTATACATTATATTTATTATATTATAAATATTTTTATAATTGTAATATTTAGTCAAGTGACATAAGCGCATGTCGTACAAAAAACCAGCCTATCATTTCAAAGCAGTTATTTTTTAATAAACTGGATGGTCTGGATGAATATCCCCCCCCCCCAAAAAAAAAGAAGAAGATACAAGCACATTAAACTGAAAATGGAAGTTAAGCAGCAACAGAGACTGTGCAGATAGTATGATTTTCGACCTCTATTTACATCCTTAACAAAACTATGCTGCCATCTAACACACATGCGAATAACTAGAGATCGATTAATCAAGTTTATTGTGCTACTCTCTTTGGTCAGGGCAGCTTCGGTCAGATTTAACAGATTAAACCTTCAAGTTTTTAAACTTGAGCTTCAATTCTTATTGGCCTTTGGTCTCTTGGCTCTTGAGAAGCTGGTCCTTTGATCGAGCAACCTCTTAAAATGAAGGAGGGCGCTTGAAGTTTAGCCGACTGACGCCATAGCGTTGAAGCACCTAATTAAAATTTAATAAGATTGCCCATGTAGTGCACCAACGCTAAATGGAAGAAAAATTGTCTAGAAAGAACAAAATGTTGGCTATCAAAAAATTTTAAGTAGTCAAAGAACAGGTTCTTCATAAACTATTTTTAGTGGTAATTTTAACTGATTTTAACTATTAGGGCAAATAAACTATTTCCTTTAAGTTATCTATCCTGTGACAACTTTGCACCTTGATGATAAATTGTTTTTTCATGAAAAAGGCATTGCAAAGCATATTTCCTGTAAATTAAAGTCCATGGCGTAAGTTGTTACTTCTTTCTGTTATTAATATTATTATTCTTGAAGTTGCACTGGAGAGCTTTCAGACAGTACAAGATTCTTGATAGCCTGAGGACATCTGTAAAAAAAATCGTTCGTTTTATTTAAAGTATGAAATTGCCGCTCTGCTCAAAAAAACTAGACTAGGAACGCGTGCCTGCTTGACATCTCGATTTGGAGTAATAGATTTACACTAAGCTTGTTGTACTAGGCCTAAAGGGGATGACAGATTTCCTTTTATTTTAGAAACATCTTCTCTTTTTGACGGCTTTAGTTCTCAACTTTTCCCCAAGCATTGGGGGAAAAGTTGAACGTAAGCCCTGGGAAAGTTTCTTCCTTAATATTTAAGAGGAAGTACTATTTTATGAAGTAAACAAAAAAAAGCTAGACCAGCCGTTGTTCTTGGAGCAATGCTACATAAGAGTCAAACTTCAGCTTAAAGAGCAGGAGATTGCTCTGATTATTTAGTTGAAGTAATTCTAATTTTTAGCTCATGATAACCTTTAATATTTATACTACCCTGAATATACTATAATCAAATATATTACTATTACTACTAAGAAAAATTATCTATTTGAAGGTTCCCTCATTACACCCCTCCGAGCAGTATAAATGTCCTTTAAATCTTTTTTTACGACTTCTTCCCTTCCCATTGGGGGGCAATCTTATTTTCTTTCTGCCCTAGATGGATGGCCGAAAAGGATAATCTGTGGAAGTCTATCGTCCACCATCAGCAAAACGTGTCATAGCCATCTCAATTTTCTCTGATTCTAACCCTAGAAAGGGAAATGCAACTACATTTTCGCATTGAAGTATTGTCAGTTTGACGGGTACCTAAAATAATCCCTAGACAATTCCTCTGGAAAACATCTAGCAAATCCTCCTCACTCCTTTGAAGCGCTGAAACTATTTTCTGACTACTTTCATCAGTGGAGCTTCTAATATTCTAATCTTGGATCATAGATTTGTCTTTCTATTTTAAAACACCCTGCTTAATAATTATTAGTTAAATATTAGTAAAACATCCTATGCCGTGGCTATTCTACTTTTAACATCTTCACTGCATCTGCCATTTTTACTAATAATACTACACAGGCAAGTAAAGCTATGTATTTGTTCGATCTTCTCATTACCCATTACTCAACCTTCGTTTATTCATAATCTCAAGAACTTGGTCTCATTAACAATAATTTTTGCACCCTGAATTCTCAAATCTATAAAACACACTTATTTTGCTAACATTTCCATCTAGGCCGATCAAGCCCTTAGCATAACCTAAGTGTAAGAGTTTTATTTCCCATTTGATTCAATGCTCTCTCATAGCCTTTGCTATGTTCCATCCATTGGATTAAGTCCATCAAATGATCCATATAAACGAGGGTAGAACGCAATCATTCTCAACCTCTGATAATGATTTAAAATAAAACCAGCTTCTAACCACATTCCCTACCTTTTGTGCAGCAATGCTATCAAACAGTTCGTGGTAACGAACTGTAAGTAATGAGCGAACCGGCTCAATAGTAACCGAAACTCTATAAAACGGAATTTTGATACCAGAGAATCAGATTTTTATGTTGATTTCAAATATATAAGTCTCGTCAAATTTAGTCTAACACATCAAAAGTTACGAGCCTAAAAAAATTTTAATTATTTTCGAAAAAAAGAGGAAACACCCCCTAAACGCGACAGAATCTTAATGAAAATCAAACCATCAGATTCAGCGTAACAGAAAACCCTACTGTAGACGTTTCAAGCTCCTATCTACAAAAATGTGGAATTTTCTGTTTTTTGCCAGAAGAAAGATCGCGGATGCGTGTTTGTTTTTTTTTTTCTTAGGGGTGATGGTATTGATCCAGTAGTCCTCGAATATCTTGAGAGGGGTCATTCGAACGGAGATTAAAATTTCTAGTGGCCTTTTTAAGTGACCAAAAAAATTTGAGGGAAACTTGACCCCTCCCTCGCTAATTTTTTTCCAAAGTTACCCAATTAAAATTATGAGATAGCCATTTTGTTCAGCATAGTTGAAAATCTAATAAATATGTCTTTGAGGATGACTTAGTCCCCCACAGTTCCCGGGGGAAGGGCTACAGGTTATGAACTTTGCCTTGGTTATTTGGGAAGTATACAGATGTTTTCAGGAGGGATTTTTTCTAGGGGGAGGGGGTCGGAAAAGGGCGTTACATGGGAAGATCTTTCCATGGAGGATGTTTCCTTGGGGGATGGGACATTTCTATGAAGGGGGCACAGCATTATTTAAAAAACGATCAGAAATTAAATAAAAAAAACTAATTTTTTCAACTGAAAGTAAGGAGCAACATCATAACTTAAAACCAACAGAAATTATTACGTATATGAGGGGGTTCGTCCCCTAGTCAATACCTCGCTCTTTACGCTAAAGTTTTTTTTAGTACTTTCAAAAGAGCTATCTATTCTAATTGAACGGCCTTTGTGATTTAGGGATTTGTGATTCGAACAAAATTTGAACAAAAAACAAAATTTGAACTTTAGCTTAAAGAGCGAGGTATTGACTAGGGGGTAAATCCGGTCATATACGTAATAATTTCTGTTTGTTTTAAGTTTTAATGTTGCTCCTTACTTTCAGTTGAAAAAACTTGTTTTTTTTCATTTAATTATCGTACATAGCGCTAATCGCTTTCAATCAATCAGTCATTTATTAATTCTTAAAAAATATAATAGAAAACAATTACGAACATAAAAAGGTTACTTCGCCCGAGAAGCTTGGGCTTTAGTGGCATACCGGATATTGTGGTGTTGATTTGTTATTGACTGAATTGAACGCCTGTTCATAATCTATACGACAGGGGACGAAATATATCTGATGGCTGAGTCACTTCTTGATTATTAAGCAAAGAGTTTAAATCTGAAAATTATCATCGTCCTAAGTAATTTCCTTCCTATACGAACCAAGCGAATGCCTCTAGATCTAGAATTAACACATTTCCTAAAATTGCTAGGTGTTTTCTCCTTTTCAAAAAACATATTCATAATCTGCAGTGATTTATCTCTAACCTGACAACCACCGTATTTCATGAACTCATTTACTAGAAAACAACATTGAAACATTTACAACAAGTAGGTGTTTTACACCTCAACAAAATTGAGGTGTTTTAAAAACATTGAGCACCAAAGGCCTCAATGTTTTTAATCCTCTTAGTAAGTTCTGTTTATAATTCTCTCTAATTCTGTTTCTAATTCTTCCAGGCAAAATAAAGCTTCCTTCTCTTCAAAGTAGGCTCAATGTTATTCATTCTTTTCTATATCATTTATTGTCAGGTTAGGTACGTGAACCCTCGGACAAAAAAAACAACAACAAATAAATACACGATCTTTTAAATTCATGATCTTTCTTCTCGGAAAAAATGCCAAATTCCGCATTTTGTTGTAAATAGGAGCTCGAGACCTCTACTGTGGGGTTCTTTGTTATGCAAAATCTAATGGTGGGATTTTTATTAAGATGATCTTCCTTATGGGGATATTTCCTCCATTTTTTTTTTTAAATCAGGCAAATTGTCTCAGGCTTTGCTTATGATAGGTAACTTTAAATCTAATGAATATATATATATATATATATATATATATATATATATATATATATATATATATATATATATATATTATATATATATATATATATATATATATATATATATATATATATATATATTATATATATATATATAGTAGTATATATATATATATATATATATATATATATATATATATATATATATATATATATAGATATATATATATATATATATATATATATATGTATATATATATATATATATATATATATATATATTATATATATATATATATATATATATATATATGTATATATATATATATATATATATATATATATATATATATATATATATATATATATATATATATATATATATATATATATATATATATATATATATATATATATACATGTATAATATATATATATATATATATATATATATATATATATATATATATATATATATATCTATATATATATATATATATATATTATATATATATATATATATATATATATATATATATATATATATATATATATATTTATATATATATATATATATATATATATATATATATATATATATATGTATATTTTTAATCTGCATGTAAACCCAATTCTTTTGATTTTTTTCTTTTTTACAAAATATATATATATATATATATATATATATATATATATATATATATATATATATATATATATATATAATATATATATATATATATATATATATATATATATATATATATATATATATATATTTTGTAAAAAAGAAAAAATCAAAAGAATTGGGTTTACATGCAGATTAAGAATATACATATAAATATATATATATATATATATTTATATGTATATTTTTAATCTGCATGTAAACCCAAGTCTTTTGATTTTTTCTTTTTACAAAATATATATATATATATATATATATATATATATATATATATAATATATATATATATATATATATATATATATATATATATATATCTATATATATATATATATATATATATATATATATATATATATATATATATTATATATATATATATATATATATATATATATATATATATATATATATATATATTTATATGTATATTTTAATCTGCATGTAAACCAATTCTTTTCTTTTTTCTTTTTACAATATATATATATATATATATATATATATATATATATATATATATATATATATATATATATATAATATATATATATATATATATATATATATATATATATATATATATATATATATATATATAATATATATATATATTATATATATATATATATATATATATATATATATATATATATATATATATTTATATGTATATTTTTAATCTGCATGTAAACCCAATTCTTTTGATTTTTTTCTTTTTTACAAAATTTCTTGTTTTGGAATTTCTGTTACTGTTTACCCGAATCGCTCCTTACTTACAGTTTGTTGCAACCGAAAGTAGTCTAAGCTTTAAGTTACTACTGCTTCCTCAAACACCCACTCTTTCTGCTAGAGTAAACAAAACTTAATAAAAAAAAGGAGTATATAAATTAATGGAATGGGCTCTATATGATTATTCTGATAAAAATAAAGCGTATTGAATGGAAAGCTACCAACCAAAAATTACGATATTAGGGAAGTTTGTCTGAGAGAAGGGTTAAAACACCCTCAAAAGGGCAAGGGATCCGGACGGTAATTAAACCGTCAAATTCAGCATATTAGAGAACCCTGTTGCATAGGTAGAAAGTTCCTATTTATAAAAATGGATATTTTCCTTTTTTCCCAAGACGAATGATCACAGATGCGCTTTTTTTTTATTTATTCGGCACTCTGTATGGCTTGGTTCCTAAAGATCCATGAAACTCATAAGAAATAAACGGTAAATCTAGATATTTATTCTAAGGCTTCATCCCACCAACTTGTTTCATTTGGGCTTTGACAAAATTATGCACAATGGTTTATAATTGCGCATCAGCTATTATGGAGGAGAGCTAGTGGGCCAATGTGACGATTGGGGAGAGAGTGTGCCTCAAATACTGAATTTTTAAGTCTTAATTTTCTAACTCCCCCTGGCCCTTTAGATAAATATTGAAGCAGATTCGGGATAGAAGGTAGAAATCAATTTCATTACTTCCTTCATTTTTCGGATACTTCTCTACTAAGCCTGTAATGTGAGTGCTGTGGGATGATATACAAGTATTAAACTGAATGTGAGATACTAGGATCGAAGAAAAGATTAGCAGCCTACCTCCCATTTAAGAGAGTCCTGAAGAATCATTTTTTTAGGAACAAACTGTTAGTGAAAAAGGCCCTTGTGAATAGCCATCGAAAGTTTTAAAATAAAAGTTCTGTTTTTACGTATGGAACCATAAAATATATTACTTGTACTATTTCTGAATATGTGAAATATATTAATTTTAAAATTGTCATCAAAAGCTATTAGCATATGCTATTTTGCATAATGTTAGAAATAGAAAATGTATTCCCTCTGAACAGGTACAGCCTCAATTGGAATTAAATAAGAAAACGTGTTTTTTCATCTGAAAGTAAGGAGCGACGTCAAATTTAAAAAGAACAGAATTTTTTTCATATATTAGGGGGGAAGTGCTCCCTCCTCAATCCTTCCATCTTTACGCTAGTTTTAAAGTTCTTTGAAAAATCTTTTATTCAAATACAGCGGCCCTTGTGTTTCAGGAGTCATTCTTAAAAAACTTTGACAAAAATTCAAACTTGAGCATAAAAAGGCAGGGAGTGAAGAGGGGGCAGCCCACATCATATATAGAATAGTTCCTTTCTGTTTTAAGTTTTAGTGTTGGTCCTTATTGTCAGTTAATTGAAAGACTTTTTTTTATTTAATTTCTGACCGGTTTTTAAGTCATACTGAGAAAACTCTTCCCCCATATTTAAAATCCTCTCCAGAAGGTTTCTTGCCCAAGAAAATTTTTTCCCGTGGAACCCCCCGTTGAAAACTTTCCGCATATTTACCCAACATATTGTTTGTAAATAATTGGCAAATTCCATAGTTTGCCGCCTTTTACATCGGTTTCGGGGCCATGCTATCATCTGAGGCACAATTATTGTCCAATGGCTATCTCAAAGTTTTTCTCGGATGTTTAAGAACCATTGTTTCGATACAATCTCCCCTGAAAATAAAAACAACATAAACACTGATCAATTCTGACAAAATATACGAAATTCCATATCTTTGGCAGCGCAATAGCGCTGCCTAAGTAAAGAACGATGTTGGCACAAAGTATCTTTTTTTTTCCATGCCCGGGCACTTCGTATCGAAGGAGTTGTCGTAGAAACTTCGAAAAGGGCTCATTCGATTGGAAATTGGAGTGGCTAGTGCCCTTTTTAATAGTCGAAAGTGATTGGAGGGGAACTAGCCCCCCCCAACGCCCTTCATTCCCCCAAACACATCCAATCAAAGTTTTGAGATAGCCATTTTGTTCAGCGTAGTAGATTTCCACATGGAAAATATGTTTTTGAGGAGGACACTCCCCTACAACCCTCGGGGCAAGGGTTTTAAGTTATGCCCTGAGGGCATATAAGAACGATTTTGGCACAATGTATTATGTATTATTTTTTTTCCTTTAGAGCAGGGCACTTCGTATCGAAGAAGTTGTCGTAGAAACATCGAAAAGGGCTCATTCAATTGGAAATTGGAGTGGCTTGGACGCTTTTTAATAGTCGAAAGTGATTAGAAGGCAATTAGCACCCCTTCCACGCCCACCATTTCCCGAAACACATCTAATCAAAATTTTGAGATAGCCATTTTGTTCAGCGTAGTTGATTTTCAGATAGAAATCATGTTTTTGAGGAGGACACTTCCCCACAGCCTTCAGGGCAAGGGTTGTAAGTTATGCCCTGGAGGCATATAAGTTTTTTATAGAAGGCGTTGTCATAGAAACTTCATAAAAGGCTCATTTGATTGAAAATTCAAAGAGCAAGTGCCCTTTTTAATAGTCGTAAGTGATTGGAGGGCAACTAGCCCCCCCCCCCACGCCCATCATTCCTCCAAACACATCCAATCAAAATTTTGTGGTAGCTATTTTGTACAGTGTAGTTGATTTCCAGATAGAAAATATGTTTTTGAGGAGGATACTCCCCTACAACCCTCGGGGCAAGGGTTTTAAATTATGCCCTGACGGCATATAAGAACGATGTTGGCACAATGTATTATTTATTTTTTTTTTTTCCTTTAGAGCAGGGCACTTTGTATCGAAGAAGTTGTCGTAGAAACTTCGAAAAGGGCTCATTCAATTGGAAATTGGAGTGGCTTGTTCCCTTTTTAATGGTCGAAAGTGATTGGAAGTAGACCCCGAAGCCGCGCTGAAAAGTCGGCGGCGCGCCGCTGAAAAAAAAGGTGGGGCGCCGCCGAGTTTGCATCAGCGCGCTGACACCGCAGTTTTTTTTTTTTCTTTTTTCTTATCGATATCGACCTCGGGCATCAACCGTAATCCCGGCTAATCTGATTCTTAAAGATAAATACTGTAATCTTGGGCTCGCCATGTATATCGGTTCTTAGGAAGAAGAAGAAGAAATTTTTCTTGAAAAAAAAAAATTCTACCTTCCACTTTGAAATTCTGTTCATTTTTCTTTGTGATTTTTCGGATGAAAAGAGGTAGGTAAAAGAGCATTAGGCAATTCAGGATGTTATCATATCAAATTGCCCTTTTTAATAGTCGAAATTGAATGAAGAATAATTAACCCCCCTCTCATGCCCAGCATTTCCCCAAACACATTCAATCAAAGTTTAGAGATAACCATTTTGTTCAACGTAGTTGAAAGTTCTGGAAATTATGTATTTAAGGATGAAAACCCCCCCCAGAGCCACCAGGGCAAATGTTGTAAGTTATGCCCTGGGGGCATTTAAGGTTTTTATAGATAGAGTTGTCGTAAAAACTTCAAAAGGGGCTCTTTCAATTGGGAATTCAGAGGGCTAGTGCCCTTTTTAATAGTTGAAAGTGATAGGAGGGTAACTAACCCTTCTCTCACGCCCATCATTCCCCGAAACACATCCAATCAAAATTTTCAGATAGCCATTTTGTTCAACGTTGCAGAAAGTTCTGGAAATTAGGTATTTGAGGATGACAACCCCCTTCCCAGCCCTCAGGGTAAGGGTTGTAAGTTATGCCCTGGGGGTATATAAGGTTTTTTTTTTATTGAAAGCGTTGTCTTAGAAACTTCAAAAGGGCTCATTTGATTGTAAATTGAAAAGGCTAGTGCCTTTTTTAATAGTGAAAAGTGATTAGAGAGCGACTAACGCCCCTCTTACGCCCACCATTTTCCCAAACACATCCAATCAAAATTTTGAGATAGCCATTTTGTTTAACGTAGTTGAAAGTTCTGGAAATTAGGTCCTAGAGCATGACAACCACCCTCACAGCCCTTAGGGTAAGGGTTGTAATTTATGCCCTGGGGGCATATAAGGTGTTTATAGAAAGCGTCGTCGTAGAAACTCAAAAGGGCTCATTCGATTGGAAATCGAGAGGGCTAGTGCCCTTTTTAATAGTCGAAAGTGATTGGAAGGCTTGACATTTTTATAGTAAAGATCGATGTGTGTATAATGTATTATTTTGTTGTTGCTGTTGTTATTTAGACCAGGGCATTTCGTATCGAAGGAGTTGTAGTAGGAACTTCGAAAAGGGCTCCTTCGATTGAAAATAGAAAGGGCTGATGCATTTTTTGATAGTCGAAAGTGATTGGAGGGAAACTAATCCCCTCCCACGCCCACCCTTCCATTTGCCTTAATGTTTAAAAACTAAATGTTGACTTACGATTAAATCAAAATGCACTGTGTTAATGCTAATTCCCAATAAGACGTCTCAGCAGTATCCCAAGAACGACTGAGGGCATTATGTTCAAACTTTCGGGGCTACTTCTGCTCTTAAAATTTGACCAAATCAAAATAGCGTAAGTGTATCCAAGCTGTCAAAGAAAGTAAACAGATTTTTTTTGCGAATGGTATCAAGTTTTCCATTCAGGTTTTCCAACTAGAGAAGGTATGAAACTAAATTAAACACTACTATTTGTGTCCAGATTTTTAAAAGGGTCTATGTTGTTAAAAATCGCTGAAATTTTTTTCCAGCATACAAATAGCAGGCCAAATTATAAATTCTTAAAAAATGAAAAGATTTAAAGTAATATTTTTTTCCCCTGAAAAGACTATGAGAATATAAAACGAACAGAAATTAATTTAAAAAAAAATTCCACAAAATAATTTTTTCAAAGAAATGTAAAGAACTCCATTAAATAAAAATCAGCAAAAATAAAATCAAATAACCTACCAAGCGTAAAACTACCACAAATCGGCATCGAAATTAACATAAGATGGGCTCAAAACCCCTATGCCTTCCAAAGGCCAGAACATAATTTGCAATTTTTTGAAAAGATACAAATGAATGAGCATTGTCAGTTTAATATACATATATTGATATTTAGTATTTTTTTCAGTAAGTACAAATTATGTTCTGGCCTTGGGTAGGCATAGGGGTTTTGAGCCCAAGTCAGATACTTCTACAAGTATCTGACTTGTATACAGTGTTTTTTTTATGTTGTTATTTGTTTTTTTTTTCACTTCCTTGTCGTATGTATTTGATGATGAACAGGAGATGTTTGAACTTCAAACTTTGAAAGTTATACACACATTAGCCCAAATCATTAACAAGAAGAAAATTACTAAACACGGCATTTTATAGGAACAATTCGATATTAAACATAAACACAACATAGGTTTCCCTGGGTCTAGTGGCTAAAAATGATAATTCTACTTGGTTTGATCGACGGTGAACATAAACACTTTCTGCACGGTCCAACAAATTCCTGTTTTGTCATATTGTTCTTGTATGTTTTTAGCTTACCATTTAAAAATCCTTACTAAAATCAAGGTTGAATGTGCTTGGTGAAGTGGAATTTTTATTATTATTTTTAATCTGAAAAATCGGCGCGCCGTGGCGTGCCGCCGGTCAGAAATCGGCAGTGCGCCGCCAAAAAAAATCGGTGCCAATGGCGGCGCGCCGCTGCCGATACTAAATCACACATTCGCCGCCATCATGTTGACGTGGCGCCGCTTCGGGGACTAATTGGAAGGCACTAACGAAAGATCTTAAGCCGAACTGGCCAGCAATGACAAAAAACCAACAATGAGAAAAATCTCAGTGAAAAAAAAAAACAACAAACGAGACTGCGGCCAGTGGAGAGAAAAGAAACGACAAAAATGCAAAACAAAGCGGATATTTCGCCTGTATCTAAACAAAGCGTCTTCAGCACGAAAGAAACAGAAGAGGAACAAGATAAAAAAAAACAAGCTAAAACTAAAAAAAACAATAAAACCACCACCAAAATATATATATATATATATATATATATATATATATATATATATATATATATATATATATATATATATATATAATATATATATATATATATATATTATATATATATATATATATATATATATATATATATATATAATATATATATATATATATATATATATATATATATATATATATATATATATATATATATATATATATATATATATATATATATATATATATATACAATTTGCGCAAACTGATCCACGTAGGGAAAAGATACTATTATAGAGTTACTTCAGTGAGAATACCAGAGTAACTGAGGAAAAATAAAAAAAAACTGGAAATTACTTTAATTATTCTATTGCGAAATAATCCTTTTACTGGCTATTATTAAAGCAAATCGTTTTGGTCTAGCAGGTAAAATAGTCCCCTGGTGATTATTTAAAATCTTAACTCCCTTATTGACTGTTGATTCACTCTTTAGAAGATTATCATGAATTGGGTCAATATTTAAACTACCTGTGTTCCTATTTATCGAAAGGTTATCAAACATTTGTTTTTTTAATTTCAATGGCTTCTCTCGCCCATTGTGTCTACCCCTTATCATTTGAAATAGCTAAGGCCTCATCAAATTTTACAAAGTGATCTGGTTGAAACCAAATATGTTCTGCTAAAGCTGAAACAAAAGTTTCCGGAGGCTTGCTTAATTGTAGGTTTTTTTTCTACTGAATTTCGATGTTCAATAAATCTTTCAACAAATTGTTGGTGAGTCCTACCAACATAGAACTTCCCACAAGAACGCGGAATTTTATACACCCCACTTACTTAATTTCCCCGGGTTAAATCCTTACCAGAACTAAAAAAAACTACCCATTGGCCTCAACGATTGGAAACATGTATCAATATTAAATTTACGCAAAATCCGTGAAAGTTTCTCACCCAAACCAGGTACACATGTAATGAAATGAAACTTTTTGATACATTTAAATCTAAAGACTGAGAAACCCCAATAACCCTACTATCATGTTTAACACGTCTATTTTCAATTATTTTGTCAATGAACTTAATTGGGTAATTGTTACAAAACAAAATATCCCTCAAGTATAACAATTCCGAATCCAGAAATTCCTGGGAACAAATTCTAAAGGCTCTATCCACTAGTAAAATTACAACCCCCCGTTTCACCGACATAGGGTGGCAAGAATGAAAATTCAAATACCTATCATTGTGCGTAGGTTTTCTATAAATCGAGAAAAGTAAATGGAGATCCCTTTTAATTAATAAAATATCCAGAAAAGGTAATTTGTTATTTTCCTCAAACTCAACTGTAAATTTAATATTGTTATCAAAACTATTTAAATGCTTACAAAATAGGTCTAAGGAGTCCAATCCATGTCTCCAAACGCAAACCACATCATCCATGAACCTACCCCAGAAACAAGGGGAGATTCTAAAACTGTGTATAGCGGAGGTTTCAATAGAATCTATGAAGAGATTTGCCAATAAAGGAGATAGAGAAGCCCCCATAGGTAATCCAAAAATTTGTCTATAAAACTCACCTCTAAAACCAAAATAAAAAGAAAATTCATTTATTAGGATAATTAGTTTCATAATGACTTCAATATCCAAACTGGGTAAAGTCACATCTTGTATTAAATCAAAGTTTTTTTCTAATTTACTTTTTAAAATGTCCTCGCACCTGTTTAAATCACAATTTGAATACATGGAAACAACATCGAAACTACAAAGAATTGAACTTTCCTCCAACGTGAAAGTTCTCAATTTATTAGTAAGATCATTCGAATTTTTAAATATGATCTTTTGTGTTCCCAAAAGTGGACGCAATGCTACCGACAACCATTTTCCTAATTTCGAAACAGGTGACGGAAAAGTTGACACAATGGGGCGGAGGGGGGTTCCAGTCTTATGAATTTTAGGTAGACCATAGATCTTGGGTGCCGAACAACCCCTAGGATAATACTACTACTACTACTACTAACAACTCATCGCAGCACCAAGCCGCCTGAGGCCAACACAGCTACGCACGCTCCTCCTCCACCCCAATCTATTCAAAGCCTCCCTTTTTACACCCGCCCACGAAGTTCCCATTTCCTTTAAATCTTTCTTTATGACGTCCTCCCACCCCAGACGGGGACGACCTGCTTTCCGTTTAGCCCTAGATGGTTGGCCGAAAAGAACAATCTTTGGCAATCTGTCATCCTTCATCCGCACAACATGCCCTAACCACCTCAACCTTTCTTTCATTATAGACCTAGAAAGCGGTATTGAACCACATTTTTCGTATAGCCTATTGTTTGAAATACGGTCAGTCAGCCGGGTACCCAGAACAATCCTTAAGCAATTTCTCTGGAAAACATCTAGCAAATCTTCATCCGCTTTTCGAAGCGTCCATGCTTCAGAGCCATATTTGACCACTGTCATCACTGTAGCTTCTAAGATTCTAATCTTGGTTTGCAGACTTATCTTCCTATTCTTCCAGACTTTTTTTAACTGTGAAAAAACACCCTGAGCCTTGGCTATTCTATTTTTAACATCTTCACTGCTCCCACCATCTTTACTAATAATACTACCAAGGTAAGTGAAGCTGCCCACCTGATCAATATTTTCATTACCCAACGTCACCTTTTCATCTTCACTTATTCCTAGCCTTAGTGACTTAGTCTTCCTAACATTAATTTTCAAACCAATACTAGCACCCTGAACTCGCAAAACCTCTAAAACTTCATTCATTTTGCTCACACCTTCATCTAGGATGCTTAAATCATCAGCATAATCCAAGTCTAGGAGATTTTTTCCTCCCCATTTGATTCCGTGGTCTCCCATTGCCTTTCCTGTGCTCCTTAAAACAAAGTCCATCAAAATAATCCATATAAAGGGGGATAGAACACAACCCTGCTTAACTCCTGATTTAATACAAAACCAGCTGCTAACCTCATTTCCTACTTTAACCGCAGCAGTGTTATTCTCGTACATAGCACTAATTACTTTAATGTATTTGTCTGGTATACCATACAAGGATAAAACCTTTACTAAAGCTCCTCTATCAACAGAATCGAACGCTTGCTCATAATCTATAAAACTGAGGACCAAAGGTGTTTGAAAACTTAGGCACTTCTCAATTATTAACCTAAGAGTGAAAATTTGGTCAACACATCCTCTACCTTTTCTAAAACCGCACTGCTCTTCTCTTAAAACTTTGTCTACAGCATCTCTCAGTCTAAAAAGTATCATATTACTAAGCAATTTGCTACCTACAGAGACCAGACTAATGCCTCGATAATTACCACACTCACTTTTATCACCTTTCTTATAAAGTGGCTTAATTAAGGTTTTCCTAAAATCGTTAGGTACTTCCCCTTTTTCAAAAATCATATTCATAATCTTCAATAACTTATTTCTAACCTCAGAGCCACCATATTTAAGAAACTCATTTACTACCCTATCAGCACCTGGAGCTTTATTATTCTTTAATCCTTTTAGTACTGTTGCTAATTCCTCCTCACAAAACAAATCTTCCTTCACATCCAAGGTATCACAAACTTTTTCATTTTCCTCTATATTTTTTCCTGCAACTCTATCTCGGTTAAGCAAGTTCTCAAAATGTTCGGCCCATCTCGCTTTAGCTTTTTCCTTATCGCTAATTGCCACCCCATTCCTATCTTTAACTGGGACAAGTCCGGATTGACTACTACCTCTCAATTTGTTAACGTGCCAGTACAATATTTTACTATTATGCCGTCTAGCTGCATCTTCTAAATCCTCGGCAATTTTATCCATGGCCTCCACTTCACACCTCCTTAGTTCATATTTCAATGCTTTCTCCACTTTCCTTACATTTCTTTTGTTTTCATGCGATCTATCACTCAGATAATTCTTGTACAAGTCCTTTCTCCTTTCTATTAAACATAAAGCTTTTTCACTAATATTCTTAGCTGCAGTTCTAGCTTTCTTCCCTAATACACCTTCAGCAACTTCACAAATTATTTTTCCAAAATTATTCCAACCATCTTCCACATTATCAAATTTTAAAACTCTCAAGTTTAGTATTCAACTGTTCCTGGAAAGTTTCTCTCAAATTCTCATCCTGGAGTCTACTAACATCGTAACTTCCCGGGAGGTAATTACCCTTCCGATATTTCAGCTTTAAATTAACCCTTGACACTACTAGATGGTCATCTTTACTTTTAACATCAATAACAGCACTCCTATATACCCTAGTATCTTGTATTGATCCTACCAGTCTTCGGTTTACTATAACATAATCAATAAGGTTTGCTGTCTTACCATCACGTGAATACCATGTTAGCTTATGAACCATTTTATGACCAAACACCGTATTGGTTATAACTAGATTGTTATACCTACAAAATTGCAAAAGTCTGTATCCATTACTGTTTTCTTTTTCTACACCAAATTTACCTAAGCTGGGATACCATCTATCCTTATTTCTACCAACCTGGGCGTTAAAATCTCCCAGTAATAACATCATATTTCTGCCTGGGACCTTGTCTATTTGCTCCTGTAACTGTAAGTAAAATTCATCTGAGTCACTAGTATCTCCATCAGTCGGTTCTACAGGGGCGTATACTACTATAACTGATACCCTGAACTTTCTAGTCATAAAATGGGCAATTAGTATTCTATTATTAATACCTTCCCAGCCTAAACAAGACTTAGCAGCTTCCTTATTCATCATGAGCCCTACTCCCTGTCTATGTACCCCATCCTTTCTGCCTGAGTAAACAAATTCTATATCACCTAATTTCATGCTTCCTACCCTGGGATATGAGTTTCTGAAACTCCTAATAAATCCAGTTCGAATCGTCTGAATTCGTCAGTCAAAATGTCGATACAATAGTCATTTTTTAATGTCGTAACATTCCAAGTTCCAATTTTCATGTTCTTTAAATCATTGAAATTTTTTTCGCCTCAGGAAAAGCAATGATCCCGGATACCAGTGCAGGACGGGGATCACATATCTTCTCAAGTCTACACCGAAGTGCTTAAGCCGGCTTAGAACCGGACAGCAAGAAGTCCCTGGGACCTCCATGAATGGAGGCTTTGTGCAATCCTGGGCCCATCTTGGTCACAACATGGTTTTCAGCACTTGGCGATGCTCTTCTATCAACAAGAGTCGAAATCCTGCACAGACAATCTCAAGCCTATTACCTCCGACTCATTATATATTCATGCCTACAAATATTATGCTACTACGGGGAGGCAACCCGTAACAGATAAATTAGCTAGGAAGAGGTTTTTCAGCCCAAAGACGCCCATCAAAACATACCAATCCCAGAAGAATTATCCATTAGTCAGAATCCCGTGCGAATGCTGTGTCGTTTACTAGGCTATAATTTCCTCGAGGGGCGCCACTCCTCAACTGGGAATAGAGTTGACCGCAAGGTCCCCAGTCTTGCAGGTACCCCGAAAAGGTCGAGGCAGCCCTTTGCAGAGGCCGTTGTCCATAGATCTGGATCTTACGCCCTGCCACAGTTGTCCTCCTATAGAGGATCCTCCCGCGATGGTGTTCTGCATCACCATGCAATTTAACCCATTGCTGGGAGAAGGTTTGCAACTCATGGAACTTGTGGACAAACCAGTGGGCCCTTTTGAGTGTACATTTGAGGGGCCTTCTTCCTCCTCCGCCTGTATGTATGACCCCGGGCAAGGGTTGCCCCAGATTCTATTATGGACCCCCAGGGACAAGGTCCCCCCTTGGTCCGTGCCTCCTATGGAGGTACCCTACATATCTGTAGAGCGTTCCCCTATCGCCACCTGGGGACACGCTGAATGGCCTGGGGGAGGCCAGATAAACGGATCACTTTTGTTTTGCAAAGGCCATAACTCAGTGACATATTTAACCTACTACTTATAAATATACATAACTCACTGACTAGGCCTATATAAGTTATATACAGAAATATATAACTCAGTGACATACTTAACCTACTACTTATAAATATGTGTAACTCACTGACTAGGCCTATATAAGTTATATACAGAAATATATAACTGAGTGACATATTTAGCCTACTACTTATAAATATGTGTAACTCACTGACTAGGCATATAAGTTATATACAGAAATATATAACTCAGTGACATATTTAGCCTACTACTTAAAATATGTGTAACTCACTGACTAGGTCTATATAAGTTATATACAGAAATATATGACTCAGTGACATTCAGTCATGATTCATTGCTCAACCGGTTAAGACCGTATTGCTTGCTATCGCCCACTCTATGAATCACGTAATGAAATGAATGACGATGGATTATTGCTAAATTATCTGCATGCTGTGATATAATGAAAACTTTGTAAAATCTGATAATAGACAATCTGAAAATACAAACCTTTCCCTAAATAAAACTCAACAACGGAAATGATTAGCTGTTATTCCTCCAAAGTGATTTAAGGCTCAAATTATTCGTGATATGAGATTAAAGGAATAGTACAGTGGGGAAAAAGGACTGATTTAGGACTGGTGGCTTCTTCTTTTGCCAGTAAGTCAATTTTAGCTATTACTAAGTTAAGATGGGCAAGAAAAAAAAATAAAAGGAGTCGTCCAGATATTGATTCTAGCGAGGATATTGCCACAAGTACCCCAAATACGTCAGGAAATCCGGATATTCGGAAGCCAGTGACAACTCAGGTTTCGTTAATGACCCTATCAGAGGAATTTGCAAAGATGATGAACATTATGCGTGAAACTCATAGCTCAGTCCAATCAATTGAACAGCGATTCATTGTAGTAGAAAATAGAATAAAAGCAATTGAATCAGAGCAATTAGCCTTAAGGTCTGAATTCTCCGGGATTAAGTCTTGTACACATGCTGTAGAAAATGACATTTCTTTGTTGAAAAATGATAATTTTAACCTGCAGTCAGAAGTTAAATATTTTAAAGAAAAGACCCTATGTATGTCTGATAGGCTTATGGCTGCAGAGTATCAGCCTAACGAAAATAATTTGGTTGTATGGAATGCAGTCTGTGAGGATGAAGATCAAGCCAAACGTATGTTTACCGAGATATGTACGGATGGACTAAATTTACCAGTGATACCCCATTTTTCAGTTGTTGCAATAAAAAAGGATAAGAAATATTTTAAGGTTAATGTAAAAAACCGTGGAAACAAGATTGAAATCCTTAAAAATGGGAAGAAGCTTAAAGGAAGAAATATAGCAAACCAGGGAAACATTTATGTGAGTGATGATGCCCCATTTTCTGTGAGAGAGGCAAGAAAAAAACTATATGAAAAAAAATTGTGTCTTAAAACGATGGGTATAATTTCATGGGTATCAAACACAGTTCCACCATATCTTCAGTTTGAACGTCCGGGTGGTACGAAAGTGAAGTTTACGTGTGATGAATGGATTGAGGAACTAGCACTTAAGCCTCCTCCCTCCACAGCTTCCAGAGGTGCTAAAAAATGAGTGTTTTATTGAATGTGTTTAGTTTACTTATTGGTTAATTATCTTTTCTTTTTCGCTTGGTTTAATCAAATAGATATGGAAAAGTTGATAGTGATGAATTTGAAATGTTTGGGTTAATGATAATTTTTATTTTTGAGTAAATAGTTTAAAATGTTTGTTAATGTGAAATTATTTTGAGTGGGTGGTAGCGGGCTGATGTCTTTTTGAATGGTTTTGCTTTGTGCCATGAAGCTTGCAATAATGTGCTTTTTTAAATTGTATGTCCGCTTTGCCGGAATATATTTTGTTATTTTTTTTTGTATTTATCTAGGCCTAGGTATATGTTTAGTAGATAATGATTTTTTTCGCCACCGCCACCCTCTACCGTCACATACATTAACTTTTATTGATGATGGTTAGAGATATCGTTTTTCCTCCTGGGAACAGCAATGTCCTGCAACTTGAAAGTCGAAGGGTTGATTTTTCCAGCCAGTTTAATCAAAGGATAAATAGAAATTTAGATATTAACGCCACTGAGATTTTCACAAATGAACCATCAAGGTATATTTTTAAAGAAGAAGCACTACCCTTGTATTGTGATAGGGGCCATTTTGGCCTTAACATTTTTCATTTGAATTGTCAGGGATTGAATTCTGCGCATAATTTTTTATCGGAATTAATAAATACTAATGTCTTTCAGGTGATCGCTTTAACTGAAACGTGGTTAAATGATAATAACTCGCAATTACTACATATCCCTGGGTATAATTTATATGTAAGGAATCGCGAGTATTACCAACATGGAGGCCTAGCAGCTTACATTCAGGCTGATTATAAGGTTTCAATAAGAGAAGATCTTACAATATATAGAGAGAAAGTTTGTGAGTGTTTTGTTTTACATATAACTAGAGAGAATTTGAATTTTTGTATTGTTGTAGTATATAGACCTCCACAGAGCCTGCTCCAAGACTTTATGGACCTATTTGAAGAACAATTAATGAAACTTCCGATTAACTCTATGCCATGTTTTATTATGGGGGATTTTAATATTGACCTTATTGATCAGTCATCTGCTAGCACTGAATTTATTAATAGAAGTTTATCCAATGGGTTTCATCCTTGTATAAATATCCCTACAAGAATTACGGGAACATCAGCTAAGCTTCTGGATAACATCCTTTCTAATGTACCCTTGAGTCTTCCCAGGGTCCTTATCAACGATGTATCTGACCACTTTGGAGTTTCAGCTAGCTTTAGAACTGTCACGAAGGTGGTTAAAGGCAAAAAATCAAGGATTCCAGTGATCAGTAAAAGTGCGATGGTAAAACTTAAAAATGATATAGAAAAGGTGGATTGGTACGATGTTCTAGGCGAAGTTCAGGACGCAAATTCAAAGTTTGTTTTATTTTATGAAAAGTTGCAGAGTTTGATAAGTCAAGTAGTCATATTGAAACCGTTTAATAGAAAGCACTCAAGTAAAAAACCTTGGATTGGTCCTGTGATTTTGAAGCAAATAAATGTAAGAGATAAATTGTTTAGAGCTCAAATAATTAACCCGACACAAGAAAATAAGCAATTATATAAAATTTATCGAAATAGGTTGAATACAATTTTAAGAAATGAAAAAAAGAAATATTTTGAGAAAAAGTTTAAGGAGGTCGAAGGATGCCCTAAGAAAACCTGGGGACTAATAAAAGAAGTGATTGGATTAAAAATAAATAGTGTACCTGATGAATTAGTTAGTGTAATGGGAAAGACTTTGAATTCTGAAAAGGACATATGCAATGAATTTCAGAGTTATTTTTCGAATATTGGTCTGAATTTAGCTATGTCAGTTGTGCCTGATAGTGGTGACCCATCGTCCGAGTCCTTACTGAGGGACCCAATTGATGTGTCTCTTCACCTTAGACTTCTAACGGTTGATGAAATTAAAAAAATTATTTATGGGTTGCGTAGTAATTCATCTGGTAGCGATCATATTACTCTAAAAACACTTAAATGTATTTTTCCTGTTATAGCTGAAGTTTTATGTGGGTTAATTAATGAGTGTTTTCGTCAAGGAAAATTCCCAGATTGTTTTAAAGTTGCCCGTATAACCCCAATTCATAAGGGTGGTATTCAAAATGACCCAGGAAACTATAGACCGATATCTGTTTTACCCATTATTTCCCGTGTTTTAGAGAAGTGTTTTAGTATTAGAATGATGAGTTTTTTGGAGGATCATAAGTTACTGGTAGAGACACAATTTGGGTTCCGTAGAAAAAGGACAACGGAACAGGCGATGATTTATTTGACAACTATTATTAATGATGTATTAGATAAAGGTTTCAAAATAGGTGCTATATTTTTAGATCTGATGAAAGCTTTCGATACTGTGGATCATGAGCTTCTACTTAAGAAGTGTGAGGTGTATGGTTTGAGGGGTAAATCATTAAATTTTTTAAGAAGTTTTTTAAGTAATCGTTATCAGTATGTCCAACTAAATGATACTTCTTCCGAAAGAAAGCGTATTGAAATAGGTGTTCCGCAAGGATCAGTTCTCGGTCCTATATTATTCTTGATATTTATTAATGATTTACCAAATTGTCTAAATAATTTTTGCTATAGAATAAATGAACTAACGGTAAACCCGACTAATGAAACGGTTTCACTTTTTGCTGATGACACAACAGCCATTAGCACAGCTAAGACAGCAGAGCTGCTGCAGATTTCCATGAAGGAATCAGTTAATAGAATTACAGCATGGCTGAGGGTAAATAAATTAAGGATTAACATGGCTAAGTCTAACTTTATTATTTTCTCGCGATCATCAAACTTTTACCCATGGATCAAGGAATTAGATATGCCCAATGGCGTTATAAAACGGACTGCGTCTTTTAAATACCTTGGGATTGTAATAGATGAAACTCTATCTTTTAAGGAACATGTTACTTTAACTAGCAAAATTCTGGCAAGAAATCTTGGTATAATGAAGAAACTCCAACATTGTTTTCCCAAGTCTGTCCTTCGCCATCTTTATTTTTCTTTAATACACCCGTATATACTTTATTGTTCAAGTATTTGGCTCTCTACTTTTTCTTCTACCCTAAAACCAATAAGAGTTCTACAAAATCATGCAGTAAGAATTTTAGCCGGTATATCTCCACGTATGTCTGTTAGAGAAATTTACCCAACTTTAAAAATTTTGCCGGCTGCAGGCCTGCGTGAGTTCTATGTATTGTGGTTTATTTTTAGACTGCAGCAGGATGCTCAGCCTCGTTGTTTTGGTGATTTATTGTCCATTAGGTCTACTGTTCATTCTCATGATACAAGGGGTAGCGCGGACTTCTGTGTACCTAGAGGTATATCTTCCCGTTCATGTTTTTCTGTTTTTTATAGAGGTACGCGGAAATGGAATAGTTTGAATAGTGATATTAAGACTATTGGTGACCCCAATATTTTTAGAAAAATCATTAAGGAACTGCTTTTTGCTGAATATGAGTTTTGACTGATTAATTGATTTATTTATTGTGGGGGTTTTGTTGATATGATGTTCCCAGAGGAAGTATAATATATGATATTATTTTGTATTTATTGTTTAGTGTGATGGTATTAGTGGTGTCGGTGGCCAAGTATTCTTTGTTTTAAGGATTTTGTTTACTCTACCTCCCCCACGGACAAGCTTTGCTTTTTAGGTGAGGCAGCAATAATTTTTGTTGATATGTTTTGTTTTTTTTCAATAAATCCTTCTTCTTCTATTTAGCCTACTACTTATAAATATGTGTAACTCACTGACTAGGCCTATCTAAGTTATATACAGAAATATACAACTGAGTGACATATTTAACCTACTACTTATAAAACGGAAAAATGCTATCGCTCTGTCAAATTATTTTAGTGGAACGATAAGAAAATGTAGGAGACTACTATCCATGTAACATAGTGTCAATTCTTCATATTCTTATTTATGTTAAGTAAGTTTATATTTGATAGAAAGTGTAGATTACACTGAAAGTGTGGATAAGTGAACAATGTATTTTTCTTAGGCAATTGCTCCCCGCGCAATCTTTCTTAAGAAAGTAGTTCATTTAAGACTTCATACATTTATTCACAATACAGCATAGCTGCACAGTGGCTATAAAGAGGAGAGTCAGAAGATCTTTCTCGGGGGGAGGGGGATTTGGTCTGAAGCATCAAAAAACACATTTTAGGAATAAATCTATTCAGCCTTTAGGAGAGGTCTGTTTGATCTAGATAGGGTTAGGATGTTAACCGCATAGCCCTTCTTCCTTTGAAACTTTAAACTGAATTAAAGCTTATAAGACGGGTCTTTTTGAAGAAATGTTTTAAGCGTCAAATTGAAGATCCTATTTACTGAAAGCTTATACACATTTAAACATTTGCCTCTCAACCACCCGAACCATCCGTCCCGGCCCCCCCCCCCCGTCCACAACTAGCCACGTCCCGACGCAACCACATGCAACCCACTGCAAAATACCCGACAACTCCAACCCAAAATCAACGGTCAAAATCAACCGACCTTGAATTGAAGTTATCAAGTACGTTGCAGTAGGCTGCACACGGCCGCATCAAGACACGGCCAATTGCAGACAGAGAAAAGCCAAGACAGACAGCCCAAGTAATTGAGAGGCAAACGCCCAAATGGCTGGGGCTGCACGGGTAAATGGCGGGAGTAAGCATGACTCTTTTATTGGACACATACTTGTCAGGTTAAGTGTAAGGAACATAATCGGTTCGTTATTGACAATTTTCATTTCAAAAGATCATATTCAAAATATCCAAATTGAAAATTTTGCCGTTTACGGTCTAGCTGATTACCACAAATTTTAACCATAATGTATACACAAACGAGTGTATACATTATCTAGGAAGAGTAGCAGAGTTTAGGAGCTGTAATAGAGAGAATATACTGGTATTACTTTCATTAGAATCAAGTTAAATTTTAGCATAAAAAGGTTTACAATAAAATTCAAAATTCAGGGGTGGCAGTCCCTCTTATATTTAAGGTAACTAGTGTTTTTTTCTTTAATAAAATATACGTCCTAGCATAAAACTGTCGAAACTAAATAAGAAAAATTTAGCAAAAGTCAGGAAACAGGAAATCTACAAAAAAAAACTTATAGCACCAAACTATCATGTTACATAGAAAGATGCGATAATTTAAGTCAGGAGCCCCCCTCCCCCTAATCTAGAAAAAAATGTTTTGAAAGGATTGTTACAATAATAGATATTGCTGATTGAAAATCTCTTGACGTTCCTTGTGTATAGAGGATTATATGGTAAGGTTTTCAAACGGACCACCCACACTGCATTCACGTCTTTGGGGTCTTCCAATTCTTTTGGGAAAGCATATAATTCTTGCATCTTCTTTAAAAAAAGAAATTCTTACAAAACTAAACCAAGCGTTTTATTATCATTCGCAACTGGATTCAAGCTGTGACTTTTCAAAGTCTAACAAAATTACCTAATCAGGATGCAGCAGGAACGATCGTCTCTATATTCACCCCCTCCCCCTTTCTTAATTCTAATTTAGCTTGTTTTTTTTTATCTTGTTCCTCTTCTGTTTCTTTCGTGCTGAAGACGCCTTGTTTAGATACAGGCGAAATATCCGCATTGTTTTGCATTTGTCGTTTCTTTTCTCTCCACTGGCCATTTTGATCAGCGTAGTTGATTTCCAGATAGAAATTATGTTTTTGAGGAGGACACTCCCCCCAGCCTTCAGAGCAAGGGTTGTAAGTTATGCCCTGAGGGCATATAAGGTTTATATAGAAGGTGTTGTCGTAGAAACTTCAAAAAAGGCTCATTCGATTGGAAATTCAAAGGGCTAGTGCCCTTTTCAATTGTCGAGTGATTGGAGGGCAACTAGCCCCCCCCCCACGCCCTTCATTCCCCCAAACACATCCAATCAAAATTTTGAGATAACCATTTTGTTCAGCGTAGTTGATCTCAAGATAGAAAATATGTTTTTGAGGAGGACACTCCCCCCAGCCTTCAGAGCAAGGGTTGTAAGTTATGCCCTGAGGGCATATAAGGTTTATACAGAAGGTGTTGTCGTAGAAACTTCAAAAAAGGCTCATTCGATTGGAAATTCAAAGGGCTAGTGTCCTTTTCAATTGTCGAGTGATTGGAGGGCAACTAGCCCCCCCCCCCACGCCCTTCATTCCCCCAAACACATCCAATCAAAATTTTGAGATAACCATTTTGTTCAGCGTGGTTGATCTCAAGATAGAAAATATGTTTTTGAGGAGGACACTCAGCCATAACCCTCAGGGCAAGGGTTTAAAGTTATGTCCTGAGGGCATATAATGTTTTTTTATTGAACGCGTTGTCGTAGAAACTTCAAAAAGGGCTCATTCGAATGGAAATAGAAATGACTAGTGCCCTTTTTAATAGTCGAAAGTGATTGGAAGGCAACTAACACCCCTTCCACGCCCACCATTTCCCCAAACATATCCAATCAAAATTTTGAGATGGCCATTTTGTTCCACGCAGTTAAAAGTTCAGGAAATTGTACCTTTGAGCAGGACACTCCCCCCACAGTCTTCAGGGCAAGGGTTTTTAGTTATGCCCTGAGGGCATATAAGTTTTTATTGAAATCTTTGTCGTAGAAACTTGAAAAAGAGCTCTTTCGATTGGAAATTCAAAGGGCTAGTGCCCTTTTTAATAATCGAAAGGGATTTGAGGGCAACCAACCCCCCTCTCACGCCCACCTTTTCCCCAAACATATCCAATCAAAATTTTTAGATAATCATTTTATTCAACGTAGTTGAAAGTTTTGGAAATTAGGTCTTTAAGGATGACAACCCCTCCCACCACAACCCTCAGGGCGAGGGTTTTAAGTTATACCCTGGGTGCATGTAAGGTTTTTATAGAACTTGATGTTGTAAAAATATCAAAAAGGGCTCATTCAATTGGAAATTGAAAGGACTAGTGCCCTTTTAATAGTCCAAAGGGATTGAAGGGCAACTAACCCCTCTCTCACGCCCACCATTTCCCCAAGCACATCCAATCAAAATTTTGAGATATCAATTTTGTTCAACGTAGTCGAAAGTTCTGGAAATTAGGTCTTTTAGGATGATAACCCCCTCAGAACCCTCAGTGCAAGGGTTGTAAGTTATGCCCTGGGGTATATAAGGTTTATATAGAAGGTTTTTGTAGAAATTTCAAAAACGGCTTATTTGTTAGGAAATTGAACTTGCTCTTTTTAATAGTTGAAAGTGAGTGGAGAGTAATTGATCCCCCTCCCACGCCCCCCCCCCATTTCCCCAAACACATGCAATCAAAGTTTAGAGATAGCCATTTTGTTCAATGTAGTTGAAAGTTCTGGAAATTATGTATTTAAGGATCACAAACCCCCCAGAGCCCCCAGGGCAAAGGTTGTAAGTTATACCCTGGGGGCATATAAGGTTTTTATAGTTAGAGTTGTCGTAAAAAATTCAAAATGGGCTCATTCAGTTGGGAATTGAGAGGTCTAGTGCCCTTCTTAATAGTCGAAAGTGATTGGAGGGTAACTAACCACCCTCTCACGCGCACCATTGCCCTAAACACATCCAATGAAAATTTTCAGATAGCCATTGTGTTCAACATAGTAGAATGTTCTGGAAATTAGGTCTTTGAGGGTGACAACCCCCCCCCCAGCCCTCAGGGCAAGGGTTGTAAGTTATGCCCTGGGGGCATGTAAGGTTTTTATTGAAAGCGTTGTTATAGAATCTTCAAAACGGCTCATTTGATTGGAAATTGACAGGGCTAGTGCCTTTTTTAATAGTTGAAAGTGATGGGACAGCGACTAACGCCCCCTTCACGCCCACCATTTTTCCAAACACATCCAATCAAAATTTTGAGATAGCAATTTTGTTTAACGTAGTTGAAATTCTGGAAATTATGTCTTAGAGGATGACAACCACCCTCACAGCCCTTAGGATAAGGGTTGTAATTTATGCCCTTGGGGCATATAAGGTGTTTATAGAAAGTGTTGTCGTAGAAACTCAAAAAAGGCTCATTCTATTGGAAATCAAAAGGTCTAGTGCCCTTTTTAATAGTCGGAAGTGATTGGAAGGCTTCAAATTTGGAAGGCTTCATACATATAATGTATGATTTTTTGTTGTTGTTGTTGTTTAGACCAGGGCACTTCATATCGAAGGAGTTGTCGTAGGAACTTCGAAAAGGGCTTATTTGATTGAAAATAGAAAGGGCTGATGCCCTTTTTAATAGTCGAAAGTGATTGGAGGGCAACTAATCCCCCTCCCACGCCCACCCTCCCATTTGACTTTATGTTTAAAAACTAAATGTTGCTAAACTTCAGATTAAATCAAAATGCACTGTGTTAATGCTAATTCCCAATAAGGCATCTCAGCAGTATCCCAAGAAGGACTGAGGGTATTATGTTCAAACTTTCGGGGCTACTTCTGCTCTTAAAATTTAGCCCAAAACGAACAGAAATTACAATAAATAACCGAGTCAAACTCAAAACGAGCAGAAATTAACATAAGTTGGGCTCAAAACCCCTATGCCTTCCCAAGGCCGGAACATAATTTGCACTTTACTGTAAAAAAAAAAAAAAATGAATGTGCATTGTCAGTTTAATATACATATACTGATATTTAGTAATCAAAATGTTAATATTATTTTATTTATTAAAGTTATAAAAGTAAGAACATTTATTGGAGGGAAACGTTCCTGTATAACATTTAATAAAAAAAAACTTTTTTCCACAAAATAAGTTTTTCAAAGAAAAGTAAAGAACTCCATTAAACAAAAATTAACAAAAATCAAATAATCTACAAAGCGTGAAACTACCGCAAATCAGCATTGATAAATAAATGAAACCCAAAACGAACAGAAATTACAATAAATAACCGAGTCAAACCCAAAACGAGCAGAAAGTAACATAAGTTGGGCTCAAAATCCCTATGCCTTCCCAAGGCCAGAACATAATTTGCACTTTACTAAAAAAAATATATAAATGTTCTTACTTTTATAACTTTAATAAGTCAAATAATATTAAATTTTGCATATATTAAATACGTAACCTAACCTAGGTAGCTTCCCCCCCCCCCTTAAACCCTAAAAATCAACAGTTTAAATATAGCTCTCAGAGTGAGAAACCCCTGAATACTTGTTTATGCAACGTCAGATAGTGTCAAATCTTTGCTTTTATCGAGGATCCCTCGGGTTTTTCGTGACTGGTTTCCTTGTAGAGGCCCACATAATGGGAAACTACATTTTAATTAATTTTATATATTTGGAATTAGCATAAAAACCAATTCTTTTGATGCATTAATTGTCATCCAAATTCCCTTTTTACAGTTTTTGTTACTATTGGGCCGAGTTCTTCCTTAGTTTAACTTGTTTACAACGGACTGCTTCATTGTGAAACAAAAATCCTTAATAATCCTAGATTCTCAAAGGAGAGCTTATTCGAATCAGTATTTAAAGATCTAGTGCCTTTTTTTAACTACAAAAGAGAAAACAGCGAAAGAAATTGCCAAATTCCAGTATTTTGGACCATAAAACAGTAATAATCTTTATGAATATAAATGTGAATGGAGTTTGAAATGTGGTGCATGACTGGTGAGGGTCCCAAAGCCCCCCCCCCCCCTGTTGTGCAGACGATAGTGTGCATGAAGTGTGATTTTCACTTTAAAATTACTTCAGTTTTCTTCTGTAGAATTGAGCTTTATAATGCAGATAGACGTTGAATATTCTATAACGAAGAACTTCTTCTGATATGTCTTTGAACCAAGGAGTGTATCCGTGTAGGCGACTGCCCAATGATTGCAGTATTAAATTCGAAAGCATGATGAATCATAGAGTATGAGTGTGGCATTCCTTTAAGTTTTTGGAAATTGCCAATTAGGCGAACTCCATTAAACAAAAAATGAGCAAAAATAAAATCAAATAATCTACAAAGCGTGAAACTACTGCAAATCAGCATCGATAAATAAATGAAACCCAAAACGAACACGAATTACAATAAATAACCGAGTCAAACTCAAAACGAGCAGAAATTAACATAAGTTGGGCTCGAAATCCCTATGCCTTCCCAAGGCATATGCCTTGGGAAGGGATTCCCTGTAAAAAATATATTATCTTTAGAATAGGTGGTTATGGTTTTAGTAAGGGTGGGGGAGGGGAGCAGGAGTCAGAGAGTTGTTTTTTCCTAGGAAGTGTATTAGTTGTTGAAGTGTCCTATTTTTGGGTCGTCCCAAACACGCTAATATGCGTCGGGACCTATTTGATTTTGTTAGTATTATATGCAGTTTTGTTTTGTTAGTATTATATGGAGATTTCTATATTGCGTTTTTTGTGACCCATTTGTTAATAAATAAATAAAAAATGATACATTCTCCTTAGTGATTGATTTTAATTCTAGGGGATTTGATCGAGGGGATGTTGGAAATTAAACAGTAACTCTAAACCACGATAACCCGGGTAAAGCTGGGAATAAGAACTTGACTTTTTGGAAAGCTAGTAGCCTATAACACCGAATGAGATTACAGGTCTTAAATGATATAGCAAGATAGTAATAAAAGTATGTGTTAATTTATTAACGTCACCATATTAATAAAAAAAAAAAGAACCTTAGCCGATTAGCCGAATGACTTATGAAGAAAGTCCTGGCCCAATATATCGAAAATATGATCATATAGTATGTATTGGGTATGTTTGTGTAGTCTTAGAGTCAGGGCTTGATAATGTGGTGTATTGTTGGCAATAGTGGAAATTTGTCATCAGTGGGATGAAAACTCGGATGGATTTGGATTAGACAGACGTCCTAACCAGCTGCCTCACAATAGCCTACCAGATACAAATTCAGAACGCTTGCTTAGTATTCAGAAGACCATCGATCCGAATCCTGCTCCTGTAGCAACATATTTCTATTATCGTTATTATAATTAAAAGCTTATTCGTGCGCGTTTTGTGCTCAGGATCCAGAGATGTTTGATGAAAGTATAACGCTGCGTCTGGTTAAAAATACCCTTTGCCGCTCTTAAAAAAAGAGTAAAAAACTAATCCTGTTTTTTCCCCAGCTTTTGCGGGCTTTTAAATGCTTCCCGGCTTTTGATGAATTTTTCTGTGAAAATATAAGATTGCCAAGTTTTAATCTATAACAACTATACTGCACTTAAAAATTCATAGCACGAGAATAAAACTACACTGTAGGAAGTGATTGATTTGGGAGTGAGTATATACTTGTGAGTCTTAAAAGAGAAATTGATTTGTGGGTTGATTGAAGTGAGTGTCGGCATATGAAAGGAAGCATGATGAATGACAGAGTATGAGTTTGGCATTCCTTTAAGTTCCCTGTAAAAATACATTATCTATAGAATTTTTGATTAATTGTTTAGTAGGAGTGGAGGAGGGGGAGGAGTCAGAGATTTTTTTCAGAGGAAGTGTATTAGGAGTTGAAGTGTCCTTTTTTGGGTCGTCCCAAACACGCTAATATGCGTCGGGACCTATTTAGATATTAAGAGGGAATGTTTAGTTTTGTTTTGTTAGTATTATATGGAGATTTCAATGTTGTGTTTTTTTGTTGTTGTTTTTTTGTGTGTGACCCATAAAAAAGAAGAAAGTATAGGAGTTAATTAATTTGGAATGTGTATAGATGTTTTTGTAGAATTCTGCTTTGATATTTATTAGAAAGGATGAATAATAAACGGAGATTATTCTTTATTAGCCCCATTAGTGCAGAATGTTAACAACCACCTAAGAACTATATGTTGGTTTGTCAAATTGACTTCATGCAATATACATTATAAATGACTGTCTCTCATGCTCTCTGGGTCTGTAATAACTGATCCCAATTGCTTTAGGGGAAATTGTTTTGTGGTTAATAAGAAAAAAATTGTGTGCATGTTACTATGGTTCATTCGCTTCTTTGAGTAGGATTTTAACTATACGGTGGTGTGGGATGATGCCTTGTTAGATTTAAGATAGTTTTCTTTGTGTTGACCATACCTATCTGAAAGAAAGTGCAAACCTACCAAGGAACACAGCACACATTCGACAAATGGTATGAGACAACAGAGGAGGTCACCCTTACCAGGAAATATCCCATCGGAATTAATGGTGTACTTTGACTAATTTCAAAAAGTTTTGATCAAATACGCCAACATATCTGAGAATCAGTTTTTCGCGATGTATTTATGATCCAAGCTCTAATCCTTATATTATAATTCTTTTAGCTTAGTTGTGTCTGCAAAAGTTACCTCATCGTATTTTAGACTAGATGATTTTACATGAGCTTTAAGTGAAAGTTTTCTTTCGGCTATAATAATGCTATAAAGTTGTGTTTTCGTAGAAGAACTGAGAAACTTATTGATATATTTCAAGGAGGCACACTTGTGCCTCTATAAAGAGGCGACCCACCACAATGTTAAGCGATTTCCGGTCCTAGCGGTCGCAGAGAGACAGCGGTAATCGCATTTTGTAGCCCAAGCTCAAACTAAGAAACGTGCAAAATTTCACCCCCCTCCGACTTTATCTTCATGGGTAAAAGTGGGCCGGAAGTTTCGATCCTCCGACCACAGCCCCCATTTAACGTTGTCCGATTGGGTTGAAATTTCGAGGTTAACCTTTCCTAGGGCCCGGGAGCTTATCCTCGAAATTTCAGCTCAATCCGATCTCTCCTTCCCTGTTTTCCAAAAACCAAATATAGCCACTTAAAGTTCATTTCTCTTTTTTTTTTTTTGTTATCCACGCCTACAGGCCACAGTTGGTAACTGATCCGGTTGAATGAGGACTCATTCGAAGCAGAATTCGACCTGTTAGGGCCTTTTCATATTTTCAGACCGAAAAAAATTATCCCCCGAATTTACATTTACGAAAAACCTCGTTTTCCTATAAGAGCCCATGTTAATTTTTCCCACCACAGCCCCCTTTAACGTTATCCGATTGGGCTGAAATTTAGAGGTTAAGCTTTCCTAGGGCCCGGGAGCTTATCCTCGAAATTTCAGCTCAATCCGATCACTCCTTCCCTGTTTTCCAAAAACCAAATATCAAGTTTTGTGGTGATTTGCTTGCGTCAAAAATAATTCCACTTACTAAAAAACAATTACAATTGTGTCTCTTTAGTACAGCGGTCGATACTCCTGACTGTCAGGCGGAAGACCCGGGTTCGATTCACCGTCAGAGGAAATTTTTTATATACTGAATTTAAAGTTTAAAAAAGAAACTCAGTTTCTTTTTTTAAATTATTTGAAAAAATTACGTTTTCTAAAGAGTTAAAGAGGCTGAGTTACAAGGTCGACCCTTAAAACGTACAGGGATTAGGAGGCACCCTGTACGACGTGATTTGAGTATTCAGGAATTAAAAGCCTTAACACAAGAATGTTCAAGAGCGGGGGGTTTGGGGGGCGGCAGCCCCCAACTTTAACTCCTGACACTATCAGCTAACAGTTAGTCAAGCAATAATAAGTAATAAACTGTACAAAAACGTGCAGAAATTATTTGAAAAAAACTACGTTTTCTAAAGAGTTAAAGAGGCTGAGTTACAAGGTCGAACCTTAAAACGTACAGGGATTAGGGGGCACAGTTGGGGGGCTGCCGCCCCCCAAACCCCCCGCTTTCGCAGCCTTTAAATAAAAAAAAAAAAGTTTTTTAAACTGAAAGTAAGGAGCGACATTAAATCTTAAAACGAACAGAAATTATTCCGTATATGAAAGGGGCTGTGCCCTCCTCAACGCCTCGCTCTTGACGCTAAAGTTTGACTTTCTCGCAATTCTTTTTTTTAAACAATAAAAACTTTAGCGTGAAGAGCGAGGCGTTGAGGAGGGCACAGCCCCTTTCATATACGGAATAATTTCTGTTCGTTTTAAGATTTAATGTCGCTCCTTACTTTCAGTTTAAAAAACTTTTTTTTATTTAAAGGCTGCGAAAGCGGGAGGTTTGGGGGGCGGCAGCCCCCCAACTGTGCCTCCTAATCCCTGTACGTTTTAAGGTTCGACATTGTAACTCAGCCTCTTTAACTCTTTAGAAAACGTAGTTTTTTTTCAAATAATACTGTAATAGACCCGTCACGGGTCACGGATTTTTTGAAGAAATAAGAAGATGTATTGGATAACGTAACCTTTGAGGGAATTCAGATAGTGGCAGAGGGCTGTAGAAAGCATTATTTGGTTTTCAAACGCTCATCTTGACGAGTCCTCGCTTAGGTGATCAAAGTAATGTATGTGATTGGAGGGGAAAACGGGGCCTCTCAGAGGGAATTTTCTACCTCTAGTGATTTATAACTATTTAGAGTGATTGTTTGTATTTCCTAATTTAAAAAATCACTAAATTAGTACATGAATCACTAGATTATTGAAGAAAATCACTAAATCAACCAAAAATCACTAAAATTTTGTGATTTTTCACCGGGTCGCAACCCCGTCTTGTCGGTTATTAGAAACACGCCCAAGGATGACAGAATGCATTGGACTTATATAATTTGGGCTATATATTTGCATATTAGGGGTGGGGGCTTTAAATTAGGCTACGTTAGGTTATGTTGGGTTAGGTTGGATTAGGTTAAGTTAGGCTTCCATAATTATGTTTCTAAAGTATTATTTTATCACCACGTTTTTATTACTGTTCATCAGGATTAACCAAACTTCACTGCTTTGGTGTGTTTCCAATAACTGACAAGTAGCGTGTTCGCTATTTTTTGGGTCCAACGGATGTTGAGAATGCGCCTTCAGTACATATTATTTTCGAACGTGAAAAGTTTCCTTTCAAGGTGTTGGTCTAATTCTAAGTGATATGTTTCGGAACCATAATAAAGCGTCGAAAGGACGTTGCTATTCAACAGACTCAACTTGAGTTCGAGAGGGTACTGCTGACTATGCCAAACTGGGGTCAGTTTCCTGAAAGCTGGATTTACCTGGCCAAACAGTTCATGGTAATGAACTGTAAATAAGGAGCGATGCGACTCAATAGTAACCGAAACTCTAAGAAACAGTGTCCTCATAACAATAGATACATCAAAAGAATCAAGTTCTGATGCTTATTCAAAATATGTAAAATTCATCAAATTTTTATGGTACTCATCAAAAGTTTCGAGACTGAGAAAATTTGTCCAATTTTGAAAAAGTGGGAAAAACTCCCCAAAACATCAAGTGATCTTAATCAAAATTACTCCATCAGATTCAGCATACCAGAGAACAGTACTGTCGAGGTTTCAAGCTCGTATGTACAAAAATGTGGAATTTTGCATTTTTTGCCAGAAGAATGATCACGGATGCGTGTTTATTTGTTTTTGTTGTTTGTTTTTTTTTTTCCAAGGGTAATCATATCGAACCGGTGATTGTAGAAGATTTAGTGCCCTTCTTAAGTGACCAAAAATATTGGAGGGCAGCTAGCCCTCCTCCCACGCTCATTTTTTCCCCAAAGTCACCCGATCAAAATTTGAGATAGTTGTTTTATCAAGCATAGACGAAATATTTAATAAAAGTGTCTTTGAGGATGACTTAACCCCTCACAGTTCCCGGGGGATGGGCTGCAGGCTATGAACTTTGCCCATTGTTTACACATGCTATTGGTTATTTGGAAGTATACAGACTTCTTCATGGGACATTTTCTGGTGGGGGGATCGGAGGGGGGGGGGTTAGGGTACGTGGTTGGATCTTTTGATGGACGAATTTTTATTGGGGGAAGGGAATTATCCATGGAGGGGTGGTGGATATCCCAGCACTATTTAAAAAAAGATCAGAAATTAAATTTAAGAACAAGGTTTTTTTTTACTGAAAGTAAGGAGCAACATTAAAACTTACACTCTCAGAACAGAAACTATTACGTATATTAGGGAGGTCGCCCCCTCGTCAATACCTCACCCTTCACGCTAAAGTGTTGTTATTACTTTTAAAAGAGCTATTTATTCTAATTAAACGGTCTTTGTAATTTAGGAGTCACTCTTAAAGAATTGGTACAAAATTCGAACTTCAACGTAAAGAGCGAGGTATTGACGAGGGAGTTACCTCCCCCATGTATTTAATAATTTCTGTTCGTTTTGTTTTAATGTTGCTCCTTACTTTCAGTTGAAAAAAGTTTTTTTAATCAATTCAGAGCTTGACTTCTCTCTGGCTGTTGCCAGTGTTGTGGACGGTGCTCTCTTATCATCATCATTTATTTTATTTTAAATATAATACCAACAAAAACAAGCTGGAAAAAGGGTCCAAAGACGCAAGCTTCTGGTGGGTTCCCAAGAATAGTCGACGATGAGGATGAATAATAGTGGTGATAGCACACAACTTTGCTTCACCCCTGTCAGGGTGTGGAAGTAATGGGTGTGCCCATCCCTTGTCTTTACGCAGCAATCTGTGTTTCTTTTAGAAGATTTGGGCGATTTGGATGAGCTTATCACGAATCTCGTAGTATTGGTGGGCCTTCCAAAGCGTTAGGCGATCTACGGAGTTAAAAGCTTTCTCGAAGTCTATGAAGACTGAGTGCAGGCTATTTCACCGTTCATCAGCTTCTTCTAAGAGCTTTTTCGGAGTGCATATGGGGTCACCGCATTAATGAATTGGCTGGAATCTGTGCTGCCCCTCACAGAGATTATCAGACTGGGCTGAACTGTCTCCAGTTTTCGCTTTTTGCAGACTCGCCCTTTTTGAATATTTTTAAGGCCAGTCAGCCTGCATTGTCCAGGAATTTCTATTGTTCTTCAGATTATCGTAATGAGCGTTGCCCACACTGTTATATATGCAGCTAAAGGGTATTCAATCATCTCGGCCCCGATCCAGTCTTCCCCTGCGGACTTCCGGACTTTAGCTCATTAGCCGGCTTTAATATCTCCCCACCAGAGGGTGGCTCAATATCAATGGCTGGGCTTAGATATGGTGTGTCCGGGTTATCTGGAAGATCAGCCGGGCGGTGTCCTTTTTTTTAGCAACTTCTCGAAATGCTTCACCTAGGTCTCGTTTAATTTGTCAAGATCAGTAAGGAGTCGTTCAGTCTGTTCATTGACCAGTCTTGGAACGTTTTCCAACTACCTCGCTGGTGAGGCAGCATATCGGTTGGAAGACTCCCCGTCTAACAGCTTTTTCAGCACTCTCAGGTTTCAGTTCAAGGCTTTTCTTAACAGCCATGTCAAGCGTAGCATACTCCAGATCGAGGGCTGGGCTTTCATTAGGGGACAGAGTATTGAGAAATACTTTCTTCTTATCGGCCCTCTTTTCCATCTTATATGAGGGCTCGGCAGAGATGTACTATTCCTTTGGGGACTTATTTCAAGCCATGTGTTTCATTGGCGACGTCATTGTGGGTTTCTCTGATAGCCGTCCAAGCTGTCTTCGTCCGTGCTAACTACGACTGGGTATCTCGACTGCTCAGTTTTTCACAGTCATTAATTAAAAAAACTGTTTCCACAAAAAAAAATGTTTTTCAAAAAAAAAAGGTAAAGAACTCAATTAAACAAATCACACCAAGCGTGAAACTACCACAAATCAGCATCGATAAATAAACGAAACCCAAAACGAACAGAAATTACAATAAATAACCGAGTCGAACTCAAAACGAGCAGAAATTAACATAAGTTGGGCTCAAAACTCCTATGCCTTCCCAAGGCCTGAACATACGAATAATTTGTACTTTACTGAAAAAAATACAAATGAATGGGAATTGTCAGTTTAATATACATATACTGATATTTAGTAATCAAAGTGTTAATATTATTTGATGTATTAAAGTTATAAAAGTAAAAACATTTATATTTTTCAGTAAAGTGCAAATTAAGTTCTGGCCTTGGGAAGGCATAGGGGTTTTGAGCCCAACTTGTGTTAATTTCTGCTCTTTTGTGTTCGATTCGGTTATTTATTGTAATTTCTGTTCGTTTTGGGTTTCATTTATTTATCGTTGCTGATTTGTGGTAGTTTCACGCTTGGTAGATTATTTGATTTTATTTTTGCTCATTTTTTGTTTAATGGAGTTCCTTACTTTATTTGAAAAACTAATTTTGTGGAAAAAGTTTTTTTTAATTAGTTTCTGTTCGTTTTATATTGACATAGTCTTTTCAGGGAAAAAGAAAATAATGCTTTAAATCTTTTCGTTTTTTTAAGACTTTATAGTTTGGCCTGCTATTTGTATGCTGGAGAAAAGTTTTCAGCAATTTTTAACAAAATACATCCTTTTAAAAATCTGGAAACAAATAGTAGTGTTTAATTTAGTTTCATACCTCCTCTAGTTGACCTGAAATGAAAAACTTGATACCATTCGCAAAACAAATCTGTTTACTTTCTTTGATAGCTTGGATACACTTACGCTATTTTGATTTAGTTAAATTTTAAGAGCAGAAGTTGCCCCGAAAGTTTGAACATAATACCCTCAGTCGTTCTTGGGATACTGCTGAGATGCCTTATTGGGAATTAGCATTAACACAGTGCATTTTGATTTAACATTTAGTTTTTAAACATAATGGGCAAATGAGAGGGTGGGCGTGGGGGGGATTAGTTGCCCTCCAATCACATTTGACTATTAAAAAGGGCATCAGCCCTTTCTATTTTCAATCGAATGAGCTCTTCTCGTAGTTACCACGACAACTCCTTCGATACGAAGTGCCCTGGTCTAAACAACTGCAACAACAAAAAATAATACATTATACCCACATCGATCTTTGCTATAAAAATGTCGAGCCTTCCAATCACTTTCGACTATTAAAAAGGGCACTAGAACTACGTTCAACAAAATGGCTATTTCAAAATTTTGATTGGATGTGTTTGGGGAAATAATGGGCGTGAGAGGGGCGTTAGTCGCTCTCCAATCACTTTCAACTATTAAAAATGGCACCAGTCCTTTCAATTTCCAATCAAATGAGCCCTTTTGAAGTTTCTACGACAACACGTTCAATAAAAACATTATTTGCCCCCGGGCCATAACTTACAACCCTTGCGCTGAGGGCTGAGGGGGGGGGTGTCATTCTCAAAGACCTAATTTCCAGAAATTCTGCTATGTTGAAAAAAATGGCTATCTGAAAATTTTGATTGGATGTGTTTGGAGAAATGGTGGGCGTGAGAGGGGGCTAGTTACCCTCCAATCACTTTCGACTATTAAAAAGGGTACTAGCCCTCTCAATTTCCAATTGAATGAGCCCATTTTGAAGTTTTAAGACAACTCTATCTATAGAAACCTTATATGCCTCCAGGGCATAACTTACAACCTTTGCCCTGGGAGGTCGGGGGGTTTTTCATCCTTAAATACATTTTTTTTAACTAAGAATAATTTTCGTAGTTAATTTTTCAAGATAATAATTTTTTTTGAAAATAATTTACAAGAACTTTCAACTACGTTGAACAAAATGGCTATCTCTAAACTTTGATTGAATGTTTTTGGGGAAATGGTGGGAGTGAGAGGGGGTTAATTACTATCCACTCACTTTCGACTATTAAAAAGGGCAATTTCAATTTCCAATCAAATGAGCCATTTTTGAAAGTTCTACAACAACTTTCTATATAAACCTTATATGCCCCCAGTGCATAACTTACAGCCCTTGCCCTGAGGGCTCTGAGGGGGTTATCATCTTAAAAGACCTAATTTCCAGAACTTTCAACAACGTTGAACAAAATAGATATCTCAAAATGTTGATTGGATGTGTTTGGAAAATTGGTGGGCGTGAGAGGGGCGTTATTCACTCTCCAATCACTTTCAACTATTAAAAAATGCATTAGCCCTTTTAATTTTCAATGAATGAGCCCTTTTGAAGTTTCTACGACAATGCTTTCAATAAAAACCTTATATGCCCCCCTGGGCATAACTTATAACCCTTGCCCTGAGGGCTCTGGGGGGGGGGCTCATCCTTGAAGACCTAATTTCCAAATTTTTCAACTACGTTCAACAAAATGGCTATCTAAAAATTTTGATTGGATGTGTTTGGGGAAAAGGTGGGCGTGAGAGGGGGGTTAGTTGCCCTCAAATCAATTTCGACTATTAAAAAGGGCACTGGCCCTTTGAATTTCCAATCGAATGAGCCTTTTTTGAAGTTTTTACGACAACGCCTTCTATAAAATTCTTATATGCCCCCAGAGCATAACTTATAACCCTTGCCCTGAAGACTGTGGGGGGAGTGTCCTTCTCAAAGTTATAATTTTCTTAACTTTAAACTGCGTGGAACAAAATGGCTGTCTCAAAATTTTGATTGGATGTGTTTGGGGAAAAGGTGGGCGTGAGAGGGGGGTTAGTTGCCCTCAAATCAATTTCGACTATTAAAAAGGGCACTAGCCATTTCAATTTCCAATCGATTGAGCCCTTTTTGAAGTTTTTACGACAACGCGTTCTATAAAAACCTTATATGCCCCCGTTGCATAATTTACAACCCTTGCCCTGAGGGCTGTGGGGGGTTGTCATCCTCAAAGACCTAATTTCCAGAACTTAAAACTACGTTGAATAAAATTGCTATCTCAAAATTTTGATTGGATGTGTTTGGGAAAAGATGGTCGTGAGAGGGGGGCTAGTTGCCCTCGAATAACTTTCGACTATTAAAAAGGGCATTAGCCCTTTGAATTTCCAATCGAATGAGCCTTTTTTTAAGTTTCTACGACAACGCCTTCTATAAAAACCTTATATGCCCTCGGGGCATAACTTAAAACCCTTGCCCTGAGGGTTGTGGGGGATTGACCTCCTCAAAAACATATTTTCTATCTGGAAATCTACTACGCTGAACAAAATGGCTATCTCAAAATTTTGATTGGATGTGTTTCGGGAAATGGTGGGCGTGGAAGGGGTGTTAGTTGCCTTCCAATCACTTTCGACTATTAAAAAGGGCACAAGCCACTCCAATTTCCAATTGAATGAGCCGTTTTCGAAGTTTCTACGACAACTCTTCGATATGAAGTGCCCTGGTCTAAAGGAAAAAAAATAATACATTGTACCAACATCGTTCTTATATGGCATTAAATAAAAAAAACAAGTTTTTTTAAATGAAAGTAAGGAGCGACATTAAAACTTAAAACGAACAGAAATTATTCCGTATATGAAAGGGACTGTCCCCTCCTCAACGCCTCGCTCTTTACGCTAAAGTTTTTATTGTTTAAAAAAAATAGAGTTGTAAGAAAGTCAAACTTTAGCGTAAAGAGCAAGGCGTTGAGGAGGGGACAGCCTTCGTGGAAAGATCCTCCTACATAACCCCTGACCCCAGGCACTTACGCAGGAGTTTGTTTCGGGGGGGGGGGCAATTTGTTCCGGGGGGGGGCAAATCCTTCAAACCCATTATTCTGTGAGAAAAATCAGAAAATTATGGGAAAATGAAAAAAATCGTGAGATTTCGGGGGGCCCGGGCACGGAGCCCCCCCCCCTGCGTAAGTTCCTGCCCGACCCCCCCCCCCACTACCAGGAAAAATCTCCCCTGAAAACGTCTGTACTGTATACTTCCCAATAACCAATACTATATGTTAACATTGGGTAAAGTTCATAACTTTCAGCCCTCCTCCCGGGAACTTCGGGGGATTAAGTCATCCTAAAAGACATACCTATATTATTTTCGAACATGCTGAACAAAATGGCTATCTCAAAATTTTGATCAGGTGACTTTGGGAAAACAATGAGCGTGGGAGGGGCCTAGTTGCCCTACATTTTTTTGTGGTCACTTAAAAAGGGCACTAGAACTTTTAATTTCCATTCCAATGAGCCCTCCCACGATATTCTAGGACCACTGGGTCGATACGATCACCCCTGGGGGAAAAAAAAAATAAAAATAAACACTCACCCGTGATCTTTCTTCTGGCAAAAAATGCAAAATTCCACATTTTTGTAGATAGGAGCTTGAAACCTCTACAGTAGGGTTCTCTAATACGCGGAATATGATGGTGTGATTTTCATTAAGGTTCTATAACTTTTAGGGGGTCTTTCTCCCTTTTTTCGAAAATAAGCCAAATTTTCAAAGGCGCGTAACTTTTGATAAGTAGAATTAAACTCGATGAATCTTATATATTTGAAATCAGCATTAAAATGCGATTCTTTCGATGTATCTATTTTTATCAAAATACCGTGTTCTAGAGTTTCGGTTACCATTGAGCCGGGTCGCTCCTTACTTACAGTTCGTTACAACGAACTGTTTGATTTTAAAGACAGAGATAACAACATATTAATACAAAGCAGAATAAAATTGTTTAAAAGGCTTCCTCAGAGTAGCTTACAGGGAGAGGGTGAGTAGCTTACAGGCGCGTAACTTTTGATAGGTAAAATTAAACTTGATGAAACTTATATATTTGAAATCAGAATTAAAATATGATTCTTTTGATGTATCTGTTGGTATCAAAATTCCGTTTTTTAGAGTTTCGGTTACCATTGAGCCGGGTCGCTCCTTACTTACAGTTCGTTACCACGAACTGTTTGATTAAATAAAAAAAAAACAAGTTTTTTTAAATGAAAGTAAGGAAAGACGTTAAAACTTAAAACGAACAGAAATTATTCCGTGTAAGGAAGGGGCTGTCCCCTCCTCAACGCCTCGCTCTTTACTCTAAAGTTTTTTATTGTTTAAAAAAATAAGAGTTGTGAGAAAGTCAAACTTTAGCGTAAAGAGCGAGGCGTTGAGGAGGGGACAGCCCCTTTCATATACGGAATAATTTCTGCTCGTTTTAAGTTTTAACGTCGTTCCTTACTTTCAGTTAAAAAAACTTGTTTTTTTTTATTCAATTTTTGAACGTTTTTGAATTAATGCAGGTTTTGATTTTTGCTCACCGTACATGAATAATTAAAACAAAATTTGCATATTAATTTTACTTTTATTTGGTTAAATGGCTTTCTCGAAACTTGTTTAATTTTATTTACGAATGTCTTTATTAGTAATAAATATACGTAGCATACGAATTAACTTACGTAACGAACTTATATATTCAAATATTTTTAATACGTATATTAGGGGGCTCGACCCCTAGTCAATACTCCGCTCTTTAAGCTAAAGTTCGAATTTTGTTCCATTTCTTTAAAAATGACAACTTAATCACAAAGGCCATTATTTAGAATAAATAGCTCTTATGAAAGTACTAAAAAATCTTTGGCTTAAAGAGCGAGGTATTGACTAGAGGGTGAACCCAATCATACACGTAATATTTTCTGTTCTTTTAAGTTTTGATATTACTCCTTATTTTCAGTTGGAAAACTTGTTTTTTTATATTTAATTTCTGATATTTTTTTTAATAATGCTGGGAAATCCGGCGCCCCCTTCATAGCAATGTCCCTACCCCCATGAAAACTTCCTTCATGGAAAGATCTTCCCAAATAACCCCCGACCCACCCACCCCCCTACTACCAGAAAAAATCCCCCCTGAAAACGTCTGTATACTTTCTAATAACCAATACTATATGTTAACATTGAGTAAAGTTTATAACTTTCAGCCCTCCTCCCGGGGACTTCGGGGGATTAAGTCATCCTTAAGGACATACTTATCATATTTTCAACCATGCTGTACAAAATGGCTATCTCAAAATTTAGATCGGGTGACTTTGGGAAAAAAATTAGCGGGGGAGGGGGCCTAGTTGCGCTCCATTTTTTGTCACTTAAAAAGGGCACTAGAACTTTTAATTTCCGTTCCAATGAGTCCTCCCACGATATTCTAGGACCACTGGGTCGATACGATCACCCCTTGGGAAAAAAAACAAAAACAAATAAACAAATAAACACGCATCCGTGATCTTTCTTCTGGCAAAAAAAAATACAAAATTCAACATTTTTGTAGATAGGAGCTTGAAACCTCTACAGTAGGGTTCTCTTATACGCTGGATATGATGGTGTGATTTTCATTAAGATTCTATAACTTTTAGGGGGTCTTTCCCTCTTTTTTCGAGAATCAGCCAAATTTTCCAGGCGCGTAACTTCTGATGGGTAGGACTAAACTTGATGAAAGTTATATATTTGAATTCAGCATTGAAATCTGATTCTTTTGATGTATCTATTGGTACCTAAAACCCGTTTTGATTTTGGCTCACCGTACATGAATAATTAAAACATAATTTGCCTATTAATTTTACTTTTAGTTGGTTAAATGGCTTTCTCGAAACTTGTTGAATTTTATTTACGAACGTTTTTATTAGTAATAAATATACGCAACTTACGAATTAACTTACGTATCGAACTTCTATATTCATATATTTTTAATACGTATATTAGGGGGCTCGACCCCTAGTCAATACCTCGCTCTTTAAGCTTAAGTTCGAATTTTGTTCAATTTCTTTAAAAATGACCCCTTAATCACAAAGGCCGTTATTTAGAATAAATAGCTCTTATGAAAGTACTAAAAAATGCTTGGCTTAAATCGCTAGGGGGTGAACCCAATCATATAACTAATATTTTCTGTTCGTTTTAAGTTTTGATGTTGCTCCTTACTTTCAGTTGAAAAACTTGTTTTTTATATTTAATTTCTGATTTTTTTTAAATAATGCTGGGGAGTCCGGCACCCCCTTCATAGTAATGTCACTTCCCCCATGAAAACTTCCTTCATGGAAAGATCCACCCCCCACTACCAGAAAAAATTCCCCCTGAAAACGTCTGTATACTTCCCAATAACCAATGCTATATGTTAACATTGGGTAAAGTTCATAACTTTCAGCCCTCCCCCAGGGGCTTCGGAGGATTAAGTCAATCTAAAAGACATAGTTATCACATTTTGGACCATACTAAACAAAATGGCTATCTCAAATTTTGATCGGGTGACTTTGGGGAAAAAATGAGCGTGGGAGGGGGCCTAGTTGCCCTCCATTTTTTTGTCACTTAAAAAGGGCACTAGAACTTTTAATTTCCGTTCCAATGAGCCCTCCTACGATATTCTAGGACCACTGGGTCAATACGATTACCCCTGGGGAAAAGAAAAAAAAAATAAAAAATAAAGACGCATCCGTGATCTTTCTTCTGGCAAAAATGGAAAATTCCACATTTTTGTAGATAGGAGCTTGAAACCTCTACAGCAGGGTTCTCTGATACGCTGAAAATGATGGTCTGATTTTCATTAAGGTTCTATAACTTTTAGGGGGTCTTTCCCCCTTTTTTCGAAAATCAGCCAAATTTTCTCAGGCGCGTAACTTTTGATGGGTAAGATTAAATTTGATGAAACTTATATATTGAAATCAGAATTAAAATCTAATTCTTTGATGTATCTATTGGTATCAAAATTCCGTTTTTTAGAGTTTCGGTTACCATTGAGCCGGGTCGCTCCTTACTTACAGTTCGTTACTACGAACTGTTTGATAAGGACATAACTTAAAACCCTTGCCCTGAGGGTTGTGGGGGAGTGACCTCCTCAAAAATATATTTTCTATCTGGAAATCAACTACGCTGAACAAAATGGCCATCACAAAATTTTGATTGGATGTGTTTGGGGGAATGATGGGCGTGGGGTGGGGGAGGAGTAGTTGCCCTCCAATCACTTTCGACTATTAAAAAGGGCACTAACCACTCCAATTTCCAATTGAATGAGCCCTTTTCGAATTTTCTACGACAACTCCTTCGATACGAATTGCCCTGGTATGTGAAAAAAATAATACATTGTGCCAACATCGTTCTTTACTTTGGCAGCGCGATTGCGCTGCCTATGATAGGGTTGTTTTCTAGCTGTTTTCACCACCATAGGGGCTTACAGATTAACTATAATTTTGGCAACCATAAGGCTATGGTTAGAGATGGTATCAGCGCCTCCAACTGCGCGTATCTCGTACAGCGACGTCTGTCAGTTTTTACGTATCAGTAAGCGGTCGATCTGGTTTTTCCTTGCAGCCATTAGGTGAAGTACAGGAGTACTATTGGATATTTTTGTGGTTGAAGAGAGTACTAATAACAACCAAGGCATTGGACTGAGCCATTTTTCTTAGCAACTCTCCATTTTCGTTGCGTTCTCTTAAGACCATGGTTGCAGAGGGCTTCGACACAATAGTCTCCTTCACTGCAAGCTTTTGCATTAAATTTCCCCTCTACACAGAGGATGTCAGTTCTGTGTCATCTTTTAGAACATAGTTCACTTTCTTATAGAACTTCTCCTTCTGGTTATTTGGTGCTGGTGCTGGTGAATAGTAGGATAGTAGGCAACCAAGGTCGTTTTGCGATGCTTATCATTTAATTGAGCAATCATGATGAGGTTGCTTACGGTTTTCCTGCTAATCAGTGTTTGTGCTTGTGCATCTTCATTTTATGATAATAAATATAGCCCTATAAACACGTATTAATTGTTTTATGTCACAATTGGATTTTACTTCCCAGAAGTAAGTCCTATTATTCCTGTGAAGTATATTTTTAACTTTCCCTAATAAATTCTTTTTATATAGGCTCTCCACCTTCACCTTTTGCCTGGTCCTGTCAGTGTGCCATTTATATGTCGATAATGGGAGTGGAAAAAATCCTGATAACAGGACTCATTCAGCTGGAATTTTGGGATAGCGTTCGAGAGTGGATCTTGTCTCCGATAACGAACCCAAAGCTGGAAATAGCTCTGGTATTACTTATCGTGCCTTTTTTTGTTAACGTAAGTTTTTGGTTTTAACGATTTAACTGTTTATTGAAACAGTATTTCCATTCCATTGCGTTTATAGGAAGTATAAGGAGATAAACTAGTAATAAACAAATTTAATTTAAGAGAAATTAAACAAGAACAGAAAATAAGTTTAAACTCTAACTTGTTCCTAAAGTTTTCTTTAATATGGCTCTGAAGCATGGACGCTCCGAAAAGCGGATGAAGATTTGCTAGATGTTTTCCAGAGAAATTGCTTAAGGATTGTTCTGGGTACCCGGCTGACTGACCGTATTTCAAACAATAGGCTATACGCAAAATGTGGTTCAATACCACTCTCTAGGGCTATAATGAAAGAAAGGTTGAGGTGGCTAGGGCACGTTGTGCGGATGAAGGATGACAGATTGCCGAAGATTGTTCTTTTCGGCCAACCACCTAGGGCTAAACGGAAATCAGGTCGTCCCCGGCTGGGGTGGGAGGACGTCATAAAGAAAGATTTAAAGGAAATGGGAACTTCGTGGGTGGGTGTAAAAAGGGAGGCTTTGAATAGATTAGGGTGGAGGAGGAGCGTGCGTAGCTGTGTTGGCCTCAGGCGGCTTGGTGCTGCGGTGAGTTGTTAGTAGTAGTAGTTTTCTTTAATGCAGCTAGAAACACGTCTTATTGTCTCCCTTTCTCGTTATCAATCTAGGTCATGATTTAAAATAATTATCTCAACTGATTTTAAAAATTAAACACTAGTTTTTTTCTTTTGATTTCTGGGCAATAATGAGCCCCAAGGTGGAAGTAGGTCTTGGTTCATCATTGATGCCATTTTTTCTGGTTGTATTTATTTATTTTCGAGTAGTAGCCCGGTTTAATTTCCACGAAAATACTCATCAGAGAACATTCTATTTAAAAGAAACTACAAGATTTCCATAGTTAACAGGCTACAAGATTTCCATAGTAACAACAAGATATGTGAGAAGATGAGACGAATGAAATATTGTTTTTATGCAGTGGCGGATCCAGGGGGCGAGGGGGGCGCGCGCCCCCTAACGTAGTCTAAAGTAGTGTAATTTACTTAATTAACGCAAGTTTGCGTTAATTAAACTTGCTCCTAACCCAAGTTTATCGGATCACCCTATTTCGCCCCCCCCCCCCAAAAAAAAAAAAATCCTGGATCCGCCCCTGTTTTTATGACACGCAAATTTTTTTTTTTTTTTTTTTTTTTTTTATAGATAAGTCTTAACTGACCTCTAGGATCAATTCCCATGGAACTGTTTCAAAATATTCAACTGTAACAAGTACACAGCTATAGGTATATTTATCAATCCAGTCTTGACAAGAATAAATTTCTTCAATAAAATCTTCGCAATGAATTAACAAAAATCAATTAAAAAGATAAATTTTATTCTTAATTTATTTTGGAAATGAGTTGGAAATTAATTGGATTTTATGATATGCAAGTTAATGCTTCGATAAAATGAGCAGTATCCAAATTAGCTGAATATGTAAGCTTACTTTTATTCTTTCACAAGCGTAATTGAAGTAAGAAGAGTAGAAATATAAGTTGAAATCAAAAGAGAAAAATCAATTGTTAAACAAAAAGACAACAATAAAGAATATAGAATTATTCTAAATAGCACTCGTAGATAATGTTAAACAAAAAAAAAATAGAACATGATCGCGACACTACCTGGCATCGATTAGTTCATCCAGTAACCACATAGTTTGTTTGGATATGTGACCCAAACTTGCCATGCTGATAGCACGGGGGTCAAATTTGAGGGGAGGGGGGGGGGGGGGTAAACCGGATAGCCACCCTCCCGTCCAGATACGGCCCTTGTCCCTCTTTTGCTCTTTGTTTTAATAAGAGTGGCATATATGCTCTGTATCTCCTATGCCAATTTTTAACGCAGAGAAAAACGGAAAGTTGAATTCAACCTGGTTGGTTCTCCTACAACGGTAAGGGAACGCTGCGCGTTAATCTCCTGCAACATTTCATAAAAGTAAGAATTAGACCCGATATAATATATAGACCTATATAATTAGACCCAATAAGAGTTAGACCTGATAATTACTTGTGCAAAAATGACAAAGATAGAATGTCAAGAATTATAAGTAGTAAAATAAACTTTATACATTGGGTGTTAAAAAGGGGAGGAAATTCATTTATTTAATATGTCAATTCTTGCATTATGGTTTCCGGTATACATCATTGTACGCTTCTAAGGTTTCAAAAAGTGCAGTTTAATAAACTCAGTGATACGGAATAGCGTTGCTAGGGTTTTGTAAATTTTCCTACTGAGGTTATTGCTGGAAGACTCTTTTATACATGCCAAGAAATATTGAATAGTGCTCAGGATCATGGAAATGGGGGTTATTAACCTCATAAAAATCAAACTTTCACATCCGGTAACTTGTTCGAGTTTTCATCAGCCTTGCTTGTGGAATTTAATTCTGCAACCGTAATGTCATTTTCAGTATAATGTCCTTTTCTATATTTTTGTGAATTGGCTTCCCCGCATAAAGCCTGTTAGTTTATTTAGACTAAAGTCTCGCAGGAGATAAAAAGCAATAAGAATGCTAAAAGACTTACGTTTGTATGTCTAGTGACTGATCTTGCCTGCAAGTAGCTGGGAGGACGCTTTGGAACTCCAAATTCTGTAAAAAGTCAAAATATCTGTTCTTTGTTTTCATGCAAGAAAGCTTGTGATAAAATGGATAATTCGACGTAAAACAGTTTATGTCTATATCTTCTGATTGCAGAAGGAATAATTCTTATTATATGAGTTTTAATTATTTTTGTTGTCAAACAAAGAGTTTTTTTTTTCAATTGAATGTGAGGAGCAACATCAAAACTTAAAACGAAGAGAAATTATTTTGTATATGAGGGAGACTGTCCATTCCTCAACCCTCGATCGCCACATGAAAGGTTTTAAATGCTTTCAAAAGCTTCTTATTCAAATTAAACGGCCCTTGTTTTTCAGTTACAGCCCTTTTTAAACTATTGTAGCAAAAATTCAAACTTTAGTGTAAAGAGCGAGGGATTGAGGAGGGGGTAGCTCCCTCATATACATAAAAAATGCTGTTCGTTTTAATTTTTATTTATGCTCCTTATTTTCAGTTTAAAAGCTTGTTTTTGTTTAATTTATGATCGTTTTTCAAATCATTCCGGGAAACTGCCCTACCCCTTCCTTGGAATATTTCCTCAAGAAAATTGATCAGCTCGAAAAAGTCTTCCTGTGGAAAACTCCCCCCGAGCAATTCCCTCCTCGCTGAAAAGTTCACCTGGACACTTACCCTTAAAAAATTCTTCTTACTTTCATCTGAGAAAGTGAAATGACTTGGTTTTTAATTCAATACCCTTTTATTTTTTAAATGATGATTTGAAACCACCCTCAGTGGAAATCCCTCCATAGAAGGTTGTTTCCACTGAAAATCCTCCCACGGAAAGTCTTTTTAGGCTTAAAATTTCCCCAGATTAATTCCCTCCTCGTGGAAAACTTTCTCTAGACAATTCCCCGTGGTAACTTTCTATTTAATTTTTTTTATTTAAATTCCTTATCCTTTTTCAATTAATTCCAGAACCACCACCCCCCTCTCCCTCGATCCTGTGGGAGATTCCCCCAGAAAAATTCAACCTGTGGAAATCCCCCCATTCCAACCACTGATATTCCTCTCCCCTCATGGACAGTTCCTCCCGCGTAAAATTCTCCCAAAGAAAACAGCCTCATAGAAAATTCCTCCAGACAATCTCCCCTCGTGCTGAAATCCCCCCCCCCATTTCTGTAGTAATCTCTCCATATGTAAGATTGAGCAGCCAATGAGAAAGCAAGACAAAATAAAAAGAATTCCCTAGATGAGTTCCGGAAATCCCCCCGCGTAAAATTTTCGGTAAAAAATTTCACCCGAAAAATCTCCTCATGGAAAATCCCCCCCCCGGAAAATTTTTCGTGTGTTTTTCAATATCCAGCCTATCTTGGTTAGGGCATTCGTCAGGAGATTCCTCGGGGCTTTGAGAGTTCTTATCATCCCATGATGTATAGCTATTGAATAAATGGCTATCTCAAATTTTCTATCGGATATATTTGAGGAAAAGGGGTGTGGAAGGGGGTATAGTTGCCCCCCCCCAATCTTTTGGTCATATGAAAAAGGATATAGAACTTTTGATTTCCGTTCAGATGAGCCCCCTCTCGATGTTCTAGGACCATTGATTCAATATAATCAACCATGGGAAAACAAAAAACACACATCTGTGATCTTTTTTCTGGCAAAAAAACACACAACTTTAGATAAGAACTTGAAACCTCTATGGAAAGGTTCTCTGATATGCTGGATCAGATATTGTAATATGTGTTAAGATTTTGTGACTTTTTGGGGATGTTCCTCCCCTTTTTTTTAAATCCTTTGAATTATCTCTGACTTTTAGCTTTTGTTGGGTAATATTAAACTTAATGAATTTTACATATTTGGAATCAAGTAAAAATCCCATTCTTTTGATGTATTAACTGTTATCAAAGTTCCTTTTTAGAGTTTCGTTTGCTATTGGGTCCAGTCGCTCTTTACTTACTATTCGAAACCGTGAATTGTTCGATTTGACGTTCAACCTTATTTGCATTGTTAATAATGCGAATTCGATTGATATTAAATAAAAAAAACAAGTTTTTTCAACTGTAAGTAAAGAGCAACATTAAAACTTAAAACGAACAGAAACCATTGCGTATTTGAGGGGGTTGCCCCCTCCTCAATACCTCGCTCTTCACACCGAAGTTTTTTTTTAGCAATTTTAAAGAAGCTTCTTATTGTTCTAATTAAACGAGCCTTGTGTTTCAGGAACCGTTCTTAAAGATTCGGGACAAAACTCAAGCTTCAGATTAGTAAGTTCTGCTTTCAATCGAAAAATTTGCTATATGTATTGAAGACTTCTTAGTGTGTTTAATATATTCCATTTTATTCATTGCCATGGATTGGTGTTTTTTTTTTTTTCGGGAAGGCTTATCATTGTGTTCTTTTTGGTTTTATTTCATATCATTTTCTTGCTATTCGCTAAAAATAGCAAGTCAAGAAGTGTGTTGAAACAACCTGACCGTTGTTTTGTTCCCATGAAAGCAATGGAACCTAATGGAATTCCACAAAGTTTCACTTGTTATGGCCTCAAAATGGGATTCAATTTCATTTCAATCACCAATTGATACTTTTCATATACTATGAACCGCGCAATCTTTTTTTTTTTTTTTTTTCACTGTAAAAATCAATAGCAAAATAGAAGCCTGTTTTGAAACTGTTTTTACTTGCACATTGACCTCGTAGCAAAACTTTGGTATAGATAAAGTCATAATTGATGATGTCGATGATCAGGACTTTACGTTTATTATATAAAAAAACAAGTTTTTTTTAATGAAAGTAAGGAGCATCATTAAAACACAAACCGAAAAGAAATTATTCCGTTTATGTAGGGGTTGCTGCCCTCCTCAATAACTTGCTCTTTACGATATTTTTTTAGCACTTTTAAAAAAGCTTCTGATTTTAATTAAACGGCCCTTGTGTTTCAGGAGCCGTTGTTAAAAAAATTGGGACTAACAGTCAAACTTTAGCGTAAAGAGCAAAGTATTGAAGAGGGGGGTAACCCCGTCATATACAGAATAATTTCTTTTCGTTTTGAGTTTTAGTGTTGCTCCTTACTTTCATTAAAAAAAACGTGCGGAAAGTTCCTTCCGCGTAAAATACACACCCCTCTCCGTAAAATTCCCTCCATACAGTTCCATCTTCGCTGAAAATCCCCTCCCCATCCCCACCCCATAGAATTCCTTGCCGACAATTCAGCCCGAAAATAATTCTTCTTAGCGCACTTCATTTGAAAAAGACTAAATTCCAATCGTTTTCTCGATCACTCCAGAAACCCCTCCCCCCTCCGTCGAATTTTTTTACTTGTAATCTAAACATACTGAAAATAACCCCCGGATAATTCCCTCGGAACATCTCCACATGCAAAATTGAGTTAGCAAAAGAAAGTAAGACAAAGCAAAAGAATTTCGTATAGGTATTCTGTCAAATCATCCTCTGGGTAACCCCTGGAAAGTTCACCTCCGTAAATTTCCCTCTCCACGGAGAATTCTACCTATGGAAATCTACCCCAAGTACGAAATTCCCCCCCCCCTCCCCCCAAAAAAATACTATATTTTCTAATTATAAATACTATAGATAAACAATGGGCACATTTCGTAGCTTACAGGCCTCTCCCCTTGGACTGTGGGGGTCATGTTACCCCTAATAGTTATTAGACCTTTCAACTATGCTGAACAAAATGACTATATCAAAATTTGGATTGAACAACTTTTGGAAAATGGGCGTGGGAGGGGGGCTAGTGGCCCTTCAATCTCTTTGGTGACTTAAAAAGGACACTGCAATTTTTAATTTCCGTTCGAATACACCATATCCTGATCTTCTAGGACCATTATTTTGATGCGATCTCCCTTGGGGAAAAAAACGAATAAACACGCATCCGTGATCTTTCTTCTGGCAAAAAAGCAAAATTCTACATTTTTGTATAAAGGAGCCTGAAATTTCTACAGTAGGTTTCTCTGACGCGCTGAATCTGATGGCGTTATTGTTTTTCCTTAACTTTTAGGGGTATTTCCCCATTTTATCGAAAATCAGGCAAATTTTTTTAGGGTCTTAACTTTTGATTGGTAACACTAAACTTGATGAGTCTTATATATATTTGAAATCAGCATAATAAGTTGATTCTTTTGATGTATCTATTGATATGAAATTTCGTTTTTTAGTTTCGGTTACTATTGAGCCGTGTTGTTCCATACTTACAGTTCGTTACGACGAACTGTTTGATGAGATCCAAGGTAAAAACTGTTGCGAGACAACAGACAAATTGTTATGAAATCAAAGTGAATCATTCACAAATACGTTGCTTTTTGTTAAATAATTAACATCCAGTAGATGTATCCCGTTGTGGGCGTGGATTCGGAGAATATGGCGACGGGATGAATGCCTCTAGTTTTAAAAGTGTTCTTTTTTCGCGCTACGGATTTGCACATTGGGAAAGGAAAAATTGCACAAAATTAAATGGCATCTAGTATAAAATAGAATTGTGGCTTTTGGATTCACCCCTTTATTGCTGTGCAGATGGCATCCAAATCAAATTGTTGGGGATATCTAAGAGATTTTCCAACTCCAATATTTGAACTATTATGATCGTATTACTTGAAATGAGTATTCTAAATCTAACGCAAAAACACAATATTTCTAGTCAATTTTGAAAATATAAATTAAACCCTCCCCCCTCCAAAAAAATGTTTCGCCAATTCTTAAATTAGTCTTAAAAATGCAGATGGAAAGACTATTTATTTTTTTAATGCTTTTCCGGTTTGTAAATAGGTCTTAAAAACGCAGGTAAAAAACTCCTTACTCCCTTCTCCGATTCCCAGAAAATTTTTTTGTTAAGCCCTGGCCTCCGATAGAAATTACTTCAGTAATCCTCCAGACATAAAATGCTTGATACGGTCCTGCGTAAATTTTATTTAATAAGATTTTATTTAAGAAATTTAAGAAATTGTATCCATATAATAGATAATCTGTATATCTATATAATCTATAGATCTATCTATATATCTATATATCTATCTATATAATCCTGCGTAAATTTTATTTAATAAAATTTTTTTTAAGAAATTTAAGAAATTTTATCTATATAATAGATAATCTATATATCTATATAATCTATCTATATATCTATCTATATGGCATAGAACTGGTATTTGCGTAAATTTTATTTAATAAAATTTTATTTTTAAGAAATTTTATCTATATAATAGATAATCTATATATCTATATACTGCTTGATACGGTCAAGAAGAGTCAAGGTCAAGATACGGTGAGAAGCAAATGAGTCATGCGTAAAATAATCAGTATGAAATTCAAGGTTTCTTGGACACTAAATTTTATTTAGTAAACTTATTCTCTAATAACCTTTTGGAAAAGGTACTTGATTTTCACAACTAATAAAGTGTATTATTTAATTAAAGTAGAGGGCTGATTAAATTAAGATTTGAAATCAATGACACTTCCTTTGCGGTAAAAAATAAGTTCCTTGTTACCCTTCATTGACAGCCTGCCTTTGTGTATGTGTGGGATTTACTTCCTCTTTTTTTCAGAGTATGGGGCTTCTTGATAAGCAATAATTTCTCCTGGTTTTCGTTTTGACGACTGTCAAGATCAGGAAACGCTTCATTACACACTTCCCCATCTAGCAAGGGCCTTATCAGTTAATGATAATATTTCGATTTATGAGTAGCATTGCTGACGCTTTGAAACAAACTGTACCAGTTTTCCGACTAAAATTATACCTCAAAAGATTAATTTGTACCATATGAACCTCAGGTTGAAAAATTGCCGGAATAAGAACAACATTTTCGATAAGTGTAAAACATTAACAAATGTCCGAGCCAGAAAGGAGCAAATAAAACCAGAAGGTTCCGGGAAATTCGTATTGTACCAAAAAATTTCCGCAAGTATCCCATTGTATCTGGACCTTTAAACTGCAGCAGAAACGGTACAATTCTACCCTGTTGGGAAAGATGTATGTAAATAACAGGTTGAACTTCTAGTCAAAACGCCAAAAAATTCGAAGGTTTCAACTTAACACTGGAAGCCTTTATCAATGAAAAAAAGATAGGGATAAAATCTAGACTAAACAGATAAAACATACAAGATAACAACACAAAATGATGAATAAGTATATAGAAACAAAATATGGAAAAATAAAACAACTCTCATCTGAAGGAAAAAAACTGTTGTCGCTGTTTCGCAAAAGTTCTAATGAAACATCGTCGGTAGTTCTAATTGGCACGTTCTGAGTTGGCACGTTTTATTGTATTAGTATATTATATGTTGTAATAATATAATAAAATAATTCATAATTTATATTGTAATTTCTTTTTTATTTTATGCGTGCATATGCCTGCATCTTAGTTACAAAGCATTAGTTTTAATATTTTTATGTGAGCAAATATCCGCTGTATCAAAAGAAAAATAATTGTTTGTGCTTCCTCCGGTAAACTGTTTTAAATACTTGTCAATGTGTTAGTCATGGATTTTTAGGGTGTTTTTTTTTTATGGTTGATGTGTAAGATATGCTTTGTATTGGAGCAAAATATTAGGAGTATTGTCTGGAGTAAAAAAAAACGTGCCTTTAAGCTTATTGGTGTTCAGATTATTATTGGTAGTCACTTTCAATAGTGAAAGAGTTAATTTGGATTTTTGACAAAAGAGATGTTATAAGTTCCAAATTCACAAATTTAAATTACCTTATAATGACGGTTTTGAGTTGGGTTGAATTTTTTTTCGCTCGGGAAATTCGATTAAAAAGTAATCTTTAGATCCGCCATAATTGTGAATTTTAGAATTACTTTTTTGAACTTTTTGATGAAAATTAAAGAGTATAAATTAATGCTTTAAAGGAGTATAAATTAATCCAGCCCTTGAATAAATAAAACCTAAAGAATTTTGTATCGCCATATCTTAACTATGTTTCTTTTGGTATTTATAGTTTATCTACGGAGTGATTGTACCTCCCTTTCAAATGTGTCTACTTACTTTGAGCATACCTCAGAGTTTTATTTTGGTATAAGTTTTTCAATTTAAAAAAAAAAAAAAACTTTTTCGTCAATTGAATGGACTGGGAGGCATTAGATCCCCCTAGACCTTTTGTTCCCCCATAAATTTTGAAAAATACCTTTTATAGGGGTATTTTCATCGAAAAACACCTTTTTTGGTTGAGTCGTTGAAAAAAAAAGAAAAAAAAAATTTCTCCCATCCATATATTCTGGGAAATACATTTTGCCCGTAAAAGAAAGGAGATGGTCCACCATGTTCACCGCTTGTTCTTCATTTGGATAAAGTTTTGTTTCTTTTTACTGTTTCTTGTTTTTTTTAAACTTTATATTTCAAATTATATCCTGCAAATATGAGGAAAAGACCCTTGGATGTGTTGAAAAAGAATAATGCCTCTGCTTTATTTTAGGTATTGATGTTTTGGGTTACAGATAATTTTTTAATGCGAGGTCATCGAGGAAGAAAACGAAGCAAACGTGATTCTAGAAACAGTTTACGACATCAACGTGCCGACAAAGAATCAGAAGACGAAGAAGATAATCCTTTGTTGTCCGGAGATGATGAATTGCTAGGAGTCAAAGAAGACTTACAGTTGCGATCAAAGAAGCTTAGGTCACAGATTGTTTAATGTAAGGTTGACATCAAAGATTGTAAATGCCTAAAGAAGATATAACAGTTTAGAAACACCCTCTCCTAAAAATAAAAAAAAAGATCAAAACTAATGTGAGCAAAGAAAATAATTCAAAGAAAAGATGTTGGTAGCTGCTGAACAGAATTTTTTTCTTACCATAGATTTGAGTTTATGTCGTCCAATTCAAAATTGTAAGTTACAGTTAACGGGTTTATTTTGTCTTTTTCATTCATGAACCAGTGAAAACTGGTTCTAAGTGGTTACTAGCAAGTTTCCTATTGTGAGAAACCAACTATTATGTCTTTGTTAGTTAACTATGATCTTTGGCTGGTATATGAGGTTCCATGTCCGCTCTCTGTGATTGCGATTTGATATTAGTCCCATGTTACGCTGAGCAATAGTAATTTAGATCTTGTATTCAAAATGTTAGTGATCGTGACGAATTTTTGTGCATTTTCTTGTCAGTTTATATATATATATATATATATATATATATATAATATATATATATATATATATATATATATATATATATATATATATTATATATATATATATATATATATATATATATATATATATATATATATATATATATATATATATATATATATATATATATATATTATATATATATATATATATATATATATATATATATATATATATATATATAATATATATATATATATATATATATATATGCACATATGTATATATATTGGATTATTGATTGAATATTTTTGTTTTGATTGAATATTTTCTTATTAATAAAGTTATATATAATTTTGTGAATCACTTTTTTGTGGTTGGGATATAAATAATGGTCAGTACGGTAATGCTTTGCCTCTCTCTCCCTTTCTCCCTCAGCTCTTTCTATTTTATAAAGTTGTATACACATCCCTGCCGACCAGTGCGAAATAAGATGGATTTTATTTTATGACAAGTTTAATGTTCCTATATATTAATAGTTCTTATTATTAGGGATAAATATGAGAGCTTCATGGCATAGAACTGGTGATTCACTTACTCCTGGGAAACGGCTTTCTTAAGATCATGCGTATAGACGCGATGTCGCTCGAAAATCTTTAAACTTTGTTCTATTTGTCAAATAATCGTTTCTAAATCTGCATTCCTCAAGCTTAATTTTAAATAGCAGCTTTAAATCGGTTTATCTCTAACCTGGAGCTTTGGTCCAGGACTTTAATTAATTTAGTGTTTGTTTTCAATCTTAGCCCTAACCAACGATTGCTGGTAACCCTCTTATAGAAAGATCTGGGCTAATCACTGGGCTAAAATGCCACAAAAAATGTAATTCGAAAGTCATTTATTTCGCTGGTAAATCACTCTTTATCGTCAAGAAGTTTTAAGGAAGTTTAAGTTCATCCCTATATGAATAAGGATGCATAAAGTTCGAAAGCCCATGGATATCTGCTAAGGTCAGTGCCGTGACTGCTTCACTGAAGGAGAAGGAAGAATGCACACAATATTAGTTTTCTGAACCTCCTCCTGATCTCTCTCTTAGGAGGAGAGCCTCCTCTTCTCTTTAAATCTACATTTTTGCATGTGTTAAATTTTGCTTTAAAGCCTGATATGTTTTGAACAACGAAAGACAAGTAGAACAAAAGGAATTTTTTTTTTCTATAAGACAGTGGAATGCGAAATTTAAATGAGTATTTCGGTTCGATGTCCAAGGGCCGTCCTCAGCACAATACAAACGAAGATATAAAATAGAAACTTGCATGGAAATACGAATTTTAAAACTAAAAACGTTTTTGAAAACTTTTAAAACAGCCATAGCATCGTAACTTCAACAAAGTTCTACCAGGACCGATAGATAAAAAGAGGTGAGTTGATATAATTCATTCAAAGAAAATAAAAATTATTAAATACACGCTTTCAAAGCTAATCTTACTTTTCTGTCAGCTGGCCTCAAAGGCCTTTTTGTAACGGGTTCATTAGTATTGTCTATTGGTTTTGTAATATATTTTGTAAGATTTAATTTTTAATTGAATTTGTGTATAAAGATTTTAATGAGTATTTCCCTGAAGCCTTATTTAAAGAAATACGATTTAATTTGAGTCTAATTTCGATTGATTCTTGAACCACTTGTTTTATATCCAAGTCATTACTAAGGATAGAGAATTTTTCGTGTGGCAAGACAAAAAGTATTGTGTGGCTGGGGTTTATATCTATGGTGTGGCTGTTGACATTTCTTAGCCCATTCCGCAAACACATACAACTTCCTCTCAAAATGAAGCGTGTTGGAGTCAAGGTTAGGTATCGACTAAATTGATCTTTATCCATTCCAGTTCTCTGCTTTTTCTGGGGATATTCCTTGAATATGTTTTATGATAAAAATTTAATGTTTTATTTAAAAAGAGATTGGTTTTGATACGATGCAAACTAATCTAGTCTTGCTATTGAGCCAAAAAAGCAATTCCAAAGAAAATCAAAAATTTAATCTTTTTTTAATCTTACCAAAACTTGAAATCCTTTGAGAAAATAAGCTTAGCAATCAATTATAAAACTCGTCGTAAAGAAAATAAAAACGCTTAAAAAAATTTGAGTGGTTTTACACAGGGTTTTACTTCGGTTTGTGATGAGTACGTTTTCTAGTATTCTAAGTACTATTCTAACCAAAATTCTTCCTCAAAAATAGCTATAGTTTATCTGAAATACTATGTTTTAGCTTCATCTTTGTCTTAATGTTCCGTTTTTTTTTGTTTTTTGTTTTTTTTTTGCGCAACAAGTAGATTATTTTACAGCCATGTGATTAAACCTTTTATTTCTTATTTTTGTATTACGTTTTTATGCATTGCCATCGCTCAATTGTCTGATCTATATTTTGCAATGTTAGTGGAAGCTCCTTTATACTACAAATTTTTTTTCAGTTGATTATTTCCTCGTTTGTTGAAAGGTTAAATTCTTGCGCCAGTTAAAACAAAATATGAAATAGGAAGGATTCAGGAGATATATACCCCTCTCGGTTTGTGAAAATCTAAAACTAAAGGAAGAGCTTCAAAAATAATATGTTTTAGCAAAAAGTTATACATTTTTCATTGTAAATTTTCTGCCGGAAAAGAGGTTTTATTTTTCTTTTACATCTAAATGTGGGATTATTTCAGAATGTAATGCTATTTGTAGCAGACATTTTTGTTTTATGTTGTGAAGTCGTGACACTTATTATTGAATATGTTTTTTAGTTAATAAGTTTATATGGTGCAAACTAAAATAGTCTTGCAACTTAGCCTACAAAAGCAATTCCCAGGTAAATTAAAAATCTAATTTTTATTTAATCTAACCAAAACTTTAATTGTAATTTACATTTCATTGAAAATTTCAGGCTCTAATCAATTAAACGTTTTATTAGTTCAATAATTAAAAATTCATTGATAACTAGAAATGTTATAGGTTAAAAAATTGATCAAATTTAAAATGAAAAATGCTATCCTGAAAAATTGCGTAAATATGGCTTGTGCTCTTTAGTTTTTGATGGAACAATAAATTAAAGGCACTGGCAAATTGACTGTAACGACTGAAATAAAATTTCAGGATTTAAGACATTTCGTTTGGAATTATCCGACACAATTTATAAATGGTACTTTGTCACTGCAGAAACTGTTTTTAGAGGCATAGCGAAGGAGCAGAAATGGACACGGGTATTTTATTAAGGGGGGGGGGGGTATCTTAAGAATAAAAAGCAGCAAAAGGTTGGGGGATTTTTCAATAAATATATATAAAATATAAGAATCCCGGCACTTTTACTTGGGTAGAAGGGGAGTCTTGGCATTGATTTTCAGACCCCTTCTTCTGTATTATTTATGTCCGGTCGTCTATTTTCTGTTTTAATTCAAAATAAGACTTCTATGGTTCATGCTTAAAAAAAAAAAAAAAAAAAAAAAAAAAAAAAAAAAAAAAAAAAAAAAAAAAAAAAAAAAAAAAACTGGATTCCTACAGTAATGTGGAATGTGAAAAGATTCCACGTTTTGTAATCGGTGGTCGTCTGGGGAATCAAATAAATTCTCTGAGTTTGAGGGCAGGTGGGGGGGGGAGGCTTGTACTGGCCTGAATGCTCCCTTATCTGGTGACTTCTATGGTTGAAACCCTCCTAAAAATTAGATTATTACTGGTCATTATTATTTACTGGTCATTACTTATTACTATTAATGTCATTACTTATTATTATTAATGTCATTACTTATTATTATTAAGGTCATTACTTATTATTATTAAGGTCATTACTTATTATTATTAATGGTCATTACAATTAGCTTTACTGGTCATTATTTCCTCATTTATGTCCAAGCAATTATAAAGCTTTAAATGTTGAGTTATTCTGGAATTTATTTACCCTTTTCATTTTAAAAGGAAAAATGGAAGATCCAAGTAATTGTCAATAATATATAAGATATGTTCGTGTGTGATTAAACCTAACAATGCTGCTTAATATGCTGCGGAGGAATACTACCTATTTTGTGTATTATAACAAATAAGTGATGAAAATTGTTCCACGCTTTTGTTCTTGTTCTTACTTACCTCATCTAAATATTGACATTATTGTAATAATTTCTGTTTGTGTTTGTTGCTATTTCTTTTGTTTTCTTTTTTTATGTCCACTTAATTTTACTGCTGTTACACTTGAAAAAAGCCGTATTTTGTTGATTTTGTATGCAATAGATTACCTTACCAAGTCCAAATTCTTTTCTAGATTTGACACTAAGCTTATAATAAAAAGAAACGCTACCAACTTACAATTGATGAATAGCTGGTAATTAAGTATTTTGACTAGTCAAGGTAAAAATCTTAAGTAAAGTCAAATCTTATTAGTCGTTTCAGCGTTTGATTTTAATTTTGTTTTTGGCGAGATAATATATTTTTTCAAAAGTTAGTTTGAATTTTTCCAAAGTTGTTCAATGGTTAGCGTCTGTAACATAAAATCTTGAAATGATAAATAAGTGAAAGAGATTTAATAAATAATTATTTTTTTTTTCAAAGCACTTGTAATGTTTGTCCTAAGTTCAGAACAAAGCTTTTATTTATTATTTCCAAATAGCTATGTCTAATAATGAAGGGTTTTACTTTATGAGTTCGTTTTTAAAGTCTTGTATTTTGTTGTTTTGACCGGGTTCACTTTAACCACATTTGACACATGAAACATGATTTCAACCACATGTGACACATATGATAGATGAGGTTGTGAATTTGGTTCCGAGAAGACTGAGTTTCTGCAGTGTCTGTGTAACTGGTAAAACCTACCTCTGAATTATTAAGTATCCTACCAAGGTTTTTCTCTGAGGTAATTTTATCGTTGATACTGGATGCTGTAATACCCATTTTTTTCTTTAATAGCCGAATGAAAACAACAAACTTTTCAAAACTGCCTTTCTCCCTCAAAATGAGTGATATAACATACTTGTATGGCATCTTTACCGAAAGAAAAGGGAATATTAGAGGAACAGTTCCTGAGCGAGATACGCCGAGAGAATTTTGATGATATTGGCAGGAGTGCGATGTGTGATGGGGGGCAAATCATCTGATGCTTTATGTGTTTTTCCTCCAGATCTCTCTAGGTATCCATTTAGAGATGTGTCGACCCAGGCTGAGCTTTCAGAGTCACACCATTGACCCCCATTCCAAACCAAATAATTGGTGCCACCAGTACTCAAACCCCTGATCTCAGAATTTCAAATCCGGAGCGCTAACCACTCAGCTAGGATGGTTTATGGAGATAGGAAAATATATAGTATTCCTCTATGTATTATATTTTGAGAGAAAGGAAAGTAGAATGATGTTTCTTTGTGACTTAAATTATAGAATTTGTATTGGAGATTATTTTGAGTGGTTTGATAAACTGCTTTATAAGCCTCTAAGCATCAAATTCTTGTCAGACATGTAAGACATAGGTGTCACGAAATATGTAGCGAAGTATCTTAAGGAAGCAATAGTTCGACGTGATTTGTATTTATAATGGAGGAAATAGGCAAAATCTTGATAGTTTGACGAAGCAATGAACATGTGTCCCCCTTCTGCTCTCCTTTCCCTAATCACGGTGTCCTAAGATCATCCTTATCTAAATAATCAAATATTTAATAATCACAAGCAAATAAAAGCAAAAGCAGCATCCTTTTTCTTCTATTTTTTGGCAAAAAATTTGTAGTTGATGTTGGTGATGTGGGGGCAAAATATTGATAAGGTTAATCATTTCACAGTTTGTCATTTTATGAGATAGAGTATATTTTTGGAAATAGCCGCAAACACTTCAGTGTTTTTTAAAAATATGAGCTGGTCCAATGTTGTCAATTTCAAAAGGGCTAGGGGGTGGAGGGGTGACGTTAGTTTGAATGAAAATGTCCAGCCTCTTACCAGTTGTTTACAACCCTGCAATTCTCCCCGGATCAAGTTTGTAAAGTCGATTCTTGTCAGTGATTTTTTCTAACGGTTCCGAGGACTTCGAGTTAATTCTCTTTGCCATGCGGTCCTTTCTGCCACAGCAAGTATCTGGGCCTAATAATGCTTTGCTTTTATGTCACTGGCAATCCATTATGAAAGACAAGTTGGAAATGGGATTGTTTTAATTACTTTTTCTGTCAGTTTGAATCATCTTTCTTTGTTCTCATAGATTGGATGGAAACTTAGCCCTTTTTTCTCTGAAAATTGTCTCATTTCTTATAAGCGCCTCGACTGTTATTTTAAGGAAGGAAATACCACTCTGAACGAAACCTAAAATAAAAATAATTCTACGGCTCTATATCAGACATAGCTGGAAGGGAAAAAATAATAGGGAGCTGATTGAGCAATTCTGGTTTTTAAGGATCAGTTCTAATAAAATAATGTAATTTGGTTGGGTAATTAATATTTAAAAAAATGCTATAATAAATTATAATATAATACCATTTATCTGCGTATATTCTCTTAGATATTTCTTATTCTTCCTACTAATGTTAAGATAACTGACATTTTGAAAGAGTTCCAACAAAAGCGAAGGAATCACTAGGATTTCCAAATTTAAAACTATTTGGAAAATAAATAATACCAAGGAAAAAATGTTTGCTCCTACCGGAATTTTGGCATATATAAAGTTAGATGTTTCAAAAATTAAATTAAACAGAGCAAAAGAGATGACTTTCCTGTAATTCTATGGTAAATAACGTGCTTCAATTTCGCTCGTCTACTGCAGTCATATTTTTGTGTTAACCAATCATATTATGCATTAAGCGTGTGTTCCAGAGGAAATGTTCTGGAGAGACAAATTGTCGAGATTTTCTAAAACTTCATTGATTCTTCTGTGTTTTAATATTTAAGTTTTTTTAAGTGTTTCAATTAATTAAGTAACTTGAATAGGTGTATTAATTTAAAAACAAAAAAAAAAAATTTTAAACAAGAAAAACGGGTTTTAATTTTCTATAAAGCAGTGAAATACAAAACAATTAATTATGCACAAAAGCTCCGAATATTTCGGCCCCACATCCGGGAGCCTTTCTCAACGGAAAAAAAAAATAAAATAAATAAATAAATAAAAAAAACAAAACAAAAAACTTAACTTACATCACAATACTAAACACATAAAGAGAAAGAAAAAAAAACAAAAGAAAAAATATAAATAAATAAGAAACAAAACTCACATATTAAATAAACACTTCCATGCACTGAATGTCTATAATGATTCAACTCGCCTCCTCCCAGTGTATAAATGGAAATATATTAAATAAACACTTCCATGCACTGAATGTCTATAATTATAATAATAAGTTGAATCATTATAGACATTCAGTGCATGGAAGTGTTTATTTAATATATTTCCATTTATACACTGGGAGGAGGCGAGTTGAATCATTATAGACATTCAGTGCATGGAAGTGTTTATTTAATATGTGAGTTTTGTTTCTTATTTATTTATATTTTTTCTTTTGTTTTTTTTTCTTTCTCTTTATGTGTTTAGTATTGTGATGTAAGTTAAGTTTTTTTTTTTTTTTTTTTTTTTATTATTTATTTATTTTATTTTTTTTCCGTTGAGAAAGGCTCCCGGATGTGGGGCCGAAATATTCGGAGCTTTTGTGCATAATTAATTGTTTTGTATTTCACTGCTTTATAGAAAATTAAAACCCGTTTTTCTTGTTTAAAATTTTTTTTTATGTTTTTAATGGAAAAGCAGTGTGGTCTAAGAAATTATTTGTGTATTAATTTAAGTATATTTGTCTTAATAATTAAGTATATTATTTAATTACTTCAAGTATATATCATATTTATAGCATAATAACTAATTTAAGAATATGAATTAATTAAGTACCGTTAATTAAGTATATTAAACAAATAATTTAACTAGGCATAATAATTAATTATTATCGCCTATTAATTTTTGTTAGTATATTAAGTAATTTAGGTATCTGAATAATAAAATATTCAGATATCCTAAGCAAATAAAAAGTGCGAAAAAGTTTTGAGTCAGTTTTTTTTTTTTAAATACCTCCTCTATTAACTGGGGTGAATTGTTGTTCTTAAAGTGTTTATTTCAAGTTTTATTGATTTCCCATGCATAACATAATATATCATTATGTTGTCAAAGATAAATTAATATTCTAATACCAGCATGAGCAGGAGCGGATCAATCGACAAAAGTCGACTGATTCAAGCATACGATTCTAGAAAAAAAAGATAGGATGCTGCTCGTTTCAATTTCTTTGACAAAGATCACATTTGGTGACATGTTCACTCTTGAGCATAAACTGGTTAAAAGCATTTTCTGTGAACAATTGATGGTCCAGATTCATCGTATTCCTGTTAAGAAATCCACAACTGTTGGAATGTTGAGGGAGAAGCTAGGATAGATCCACCGATCCATGCAGAGTATTTAGCTCAGGCGGGGCAATAGTTTTGATCTTCATGGTGGATGGTGCAAGGGCAGTTATTTCGTCCTGCGTTCTATCAGAGATGCCAGGGTACATGGTGGTACCACCAGACAAAACGTTGTTGGTGTAGGGATCCTTTCTGATGTCGGCATCGCATTTCATAATACTTTTGTAGGTAGTGCCACTAGAATGCCACTATGAATGCCACTAGAATCCATACCGAGGAACGATGGCTTGAATAAAGCTTCTGTGCATCTAAATCTCTGATTACCAATAGTGATAATATGACCATCAGGCATCAGGCATCATAGCTCTTTTCAAGAGACGTTGAGCAGGCGGCAGTTGCTATCTCCTGTTCGATGTCTAAAGTAACATAGCAAAGTTTTTGTTTAATATTACGAACGATTTCTCTTTCGGCAGTAGTGGTAAAGGCGTATCCTCGCTCCGTAAGATTTCAATCGAACAATCGGCCAAATCACGACCAGCAAGATCTAATCTAAAAATTGCATGTGGAAGGAATTAATTAATCTGTGGTTTTTCATTAAAATTAGTTACCTATTAATTCTAGCCCCAGAAGGATGTTGTTCTCTGGCAAAACTATTAAATGCCAATTTACCCTACTATATTCATGAATATTTCTCAATTGCGTAAAGATTCCTACTGACGCTTAGCTAGAACAGTCCCTTTGGATTCGCATTTCAGTGGAATTTCGGCCTTTGAAGGGTCATTGGTCTAAGTTGAAACATTTTAAGGCCGATTGACAAAGATATTTTACAAACACTATGATTCCCTCTGGTATTTAGGCAGACCCAATACTGTATGTTCCCCAAGTAGTACTTTTCGGAGAGCGCTGCTATTTATATTTTCTCAACCATGTTCAAATGCTCTATCTGGTTCTGGCTTTCATAAGAGTGTTCATTGTGGCAAGGCTGTGAGCTTTATATTCTACGGATTTAAAAATAGTAGCGTAATTTGTATTTTGCTGAATATAGGCGTAATCACAAACCCGTTGTCAATGGGCATGTATTCGTTTGGCTAGGGTTGTAGCCTATCTTAGCATGATTCTTCCAGATATTAAGACCTTTAAATTGAACTTAGTCGATAGTAGGGGGGGGGGGGTCAAAAAATAATTATTCAAAAAGCTTAAATATTGACTTAACATGTGAAAAGCTTAAAATACTGACTGGAAGGTGATATTTGCAAGTAAGCGTTTGTTATTAATGTTCAGCAGTACGGTAGCTTCTCTGAGTTGGATATTGATCGTTGACATAACTGTGATCTTTTTGTAAATGTTATTCAGAAGCATTGACACGGATTTCTGGTTGTTTTGCTTTTGTGTTTTATTACATGGTGCTTAGGTTATCCAGATTATTAGATTATCTAGATTATCCAAAATGCTGGTACGTTGAGAGTGGAATATTTTGAACTTCGAAAATGATGGTGAATAATCATCCTTATTTCCATCCACCTCTTACGAACTCTATCGATCTCTTTTGAAATCCATGTTTTATAAAAGACAATTTAAAGGTTGGGTTTTAAAGTGATTTGGTCCCTTCCTGTTATGTGTGAAGCACTTATGCCTGAACTAAGTAGTGACTTAATAGTTTTTATTGTAGTTGTTAAATTATGTTCCAAATTATGTTAATTATGATAAATTATATTCTAATGAGATATTTCAGCATTTGTGGAAGCATAAAAAGAATATTTTATTATTGTTTTTTTTTTCATGGGAACAGTGATACAGATCAGATATGGCTCTGAGTTCTTACCCGGAAGCCAGTTTACCATCGCTACTAACAGGCCTTACAGTAGTTTTTGTTTTAGAAAACTTCGCAATAGCTTAAATTTAGTCACAAGTTCCAGAATCCAGGTTTTGAAAGTTGCTGTTTTTGGATTTAATATTAAACTGTCCAGTTGTTGCACATTGCAAGTCCTGTTTGAATCTTTATTTTGATATGTGACCCAAGAACTAATCTATTAGGACCTAGTGGGCCCCGCTTCATGCTATTCTGAAATTATGGATGCTGAGGCTTTTTAGGACATCAGAAACAGGTGTCAATGTGTATTTGGTCGTCTGGATTTTTTTCAAGGATGTTAGTGGTACTGTTAATGTCTGAAGATCATTTTCTGTAAAAAGCTGGGTTAAATATTACCACCAATTGATAAACAATATTCCAACCTAGCTAAGGACTAAAATACTAGTTACAAATGCGTTTAAATTGAGCTCAACTTCCTGCTTTTCGCAGTTGAATCGCAAAGTTACGTTTAGAAGGATGTTTTCGACTTGATGAAAACCGCACTTTAGCTTTTTGTCTGGGCACAATGGAATATAATTATGCTCAACATTCCATCTAATCCATTATTAATGTCTCAATTTTTTCCAAAGTATTCTGGCTGTGTACTTAGTTGTGGTTGATGGTACCAGATCCAGTGTTTATTTCCAAAGTTGTTATAGAGTTTCATCTATTCTGTGATTGTAAATTCTGGAGAATAAACGCATTATTGTGAAAATTGCTTGTAAGTGTCTTATTTCCATCTTAGAAAAGAAACTTATAAATGGTTTCTAATTTTCTATTAAGGTGCGGGGAAAGATATACAGGCATTTCTATTTTTTATATAATTTTCTTATGCAAATAAGATGGCACAAACTAAGGAAAACCTCCCTTGGGGCAGGGTCCTGTTTGTATCAGCGTGGGTTTCTTTGTAAGTTTGGGTGTTTTCAACTTCTGTTTTGTACACATTGTAGTACGACTTCTGTATTTGAATATTCAGCAAATATTAGAATTACCTTCCCTGAATAGAATGAAATGCAGGCTATACAAAACAAAATTTTGTGAGAACAATACTTTGATCAGAGGCAACACTGTAGCGTTGCCTATAGTAAAGGCCTTTCGGCTCCAATGTTTTATTATTTATTATTTTTTTTTTTTTTCCCAGAGATACATCATATGGAAGGGGTCGTCGTAGAAACTTCAAAGGGGGCTCATTTGATTGGAAATCGAGAGTTCTAGTGCCCTTTTTAATAGTCAAAATGATTGGAGGGCAACTAGCCCCCCCCCCACGCCCATCATTCCCCCAAAGACATCCAATCGAAATTTTAAGATAGCCATTTTGTTCAGCGTAGTTGATTTCCTGATAGAAAATATATTTTTGAGGAGGACACTCCCCCACAACCCTCAGGGCAAGGGTTTTAAGTTATGCCCTGGGGGTATATAAGGTTTTTATAGAAGGCGTTGTCGTAGAAACTTCAAATCAGGCTCATTCGATTGGAAATTAAAGGGCTAGTGCCCTTTTTAATAGTCGAAAGTGATTGGAGTGTAACTAGCCCTCCTCCGCCCCCCACGCCGATCGTTTCCCCAAACACATCCAATCAAATTTTAAGATAGCTATTTGTTCAGCGTAGTTGATTTCCAAATAGAAAATATATTTTTGAGGAGGACACTCCCCCACAAACCTCAGAGCAAGGGTTTTAAGTTATACCCTGGGGGCATTTAAAGTTTTTATAGGTGTTGTCGTAGAAACTTCAAAACAGGCTCATTCGATTGGAAATTAAAGGGCTAGTGCCCTTTTTAATATTCGAAAGTGACTGGAGTGCAACTAGCCCCCCCCCCGCGCTCATCATTTCCCCAAACACATCCAATCAAAATTTTTAGATAGCCATTTTGTTCAGCGTAGTTGATTTCCAGATAGAAAATATGTTTTTTAGGAGGACACTCCCCCGCAATCTTCAGGGCAAGGGTTTTAAGATATGCCCTGGGGGCATATAAGGTTTTTATGGAAGGCGTTGTCGTAGAAACTTCAAAACAGGCTCATTCGCTTGGAAATTAAAGGGCTAGTGCCCTTTTTAATAGTCGAAAGTGATTGGAGTGCAACTAGCCCCCCCCCCGACGCCCATCATTTCCCCAAACACATCCAATCAAAATTTTGAGATAGCCATTTTGTTCAGCGTAGTTGATTTCCAGATAGAAAATATGTTTTTGAGGAGGACACTCCCCAACAATCTTCAGGGCAAGTGTTTTAAGATATGACCTGGGGGCATATAAGGTTTTTATAGAAGGTGTTGTCGTAGAAACTTCAAAACAGGGTCATTCGATTGGAAATTAAAGGGCTAGTGCCCTTTTTAATAGTCGAAAGTGATTGGAGGGCAAGTAGCCCCTCCCCCACGCCCATCATTTCCCCAAACACATCCAATCAAAATTTTGAGATAGCCATTTTGTTCAGCGTAGTTGATTTCCAGATAGAAAATATGTTTTTGAGGAGGACACTCCCCCACAACCTTCAGGGTAAGGGTTTTAAGATATGACCTGGGGGCATATAAGGTTTTTATAGAAGGCGTTGTCGTAGAAACTTCAAAGGGGGCTCATTCGATTGGAAATCGAGAGTTCTAGTGCCCTTTTTAACAGTCGAAAATGATTGGAGGGCAACTAGCCCCCCCCTCACGCCCATCATTCCCCCAAACACATCCAATCAAAATTTTAAGATAGACATTTTGTTCAGCGTAGTTGATTTCCAAATAGAAAATATATTTTTGAGGAGGCCCCACAACCCTCAGAGCAAGGGTTTTAAGTTATACCCTGGGGGCATTTAAAGTTTTTATAGGTGTTGTCGTAGAAACTTCAAAACAGGCTCATTCGATTGGAAATTAAAGGGCTAGTGCCCTTTTTAATAGTCGAAAGTGACTGGAGTGCAACTAGCCCCCCTCCCCCCCGCGCTCATCATTTCCCCAAACACATCCCATCAAAATTTTTAGATAGCCATTTTGTTCAGCGTAGTTGATTTCCAGATAGAAAATATTTTTTGAAGAGGACACTCCCCCACAATCTTCAGGGCAAGGGTTTTAAGATATGCCCTGGGGGCATATAAGGTTTTTATAGAAGGCGTTGTCGTAGAAACTTCAAAACAGGCTCATTCGCTTCGAAATTAAAGGGCTAGTGCCCTTTTTAATAGTCGAAAGTGATTGGAGTGCAACTAGCCCCCCCCCCCCCGACGCCCATCATTTCCCCAAACACATCCAATCAAAATTTTGAGATAGCCATTTTGTTCAGCGTAGTTGATTTCCAGATAGAAAATATGTTTTTGAGGAGGACACTCCCCAACAATCTTCAGGGCAAGTGTTTTAAGATATGACCTGGGGGCATATAAGGTTTTTATAGAAGGTGTTGTCGTAGAAACTTCAAAACAGGGTCATTCGATTGGAAATTAAAAGGCTAGTGCCCTTTTTAATAGTCGAAAGTGATTGGAGGGCAAGTAGCCCCTCCCCCACGCCCATAATTTCCCCAAACACATCCAATCAAAATTTTGCGATAGCCATTTTGTTCAGCGTAGTTGATTTCCAGGTAGGAAATATGTTTTTGAGGAGGACACTCCCCCACAACCTTCAGGGTAAGGGTTTTAAGATATGACCTGGGGGCATATAAGGTTTTTATAGAAGGCGTTGTCGTAGAAACTTCAAAGGGGGCTCATTCGATTGGAAATCGAGAGTTCTAGTGCCCTTTTTAACAGTCGAAAATGATTGGAGGGCAACTAGCCCCCCCCCCCCCCCCTACGCCCATCATTCCCCCAAACACATCCAATCAAAATTTTAAGATAGCCATTTTGTTCAGCATAGTTGACTTCCTGATAGAAAATATATTTTTGAGGAGGACACTCCCCCACAACCCTCAGGCAAGGGTTTTAAGTTATGCCCTGGGGGCATATAAGGTTTTTATAGAAGGCGTTGTCGTAGGAACTTCAAAACAGGCTCATTCGATTGGAAATTAAAGGGCTAGTGCCCTTTTTAATAGTCGAAAGTGATTGGAGCGTAACTAGCCCTCCTCCGCCCCCCACGCCGATCGTTTTCCCAAACACATCCAATCAAAATTTTAAGATAGCCATTTTGTTCAGCGTAGTTGATTTCCAAATAGAAAATATATTTTTGAGGAGGACACTCCCCCACAACCCTCAGAGCAAGGGTTTTAAGTTATACCCTGGGGTCATTTAAAGTTTTTATAGGTGTTGTCGTAGAAACTTCAAAACAGGCTCATTCGATTGGAAATTAAAGGGCTAGTGCCCTTTTAACAGTCGAAAGTGACTGGAGTGCAACTAGCCCCCCCCCCCCGCGCTCATCATTTCCCCAAACACATCCAATCAAATTTTTAGATAGCTATTTTGTTCAGCGTAGTTGATTTCCAGATAGAAAATATGTTTTTGAGGAGGACACTCCCCCGCAATCTTCAGGGCAAGGGTTTTAAGATATGCCCTGGGGGCATATAAGGTTTTTATAGAAGGCGTTATCGTAGAAACTTCAAGACAGGCTCATTCGATTGGAAATTAAAGGGCTAGTGCCCTTTTTAATAGTCGAAAGTGATTGGAGGGCAACTAGCCCCTCCCCCACGCCCATCATTTCCCCAAACACATCCAATCAAAATTTTGAGATAGCCATTTTGTTCAGCGTAGTTGATTTCCAGATAGAAAATATGTTTTTGAGGAGGACACTCCCCAACAACCTTCAGGGCAAGGGTTTTAAGATATGACCTGGGGCATATAAGGTTTTTATAGAAGGCGTTGTCGTAGAAACTTCAAAGGGGGCTCATTCGATTAGAAATTGAGAGTTCTAGTGCCCTTTTTAATAGTCGAAAATGATTGGAGGGCAACTAGCCCCCCCCCCCCCACGCCCATCATTCCCCCAAACACATCCAATCAAAATTTTAAGATAGCCATTTTGTTCAGCGTAGTTGACTTCCTGATAGAAAATATATTTTTGAGGAGGACACTCCCCGACAACCCTCAGGGCAAGGGTTTTAAGTTATGCCCTGGGGGCATATAAGGTTTTTATAGAAGGCGTTGTCGTAGAAACTTCAAAACAGGCTCATTCGATTGGAAATTAAAGGGCTGGTGCCCTTTTTAATAGTCGAAAGTGATTGGAGTGTAACTAGCCCCCCTCCCCCCACGCCGATCATTTCCCCAAACACATCCAATCAAAATTTTAAGATAGCCATTTTGTTCAGCGTAGTTGATTTCCAGATAGAAATATATTTTTGAGGAGGACACTTCCCCACAACCCTCAGGGCAAGGGTTTTAAGATATGCCCTGGGGGTATATAAGGTTTTTATAGAAGGCGTTGTCGTAGAAACTTCAAAACAGGCTCATTCGATTGGAAATTAAAGGGCTAGTGCCCTTTTTAACAGTCAAAAGTGATTGGAGTGCAACTAGCCCCCCCCCCCCCGACGCCCATCATTTCCCAAACACATCCAATCAAAATTTTGAGATAGCCATTTTGTTTAGCGTAGTTGATTTCCAGATAGAAAATATGTTTTTGAGGAGGACACTCCCCAACAATCTTCAGGGCAAGGGTTTTAAGATACGCCCTGGGGGCATATAAGGTTTTTATAGAAGGCGTTGTCGTAGAAACTTCAAAACAGGCTCATTCGATTGGAAATTAAAGGGCTAGTACCCTTTTTAATAGTCGAAAGTGATTGGAGTGCAAATAGCCCCCCCCCCGGCGCCCAACATTTCCCCAAACACATCCAATCAAAATTTTGAGATAGCCATTTTGTTCAGCGTAGTTGATTTCCAGATAGAAAATATTTTTTGAAGAGGACACTCCCCCACAACCTTCAGGGCAAGGGTTTTAAGATATGATCTGGGGGCATATAAGGTTTTTATAGAAGGCGTTGTCGTAGAAACTTGAAAAAAGGCTCATTCAATTGGAAATTCAAAGGGATAGTGCCCTTTTTAATAGTCGAAAGTGATTGGAGGGCAACTAGCCCCCCCCCCTACGCCCATCATTTCCCCAAACACATCCAATCAAAATTTTGAGATAGCCACTTCGTTCAGCATAGTTGATTTCCAGATAGAAAATATATTTTTGAGGAGGACACTCCCCAACAATCTTCAGGGCAAGGGTTTTAAGATACGCCCTGGGGGCATATAAGGTTTTTATAGAAGGCGTTGTCGTAGAAACTTCAAAAAAGGCTCTTTCGATTGGAAATTCAAAGGGATAGTGCCCTTTTTAATAGTCGAAAGTGATTTGAGGGCAACTAACCCCCCTCTCACGCCCATCTTTTCCCCAAGCACCTCCAATCATAATTTTGAGACAGCCATTTTATTAAACGTAGTTTTAAGTTCTGGAAATTAGGTCTTTGAGGATGACAACTCCTCAAAGCCCTCAGGGCAAGAGTTGTAATTTAAGGATTCTCCGAATCCTTCCCATTATTTCTTATGGAAGGGATGCTCGTATAAACTTTGGAGAGGTCTCATTTGACTGAAATTGAAAGTTCTTGTTCACTTTTTAAGAGTCAAAAGAGATTGGAGGGTGACTAGCCCCCCCCCCCCCCCCTCCTCCACGCCCTAAATGCATCAGATACAAATTTTGAGATAGACATTTTGTTAAAATAGTTCAAAGTTCTGATAACAAAAAACACCGGTGTCGACACAGCCCACCAGGGCCCGGGGGTAGGCGTTGTAAGTTATGCTCTGGGGCATAACTTATTAAAGGGGTTTATAACTTATGGGAAGGGGTTTTGTATGGGAAGAACACATAGGAAATCTATTATAATTATCCAGTTATAAGGTTGAAATACATACTCTGAGATAGATGTAAAATTGCTTTGGCACACAAAATTCTCTTAAGGTCGATTCCAAACATTCGTGATCCCTTTGTGTCAGCAAGTGAAATGGTCTAAACCCCCTTATTGGAGCTATTTTTTCAATCCATTCATTGTTGTCAACCGCTGTCCACAAGTTATGCAAGCTGTCTATTGTCCATATATAAGGTTTTTATCAAGAGGAAATCGTATAGACTTTGAAAAAAGCCTCATTCGATTTAAATTGAAAGTTCTAGATCCGTTTTTTAAAGTCAAGAATAATCGGGCAGTAAGCCCCCCCCCATGCCATAAAAACTTGAAACTTTTTGCAATAAAAAACGAGCAAAAATTAATTTAAAAAAAAACTTTCCGAAAAATAAGTTTTTCAAAGTAAAGGCCATTTTAAACTCAAGCTCAGGAGATACAAATACCTGTTAAAATTCAAACTAAAAACGACCAGAAATTACTATTAAAGAATAAATGAAACCCAAAACAAACAGAAATTAAATAAACAATCATAGCAAAAAACATACAACAAGTAATAATATAAATGAATAAATAGATCTTAAAGCGAGTAATGCTTAGATTGAATATGAAAATCAAGCTTAAAAGGAAAACAAATATTTTGCTATTAAAGTATAAATGAAACTTGAAACGAACAGAAATTAAATAAACAATCAATGCGAACAAACATACAATATATATTAATATAAATGAATAAATAAAACTTAAAACGATGCAAATCATGTTTGAATCGAATAAAAATAACTACAAGCAAGAGTTTGGGTATCGCCTCACTGCAGAAGCCTAAAACCCACTGCGTCATTGGCGCTTTACTGAAAACAATTCTTTCATTAATTAAGATTTTAGGGAATAAATATCAGCATATGTATTTTAAATTGACAATGCACATTTTTTTTCAGTAAACTCATTTTTTTGAGTCGTGAATTTTCAAAGTCGTGAAATTTTTCAAAGTCGTGAATTTCAAAGTCATTTTCAAAGTCGTGAATTTTTTTTAAGTCAGCGCTACTTTATTGTCTGAAAGACGTATTAAATATTTTACTAGATTCTGTCGGTGTCCCTTGATTTAGAAAAACTAAATCAACTTCTACCAACACAGACGTGTTTCATCCAAAAAAAGGGTATAAATACAGATCTTATTAGGTGCTCTTCAAATACTTTTATAAAAGAATCTTGCTACAAAAGTACTTAAATGTGGTGCTAGGCGAGGAACTCCTTCTTTCCAAAGACTCTTAGCATCAATAACGTATCCTCGTTTTATTATTAAAGCTAAAATTCAATTAGTCCTCTTTTTAACCGGATCAGAAACCAATTTCATTTCCTTATTTAATCTGGGTAAGTTTGAAATTGTAACTCTCACAAAGGCTTCTTACACGCAGCGTTTCTCAAAGTAGAATTCCTATAATTTTTCCCAAGGAGGGTTTGATTTAAATTCGAAGCTTTTACCTATTATATACCTTTTATATCTTTTCTGGCCCAAGACTTCGAATGCTTGTATTATAACTAGATCTTTTCCTAGTTAGGAAATAAAAACGCTTTTATATTTTTTTCCATTCCAAATTCATTTATTTCTAATTTTTTTGTGTACGAACTAGAACATAAAAATTAAGTTTCAGTGTTGTGAAAAATATATCAAACACGCACATTTCAATTAAAGAATAAAATGTAAGATTTTTGGAACGGTTCATACCAGGCAATGCCATAAAGAGATTTGGCACTAAGAAAATGTTTGATAAAGGTGAAGCACCTTTTGAATCTGACATAATTTTGAGGAAACTCTTTATAACGAAGGTGATGAGACTAAATGTAAAGAAGCGAATATGAGGGTAGTTGCAGCCTATTAGCTATACATTTTTTTTTTATACGTGTATATATAAAAGAAGAGGGCTTATGAATTGCTAGCCAGCAGCATAATTAAATTAAACTCGAGTGCAATATTTGCAAGATAATTTTTTTTTAATAATATTTCATTCTTACTATATGTCATGCTTAATGGCAGATCTTATTAATTCAGCCTCAATTTTCCCCCGTCACACTCGGGCGGTATCTAAACATGGATAAAAATGAAACATATTGGGGCTGTAAAATGAGTTTTTAATTTCCAGCAAAATGGCTACAAATCTGATGGAAAAATTATAGTTTGTATCATTTATTGAATTTGGAAATATTCATAAAGGTCATGCAACCCTTGAATACACCTTGCTGGCGTTAGGTATACAGGCCTATGGGCGGCTTTGAAATCGTCATTCGGTAAAACATATTTTAAGATAACAAATTACTTGGAGATTACAGTACGGATTGGGGTCGATGTCATAGACTGTAAGGCTATTGAAGCGTAAAATATTGCAAATTGCTTAAAATAATTAAAATTCCGAAATGTCTTTGTTTTGCTTTTTGACAATAAATCGGTCTTTCTGAAATGTTTTCATTCACGCAAAGCAAGCGTTTTGGCATAGTTAAACCTTGACATGTCTATCTTTTTTACAAGCCAATGTAATGGATAAGTAAAACAAGAGAATCTTGAATGACTTAAAGAGTTCCACAAATTCTTGGAGAAGAATCTATGTCAATTTTTGTGTATAAATGAGAGAAGCTATTTCAATTTCCTCCAGAGCCCTTAAATCATGTTTATTGTCACTACAAACGACAGAAAGATTTGAATTCAGGAAGAGAATGCGAGGGAAAAGACCATTGAAAGAAAAGGAAAATTCTGCTACTATCCTTACAAACAATTTTGGGTACTTTCGCATTATATGGGCCTTTCTAAAAAGTCAAGTTTGGTTAATGCTAACGACATAACATAAAATAGGATGACTGTATAATAGTTTAGAAACAAATTTGGGCTATATATTTGCATATTAGGGGGGGGCAAAGCATTACATATATTAAATACGTAACCTAACCTAACCTAGGTACCTTTTTCCCCATCTAAACTCCAAAAAACAACACTTTAAATATCTTAAAACCACGCTAGACAAAGTATTTCTCTCAGCGGTGTCTTGAATCATCTTGTAAAAACGGGTTTTTCAAAGCGTCTCTGCCGTTTGACTGTAGCATCTCTTGTTGGACTTCTTTAGAGAGGCCCATATAAAGGGATTGTACCCAATTTTGTCTATCCTCGTTATAAATGCATGAAAAAAATAAGTAAAAAAAAACGTTGCTCAACTAGTGAGGCTTAGACAGACGGATGGTTCAGAAATAAGTTGTACGTCCCGATGTATTTTACAAACTGCATTAGTTTTGGTGATTATTTTTCTTCAGTGGCACTGATTTCAGCTATTAAAAAGGAGAAAATTTGATTATTAGAAGCATCCTAGAATTTATAAACACCACTTTGTTAATTCTTGTTGCAAGGCCAAAGAAGCTGGATTTTTAGGGGATTTTCTACCTTAAAGAATCGCTTTATCGCGTCCATGATGAACTTTTTTATTCGTGAGGCTTTTAAAAAGCTTTTTTTTATTCGTGAAAGCTTTTTTTAAATATTTATAATTAGTTGGGTGATGTTGCTATAACTTGTAGAGCTTGGATAAGAGATTTGAATAAACGATAGAAAACTAAAACCCAACACCTACTTCTACGAAAAAAAAAAAAAAAAAACACTTAACTTCTACCGTTCTATGACGGAGATGAAGATATCCATATTTAGTGAAACTTACAGCACTAGACAGTGTAAATTCAGTTTTTTCGATTGAATGGAGCAGAATTTTCTTTTTAATGTTGAGGAAAGACTTGCAAAATGATTTTCATGGTATCAAATCCCCTTAGTGGCTCTAATGAAGAAATTTTATTTTTAAATTGTAAATTTAGTGAAAGGCTAAAGAGGAGCTCGATGGACATTACAAAGAGCCAAATTAAAACTTTGAATTTGTACCAAATCCCCTTAAGTGGCTCAAAAGGGAGAAATTTGATTTTTTACATTTTAAATTTCTTGAAAGGCTAAAGAGAAGCTAGATGGACATTAAAAACAGCCAAATGAAAACTATGAATTTATATGCCTGCCTTTCTACTTATTTTAATTATTTCTTAAGTTTTTTTTACTAATTTTTGTTTTGTCTAGTAATTATTCTTATTTGTCAGTTTGCCCTTGAAAACCTTATTAATATTAAGTGATGACCATTTTATTAGACAAATAAGACCATCAGCGAAGGAAGAGTCACTCATGGCTCCGTTTAGGAGTAGAATCAAATATTATGAAATCAAGATTTGGATCCAGGCTCTAAGGAGGTCAGAGAAGTCGAAGTCTTATGCCCAGGTTAATTTGGTTTTGGGTTCTAAATATTACCTTAAGTTAAACTTACCATCCGAAATATTTCTTTATTTTGAATGACCATCTTTCACATACCATGATAAAATGGAGTAGAAAAAAATCAAACGAACGAAGCAAAAACAAGTGAACAAATATACTACAGCACTAACTCAGCACAGTAACAACATTTACCTATAAAGTAAAACGCGAATTAGAAACAAATTTAAATATTACTATACCAAACATGTTCATAACACAGACATACAAAAATACTAAACAATATTGAAATAAATAAAGATACCAATCAATATGTGAAGAATTAAGTTTTCGGTTATGCTTGGTAATTGATTTAGAGATTGCTAGATTAGGTTCAGCGAGTTTAAATTTTCTTATCAATAGAGAATCCCGATGCCTTTCAAGTTAAAAAGTACTATTTTTGACTTATCAATATTGAAACGAAGGCCAAGTTTAAGATACTCCTGTTAAAGTGTAATAAAGATGTCATTCATTCTTGGGAGGGTACGGCTGAGATTTAAAACGTCATCTGCATGACAATCTAAAGACAAATTCAACAAAGATAGGATCATAAATATGAAGCACGGGTCTTAAGGATCCAATGCGCAGTTTTTGGAAAGATTAGAAGACGAAACTGTTCCTTGACGTTCACGTTTCAAGACAGGAATAAGTTTCCTTCGTCGAACAAGGGGAATTTTTATCCAAAGGTAGTATCAGACGATTGCATAATCAAGAGTACATATCTCAAAGACAGTGAATAGCCAAAGAATTCAGTCCACGTTTGCCCGCTTTGAGGAGTATTACCTGAATGGATGAGGGTGCCAATGCTGCGTCTGATATCGTGACTAGTGACTACTAGACATTCACCTGAGGATTTGGCATCAATTAGTACATTGGCTAAAACTCTGAGGGCATCAGCACAGCCTATTGCTTGCTTGAACCTGGTGAGGTAGAGTTTGTCTATTCAAGGTGAACTCACAAAAGAAGCTTGAAGAATTTGCAAAAGGAAGTTGCAACCGTTATAGGTCAAAAGGATGAACATTCTGGGTTCCGTTTTTCTTTTTTGGGAATTGGAATAAGGTCTCCAATGCAAAAAGAAGAGTGTACAATTCGCTGTGTGAAAATCATATGCATTAAAAATGGCAAGTGTTGGACTAATGCATCTTCACCAAACTTCAAATGCATAGCTTTGATGTAATCAATACCATTGAATGATTTAGGATTTAAATGTCTGATGACATCTGCAATCGATTCTGTGCTAACAGAAAACTCTCTAATGGACTGGTAGCAAGAAAAATATCTCACTCACGATAAATTCAAGTTCAAATAAGGATAAAATCCTTTTACTAGACAGTGTTTCACAAACAGTGATAGAAATTCACAAAAAATACCAGATATTTCGGTCACATATGCAGTGACCGTCATCAGTAGTAAAACTTACTACTGATGTTAGAGTTTTACTACTGATGATGGTCACTGCATATGTGACCGAAATATCTGGTATTTTTGTGAATTTCAATCACTGTTTGTGAAACACTGTCTATTAAAAGGATTTTATCCCTATTTGAATTTTTATTCATCGTCATGGAAAGGCAGTGTGGTCTCCGAAATTATCTATATCTCACTCAGTTTCATAAAAGAGATCAAGGCGCTGATCAGAAACAGCAAATTCGGATTCATGGTAGGCACATCATTCCTCATCAGGAATGTCAGCTGCAGAGATAAATGAGGGAGACCTATTTTTTTAAGAGATAATTCTAAAAAGAAGTTTTTATCAGTATTAGTAGATGCAGAAATGGTGTTTAATAGCTTTCTACGATGAAGAGTGAGAGACGAATAAAAAATTCTCTTTGTATAGAGACGAATAAGATTCACAACAACAGTCGATGGACGGCCGCATTCCTTCCAGAGACTAAATCAAAATTTCGCTTCGAGGATAGAATCATCGACATCAGTGTTCGAAGACTAACCTTGAATGACACCCTCACGAATTTTCCGAAGCGGGACAGCTTAATTTTGGGCGAAACGAAGAGCATGGTTGATTTCGGCTGCATACATATTCAGGTAAAGTCTCGTGTCATATTTCGGCAATCTAGTTTATCTTTGCAAAAGGTGGGAAGGAGCCCGAACTTAACTCAAAATAGAACCTGTACAAGAAGCAAACAAATCAGAATTGATTGTTGCTCAATCACGACGGGTTTTCAGCATAGGAAGAATTGTATAATTGTTCTGTTTTTTGTTTAAACCGTGGAGTGGGAAAGAGGATGTAATGGGGATGTAATAGATGGTCATATAATGGCTTTTCAGAAATAGCCTTCAATAGTTCAACAAAGAGATTGTGGGACACAGCAACATAATCTAGATTAGAAGTTTGAGCAGAATTGTGTATACATGTAAAATTGCTATCTTTCGCCAGAACGCTAAAATAATCGCCAAACATATTCGTTATCATTGACGTACGAGCTGATTGATAAACCCCCTATTTTTGAGAAGTTGCAATTAAAATCACCAGAAATTAAGCAGGGCAAGTGTATTCGCTTTACTTTATCCAAACATGAACTAAGCTTTTGAACAGAAGTGCGATGAATTGATCAGATTGATCATTGCCGTAATATGTTGGCAGATACATATTAATGAAGATACAACGCTCAACCCTAATTACAAAAACATAATCACCTGTCTCAAACAAACTAGAACGAGCATCTGAAAGTAAAAAAGATCCTAGACCTCCCGACGGTCTACCCTTCCTTCTTAATATCTTAGCGGTCACACAGAACTATGGAACACCTTTTAACTGAAGTAAATTTTCACTAATCTTAGTAATAAAATGATTTTCAATAAAAATAACACAATATCTAGAAATAAGGCCATTTACCAGTGGTAGTTTCTTGAACCAGTTACCACTGGTAGTTTATTTACTGGTAGTCCATTGATACCAATGTGAGCAGCTAAGGGTATTGAAAAAATGTCTAAAGTAATAATAAACGAAAATGAAGAACAAAGATATACAGTCAGAATACTTGGGTCAGTGACAATTAAAACGAGACAAAAATAAAAGTGAAGAACAATGAAACATCCGGTTCCAAAATAAGCGGTAGCAAGAATTAAAACCAGTCAAAAAAGAAAGTGAAGAACAAAGAAAAAATTACAATACATGCGGCAACAAGGAGTAAAACGAATTAGAAATGAAAGTGATGAAAAAAAAATCTGCGGCTAAGAGATATGCCACAGCGAGAACAATGAAATATGCAGTTAGAATATAAGCGACAGCAAGAATCACAAGCGATAGCGAGAAAGCGAGTATCAGGACATGTCATAAACGGAGTGAAGAACAAAGAATTGGGCTGTTAGATAACAAGCGACAGTAAAAATCAGAACGAGTCAAGAATGAAAGTGAAAAAGAAAGAAATATTACGTTAGAAGAAAAACACTATTACAATCTTCGACGCCAGCAAAATATGACACAAAACCCAGTACTAACCTACAAAGATGCCACTAATTACGCAACTGTTGCAATAATTATACATTTATGTATTTATTTATGTATGTATTTTTCTCGAAAATGGCTCCATATTTTTCCGGGGAAATTGCCACCCTGGGATTTTTTGGCCTAAAAAAACGATTTATGTTGGTCAGAAGTTTGAGAAAATTCGTTAAGAGCCTTAACTTTTGAAAAAAAAGATTCTTGTGAGAGACGTCATATTTATGAATGGGTTCGAAAAGCGTATATTACGTAATGTTTGCCTCAGTAGTGGTTGTATCATTTTTAGTATCTATTACGCTCATTTTTTTCCCAAAGTCACCAGATTAAAATTTTGAGATAGCTATTTTGTTCAGCATGGTCAAAAATATCATAAATATGTCTTTTAGGATGACTTAATCCCCCAAAGTACCCGGGGGAGGGCTGACGGTTAGGAACTTCACCCAATGTTTACATATAGTATGGGTTATTGGGAAGTATACAGACGTTTGCAGGGGGAATTTTTTCTGGTAGTGGGGGGGGGAGGGTCGGTGGTTAATGTGGGAGGATCTTTCCATGGAGGAAGTTTTCATGGGGGAAGGGACATTGCTATGAAGGTGGCTCCGGATTTCACAGCATTATTTAAAAAAACGATCAGAAATTAAATAAAAAAAGCTTTGATGTAAAAAAAAAGCAAATTCAGTTTTTCAACTGAAAGTAAGGAGCAACATCAAAACTTAAAACGAACAGAAATTATTAAGTATATGATTGGGTTCGCCCCCTAGTTAATACCTCGCTCTTTAAGCCAAAGATTTTTTAGTACTTTCATAAGAGCTATTTATTCTAATTAACAGCCTTTATGATTATTTTTAACTGAAAGTAAGGAGCATTAACACTTAAAACGAACAGAAATTATTCCGTATATGAAAGGGACTGTCCTCTCCTCAACGCCTCGCTAAAGTTAAAATCTTTTTCACAACGCTGTTTTTTAAACAATAAAAAACTTTAGCGTAAAGAGCGAGGCGTTGAGGAGGGGACAGCCCCTTTCATATACGGAATAATTTCTGTTCGTTTTAAGTTTTAACATCGTTCATTACTTTCAGTTAAAAAAAAACTTTTTTTTTATTTAATTTTTGAATGTTTTTGAATTAATACATGTTTTGATATTGGCTCACCGTACATGAATAATTAAAACAAAATTTGCATATTAACTTTACTTTTATTTAGTTAAATGACTTTCTCGAAACTTGTTTAATTTTATTTACGAGCGTTTTTATTAGTAATAAATATACGTAACTTACGAATTAACTTACGTAACGAACTTCTATATTCATAGATTTTTAATACGTATATTAGGGGGTTCGCCCCCTAGTCAATACCTTGCTCTTTAAGCTAAAGTTCGAATTTTGTTCCAATTCTTTAAAAATGACCCCTGAATTACAAAGGCCGTAAATTAGAATAAATAGCTCTTACGAAAGTACTAAAAAATCTTTGGCTTAAAGAGCGAGGTATTGACTAGGGGGTGAACCCAATCATGTGCGTAATATTTTCTGTTCGTTTTAAGTTTTGATGTTGCTCCTTACTTTCTGTTGAAAAACTTTTTTTTTTATTTAATTTCTGATTTTTTTCTTTAATAATGATGGGAAACCCGGTGCCCCCTTCATAGCAATGTCCCTTCCCCCATGAAAACTTCCTTCATGGAAAGATCCTCCCATATAACCCCAACCCCCCCACCTACCAGAAAAAATCCCCCCTGAAAACGTCTGTATACTTCCCAATAACCAATACTATATGTTAACATTGGGTAAAGTTCATAACTTTCAGCCCTCGCCCCGGGGATTTTTAGGGATTAAGTCATCCTAAAAGGCATAGTTATCATATTTTCGACCATGCTGAACAATATGCCCATCTCAAAATTTTGATCGGGTGACTTTGGGGAAAAAAATGAGCGTGGGAGGGGGCCTAGTTGTTCTCCATTTTTTTTGGTCACTTAAAAAGGGCACTAGAACTTTTAATTTCCGTTCCAATGAGCCCTCCCACGATATTCTAGGACCACTGGGTCGATACAATCCCCACTGGAAAAAAAAAATAAACACGCATCCGTGATCTTTCTTCTGGCAAAAAATGCAAAATTCCACATTTTTGTAGATAGGCGCTTGAAACCTCTACAGTAGGGTTCTCTTATACGCTGAATATGATGGTGTGATTTTCATTAAGGTTCTATAACTTTTAAAGGTCTTTTCCCCTTTTTTCGAAAATCAGCCAAATTTTCCCAGGCGCGTAACTTTTGATTGGTAAAACTAAACTTAATGAAACTTATATATTTGAAACCAGCATTAAAATCTGATTCTTTTGATGTATCTATTGGTATCAAAATTCCGTTTTTTAGAGTTTCGGTTACCATTGAGCCGGGTCACTCCTTACTTACAGTTCGTTACCACGAACTGTTTGATATCTGATTACGGGAGGTTAGGGTTGAAAGCTTGTATAATCAGGCTAGGGTAAATTACTCAAAAAATGTGTAAATACAATCGAAGGATAAATACAATGAGCTTTACTCTACCTTTTCGGATCTTCTGTTCTCCAATGCTCTGATCTATCTTTCTATTTTTGTTACCTGAAATTTCCACCTTATCTTGTTACTCTTTGGTACCGGGGTCGAGAAATAAATAGGCAGAAGAAAAAATTTCATCTGCCAAATCATACTGATAACTTCTTTTTCTTTTTTCGTATGCTGATCAATAGTCTGCGGTGTGCAAGTACTAATCTCCTAATCATGGGCACACATATGGGGGGGAGGGGGCTTCAGCCCCTCCCCCCCTGTCTGAATGATTATGCTTTATATGTTTGTTTTGAGATATCTATTAGGCCTATAAAGCATTAGAAGTACTGATTAGACCAGGTAAGCCCCCCTCTAAAATTCAGCTTATGGGTGCCCATGCTCCTAATTCAATGCCTTCGGCCGGGAGTGCAATTCCTGATTGGGAGCATATCTTCCGAGGCTTCCAATGTTTTTCTCCCAGATTTCTCCAGGTACCCATTTAGAGTTGGGTCGACTCTGGCTTAGCTTACAGGGTTACGCCATCGACCCCTGTTCCAAACTAAATAACCAGCGACACCAGGACTCGAACCCCTGACCTCAGGATTTCAAGACCGGAGCGCTAGCCTCTCGGCTAGGACGGCCGAACGGTTAGACTGACAATATTGAAAATCTGACTGGCTATTACTATAGGCTGTGTGAAACGGTGTATTGGCGTACATACTTAATATTCTTAGTTTTTTTTTGTTTTTTTTTTTAGACTCGGGATCAAATATGCCGCCTTTTCCCAATAGCCAACATTGTCTATGAACAATGGACAACCTCTATAACTTTCAATACTTGCCCCAGGGGATGTGGGGCTAAATCATCCCCGTAGGTACATTTGATGTTATCGACTAGTTTTAGCAAAATGGCTATTCAAAAGGTTTGCTCAACTATCTTTGGAGAAGGCAGGTGAAAAAGGAATATAAGGGGGACTGGATGCCCTCCGACCACTTTTTAACATCTTCCTCAACATGCTCTGAAACCCTAAGCTGTTTTTGTGATATAGCAGACACACATTTTTTGATAAACAGGATGCACATAGCATCTTTGGACTTAGTTTAACAAGTCCCTCAAAATCCCCTGAAATCTCACCTTAATACCCTTAGCCTTTTTGATGAATCCTGCATGTAAAAAAGAGCATATCGCGTAATTTACAATCCTTACCCTGGGACTGTGGGAGACATTTCATCCCTTGAGAGATAGTTACTAGACGTTTTGACTGTTTTGAACAAAATCATCTTTCCAAAGTGTTAATCAGTTTTGAGAGGAGGGGGCATCTAAAAAGGGCAAGGGGGGCTGTTTACCCTCCGAAAGCTCTTCAGCATCCCCTGAAAAACTTAATACTCTCAGCTGTTCCTTAGATATCGATAATACGTCCTTCTGACAATCAGCATGCACACAGTGTGTTTTATTGTGTTTAGCACACCTCTCCAAAGCGGTGGAGCGTTATGTAATTCCCATAGGCATCGTTTTTTTTTACCTTTTGACTATTTTGAGCTAGATCTCTTTTTCAAAATTTCGATTAAATGTCTTTAGAGGTATTGCAATTAAAAACGCATGGGAGCAGGGGCTGATCCAGGGTTTTTTTTAGGATGGGGGGGGGGGGGAACGCAAAACAGGTTAATCCGATAAGCTTGCGTTGGGAGCAAGTTTAATTAACGCAATCTTGCGTTAATTAAGTAATTTACACTACTTTAGATTACGTTAAGGGGACGAGCGCCCCCTGGATCCGCCACTGCATGGGAGGGAACTGATGACCCTTCAATCACTTCGAACCCCACCCCCAACTTTTCCTGAAAGTTTTAACTCAATACATCAGCCGTTCTTAAAATATTGCAGATCCTCCTTTTTGCTAAACTGGATGCACATATTGCCTTTTGGTTTAGTATAACATACCCCTCAACATTCTCAAAGGTTTGGTCTTATAGCCCTTAGCCTTTTAAGAAAAACCCAGAATCAAATGTTCTCTCTTTTCCTAATGATAAATCCAGCATGTAAACAATAGGCAAGTTGCATAATTTACAATCCACCCCCCCCCCCCGGGCTACGGGGGTATGGCGTTTCTGGAAGTATAGCTGTCTGATTAGTTTGAATAAAAGGACAATTCTAAGATATTGATCCTTCTTGAGCAAAGGGAGCACCTAAGAAGAGGAAGAAGGAAGGGGGGTACCCTAGAATCTCTTGTCAACATCACCTCTAGATACCTTGAAGTTTTCAGCTAAGAACCCTTAGTCGTTCTTTAAATATTGCTGAATTCCCTTTTAACTACCAGCAAGCACATGGAATGCTTTAATTGTGTTCGGCATCCTTCTCATTATTTTCTTACAGATTCACCTTGTACCCTAAGACTGTTTCTAGATTCAGCATAAAAAATGCCCTCTTTTTCAATGAAAATCTTTATATCTTAACAATGGGCAAATTGCACAATAACATATAGCTCTTGCCCGGAGGATGTGGGGAAGTGTATCAACCCCTGAGGCACAGTTGTTTGACCTTTCAATTATTTTGAGCAAAATGGCGATCTCAAAATTTGATCGGATACATTAAGGGAGTGTTGGAGGGGGGTTGCCGTTTCATCACTTTTCACTCTTAATAAGGGTACTAAAGCTCCCGATTTCCAATCAAAATTTGTGTGACCAGTCCTTCCATAGAAACCTTATATGTTAACAACAAGCAACTTGCATAACTTACAGCCCTGGGGGCTGGGGCAGGGGGATTTAAGCACGGAAGCATAATTTTTTTGCCTTTGGACTCTTTTCCAAAATATCATTATGAAGGGGGGCTATAAGGCTTTACTAGCTTTGGAAGGGGCTATTTCGATTTCCAATCGAATGATCCCCTTCCAAAGTTTATATGATCCATAAAAAATCTTTTATGTTAACAATGGGCGACTACTCTAACTTATAGCCCTTGACCTGGGGGCTGGGGGGAGTTGTAAGCCTTAAAGGCATGGTTATTTTGTCTTTGGACTATTTTGACAAAATGGCTATCTCAAAATTTTGATCGGATCGATTTTGGGGAGAAGGGTGGAGGAGGGGGCAAGTTACCTTCAATCCCTTTTTACTCTTCAAAAGGGAACTAGAACTATCAATTCCCAATCAAATGAGCTTCCTTCAAAGTTCATGCAACCACCTCTTCCATACAAACCTTATACGCCCCCGGGTTATAACAAACAATCCTATCTCCGGGTCTGGTGGGTATATCTACCCCAGAGACATTCTTATGTGATGGTTGGACAATTTTAACAAAATCGCCCTCACATTTTGATCGGATGCATGCAGGGAGAAGAGGGCGTTGGGGGGGGGGGGGGGGAGCAGTGGTACTCTGATCACTTTTGACTCCTAAAAATGGAGTTAGAATTTTTAATTTCATATCAAATGAGCCTCTTCCAAAGTTTATGCGACCACTCCTTCAACAAAATTTTATATGCCTGCAGGGCATAACTTACAACCCTTGCCTCCGGCTCTGGTTGATAACATAGGAAAATCTACAGAGAATTCCAACCCCAAAGAAAAGTGTCCCCGGACAATTCCCCAAGAACATCTCTACACCTAAAATGGATTCACCAAAGAGAAAGTGAGACAATTATAACAAACTTTGTATATGAGTTCTGGCAAATTTACCCCCTTCCCTCGTTTAATATTTCATCTGGAAAGTTCACCCCCAGGAACTGAAAATTCTCCCCGTGAAAAATAGTTCTCTCCTACAAAAAATCCCCCCTCGAAAAATATCCGTATACTTCCCACTAACCAATGCTATATGTAAACAATGGGCAAAGTTCATAGCTTGTAGCTCTTCTCCCGGGGGTTTCGTGGCCAAGTCATTATCAAAGACATAGTTTTTAGATCTTTCAGATCTATGCTCAACAAAATGGCAGTCTCAAAATTTTTATCGGACAATTTCGGGGGAAAAGGGGCGTGGAATGGGGGTCTTAGTTGAATATTTTTGTTCACTTAAGAAGGGCACTAGAGCTTTTGATTTTCGATCAAATAAGCCCTCGCCCGATCTTCTAGGATCACTGGGTCATTACGATCACCCCTTAAAAAATAAAATAAACACTCATCCGTGATCTTTCTTCTGGTAAAAAAAAAGAAAAAAAATGCAAAATTTCCCATTTTTGTGCATAGGAGCTTGACACCTCTACAGTATACTTTTAGGATACGCCGAATCTGATGGTGTTATTAAGATCTTAAGATTTATAAATCATTAGGATTCCTTGAATTTTAGGAGGTGTTTGCCCCCTTATTTGAAAATCAGACAACTTATCTCAAGCTCATAGCTCTTGATGAGTAACACTAAACTTGATGAATTTTGTATATAAGGAATCAGGATTATAAGCCGATGCTTTTGATGCATCTATTAATATCAAAATTCTGTTTTTAGAGTTTGGTTACCACTGAGCCGCGTCGCTCCTCTGAGTTTTTTTGCTGATTCCAAATATTAGTAGAAAGGGGGGTAAAGGTCCCACGAGAACAATACCCCTTCGAATCCCGATCCGGACACTTTTTTTTAAAACTCCACGAGAACCACGTGGTTTATGGTCCTAATATGGGCATAGAGTCCCTAGGGGAGATGGATTTCTGAGAAATTGATTGCGTAATCAAAGTGTGTCAATGACCTAAATTTCCAAGGTCGATATTGTTGTTGTTGTAAGTCACACGCTCTCAGCGAATGTCAAGGTCGATGTTGTTGTTGTTGTAAGTGCACGCTCTCAGCGAATGTTATGAGTTTCCAGAAATAGAAAACAGCATTTGTTGTTGTTTGGCCACGTGTAATGACATGAGGGGTGATTTACATAATCGCTCGGGGAATTATTGATTTATGACACTGTGGGGTGATTTACATAATCGCTAGGGGCAATGTATTGATCTAGGACTCGAGGGGGAAGTAAATTTCCGAGAAATTTATTGCGTAATCGAAGGGAAAATTATTGGTTCACGAAGGGGGAATTAAGAAACAAACATGACTTCATTGTTGTTTGGCTAGTCTAACCTGAGAACTTGATTTACATAATCGGCGGGGAAATTATTGGTTCACGAAGGGGGAATTAAGAAACATTATGGTTTTCTTTGATCTTTAGGTGAACCTAGCCTGTAAACTTGATTTACATAATCGCTAGGGGAAATTATTGATTCACGAAGGGGAAATAAAGAAACACTATGGCTTCTTTAATCTTAGGTCTGAGGGATAAACGTTCTTTAGGTCAGAGAGAAAAATTAATATTCTATTTTTAAATAGGGCTTCATTGATCTTTAGTGTCAGGAATTATAAATGACATCACTTGTTATCTTGGAATTATGTGGGAGTCTAAAGAGATAGAAATTCTATTTTTAAATACGGCTTCACGGAGCTTTAAGTCGGAGAGATAAATTGATATTCTAACGAAACCTTAATAGTTTAGCTAGGAAAATTTATGAGATGAAGGGATTAACGTAGGAAAGGGTTTCCTAGAAATTTGAAATGTGAAAGCACAGAGATGCCAAAAAACAAAAGGAACACACAGAAATTACTTTTAGGGGATTATTTGGGCGAAACGGTTTTAGACAGCTTATGGAATTATTTCGGCGAAACCGTTAGAGACGATGATTTAAAAGACGATTTAAAAGATTATTTTAGAAGAGGTTTTGAGTGTGGTCGTTATAATACACAAGTTCCATTTTAACAGTGTTGTGAGGTCCCATACCCCAACCCCAAAGGGCCCCGATCGCCCTACCCCGATCCAAAGGGTTCCAATCCCCATACCCCAATCCAGACGGAACCCCCCGGTCCCCAAAGGTTTCCAGGGCTCCACCCGACCCCCCAGACCCTCAAAGGCCCTCCCCGGGCCCCCAAAGGCACATCGAGCTCCCAAAAGACCACCGGGGTCCCAAAGGCCTTCACCCGGTCTCCAAATGTCCCCCAGGCTCTCAACCGGCCCCCAGGAACCCCAAAGGCCCTCCACCGGTCCCCAAAGGTCCCCCAGGCTCCCAAAGGGCCCCCCTCCCCCCTCTCCCTCTCCTCCCCCCTCCTCACCGTCCCCTCCCCCCTCCCCCTCCTCCCAATCCCCCTCCCCCCTCCCCCTCCTCCCCTCCCCCCTCCCCCCTCCCCCTCCTCCCCTCCCCATTTTTTTAATATTTTTTGTGCATTGAGACACAGAAGGGCACCCTCCCCCAAGGGTCCCACAGACCCTCTAAGACTCTCCCCGAGCCCCGTCTTTCGTTGATGTGTATTGTCTGAAACTAATGATTTGGGATATGTAAATTACTATTTCGGACTTTTCTGAGCTAGATTTCTTAGTCTTTCGTTGGTGTGTGTTGTCTGAAACCTATGATTTGGGATGGATGGATTACAATTTTTGATGGGATTTGTAGTTTGCATTTTGGACTTTTCAAAGCTAGGATTCTTAGTCCCTCATAGGTGTTTGTTGTCTGAAGCCTATAGTTTGGGATGAGTAGTTTGCTATTTCAGGCTTTTCATAGCCAGATTTCTTAGTATTTCGTAGGTGTGTGTTGTCTGAAACCTATGATTTGGATTGTGTGGGTTGCTATTTTTTTACTTTTCATAGCCAGATTTCTTAGTCTTTCGTAGGTGTGTGTTGTCTGAAACCTATGATTTGGATTGTGTGGATTGCTATTTTTTGACTTTTCTGAGCTGGATTTCATAGCCTTTCGTAGGGATGTGTTGACTGAAACCTATGATTTGGGATGAGTGGTTTGCTTTTTGGACTTTTCAGAGCTGGATTTCTTAGCCGTTCATAGGTGAGTTTTGTCTGAAACCTATGATTTGGGATGGTTAATTTGCTATTTTTGACTTTTCTGAGCTAGGTTTCTTAGCCTTTCATAGGTGTGTGTTGTCAGAAAATTATGATTTGGGATGTGTAGTTTGCTATTTCAGGCTTTTCTGAGCTAAGGTTTCCTAGTATTTCGTAGGTGAATGTTGTCTGAAACCAATAGTTTGGGATGAGTAGTTTGCTATTTCAGGCTTTTATGAGCTAGGTTTCTTAGCCTTTCGTAGGTGTGTGTTGACTGAAACTTATGATTTGGGATATGTAATTTGCTATTTCCAACTTTTCATAACCAGATTTCTTAGTCTTTCGTAGGTGTGTGGTGTCTGAAACCTATGATTTGGGATGTGTGGGTTGCTATTTTTTGACTTTTCTGAGCTGGATTTCTTAGCCTTTCGTAGGCGTGTGTTGACTGAAACCTATGATTTGGGATGGTTAATTTGCTATTTTTGACTTTTCTGAGCTAGATTTCTTAGCCTTTCATAGGTGTGTGCTTTCAGAAAATTATGATTTGGGAGGTGTAGTTTGCTTTTTGGACTTTTCAGAGCTAGTATTCTTAGTCACTCATAGGTGTTTGTTGTCTGAAACTTCGAGTTTGGGATGAGTAGTTGGATATTTCAGACTTTTCTGAGCTAAGGTTTCTTAGTATTTCGTAGGTGAATGTTGTCTGAAACTTATGATTTGGGATATGTAAATTACTATTTCGGGCTTTTCTGAGTTGGATTTCTTAGTCTTTCATAGGTGTGTGGTGTCTGAAACCTATGATTTGGGATGAGTGGTTTGGCTTTTCTGAACTGGATTTCTGAGCCTTTCTTAGGTGTGTGTTGACTGAAACCTATGATTTGGGATGTGTAGTTTGTTATTTTGACTTTTCTGAGCTAGGTTTCTTAGCCTTTCATGGGTAAGTGTTGTCAGAAAATTATGATTTGGGATATGTAGTTTGCTATTTCAGGCTTTTCTGAGCTAAGGTTTCCTAGTATTTCGTAGGTGAATGTTGTCTGAAACCAATAGTTTGGGATGAGTAGTTTGCTATTTTTGACCTTTCTGAGCCAGGTTTCTTAGTCTTTCGTTGGTGTGTGTTGACTGAAACCTATGATTTGGGATATGTAGTTTGCTATTTTTGACTTTTCTGATCTGGATTTATTAGCCTTTCATAGGTGTGTGTTGACTGAAACCTATGATTGGGATGAGTGGTTTGCTATTTTTGTCTTTTCTGAGCTAGATTTCTTAGCCTTTCATAGGTATGTGTTGTCAGAAAATTAAGATTTGGGATGTGTAGTTTGCTATTTGGACTTTTCAGAGCTATGATTCTTAGTCCATCATAGGCGTTTGTTGTCTGAAACTTCTAGTTTGGGATGAGTAGTTTGCTATTTCAGGCTTTTCTGAGCTAAGGTTTCTTAGTCTTTCATAGGTGAATGTTGTCTGAAATCTATGATTTGGGATATGTTAATTACTATTTCGGGCTTTTCTAAGCTAGATTTCTTAGTCTTTCGTTGGTGTGTGTTGTCTGAAGCCTATGATTTGGGATGGGTGGATTGCTACTTTTGACTTTTCTGAGCTGGATTTCTTAGCCTTTCATAGGTGTTTGTTGTCTGAAACCTATAGTTTGGGATGACTAGTTTGCTATTTTTGACTTTTCTGAGCTAGGTACCTTAGCCGTTCATAGGTGAGTGTTGTCTGAAACCTATGATTTGGGAATATGTAAATTACTATTTCGGGCTTTTCTGAGTTGGATTTCGTAGTCTTTCATAGGTATGTGTTGTCTGAAACCTATGATTTGGGATGTGTGGGTTGCTATTTTTTTACTTTTCCGAGCTGGATTTCTTAGCCGTTCATAGGTGAGTGCTGTCTGAAACTTATGATTTGGGATGGTTAATTTGCTATTTCCGGCTTTTATTAGCTAGGTTTCTTAGCCTCTCATAGGTGTGTGTTGTCAGAAAATTATGATTTGGGATGTGTAGTTTGCTATTTGGACTTTTCAGAGCTAGGATTCTTAGTCCATCATAGGTGTTTGTTGTCTGAAACCAATAGTTTGGGATGAGTAGTTTGCTATTTCAGGCTTTTCGGAGCTAGATTTCTTAGCCTTTCATTGGTGTATGCTTTCAGAAAATTATGATTTGGGATATTTAAATTACTATTTCGGACTTTTCTGAGTTGAACACTTCTAAATTTTTCCGTAGAAGATAGGAAAAGTTATACTATGATTATGATTATTTTCCTTGAAGATGAAAAGTTTCACTTTAATTCTAAATTTTCTTAAATTCAATTCCGACCTTTCTCAAAGAGATGAAAAAATTAAAGTTCTGTTCCAAATATTTTCCCGGAAGAAGAAAAGTTCAACTTCGATTCTGAATTTTCTCAATGAAAATGATATAAGTTATTGATCAAATCTATTTTCCCAAAATAATATAAAAATTTCCACTTCAGTTCAGATTTTTTTCTCGAAGAGATGAAGAAATTTAAAGTTCTGTTCCAAATTTTTCATAGAAGATAGGAAAAGTTATACTTTGAACGTGAATATTCGAGTTCTATTCTGAATTTTACCAAAGAACACAATTCAATTCTAATTTCCCCAATAAAAAATTTAAAGTTCAATTCTAAATTTTTCGGTGGAAGATAGAAAAAGTAATACCATACGTGTGAATATTTTCCCGGAAGATAAAAAGTTCTAGTTCAATTTTAAATTTTCTCAACGAAGTGAAGAAGAATTCAAGTTCTCTTCTGAGTTTTATCAAAGAACACAATTCAATTCTAATTTCACAGAGAAAATAAAAATCTTCCACTTCAGTTCCTTATTTCACAAAGACATAAAGAAATTTAAAGTTCATTTCTAAATTTTTCGGTGGAAGATAGAAAAAGTAATACCATACTTGTGAAATATTTTCATGGAAGATAAAAAGTTCTAGTTCAATTTAAATTTTCTCAACGAAGTGAAGGAAAGTTCAAGTTCTCTTCTGAATTTTCTCAATGAAAAAGAAATTAGTCATTGATCATTTCTATTTTTCCAAATAATATAAAAATTTTCCACTTTAGTTCAGATCTGACTCGAAGAGTTGAAAAATTTTAAATACTGTTCCAAATTTTTCACTGAAGATAAAAAAGTTCAAGTTATCTTCGGAATTTTACCAAAGAACACAATTCAATTCTATTTTCTCCAGAGAAAATAAAAATCTTCCACTTCAGTTCTTTATTTCACAAAGACATAAAGAAATTTAAAGTTCAATTCTAAATTTTTCGGTGGAAGATAGAAAAAGTAATACCATACGTGCGAATATTTTCCCGGAAGATAAAAAGTTCTAGTTCAATTTAAAATTTTCTCAACGAAGTCAAGGAAAGTTCAAGTTCTCTTCTGAACTTTACCAAAGAACACACTTCAATTCTAATTTCTCCAGAGAAAACAAAAATCTTCCACTTCAGTTCTTTATTTCACAAAGACATAAAGAAATTTAAAGTTCAATTCTAATTTTTCGGTGGAAGATAGAAAAAGTAATACCATACTTGTGAGTATTTTCACGGAAGATAAAAAGTTCTAGTTCAATTTAAAATTTTCTCAACGAAGTCAAGGAAAGTTCAAGTTCTCTTCTGAACTTTACCAAAGAACACACTTCAATTCTAATTTCTCCAGAGAAAACAAAAATCTTCCACTTCAGTTCTTTATTTCACAAAGACATAATGAAATTTAAATTTCAATTCTAAATTTTTCGGTGGGAGATAGAAAAATTAATACCATACTTGTGATTATTTTCACGGAAGATAAAAAGTTCTAGTTCAATTTAAAATTTTCTCAATGAAGTGAAGAAAAGTTCAAGTTCTCTACTGAATTTTACCAAAGAAGACAATTCAATTCTAATTTCTACAGAGAAAATAAAAATCTTACACTTCAGTTCTTTATTTCACAAAAGACATAAAGAAATTTAAAGTTCAATTCTAAATTTTTCGGTGGAAGATAGAAAAAGTAATACCATACTTGTGAATATTTTCCCGGAAGATAAAAAGTTCTAGTTCAATTTAAAATTTTCTCAACGAAGTGAAGAAAAGTTCAAGTTCTCTTCTGAATTTTACCAAAGAACACACTTCAATTCTAATTTCTCCAGAGAAAATAAAAATCTTCCACTTCAGTTTTAAGTTCCCCAAAGAAATAAACAAATTTAAAGTTCTATTCTAAATTTTTAGATGGAAGATAGAAAAAGTAATACTATGACTGCGATTGTTTTCCATGAAGATCAAAAGTTTCACTTTATTTATAATTTTTCTTAAATTCAGTTCTGATTTTTCTCAAAGAGATGAAAAATTAAAGTTCTGTTCCAAATTTTTCATAGAAGATAGAAAAAGTTATACATTGATTGTGAATATTCACCATGAAGATAAGGAACTCCACTTTAATTCTGAGTTTTCTCGAAGAAGTGCAAATTGTTCAAGTTCTCTTCTGAATTTTCTTTAAGAAGAGAAAAAAGTTAACTCAATTCTGAATTTTACCAATGAAAATGAAAAAACCTTCCACTTCAGTTCTTAATTTCTCAAAGACATAAATAATTTAAAGTTCAGTTCTAAATTTTTCTGTAGAAGATAGGAAAGTTATACTATGATTGTGATTATTTTCCAGTGAAGATAAAAAGTTTCACTTTAATTCTAATTTTCTTAAGTTCACTACCGATTTTTTTGCAAAGAGATGAAAAATTTAAAGTTCTGTTCCAAATTTTTCATAGAAGATAGAAAAAGTTATACATTGATTTGAATATTCGACATGAAGATAAGGAGCATCACTTTAATTCTGAGTTTTCTCGAAGAAGTGCAAAATGTTTCAAGTTCACTTTTGAATTTTCTTAAAGAAGTGAAAAAAGTTAGCTCAATTCTGAATTTTACCAATGAAAATGAAAAAAGCTTCCACTTCAGTTCTTAATTCCTCAAAGACATAAAAAATTCAAAGTTCTCTTCTAATTTTTCCAAGAAAATAAAAGGCTCCACTTCAGTTCCGGTTTTTTTTTCTCAAAGAGATGAAAAATTTAAAGTTCTTTTCTAATTTTAAATTAAATTTTAGCTCCTTTGTCTTATGGATTTACCCATCAAATTTTTAAATTAGAAATGAGTGACTTGTTCTATTATTAAAAACGATCGTTCAAACTCGTTCATCTAACCTTCAAAACAATAGGTTAGGTTAGGTATAAATAAATATTAATAAATAAATAGAAACATTTCTACATGTTTAAGTTAGGTTAGGGTAGGTTAACTTATCATGAGTGCTCATAATAAGTTAACCTAACCTTTTCCGGCGAGTATGGTTAGGTTAGGTTAGACTAGATTAAGTTAGGTTAGATTAGGTTAGGTTAGGTTAGCCTACGTACGCTTCACTTAGGTTAGCTTAGGTTAGGTGAGAGACATGCAAAAAGTTAGGTGTATGATTAGGTTAGGTTAGGTTAGATTAAGTTAGGTTAGGTTAAGTTAGGTTAGGCTAGGTTAGCCTACGTACGCGCGCGTATGTCTTTGAGAAATTAAGAAGTGAAGTGGAAGGTTTTTTCATTTTCATTGGTAAAATTCAGAATTGAGTTAACTTTTTTCACTTCTTTAAGAAAATTCAGAAGAGAACTTGAACATTTTGCACTTCTTCGAGAAAACTCAGAATTAAAGTGATGCTCCTTATCTTCATGTCGAATATTCACAATCAATGTATAACTTTTTCTATCTTCTATGAAAAATTTGGAACAGAACTTTAAATTTATCATCTCTTTGAGAAAAATCAGAACTGAATTTAAGAAAAATTATAAATAAAGTGAAACTTTTGATGTTCATGGAAAACAATCGCAGTCATAGTATTACTTTTTCTATCTTCCATCTAAAAATTTAGAATAGAACTTTAAATTTCTTTATTTCTTTGGGGAACTTAAAACTGAAGTGGAAGATTTTTATTTTCTCTGGAGAAATTAGAAATGAAGTGTGTTCTTTGGTAAAGTTCAGAAGAGAACTTGAACTTTTCTTCACTTCGTTGAGAAAATTTTAAATTGAACTAGAAATTTTTATCTTCCGGGAAAATATTCACAAGTATGGTATTACTTTTTCTATCTTCCACCGAAACATTTAGAATTGAACTTTAAATTTCTTTATGTCTTTTGTGAAATAAAGAACTGAAGTGTAAGATTTTTATTTTCTCTGTTGAAATTAGAATTGAATTGTCTTCTTTGGTAAAATTCAGTAGAGAACTTGAACTTTTCTTCACTTCATTGAGAAAATTTTAAATTGAACTAGAACTTTTTATCTTCCGTGAAAATAATCACAAGTATGGTATTAATTTTTCTATCTCCCACCGAAAAATTTAGAATTGAACTTTAAATTTCATTATGTCTTTGTGAAATAAAGAACTGAAGTGGAAGATTTTTGTTTTCTCTGGAGAAATTAGAATTGAAGTGTGTTCTTTGGTAAAGTTCAGAAGAGAACTTGAACTTTCCTTGACTTCGTTGAGAAAATTTTAAATTGAACTAGAACTTTTTATCTTCCGTGAAAATATTCACAAGTATGGTATTACTTTTTCTATCTTCCACCGAAAAATTAGAATTGAACTTTAAATTTCTTTATGTCTTTGTGAAATAAAGAACTGAAGTGGAAGATTTTTGTTTTCTCTGGAGAAATTAGAATTGAAGTGTTTTCTTTGGTAAAGTTCAGAAGAGAACTTGAACTTTTCTTCACTTCTTTGAGAAAATTTTAAATTGAACTAGAACTTTTTATCTTCCGGGAAAATATTCGCACGTATGGTATTACTTTTTCTATCTTCCACCGAAAAATTTAGAATTGAACTTTAAATTTCTTTATGTCTTTGTGAAATAAAGAACTGAAGTGGAAGATTTTTATTTTCTCTGGAGAAAATAGAATTGAATTGTGTTCTTTGGTAAAATTCCGAAGAGAACTTGAACTTTTTATCTTCAGTGAAAAATTTGGAACAGTATTTAAAATTTTTCATCTCTTCGAGTCAGATCTGAACTAAAGTGGAAAATTTTTATATTATTTGGAAAAATAGAAATGATCAATGACTAATTTCTTTTTCATTGAGAAAATTCAGAAGAGAACTTGAACTTTCCTTCACTTCGTTGAGAAAATTTAAATTGAACTAGAACTTTTTATCTTCCATGAAAATATTCACAAGTATGGTATTACTTTTTCTATCTTCCACCGAAAAATTTAGAAATGAACTTTAAATGTCTTTGTGAAATAAGGAACTGAAGTGGAAGATTTTTATTTTCTCTGTGAAATTAGAATTGAATTGTGTTCTTTGGTAAAATTCAGAAGAGAACTTGAATTCTTCTTCACTTCGTTGAGAAAATTTAAATTGAACTAGAACTTTTTATCTTCCGGGAAAATATTCACACGTATGGTATTACTTTTTCTAACTTCCACCGAAAAATTTAGAATTGAACTTTAAATTTTTTATTGGGGAAATTAGAATTGCATTGTGTTTTGGTAAAATTCAGAATAGAACTCGAATATTCACGTTCAAAGTATAACTTTTCCTATCTTCTATGAAAAATTTGGAACAGAACTTTAAATTTCTTCATCTCTTCGAGAAAAAAATCTGAACTGAAGTGGAAATTTTTATATTATTTTGGGAAAATAGATTTGATCAATAACTTATTTCATTTTCATTGAGAAAATTCAGAATCGAAGTTGAACTTTTCTTCTTCCGGGAAAATATTTGGAACAGAACTTTAATTTTTTTCATCTCTTTGAGAAAGGTCGGAATTGAATTTAAGAAAATTTAGAATTAAAGTGAAACTTTTCATCTTCATGGAAAATAATCATAATCATAGTATAACTTTTCCTATCTTCTACGGAAAAATTTAGAAGTGTTCAACTCAGAAAAGTCCGAAATAGTAATTTAAATATCCCAAATCATAATTTTCTGAAAGCATACACCAATGAAAGGCTAAGAAATCTAGCTCCGAAAAGCCTGAAATAGCAAACTACTCATCCCAAACTATTGGTTTCAGACAACAAACGCCTATGATGGACAAAGAATCCTAGCTCTGAAAAGTCCAAATAGCAAACTACACATCCCAAATGATAATTTTCTGACAACACACACCTATGAAGAGGCTAAGAAACCTAGCTAATAAAAGCCGGAAATAGCAAATTAACCATCCCAAATCATAAGTTTCAGACAGCACTCACCTATGAACGGCTAAGAAATCCAGCTCGGAAAAGTAAAAAAATAGCAACCCACACATCCCAAATCATAGGTTTCAGACAACACATACCTATGAAAGACTACGAAATCCAACTCAGAAAAGCCCGAAAAAGTAATTTACATATTCCCAAATCATAGGTTTCAGACAACACTCACCTATGAACGGCTAAGAAACCTAGCTCAGAAAAGTCAAAAATAGCAAACTAGTCATCCCAAACTATAGGTTTCAGACAACAAACACCTATGAAAGGCTAAGAAATCCAGCTCAGAAAAGTCAAAAGTAGCAATCCACCCATCCCAAATCATAGGCTTCAGACAACACACACCAACGAAAGACTAAGAAATCTAGCTTAGAAAAGCCCATAAATAGTAATTAACATATCCCAAATCATAGGTTTCAGACAACATTCACCTATGAAAGACTAAGAAACCTTAGCTCAGAAAAGCCTGAAATAGCAAACTACTCATCCCAAACTAGAAGTTTCAGACAACAAACGCCTATGATGGACTAAGAATCATAGCTCTGAAAAGTCCAAATAGCAAACTACACATCCCAAATCTTAATTTTCTGACAACACATACCTATGAAAGGCTAAGAAATCTAGCTCAGAAAAGACAAAAATAGCAAACCACTCATCCCAATCATAGGTTTCAGTCAACACACACCTATGAAAGGCTAATAAATCCAGATCAGAAAAGTCAAAAATAGCAAACTACATATCCCAAATCATAGGTTTCAGTCAACACACACCAACGAAAGACTAAGAAACCTAGCTCAGAAAGGTCAAAAATAGCAAACTACTCATCCCAAACTATTGGTTTCAGACAACATTCACCTACGAAATACTAGGAAACCTTAGCTCAGAAAAGCCTGAAATAGCAAACTACATATCCCAAATCATAATTTTCTGACAACACTTACCCATGAAAGGCTAAGAAACCTAGCTCAGAAAAGTCAAAATAGCAAACTACACATCCCAAATCATAGGTTTCAGTCAACACACACCTAGGAAAGGCTCAGAAATCCAGTTCAGAAAAGTCCAAAAAGCAAACCACTCATCCCAAATCATAGGTTTCAGACACCACACACCTATGAAAGACTAAGAAATCCAACTCAGAAAAGCCCGAAATAGTAATTTACATATCCCAAATCATAAGTTTCAGACAACATTCACCTACGAAATACTAAGAAACCTTAGCTCAGAAAAGTCTGAAATATCCAACTACTCATCCCAAACTTGAAGTTTCAGACAACAAACACCTATGAGTGACTAAGAATCCTAGCTCTGAAAAGTCCAAAAAGCAAACTACACCTCCCAAATCATAATTTTCTGAAAGCACACACCTATGAAAGGCTAAGAAATCTAGCTCAGAAAAGTCAAAAACATCAAATTAACCATCCCAAATCATAGGTTTCAGTCAACACACACCTACGAAAGGCTAAGAAATCCAGCTCAGAAAAGTCAAAAAATAGCAACCCACACATCCCAAATCATAGGTTTCAGACACCACACACCTACGAAAGACTAAGAAATCTGGTTATGAAAAGTCGGAAATAGCAAATTACATATCCCAAATCATAAGTTTCAGTCAACACACACCTACGAAAGGCTAAGAAACCTAGCTCATAAAAGCCTGAAATAGCAAACTACTCATCCCAAACTATTGGTTTCAGACAACATTCACCCACGAAATACTAGGAAACCTTAGCTCAGAAAAGCCTGAAATAGCAAACTACACATCCTGACAACACACACCTATGAAAGGCTAAGAAACCTAGCTCAGAAAAGTCAAAAATAGCAAATTAACCATCCCAAATCATAGGTTTCAGACAACACTCACCTATGAACGGCTAAGAAATCCAGCTCTGAAAAGTCCAAAAAGCAAACCACTCATCCCAAATCATAGGTTTCAGTCAACACTTCACTACGAAAGGCTATGAAATCCAGCTCAGAAAAGTCAAAAAATAGCAACCCACACAATCCAAATCATAGGTTTTCAGACAACACACACCTACGAAAGACTAAGAAATCTGGCTATGAAAAGTAAAAAAATAGCAACCCACACAATCCAAATCATAGGTTTCAGACAACACACACCTACGAAATACTAAGAAATCTGGCTATGAAAAGCCTGAAATAGCAAACTACTCATCCCAAACTATAGGCTTCAGACAACAAACACCTATGAGGGACTAAGAATCCTAGCTCTGAAAAGTCCAAAATGCAAATTACAAAATCCATCAAAAATTGCAATCCATCCATCCCAAATCATAGGTTTCAGACAACACACACCAACGAAAGACTAAGAAATCTAGCTCAGAAAAGTCCGAAATAGTAATTTACATATCCAAAATCATTAGTTTCAGACGACACACATCAACGAAAGACGGGGCTCGGGGAGAGTCTTTGAGGGGGACCCTTGGGGGAGGTGTGCCCTTCTGTGTCTCAATGCACAAAAAATATTTAAAAAATGGGGAGGGGAGGAGGGGAGGGGAGGGGGAGGAGGGGGAGGGGGAGGGAGATTGGGAGAGGGGAGGGGGGAGGGGACGGTGAGGAGGGGGGAGGAGAGGGAGAGGGGGGGGCCTTTGGGAGCCTGGGGGACCTTTGGGGACCGGTGGAGGGCCTTTGGGGGTCCTGGGGGCCGTTGAGAGCCTGGGGGACATTTGGAGACCGGGTGAAGGCCTTTGGGACCCCGGTGGTCTTTTGGGAGCTCGATGTGCCTTTGGGGGCCCGGGGAGGGCCTTTGAGGGTCTGGGGGGCCGGGTGGGAGCCCTGGGAACCTTTGGGGACCGGGGGGTTCTGTCTGGATTGGGGTATGGGGATTGGAACCCTTTGGATCGGGGTAGGGCGATCGGGGCCCTTTGGGGTTGGGGTATGGGACCTCACAACACTGTTAAAATGGAACTTGTGTATTATAACGACCACACTCAAAACCTCTTCTAAAATAATCTTTTAAATCGTCTTTTAAATCATCGTCTCTAACGGTTTCGCCGAAATAATTCCATAAGCTGTCTAAAACCGTTTCGCCCAAATAATCCCCTAAAAGTAATTTCTGTGTGTTCCTTTTGTTTTTGGCATCTCTGTGCTTTCACATTTCAAATTTCTAGGAAACCCTTTCCTATGTTAATCCCTTCATCTCATAAATTTTCCTAGCTAAACTATTAAGGTTTCGTTAGAATATCAATTTATCTCTCCGACTTAAAGCTCCGTGAAGCCGTATTTAAAAATAGAATTTCTATCTCTTTAGACTCCCACATAATTCCAAGATAACAAGTGATGTCATTTATAATTCCTGACACTAAAGATCAATGAAGCCCTATTTAAAAATAGAATATTAATTTTTCTCTCTGACCTAAAAACGTTTATCCCTCAGACCTAAGATTAAAGAAGCCATAGTGTTTCTTTATTTCCCTTCGTGAATCAATAATTTCCCCGCCGATTATGTAAATCAAGTTTACAGGCTAGGTTCACCTAAAGATCAAAGAAACCATAATGTTTCTTAATTCCCCCTTCGTGAACCAATAATTTCCCCGCCGATTATGTAAATCAAGTTCTCAGGTTAGACTAGCCAATCAACAATGAAGTCATGTTTGTTTCTTAATTCCCCCTTCGTGAACCAATAATTTTCCCTTCGATTACGCAATAAATTTCTCGAAATTCACTTCCCCCTCGAGTCCTAGATCAATACATTGCCCCTAGCGATTATGTAAATCACCCCACAGTGTCATAAATCAATAATTCCCCGAGCGATTATGTAAATCACCCCTCATGTCATTACACGTGGCCAAACAACAACAAATGCTGTTTTCTATTTCTGACAACTCATAACATTCGCTGAGAGCGTGCACTTACAACAACAACAACATCGACCTTGACATTCGCTGAGAGCGTGCACTTACAACAACAACAATATCGACCTTGGAAATTTAGGTCATTGACACACTTTGATTACGCAATCAATTTCTCAGAAATCCATCTCCCCTAGGGACTCTATGCCCATATTAGGACCATAAACCACGTGGTTCTCGTGGGAAGTTTTAAAAAAAGTGTCCGGATCGGGATTCGAAGGGGTATTGTTCTCGTGGGACCTTTACCCCCCTTTCTACTAATATTAAAAATTGATTGTATTTGCCCGGTTAAATCTATCAAAATAAAAATATTCGTATAATTTCAAGAAGCGCATTTAAAAGCCTCCATAACGTAAAGCAATCCCGATGAAAAATATAACATGGAATTTTAACAAGCTTACCTTCGGATTTACAAAAGTCGCACTCTTTCCAAGAGAAGTGTGATATTTTTTTTTTCTTTTTCTATCATGGGTTTTTGCATTGAGCCCCCGGTAGTCAATTATGGGGAAAGGCCTTATTTAAACGAAAATTTAAAGGCCCTGAGCCTTGTGTAAGTAATTAAATGAAAAAACAAGTTTTCTTTTAACTGAAAGTAAGGAGCGATATTAAAACTTAAAACGAACTGAAATTATTCCGTATATGAAAGGGGCCGTCCCCTCCTCAACGCCTCGCTCTTTTACGCTAAAGTTATTTATTGTTCTAAAAAATAGAGTTGCGAGACAGAGTCAAACTTTAGCGTAAAGAGCGAGGCATTGAAGAGGGGACATCCTTTTATTAAGGGGGGGGCGCCACCTCTACCTTCCCTTTTTACGCTAAAGTTTGATTGTTTACCCAGTAATTTTAAGACGAAAGCACTACCACAAATGTGTTTTTTTAACAATGCCTTTTGAATTGAATGCTTTTTTGCATGCATATGCTTTAAAAAAAGAGATATATTTGGCTCAAATGTTTTGAAAAGTTTTATTAGTATTTATTATCAAGTGTTTTATTAACCAAGTGTAAAAAACAAAACATTTGGGATAACCGATTGGCAATATTGGCAACACTGTAAAAGGTTTTCACTGAAGCACTTGTCAAAGTTTGACGGTATAAACGGGGTTCGATGAGGGTTTGCTGCCTCCCTCATTTAAGTGATTACTTTTGCTTGTTTCAACATTTTATGTCATTGCTCCTCTTGTACCCAAGGTTGGATCAAACATAAAGTTTTAGAGGGATGGAGTGGAGCTGGATACCTCTAGATCAAGGCCGTATTCAGGGAGTGGTGGGGAGGGGGTTTAGGGGTATGGACCCCCCCCCCAAAAAAAAAATGTTTGTCCTACTCATAAAAATGTAATAAAAATGAATATAAACAAAATTGTGATGCATTTTTTAAAGGTCTTTTTATAAAACCCTACCCTGACAAAAATGCTGAAAAAAATGTGTAAAAAAGTAATGCGAAAAGAAACAAAAAAAAATGCGAAAGAAATAAAGATTTTATGTTTATTGCTTTTTTTTCAAGTTATAATGTAGCTCTATAAATATTGTATATTATGGAGAAAATAAGCTAGTTTGACCAGAAGGGTGCAAAAACAACACAAAAACCTATATCTTTTTTTATTTGAAATGCCACTTAAGGTACTTTAGGTAATGTGAAACACTGTGTAGTAATTTGACTGAACATTTAGGGCTTGTGTTAACCACCGACCTTTAATTAAAAGGATAAAACGGAAGTTATAAGAATCGTCAACAGAATTTTACTTGAACTCATTACAATTCAAAATAATATTTGTCTTGTCGAAGGAACCAATTTTGATAAATTTTCAACACAGAAGGTATGTATAAAGACTTTTGCATTAATAAAAGGGCATCAAACAGTTACGATAACAACAAAAACCATTGTAATTTATCGCTGAAATTTGCTAGGAATTTTTTGTAACCAAGAATTGGGAACCTTGTAAAGCAAAGCACAAATCTATGTTGACTGTATTGCAATAAACAAGTTTCAAGTAAAAATATTATTTATGAAAACAAAATTCGTCCAAACCAATAAACGCTACGGAACACCGCTTTCCACTTGCTCTGACTCGCAATGAAACTTTTGGAGAGCTTATTTGTTTAAAGTAATTCAGGTCAAGTTCGAACTTCTAAATATCCTTTGGTAACAAATTATGCTAGAAGACAAGCAAGATAAAATTCAACAGTCTTTTTACAACTTCAAAGATATGTTATTTTCTTTTGATAATATAGGCACCAAACTTCACACTCGACTTTCGAGGCACTGGAAATCGTGCCCCATCGGGTCGTGTCATCCATAAAATAAATGGGAATTGCTAGTTCTTGCAAAGCTTCTTGGTTGACTAAACTGCTGCCTTTGCAGCGTTGATATATTAGGAGAGAAGGAGCTCAAATCTTGAGAACTTGGAGGAGGAACAAGTGTCAGATCAATATCATTGTCTACATCAAGAAGGTCGTCATTAAAGCCTGGGAGTGATAGATCTGTTGATAAAGTGTTGTGGTTCTGACTCGACTCACTTTTTTTGCCCTCCTCTGACAATCTTCGTTTGTGCCAAAAGCGTCCAATCAAAAGCCCCAAAAAGAGAACCACGCCAAAAGCCACACCAAGTGACAGATATAGGACAAACTTTTCATGATTTTCTGAAATGAAAATAAATTCATTATTGGATATATTAAAACAGGAGAAAGACTGATAAATGTAATGACAACAAAGACTATTTTATTGGAGCCTCAGGGTGTAGGCTACTTGGAAAATTTCAAGAAATTGGAGAATTTAAAGCAGCAAGCAAAAGAAAAACTCTGCTTCAGAGACAAACGAAAAGTCAATTTAGGAAAAACTAGAGGCTTTTTTATCAAACAGTTCGTGGTAACGAACTGTAAGTAAGGAGCGACCCGGCTCAATGGTAACCGAAACTCTAAAAAACGGGATTTTGATACTAATAGATGCATCAAAAGAATCAGATTTTAATTCTGATTTCAAATATATAAGTTTCATTAAGTTTAATCTTACCCATCAAAAGTTAAGTGCCTGAGAAAATTTGGCTGATTTTCGAAAAAAGGGGGAAAGACCCCTAAAAAATATAGAACCTTAATGAAAATCACACCATCATATTCAGCGTATCAGAGAACCCTACTGTAGAGGTTTCAAGCTCCTATCTACAAAAATGTGGAATTTTCCATTTTTTGCCAGAAGAAAGATCACGGATGCGTGTTTATTTGTTTGTTTGTTTGTTTGTTTGTTTGTTTGTTTTTTTTTTTTTTTTCCCAGGGGTGATCGTATCGACCCAGTGGTCCTAGATTATCGTGGGAGGGCTCATTGGAACGGAAATTAAAAGTTCTAGTGCCCTTTTTAAGTGACCAAAAAAAATGGAGGGCAACTAGGCCCCCTCCCACGCTCATTTTTTTCCCAAAGTCATCCGATCAAAATTTTGAGATAGCCATTTTGTTCAGCATGGTCGAAAATATGATAAAAATGTCTTTTAGGATGACTTGATCCCCCAAAGTCCCCAGGGGGAGGGCTGAAAGTTTATGAACTTTACTCAATGTTAACATATAGTATTGGTTATTGGGAAGTATACAGACTTTTTCAGAGGAGATTTTTTCTGGTAGGTGGGGGAAGGAGAGGGTCGGGGGCTATATGGAAGGTTCTTTCCATTAAGGAAGTTTTCATGGGGGAAGGGACATTGCTATGAAGGGGGCGCCGGATTTCCCAGAATTATTAAAGAAAAAGATCAGGAATTAAATAAAAAAAAAACAAGTTTTTCAACTGATCAACTGATTGTGATTAAGAGATCATTTTTAAAGAACTGGAAAAAAAATTCGAACTATAGTTTAAAGAGCAGGGTATTGACTAGGGGGCGAACCCCCTAATATACGTGTTAAAAATTTATGAATATAGAAATTCATTACGTAAGTTAATTCGTAAGTTACGTATATTTATTACTAATAAAAACGTTCGTAAATAAAATTAAACAAGTTTCGAGAAAGCCATTTAACCAAATATAATATGCAAATTTTGTTTTAATTATTCATGTACGGTGAGCCAAAATCAAAACCTGCATTAATTCAAAAACGTTCAAAAATTAAATAAAAAAAACAAGTTTTTTTAACTGAAAGTAAGGAACGACGTTAAAACTTAAAACGAACAGAAATTATTCCGTATATGAAGGGGGCTGTCCCCTCCTCAACGCCTCGCTCTTTACGCTAAAGTTTGACTTTCTCACAACTCTATTTTTTTAAACAATAAAAAAACTTTAGCGTAAAGAGCGAGGCGTTGAGGAGGGGACAGCCCCCTTCATATACGGAATAATTTCTGTTCGTTTAAGTTTTAACGTCGTTCCTTACTTTCAGTTAAAAAAACTTGTTTTTTTTATGTTGATTTAAGAGCTAAATTTTGAAATTTTTACTCAGATTTTTACGTCGAACTCAAAATTGAGAACGTATTGTTTCTCTGCTAGTGTTTTTGCTAAATATCTTTTTAAAAGTTTCGTCATTCTGTAGCACTTAAATTCTTTAAAATATTAAAATACAAAGAGTTTAAGAAAATTCTTTATAGTAAAATTTATGCTAGATATGATATTTAACGACCATAGTTTGGCGTAATGATATTTTGAGCTTTTTTTAATTGTTTGAGACGCAAGAAACTCAGCCAAAGAACTTAAACACTGACCTTACTGATTTAACAATATTCATGAGGGCTCAAAATTGAAACAATCGAAATTTTCAATCTAGTATGTGAAACTGTATCCAAAATTTTTCATAAAAACAAAATCTATTGGATAAATACAGAGCTCAAATAAGCTAAAAATGAGCCATAAAAGATTAAATGTTATAAGTGGGTTTTTTGTCGAAAAATAAGGTTATATTGCTCTAACTAGGAATTTCTGCGTTTTATATAAGACGAACAATCCAGATATATGCGCAAAAGAGCAAGTGGTTGTGAACTTAGATCGAAGGAAACTCTAGCCCAAAAGATGCATCAGGCGCACAGTCAAATTACTCTAAACTATAAACCGTGTGTGGATAAGAGTTTCAGCTAGCTCAGAAGGTTCTTGTAAAAGTGGTAACTAATTAAAAAAAAATAAAACAAGAAAAACCTGTAAAACAGCTTGACTGTTCAATAATTAAAAGCATAACTAGGAAAAAAAAACTATACTAAACAATAGAGTGTTGACAAATGTCGATTTGTTTCTGCAGTTTCCATGTAAAGGATAGCAAATCATATGGAGTAAACAAATATAAGCTAAAAAATAAGATAGTTAGCAATTTTACACACGGCATCAGTCTTTAAAAGAGATCCGAAAGCAGACAAAAATTCTACAAATACTACTATACTACTATTGGAAACTCATCGCAGCCCTAGGGTACCTCAGGCCTACAGCTGAAAATGCTCTTCCTCCTACTCAAATATTGCTGAGCTTATGGTCTCACCTCACTCCATTAAAAGACGTTCTGAGTCTAGCCTGGCCAATGATGGATTACTAAAATTTTGGCATACAATCATCCTTCACCGTGGAACCTGGCATTTCTGTTCAAACCTCCCTTTCAATCTAACCCTAAAAATTGAGACCGAACCATGTTTTTTGCCCTGCTTGCCATTTGATATGCAATCAGTCATATAAGCGCCTAAAACAGCTGTCAGATTTTCTTGTACTTTCTGAGGCTTCCGTGTTTCAAAGCCATTCTTGAACACTACCTTCTGTTTTCTCTCTTCTAATCTTAAGTCAAAGGCTTATCTTCCTATTCTTCCAAATCTTTTTAACTGCATAAAGACTCACTACATCTTATTCACTCAGTTTTTCGTATTTTCCACTGCATCCAGCATCCATAATAACAATACTTGCTATTTATTACACCCTTGCACCAAACCCAAAACCTGTTTTTACTGAAGTTACATTTTGATATTGGATAGTTGAAGATATTAGAGAACATTCTAACAACAACATTAAGAGAAATAAAAACGCTTTTTCTAATGAAAGTAAAGATCGACATTAAAAGTTAAAACACCGAAATTATTCCGTATATGCGAGAGCTATCTCTTCTCAACTCTTTGCTCTTTGCACTGAAGTATTAAAGCCGTATAATATTTTGAAAATACTTCTTATTCCCGTTACATGGCCTTGGTGGTTGAACATTATTGTTTCAATAAAGATATTTTCCTATATAATAATTATGTTAAATGAATCATAATTTTAGACGACAAATCTGTTGACCCACCAGTTTTTCTTCAGAATAAAGAAGGTCTTTTTAAATAAATACACCTGTAACAAAGCTAGAATTTGGAAGATTATTACTAAGGGACTTGGATATCTGTTAAGGGGAATTTTTGTAAGCTGGTGCAGTATGTAAAGATATTAAAACCGAAATCCTGACAGAAATACTATTCTCCCAAAATTTAGGGGAAAAGTTATTCAATTTCCTGTCGGATCATTGCAAGTATTTAAAATAAGTATTTGAACTCCCAGTAGAATAAGTTTCTTGAACTAAAAATTACAATAGGGGGTTAGAATAAAATATTTAAAATGTTCAATGAGAGACACTAATTGTCTTACGATGTTTCATGACGACGAAAGCTGTAAGAAACCTGTCAAATATTGAGATCAAATCAAAACGTATTCAATTACGCAGTTCACATTAATTTAAAAAGTAGATTGGTTAAATTTCCCCTGACTGAAAGACCTGCACAATTATCTTCAAATTGATTTCTATACAAGATCTTTTTAAGCAGGCCTAAACACGAACTTTTAAGGTGTGGTATTAAAGTCGTTCATTTTACCTGATGGGGAAAAAAGAAAATGTATTGTTGACTTTAAAAAAAATTGGTTCATATTTGTTCCCAATGGAATAGTGGATGTGAGAAAGCGCGTCCAATTTAATATTTAATTTGAAGTAATCATGTAGAAGCAAAGAAGCAAACCATGTGGGTCTGGATTGTGATGAACAGTGACTGATATGTGTGGTGTGGGTAAATGCTCTAAACTACTTGGCAGGTAGATAGACTCCTCACCGTGTAAGGAGGTATGGACTGTAAATAAACTTAGTCATGCTGATTACACATTTCTCTTCTTATTGCTGTTATTTCTTCATTTTAACTTTTTCCAATGGCCCTACATTTGTTATCTGCAATAAATATCAAATGGTAAAAATCCATTGAAAATTATAAGATTGAATATTAAACATTGATTTTTAATCACAATTGAATCTAAAAACAATTCGAATAATGCATGAAAACAAGAAGGTAATCTTTAAATATAGATGAGTTTTTAAATATAATTTAAATATAATTTTGAGAAATGAATGAAGAGCCTAAATTTTGCCATGGAAAGGTTTTTTGAAGCATATACCCTTAACCCCCCCCCCCCGCACCTCTAAAGGGCATTTACCTTAGATAATCTTGGATAAACATAGTGGAATAAAAGCCAAGCTTTAAAAAATTATCTTACAGCATAAATGAGGGCCAAAGAAAGTGTTTCCAAACTCATAGTTTTATTAAATTGAATCAGAAATTCAAATTCGAAAATTTTACCTGAAGTTTTAGATAAGTCCTAATTTTGCTTATAATTCTAATCAAATTCTTGAAATTATGCGTCTAAATTTTATATTCAAGGAACATAAGACTAAATTTACAACTAAGGAGATTTTTTTTAAGATAAGACAAGCATAGACCTATCTTGTATGCAATTTCTAAGCCTTAAAAAATTAGGAAGGAGTATAGATAAAGTTTGAAAACAACAAAATGGGGTCTATTTAAGCTCTGAATTCATTTCTGAAATAGTTGTTCTCCTAATTAAACTACTTTCCAAAATAGCAAAAAAACCCTCATCTTGAGCTTCGCCAGAAAGAAATAAATGTTATTGGCATTATTTCCAAAAGCTTTAAATCCAGGAGTTTTCTTGTTCCCGTAAGCAGAGTAAATGCAAGCCATCGTAGACACCAAGCCCAAATTTTTACTGAAATAGATAGCTTTTAAAGCACCTTTAATCGTAGAAGTGGTTTTTATCCACCCAGAAATGATGGGGATTACATCCAAAGATCCTGAATCCTTTCCTGTATTTCCCTCCTTAAAATTGGATGGTAAGTCATCTTGCATGTCATCTAGATATAAGTGAAATTTATTAGAAATTTGGAACATTTGAACTTCACTTGCAATAATTCTCAACAATTTTAATTTATTTAAAAAGCGAATGTATTGTGAACTAATTGATACATTTTTGGATAATCTAAAGTATTATGATTTTTTTTTTTTTTGGGAGAGAACGACTCTCCCACATTTAATACAAAACAATAAGCGATTTTTTTTTTTTTTTTTTTTGCACCAAATTGGGAGTTTTCGGTCCAATCTTGAACTTTTGAGCACATCTTAATGTTGTGGAAAGCCAGAACATTTTAATGATCTGATGGGATCAATATATTCTTATTCAACAACACTGGCACCTTCCTTGGCAGAAGCGAGATAGAACGGAGGAAGAGCCTCGGGGCCTGCCTTGAAACTTCTCAAATCCTATATTTTCAAGAATTTTTGCGCACTTCTTATTCAAATCAAAAAAAAAATATATATATTATCCTACCCCCTTCGCTTTTTTACAAATTAAATAAAAATGACAAGTTTTTTAAACTGGAAGTAAGGAGCGACATTAAAACTTAAAACGAACAGAAATGATTCCGTATATGAAAGGGGCTGTCCCGCCTCAACGCCTCGCTCTTTACGCTAAAGTTTTTTATTGTTTTAAGAAATAAAGTTGTGAGACAGAGTCAAACTTTAGCGTAAAGAGCGAGGCGTTGAGGAGGGTCATTAAAATTCTTTCACTTTTAGGGGATGTTTCCCCCCTCTTTAAAAAATCAGGTAAATTTTCTCAGGCTCGTAGCCTTTGATGAGTAATACTTAACTTAATAAAATTTATATATTTATAATCAGCATTATAAGCCCATTCTTTTGATACATTTATTGACATCACAATTCCGTTTTTTAAAGTTTCGATTACTATTGAGCCGTATCGCTTGTTTTTTTTTTTTTTTTTTTTTTATTACGTATATGTTATTACGTATATGAGGGGGTTCTCCACTTAGTCAATACCACGCTCTTTACGCTAAAAGTTAATTTTTTTTTTAATTCACAAACCCCTGAATGACAAAGGCCGTTTAATTAGAATAGATAGCTCTTTTGAAAGCACTAAAAAAAACTGTAGCGTAAAGAGCGAGGTATTGACTTGGGGGAGAACCTCCTCATGTACGTAATAATTTCTGTTCGTTTTAAGTTCTAATGTTGCTTCTTACTTTCAGTTGAAAAAACTTGTTTTTTTTAATTTAATTTCTGATCGTTTTTTGAATAATGCTTGGAAATCCGGCGCCCCCTTCATAGAAATGTCCCTTACCCCAAAGAAAAATTCTCCACGGAAAGATTCTCCCGAGTAACCCCTCCTCCAGCCCCCCCCACCAGAAAAAAATCCTTCCTGAAAATATCTGTATACTTCCCAATAACTAATACAATATGTAAGCAATGGGCAAAGTTCATAACTTGCAGCCCTTCCCCTGAGAACTGTGGGGGATTAAGTCATCCTAAAAGACATATTTATTAGATTTCCGACAATGCTGAACAAAATGGCTATCTTAAAATTTTAATTGGGTGACTTTGAGAAAAAAATGAGCGTGGGAAGGTGCCTAGTTGCCCTCCATTTTTTTGATCACTTAAAAAGGGCACTAGAGCTTTTAATTTCCGTTCCAATGAGCCTTCCTACGATATTCTAGGACCACTGGGTCAATACGATTACCCCTGGGGAAAAGAAAAAAAAAAACAACAAATAAACACGCATCCGTGATCTGTCTTCTGGCAAAAAATGGAAAATTCCACATTTTTGTAGATAGGAGCTTGAAACCTTTACAGTAGGGTTCTCTGATACGCTGAATATGATGGTGTGAGTTTCATTAAGGTTCTATGACTTTTAGGGGGTCTTTCCCCCTTTTTTTGAAAATCAGCCAAATTTTCTCAGGCGCGTAACTTTTTATGGGTAAGATTATGGGTAAGGATGAAACTTATATTTTTGAAATCAGAATTAAAAAATGATTTTTTGATGCATCTATTGGTATCAAAATTACGTTTTTTAGAGTTTCGGTTACCATTGAGCCGGGTTGTTCCTTACTTACAGTTCGTTACCACTAACTGTTTGATGAGTCCCCACGAACATATCCCTGGGTACTTGCCTAGCCAGGGGTACTTGAATTTTTTTCCTGATATTTTCGATTTTTCCTCCGGGGTAGTTTGCTGGCAAAGGAATTATACATAATTTAAAAAAAATGAAAAAAAACCTTATTTTGATTATAGGGACAACACAAAAGTCAGTCATTAAAATTGTTTTATAATTTTTGGGAAAGTTAAGTCTTAAATCTCTTTACATCCCGTGCTGTCCTGTACGCTGAAAATCATTAGAGTCTTAATTTGAATAAAGCTACTGTTACTACTAACAACTAACCGCCGCACTAAACCGCTCGAGACCAACATAGCCTGGGTATGCTGCTCATCAATCCCAATCTACTCAAAGCTTCTACTTTCCAATAGAACTTTCCTAAGGTTAGTTTAACTTAAAAACATCAAAAACGGATCTTTTTTATTACTCCGAAAACATGCAAATCTAGGCATACACTGTTTTCATCCATAAAAAATATTATATTTATCTGATGCAAATGTATTTTCGAAGAGTACTGAACCCCGTACTAATACTAAACACTTTACAGAATTTCATATTTCTGGATTTCAATACAGAAAGCAGAATTGAGGGAGTTTTTCCTCAACTATTTATGATAGTAAATAAGGGGAGAAAAAAAAAATATGTTCCAAGTAGTACTGGACCCCGTACTAAAACTAAACACTTTACGCAATTTAAAATTTCTGGAGTTCAATACAGAAAGCTGAATTGAGGAAGTTCTTCCTCAACTGTTTATGAGAGTAAATAAAAATAATAATAAAACAAAAATAAAAATGTTCTAAGTAGTACTGGACCCCGTGCTAAAACTAAACACTTTACAAAATTTCAGATTTCTGGAGTTCAATACAGAAAGCTGAAACGAGGGAGTTTTTCCTCAACTATTTATGAGAGGAAACAAAAAAAAGAAGGAAAAAACATGTTCTAAGTAGTACTGGACCCCTACTAAAACTAACCACTCTCAGAGTTCTGAAGATTTCAATAAAGAAAGTTGAATTGATTGAGTCCTTCCTCTACTGTTTATGAGAGCCAATAAAAAAAAAAAAAAAAAAAAAAAAATATATATATATAATATATATATATATATATATATATATATATATATATATATATATATATATATATATATATATATATATATATATATATATAATATATATATATATATATATATATATATATATATATATATATATATATATATATAAAAATAAGATGTCCCAAACAGTACTGGAACCCATATTAAAACTAAACACTTTACAAAATTTCAGATTTCTAGAAGTTCAATACAGAAAGTTGAATTGAGCGAGACCTTCCTCAACTTCTTACGAGAGTAAATAAAAACGTTTTTTTTCAGCTAAGAGTAATGAACAACATTAACACTTAAAACAAAGAGAAGTTATCCCGTATATGAAGGGGAGTGCCCCTTCCCCAATCCTCGGTTTTTACGCTAAAGTCTTAAACAATTCCCTCTAGAAAAATTTCCCCGAATATTTTTTTTTCCTAGCGTAAAATTCTCCCGTGAAAAATACCTACCCCTTACAGATAACTCCTCCTAATAATATTGTTACGGCTACTTTTGCTTTTAAGTGGAACTTCAAGAGGAACATTCTCTCAGTAACTGTAACCAAACTATAACATGTACAAATCTTTGCTAGACTTACTAATTTTATTTGAGGACAAAAAAAATACCTGCAATCCAATTTCGGTGCAACTGATTTTGTTCATTCGGCTGCTCTGTAAAAACTTGTTTTGGAAATTCCTCATCTCTGCTGTATGCATTATCGTACATGCCTGATGCTTGGAACTGCTGAGTACTTTGTACTGTTGGTAAGACTGGCTTGTAAGGATCTTTAATCACCGTATGATCCAACTCTTCAGCAGTATTGCCCTCAGACTCCCCTTCATGACTTTTCCCAAGGTATTTGTCACTCAATACTTTTCCTGAAACTATTAGAAAAAGTTATGTCCTACTTTACCCCAAAGCATAGTCAATGAAATAAATGCTTACACAGTCACTGATTGAAGCACAAAAATTTTGTAGTTAAGCGTTTTGGAAAGTAGCTGTTAAAAAGTATGTTTTAGATTCAAGTCGAATTTCCTTCTACAAAACGAAAAGACTTTCAATTATAAAAAATACAAGTAACGAACATATTATTAAAATCAAATGATTTTGTATAGTTAGAATTTCATTTCATTATAAAATTTCAAGGTAAATTTCGTAACGTGAAAGCGGTCAAAAATACAACTAACAAACATATTATAAAAAACAAATGATTATGTAAGATTAAAATTTCGATTCATGATAAAAGTTTAAGGCAAATTTTGCAATGTAAAAAAGGTCATGCAATTCAATAATGACAAAATTGACGTATGAGGCCTCTGTCAAAAAGATTAAATTCAAATATCGTGTCTTCCAGGCTTAAGTAAAATATTATGTGTTTCCAATTTTAGTAAGAAGGTCCTCAAAATTCAGAATGGAAACATCTTTCCCACTTAGAGATGGATATCTTGATCCAATTTCCACAATTTCCTTTATGGAATAGCTTCTGTTCATCGATCCGTTATACAAATACTTGCATATTAGCTATTTTAATAAGAAAAGAGGATCGCTATTCAACTAGATATAGCACTCATCCTTAAAATACTGCAAGTAGGGAGATGAGCTGTCGTCGTTTCCTTGTAAATATATTTCAAGACCTTCTTTAATTAATGAATGTAAATGATAGCTCATATCTCATGCTATGAGCATGAACTGGTAAATCTATTAAAAAATTAAATTAAAAAAACAAGTTTTTTAAACTGAAAGTAAGGAGTGACATTAAAACTTAAAACGAACAGAAATTATTCCGTATATGAAAGGGGCTGTCCCCTCCTCAACGCCTCGCTCTTTACGCTAAAGTTTGACTCTGTCTCACAAGTTTATTTTTTAAAACAATAAAAAACTTTAGCGCAAAGAGCGAGGCGTTGAGGTGGGGACAGCCCCTTTCATATACGGAATAATTTCTGTTCGTTTTAAGTTTTAACGTCGTTCCTTACATTCAGTTAAAAAAACTTGTTTTTTTTATTTAAATGAAAGGGGCTGTCCCCTCCTCAACGACTCGCTCTTTACGCTAAAGTTTTTATTATTTAAAAAAAAGAGTTGTGAGAAAGTCAAACTTTAGCGTAAAGAGCGAGGCGTTGAGGAGGGGACAGCCCCTTTCATATACGGAATAATTTCTGTTCGTTTTAAGTTTTAACGTTGTTCCTTACTTTCAGTTAAAAAAAACTTGTTTTTATTTAATTTTTGAACGTTTTTGAATTAACGCAGGTTTTCATTTTGGCTCACCGTACATGCATAATTAGAACAAAATTTGAATATTAATTTTACTTTTATTTGGTTAAATGGCTTTCTCGAAACATGTTTAATTTTATTTACGAACGTTTTTATTAGTAATAAATATATGTAACTTACGAATTAACTTACGTAACGAACTTCTATATTCATATATTTTTAATACGTATATTAGAGAGTTTGCCCCCTAGTCAATGCCTTGCTCTTTAAGCTAAAGTTCGAATTTTGTTCCAATTCTTTAAAAATGAACCCTTAATCACAAATGCCGTTAATTAGAATAAATAGCTCTTATGAAAGTACTAAATAATCTTTGGATTAAAGAGTGAGGTATTGACGGTGGGGTGAACCCAATCATATACGTAATGTTTTCTGTCGTTTTAAGTTTTGATGTTGCTCCTTACTTTCAGTTGAAAACTTGTTTTTTTTTATATAATTTCTGATCTTTTTTTAAATAATGCTGGGAAATCCGGCGCCCCCTTCATAGCAATGTCCCTTCCCCCATGAAAACTTCCTTCTTGGAAAGATCCTCCCACATAACCCCCGACCCCCCACCCCCCCACCCCCACTACCAGAAAAAATCCCCCCTGAAAACGTCTGTATACTTCCCAATAACCAATACTATATGTTAACATTGGGTAAAGTTCATAACTTTCAGCCCTCCCCCAGGGACTTCGGGAGATTAAATCATCCTAAAAGACATAGTTATCATATTTTCGACCATGCTGAACAAAATGGCTATCTCAAAATTTTCATCGGGTGACTTTGGGAAAAAATTAGCGTGGGAGGGGGCCTAGTTGCCCTCCATTTTTTTGGTCACTTAAAAATGGCACTAGAACTTTTAATTTCCGTTCGAAAGAGCCCTCCCACGATATTCTAGGACCACTGGGTCGATACGATCACCCCTGGGAAAAAAAAACAACAAACAAACAAATAAACACGCATCCGTGATCTTTCTTCTGGCAAAAAATGCAAAATTCCACATTTTTGTAGATAGGAGCTTGAAACCTCTACAGTAGGGTTCTCTCATACGCTGAATATGATGGTGTGATTTTCATTAAGGTTCTATAGTTTTTAGGGGGTCTTTCCCCCTTTTTTCGAAAATCAGCCAAATTTTCTCAGGCGCGTAACTTTTGATAGATAAGATTAAACTTCATGAAACTTATATATTTGAAATCAAAATTAAAATCTGATTATTTGATGTACCTATTGGTATCAAAATTCCGTTTTTTAGAGTTTCGGTTACCATTGAGCCGGGTCGCTCCTTAATTATAGTTCGTTACCACAAACTGTTTGATTCAATTTTCCATGAACAAAGAAGTTACTTGCTTTATATACATGAGGATTCGCTAATTTAGCACACCTCTCACTTAACAAAATCGTAAAATAATAGATTGGTAAGACTGGTAACACTGCGTCCAGTCATATAAATATATATATATATATATATATATATATATATATATATATATATATATATATATATATATATATATATATAATATATATATATATATATATATATATATATATATATATATATATATATATATATATATATATATATATATATATATATATATATATATATTTGGTAAGACTGATTTGGTAAGACTGGACGCAGGCACGGAGGAACTTAGAACTTTATCCCCCTGTAATCAGAAAACACTAATTGCTGCTCCTATGAATTCTTACATTTTCTATATAGGAGTAAAACAGCGAAGAATGCAAGTTCATTTTCCTGGTTTATAAGGATGAGAATGATGATTTGGGCTTTATTTGAGCCACTTCTAAAACTACTATGTTAAAAGAGAGCTTTTTTGGGAATGTCAAGTTGCTGCTTACAGGTATCTGGAAGAGTACGTTACCACCATTCACTTGTTGAGTAGTGCGGCCTCTAGAACGTTGATTTATTCGAAGAAAATCTTAGTTTTTCTGTTGGAAGGGATTTTGTGTCAATGGCAATTGTTTGGATTTTAGTACAGGTCATCTTACCATATCCAATAATTTGTCTACCATATTGTAGTTGGTTTTTTAATTTCTTCTCCCAGCCTAAAATATCCCCCCCCCCCCCGTAAAGTCATTCCTGTTTTTTGCAAGTATCAAATCATTGTGTATAAGACCAATTGGCACATCTCACTTTTTTTCATTTTTTTCATGGAATGCAAGAATAAAGGTAAAGGTAAAGAATACGGCATTGGACTTTAGAGTCCCTACCGGCGGTGCTGACCTCCGTTTCTTGGCCCTTCATCCAGGAGGTGCAATGGGGTGTTAGGGGCCAACCATCCTGTGCTTTCGCACACCCTTACTGTTTACCTTCCCCAGATTTCTCCAGGTACCCATTTAGAGCTGGGTTGACTCTGGCTGGGTTGAATGGTCTCATAGTAAAACATGTAAAATTATGAAAGAGGGTTTCTTAGCTGAATGTGATACAGTATCCCTTACCCATCAGTCACGGCTGTACTACCCAGTCTTCCATTAAACAAATATACCTTCAAAACTGCAACTAGTAGATGAACACCCCTCCCCCGTAAACTTGTATGAGCATAGTAACTAATTTTTGCGCAAAAAAAGATATAAAAGTTTCCGTTTCGGGTACGAATAGAGCTTTATGGGGTGTTTGTGACCTATTGTGTGTGTATCTACTGATATTTCTTGACTATAGGAAGTCCTCAAAAAAATTAAATAATTGGTAACACAATGGGATATGAAGCATAGTTCTAGAATTCAACCGTGCTAATGAAAGGTACCATAAACACATATATTTCTCTTATGTATTTAATTTTTTAACACCCCCCCCCCCCCCCGAAAAAACTTGAGTAGTTGGAAATACTCTAATTTGAACTGTTAACACACTCAGCAGTGTTCTTAACACTGACTGATTTTGAAATATCAAATACCTACAAGTTTTAGAGCTATATTTCAAGGTATTGGCAGGGACAGTAGCAAACAAGAAACTATAGTACTGAAAGGAAAGGAGACAAAATACAATGACTTGAATGCAAATAAGCTAATAAATTACTAATGCTTAAGCTAAAATAATGTATTTATTATTTATGCTTGCAATTTTTTTCATATATATTTTTAAACGTCATATCCTTTTAGCGTAATATTTTGACTTATTGGCAGTGTCAATAATAGTAAAGAATAATTTTCAGTGCTATAAATAGAAACAATACCCCGATAAGATTACAAATAAGTAAATACATTGTTTTTGCTCATGTCTGCATACATGACTAGTTAATTACTATTTGAATCATTTTGTTTTAGTTCCAATTTAGTTGATACAAAACATAAAAAAAATCTATAGAGCTAATAAATACAATATTAGTGAGTTGTCAACATAGAAAAGCAGTTTTCAAATTCGCAACTATTTCAATCGTGCTTTATTTGCATTTGAAAACTTTTTAATTTAATCAAACAGTTTGTGGTAACGAACTGTAAGTAAGGAGGGACTCAGCTTCATAATAACAGAAACTTTGAAAAGCAAAATTTTACATCAATAGATACATCAAAAGAATTGCCTTATTATGCTAATTCCAGATATATAAAATTCACTAAGTTTAGTGGTACCCATCGAAAGCTGTAAGCCTGAGAAAATTTCCAGGATTTCCGAAAAAGGGAGGAAACACTCCACAAAAGTTAATGCATCTTAATAAAAGCCACGTCATCAGATTCAGCGCATTAGAGAACCCTACTGAAGAGGTTCAAGCTCTCATCTGGAAAGATATGGAATTTTATATTTTAGCCAGAAGAAAGATCACGGATGCGTATTTATTTGTTTTTCTTTCCCCAGGGGTGATCGTATTGAATCAATGGTCCTAGAATATCGGAATAGGGCTCATTTGAACGAAAACTAAAAGTTCTAGTGCTCTTTTTAAATGACCAAAAGGATTAACTGGTAACTAGCTCCTCCCATGCCCCCTTTACCCAAAGTCTTCCAATTAAAACTTTGAAATAGCCATTATGTTCAGCATAGTTGAAAGGTCTATTAACTTTGCCTTTGGGTGTCAAAAGTAGACTCGGCTCAATAGCGACTAAAACTCTAAAAAAACGAATGTTCAATATCAATGGACGCATCAAAGGAATTGACTGTTTATGCTGATTCCAAACACACGAGTTTCTTTGAGCTTAGTGCTCCCAATAGGAAGCTACAAACCTGAGAGAATTTGCCTGATTTTTGGAAAAGGGCAAAACATCCTAAGACAGTTAAGGAATTTTAATGAAAACCACATCTTCAGATTCAGCGTATAAAAGAACCCTACTATAGAAGTTTTGAGCTCCCGTCTGCAAAATGTGATTTTTTTTTTTTTTTTTTTGCAAGAAGAAAGATAACAAATGCGTGTATACTTGTTTTTTTTTCTTTTTTTTCCAAGGGATGGTCCTAGAATATTGGTAGAGGGCTCATTCGAACGGAGATTAAAACTTTTATTACTTGTTTCTGAGGGACCAAAAAGATTGAAGGGTAACTAGCCGTTCTCCTACTCCCCTTTTCTTTAAAGTCATTCGATCAAAATTTTTAGATAACCATTTTGTTCAGCATATTTGAAAGATCCAATAACTATAGGATAACATGATCCCCCACAGCCCTTGGGGAAAGGGCTGTAAGTTATGAGATTTGTCAATTTTGTACGTATAGTACATGTATTAGTTATTGGGAAGTATACAGACATTTTTTGGGGGTATGAGGATTTTCTACTGGGTTGATCTTCCACGGAGGGATTTTTTATGGAAGGGAAGTTGCCAGGGAAGAACTTTCCAGAGGAAATTTTACACTGATTGAATTTGCCACAATTTCTATACGAAATTCTTTTTACTTGTCTTACTTTCTCTCTGCTAACTCAGTTTTACATGGGAAGATGTTTCGGGGGAATTTTCTTCAGGGTTGGAATTGTCTAGAGGATTCTTCCGCGGGGGAATTCTCCATGGGTGAAGTTTCCACTTCACTCACGTTGTTTCCAATGGGGGAGGGTGATTTTCGGGATAATTTTTCCATGGAGGGGGGGGGGGATTTCCTGAACGATTAAAAAATTATCAGAAATTAAAATCCTTTTCAAATGAAAGTATTCCAAGGACAATTTTTCAGGCGGAATTGTCCCCAGCAATTTGGGGGTGGGGATTATCAGCGAGGAAGGAATTGCCCTGGGGCATTTTTCTGGTGATGGGGAGATATTTTACAAATGGTAAAATTTTCATGGAGGAATTTTCCATTGGGGGAGGGGAGAGGAACTTCCCATGAAGAGTAAGCCGGAATTTCCGGTATTATTTGAAAAACGATCAGAAATTAAGTAAAAGATTTGTTTTCCGCTTAAAATGGGGAGAAAAATAAATACATGAAATAAATACAGAATATTCCATATCTGAGGGCTTTTGCCCCTCCTCATTGCCTCGTTCTTTTCGCTATAATTTACCTTTTCGTCCCAATTCCTTAACAACAACTCCTGAAAAACAAGGGCCGTTTAATTAGAATAAGAATTTTTTTTAGTACTACTTTTTTCTTAACCTTAGCGCTAAGAGCGAAGTATTGAGGAGGGGGCAACCCCCCTCATATACGGAGTAATATCTTTATTATCTATTGCTATAAGAAAAAAAAATAAGCTGCTATTGGGATGGGTTGTTCTTAACTTACATTTTGTTACCGCGAACTGTTTGACAGCTTAAAAAGCATTCTTATATTCAATCATAAAAATTCCTTAGATACAGGAAATTTTCAAACTTAATAAATATCCTATTGCTAGTATATATTTTTCTTTTGCCCTAACGCTAGGATAAACAAATTTCCCTGTAGCACATATTAAAAGAAGCTTCGTTTTATTGTTTATGAGGAAAAGTCAAAAGCGTATGAATGAAAAGAGAAAGTTGATTTGGGAGAAGCATTGTTAGATTTCTGAAAAAATATTGTGTTTACAGAAGGACATTGTACAAGATCAATTTCACAGGCAGCGCAACAGTCTTTTTTTCTCCAGGCAACTTCTTATGATAGAAGTTGTAGTAGAAGCTATGGAAGGGGCTCATTGAATTGGAAACTGAAATTTCTAGCTATCGACTAAAATATTTATCTTGTTAAATTTTATATATTCGATGTGGTCACGCCCAACTCAAATAAATGTATCGACAAGATATTGTTAGAAAAGTCGTCCACCAAAATGTAAAACATTAAAACCTGTCTGACGCAGGTCAGGTGTTACAGATTGCAAAGAAAGGCTTTTGGTATATGTGAGTCTAAAAGCGATACGATACTGCCCTAATTCAAGCCGTGCTAGATGACATGCATAAGGTGATAGAATTTGCATACCCATGGTCCATCCTGACGTTCCAGCTGGATAGAACAATGGGTAGGTAAAAAGTATTACAGGATGGTCGGTATGTTTTAAACTTACAATATTTTTGCCCTTTATTTTACAACCATTTTATTTAGCGGAAAGCTATGATCAGCAATAGGAGGAAGAATTACAAATGCTTCATTACATGCGGGAGGGTTAAACTGTAATCGACATCATTTGGCAGAGTAAAAACAATCTAGACGTTTTCAGCAAGGCTGTACCCAGAGGAGAGGGGGTGGGGGGGCTTGACCCCCCACCCCCGGAATATTTGTTTGACTCGTAAAAACGTAACAAAAATGGACATAAGCCAATTTTGTATGCGTTTTTTGAGGTTTTTTGTGTAACCCCCCCCCCCAAAAAAAAAATAAAAATCTTTGCGTAAAACCCCCTCCGAAAAAAAAATCATGGGTACGGCCTTGGTTTTGAGGCTGTTGTCTCAGTGAAGCAGCACGTTAATTCAAATAATCCTCCAGTTCTCGCACCTTCATATAACCTTTGGCATAATTGTTTTTGTTTTGCCATATTTCTTCTAACGCATCTATTAAGGTACGCGGGATCCCATAATTTAAAGAGTGTGCCTGGCGTTCGCCAACAGCTTCATCGAGGTCTAAAAATTATATTTGGTTATATGGAGGTCGTTAGAAATCACCATGAGTGGTTTTGTCAACTGTTCCGCTAAATGTGTTCTGTTATAAATTTTTCCAGCTGCTTCGAAGCTAAAAAGTTATGACTACCGATCGTTTGATCATCGCTTACGTTGAATGAATCTAAAGCGAAACCTGAGTTTAAGTTTTTGATTCATTGGCGGAGCACGTTACAGAGCGAGTGACGTAGAACAAAAAAATAAACCAAATCGTTTGGGAACTGTCGAGATGGCAATACAATTCGGCATGGCAAGCAGCAACTTTCAAAGGAATCTCCTTTGTTTTCTACTCTTTGTTCGGGGAAAAGACGGCACCACAGTGAATACATACAATGTTGAAGGGTAAAAATAACTTACAATTAACATTTGAGTTGTTTACGGCATCTCTGTAGATTAGTAATGGGTTGTCTGCTATTGCTTGTAGCTGTCAAACACTGCGACAGCGTTGTTCTTCTAACCCTATTTTTTTGTGCTTCATGATTGTTTTTGATTCCTTTTGATTCTCGCTTTCGCTTGTCTTCTAACCAAAGATATTTTTGGGCTTCTAATTCGTTTTTGATTTGTTTTGATTCATGTTGTCACATGTCTTATAACCGCAAATTTCATTGCGCTTCATTTGTTTTTGATTCGTTGCAGTTCTCATTGTCGTATGTCTTCTAACCACGTATTTCTTGGTGTTTCATTTCCGTTTTTAATAAATTGTGGTTTTCGCTCTCACTTGTCTTTTAATCAAGTGTTTTTTGTGCTTCGTTTTCGTTTTTATTCGTTGTGATTATTGCCTGTCTTCTAACCAAACTTTCTTCAGCTTTTTTTTTTTAAATTCGCTATGATTCTCGCTTTCCCTTGTCTTCTAATTGAAGATTTTTTTGTGCTTCATTTTCATTTTCGATTCGTTGTGACTCTTGTTGTTGCACGTCTTCTTCGCTTCATTTTCGTTCATCATCACCTCAGACATTTTTTCAATGCCAATTGGTTCAGCTGTTTGGATTGGTCGTATCACGTTTGATGGTCTAGGTTTTTCATTTTCAGCAAATTTAGATTTGTATTGTTTAGGTCATCCTCTACGAATATTTATTTTTATATAATGATGAAATAACAGTGTTTATAGTCAAATACTAGTGAAATATTGAAGGTATATAAAACCTTTTATACAATGTATTACGTCAAGGCAATGTTATGATGTTATTTTTCATATGACGTTACTATTGGCTTTGACATGTATACGGACTTTTATATTAGTGCATTACGTCACTGCTATAGTGTCTTAAGTCCTCTTTCTTTGCTATTTAATTTGATGTCATTTAAATTAAAAATTTATTTTTCCAAAGTTAAGATTACAAATGAATTTTTTCAAAATTTGTGACCTATATAGATTTTTCCATAAATAAGTACACAATTATTGTTCACTGTTTAATATTATGTACCAATATAATCACTTGCATTAATAGTTCCAAGCTAATCCCTAATGTCTAGCCCCCCAAAAATTGCATGACGCTATACAAAGGCTACTTTAACGCTGAAGCTAAGATCGCACTATGCATTATACAGAGAGATACTTTCCACGAACATTTGAATACTAAACTGGAGAGTCTAAAATTTGGCAATGTAAAAGATGGATAGAATAATTTTAGGAAAATAGTTTGTGAATTAGAAGATTATGTAAGGCACGAGACAAACTCGGTGATTCTTGCGGAGCATTGGTTTTACCGAGATTTTTTCTATCAAGTTTTTTTTTGGCTTAGAGAATAGTATTGCGACGTGCACATTGAAAGGTAAAAAAAACGTTATGTAAGACAAACGTCAACGGCAGCAATGCATCCGTCCGTTGTCTCTACGGTAAACGAACAGTAAAATAAAGAATCGTTAATTTTAACGTCTACGCCGAGATTGTGATCTATGGAATTAAATAAAAGCGTATACAGTCGGCAATTTTCACCGTTGACGTCTACTTATGAGAGATTGTGTTTTCAGAGGTATGTCACAAAAAAAAAAGGAAATTGGAAGTCAAAAATTTTTTTTTTCCTGGATTGTGAGAGGTCAATTGTAAAAAAATAAAAAAATAAAATACAATATAATTTGATTATGAACTGCATAGAAAATTCAAGAAAGTCTTAAGTGTCAGGGAGATGGGCCCAAATTAGCCCCTGACTTCGGACTTAGAAAAACCAAAGCATATTAATCATAAATAAAAATGAGTGTTAACTCCAATTTAGGTGCCTTAAACTAAATACCGTTTTAACAAAATTTGAGTTCATTTAAATTAAGAAAATTTCTACTTTTTCGGATGAGGATTAGGAGAAGGAAGAAGCCCCCTCAAATTTACAGTCATCAGGGCCCATTGTGATATGGGACACGCCCAATGAGTTATAAACCTTCTCCAAGCCATGGGTTAAACTGCATGGTTACGCAGAAAACCATCGTGGGAGATCCTCCACAGGAGGGCAACTGCGGCAGGGCGTAATATCCAGATCTAAGGACAACGGAAACTGCGACACTGACAACGGAAAAATACAGCTGAGTAAATGACACGGTATTTGCACTGGATTCTGATAACTGGATATTTCTTCTGGGCTTGGTCTGTTTTGGCGGGTGTTTTCGGGCTAAAAAACCTCTTCCTTTCTAATTTATCTACTATGGGTTGCCTCCTTGTCGTAGCATAATATTTGTAGTTGTAGGTATATAATGAGTTGGAGGTAATAGGCATGAGATTGTCTGTGCAGGATTTCGACTCTTGTTGATAGAAAAGCATATTCAAGTGCTGAAAACCATTTTGTGACCAAGATGGGCTAATAATTTTACAAAGCCTCCATTCAACGGAAGGGCTAAGGACTTCTTGCTGTCCGGTTCTAAGCTGGCTTTAGCACTTCGGTGTAGACTTGAGAAGATGGGTTGGTTCCCGTCCTGCACTGGTTTTGTGACCATTGCTTTTCCTGAGGCCAAATTAATTTCAATGATTTAAATAATATGAAAATTGTTATGTTACAAAGTTTAAAAAACCATTGTATAACTATCGTCAGAAGTTGCTGATGGTGTCTTAGAAAAGAAAATTAGGAACGCAACTAGGAATATTAATGAAAATGCTTTATGTTTAATAGAGAGTAGAAGGGGCTTGTACAAGAATTACCTGATTCATAGATCATGTCAAAATAAGGGGATAGTAAAGAAAGTGGAGAAAGAATTAAAGTATGAAATAAGGAGGAATGAAGTGGAGGTCATGGATAAAATTGCTGGGGATCTAAAAGATGCAGCTAGATGACATAATAGTAAAATATTGTACTGGGATGTTAATAAATTGAGAGGGAGTAGTCAATTTGGACTTGTCCCTATTAAAGATAGGAAGGAGGCCACAGTTAGAGATAAGGAAGAGTTAAAAAGAGATGGGCAGTACATTTTGAGAATGTGCTAAACCGGGATAAAGTTACAGGAAAAGATACAGAGGAAAATAAAAAAGTTTGTGACAACTTGGATGTGAAGGAAGATTAATTTTATGATGAAAAATTAGCGACAGGGCTAAAAGGATTAAAAAATTATAACGCCCCAGGAACTGATAGTGTGGTAAATGAGTTTCTTAAATATGGTGGTTATTAGGTTAGAACTAATTTGCTGAAGATTATGAAAATGATTTTTGAAAAAGGGGAAAAATCTAGCGAGTTTTAGAAAAATCCTATCTAAACCCCTATATAAGAAAAACGACAGGAGTTAGTCTGGTAATTATTAAGGCATTAGCCTGGTTCCTGTAGGTTGCAAATTACTTAGTATGATGATACTTTTTAGACTTAAGATGCTTTAGATAAGGTTTTAAGAGAAGAACAGTGCGGTTTCAAGAAGGGTAGATGATGTGTCGACCAAATTTTCACTCTCACGTTAATAATTGAGAAGTATTTTCAATATTATACGTTAAATTATGTGTTCTTTCCAAGGCCACACTGCCTTTCTACGACGAAACAATAAACATTCAAATGGGGATAAGTCCATTTATTACAGAGTGAAAACAGATACAAAAGTCTAGATATTTCCATCACATATACAGAGATTGTCATCAGAAGAATTAGTGCAAGTTATGTTCTGGTCTTGAGAAGACATAGGGGTTGTCAGCCCTACTCATATTAATATTTGCTCGTTTTGAGTTTGACTCGATTAATTATTGTGATTTCTGTTCATTTTGGGTTTCATTGATTTATTGATGGTGATTTATGATATTCTTATGCTTGGAAGATTACTTGATTTTGTTTCTAATCATTTTTGGTTTAATAGAGCTCTTTACTTTTCTTTGAAAAACCTGTTTTGTGTCAAAAGTCTTTTTCTTTTAATTATTGCCAGTTAAAGATAGGGACGAGGCCCCAATAAGTCATAAGGAAAGAGTTAAAAAGCGATGGGTACAAAATTTTGAGAATTTTTTGAACATTTTGAGAATATACTAAACTGTGATAAAGCTGCACTAAATAATTTAGAAAAAAAAACGGAAAAGTTTGTGACACCCTGGAAGGGAAAGAAGACTTGTTTTGCGAGGAAGACTTAGAGACGGTTCTAAAATCGTTAAAGAAAATAATAAACCGTTAATACTGATAGTGTAGTAAAGGAGTTTTTTTTTTAATTTAGTGGTTATCAAGTTAGAGATAAACTGCTTAAGATAATGAAATTGATTTTTGAAAAATGGAAAGTAACTAGTGATTTTAGGAAAACCTTAATGAAACCCCTTTATAAGAAAGGTGACAAGAGTATAATTTTTGGAATTGGAGTACTTTTTGGACTTGGATGTGCTGTAGATAAAGTTTTGAGACAAAAACAGTGCGGCTGCAGAAGGGGGAGAGGATGTGTCGACCGAATTTTCACTCTTAGATTGATAATTGAGAAGTACCTGAGTCATCTAACCCCTTTGGTCCTCGGTTTTATAAATTATGATTAAGCATTGGATTCAGCCTATAGAAGAGCCTTAGTGTAGGTCCTATCTTTGTATGGAAAACCAGCTGAATACATTAAAACGAAGTCATATCCAGGAGGGAGGGGTATTACTGATTTTGACCCCTCCCCTGATTTTTTTTTCGACTTGTAAAAAAGTACTGAAAATTCAAACAAACAAATTTTTGATGCGTTTCGTAAAGTTTTTTTTGTACCCCTCAAAAGAAATCCCCCCCACACACAAAAAAAAAAATTCTGGATACGCCCTTGCATTAAATTTATTAGTGTTATGTGAGCAAATAACCTTTATATGGTTAAAGTAGGAACTGAGGAAATTAGCTGGTTCCGCATAGAATCAGGAGTAAATCAGGGTTGCGTTCTAAGATGTTTTAAGAGGAATTGTCTACGGAGTCTTTGGTACCCGTCTGACTGACCGTATTTCAAACAGTAAGCTGTACGAAATACGTGATTCTCTAGGGATGTGATGAGAGAAAGGTTGATATAGCTTGGATGGTGGCCGGCGTTTACCCCCTGGCGAATACCCACGGAATATACCCCCGCGGAAAATACCCCCCCCCCCGGGAAATATCCCCCCGGAAAATACCCCGGGAAAATAACCCCCGGAAAATATCCCCGGAAAATACCCCAGGAAAATACCCTCCCCCCTGGAAATTACCCTCTGGAAAATACCCCTAACGTAAAATACTCCCTTCCGTGGAAAATAAAGCTTTCCAAGTTTGAGAATTTTATTTGAGTTTTTTTTTTATTTCCGTAGGGGGAAGGAATTTTGGTACTTGTGTATTATGCACCACTCAGAAAACAATTCTTTCTAGGTATGGCCGCTAAAAAATTACAGAAGAATAGCAAGGTATCTGGAAATTGTGTTAACTAGAGAGAAAAAAAAAAAAAAAAAAAAAAAAAAAAAAAAAAAAAAAAAAAAAAAAAAAAAAAAAAAAAAAAAAAAAAAAAAAAAAACAGTAATGTAAAGTAACGTAATGTAATGAAATAATGTATAAAGTAATGTAATGTTCATTTAAGTTGTTTATCCAAGTGTTAAGCGTTTTTTTTTTTTCGATGACCGTTTTTCCAAGAATTAAGTACTATTATTAGGTTAATGTTTTGTTTCATTTAAGTGTTTTATGATGATCACTGATCAAAGTTTATGTTATTTGTGCCTTTCATTTATGTTATCTTACTTTGTTCATGGCCGTATATTAGGCTTTAAAATACACTTCTCTATCTATCTATCTAATATGCAGAATACTTGTAATAAAACACATTTTGCTTGAAGACCCGCTATACTTTACCCTCCCCCCCTAATATGAAAATCTATAGCCCAAATTTATTTCTAAAGCAACGAAGATCCTAAAGTAAAAACTAGTGTGTTCTCGAATTTTACACAGCGTAAACTTAAGTAAGTGGCGCATAATACCCAAGTACCAAAATATCTCCTCCTTACGGAAATAAAAAAAAAACTCAGACAAAATTCTCAAATTTGGGACGCTTTATTTTCCACGGGGGTGGGGGGGTATTTTTCGGGGGTATTTACCGGGGGGTATTTTCTGTGGGGAGATATTTTCCGCGGCGGGTATTTTTTTTTTGGGGGGGGGGTATTGTCAGGGGGGTATTTTCCGTGGGGGTATTTTCCGGGGGATATTTTCCGTGTGTGTGTGTGTGGGGGGGGTATTTTCCGGGGGGTATTCACCGGAGGGGGGGGGGGTAAACGCCTAGAACCAGCTTGGATACGTTCTGCAGATGAAGGGTGTCACATCGCCAAAGATCGTCCTTTTCGGACAACCACCTAGGATTAAACGAAAAGCAGTCCATCCCCCGAAAATGTGGTAGGAGGTTATGAGGAAAGATTTAAGGGAAAGTGGAACTTCTTGGGAGGGTGTAGAGAAGGAGGCTTTGAACAGATTGGGATGGAAGAAGACCGTTCGTGGTTGTGCTGGTCTTCAGCGACTTTGTGCTGCAGCAAGTTGTTAGTAGTAGTAGCAAGTTACGTTTGAATTTAAATTATCGGATATTGACTACATTTTCCTGTTTAAAAGTATATATGAATCGATTATTATAATGAAATCACTCATATATTCCAAATCATACTTTCAAAGATGAATCGAAGTCTCTTGTTCGTATTTATTGGAGTTTAAATTCCCTAAGTGGGATTTCTTGTCTTCTCTGAGCACTTGAAAAAGTTAGCTTGTAGTCTACAATGGCCAACCGTTTGTTAGGTGAAGAATGGATATTTCAAGAATCGAAGTTTTACGTTATTTTTACATTTCATTTTTGTTCTATGATTGGCGCCGCTATCAATTTTTATAATCCAGGGAATTTTTAAAATCCAGGCGTATGCAGGGAATTTTTTTGCTCATTATTTGAGTTCATCCAAAATATAATTTTAATCTAAAATAAATGGAAGTGATTATTCTTCTCTGAACATTGTTTTATTTATGCAGACTGATATTTCATATCGTCTACCCAAATAATCTATTGTGATAGTAACTACAAGTCAAATTCTAATCTTCAGCCCCGAAAACAATTGTGTGACATTATGCAGCCTGACAGGTACCAAAACCTGAAATTCAAGAGAGTACTTTGCACACGGTTGCCATATCGATTTTTTATATCGTCTATCCAAATAATCTCTTGTGATAGTAACTACAAGTCAAATTCTAATCTTCAGTCCCGAAAACAATTGTGTGACATTATGCAGCCTGACAGGTACCAAAACCTGAAATTCAAGAGAGTACTTTGCACACGGTTGCCATCCCAAGGGATTCAACACTTTTTTTAGTGTATTTTTTTCTAATAATTTTATTTGGGCTAGTGGTTTTTATTGAATTTTTGAAGAACCTAGCATTTTTTTACTTTCTTACTAATTTTTTTTAGGATTGTAACAACGCCACAAAAACATGTGCTCTTTTCGTGTCCGTGTAAAAGACCTCCTATTTCATAAGAAAAGCTAACTTAAGAAATTCCTATTGACGTAAATAATCGAAAACTACGCTTATTATACCGCTTACAGAAAGCAGGTAAATTTTAAGTTAAAGATAGTTTTGACGGGTCTATGACATTTTGCCTCATGGCTTGAGGATTCAGTTTATACTTTAGAAAATGTTCCCTTCGGGAGGAGGTAAGAAGCCTTCAAATTTTGTGTCGGGTTGCAGAGGGTTAGAATGATTTTCTTCTGCCTTGACAAAACAGCTCAGTTTTTTCTTTTTTTTAGGTTGTTATTTGACATGCTCTTTGGCTTTTCAAATAAAACTAATAAGCTTTTCTTAAAATTTACACCAAATGAAGTTAGGTGTCAAATTACGTTTAGATTAAACTTATCACTTATGTATATTTCATGGCACACTGTCAAAGATAAATTGAACTCTCTTGTTAGTATTTATTGGAGCTTCAATTCCCTAAGTAGGATTTCTTGTCTCCTTTAAGCGCTTGAAAAAGTTAGCTTGCAGCCTACCATAGCCAACCACTTGCTAGGTTAAGAAGGATATTTCCAGAGTGAAAGTTTTAAGTTATCTCTATATTTGTTTTATTCAAAGATTGGGACCAATGTGAATTATTTAATTGTTAAAATCTATTCATAGCTATGAATTTTTTTTTTATTTGGGTTCGTTGTTCACGACATAATTTTAACGTCGAAGTAAAAAAAGGGGAATACAATTCTTTTTTCCCTGAAAGTTCCCTTTCTTTTGAAGGCTGAGGTAGTCATCTTCAAACCATTTCCTCTTTGTAAGAAAAGAGTGAGCCGCTTTCTTTTTTTCAGTCTTAGGGAGCAGAAAGGCTTTTCTGCTCCTAAAAGAGTATTCTGTTTTTTGTGGTAGTTTTGTGTTTTCGGTTTATTCTTGAAGTTGATCATACTAGTTGAACTTACTATTTCAATTATAGATAAGGCATAGAGAATCCTAGTGGATGTTCTACAAAAACGCACAAAAAAACAGCGTAAAGCAATAAGGCATTTTGAAGGCAGCGAAACTTCATCAAACCTTACATGAATATTTTGGCTGTATAAGCAAAAGCTGTCCTCGACGAAACACATATAAATGAAATAAGACTTGCAACAAAATGAGATGTTTAAAGGCATGGTTAAATTCGTTAGAGTAATGATTTCTGGGACAGCTTTAATTTTAGTTTTAAAGATCATGTTTTATTTTAATTTGTATTTTATTTATATAAGTTTTTTGCTGAGGACGGCTCTTTATATATTTATCCAACTTCCAAATGAGAGGCTTATGACAGCTGCATATTTTGAATTATTGCTCAGCAAGGTAGAAAAAGATCGTGGCCGTTCCATGTTAAAGCCCTTCTTGATAAAACCGGACTTTCATACGCTTGGAATGAAGGTCTTGGTCCAACGGGCGATCCAGAGGAAATTTATCGGAAGCTAAAACATGTTAAGGAGGATCAAGAGATCCAACTCTGGCATGAACAGATTCGAAAATCTGAAACCTTGCGCCAGTACTCTAAGATAAAAGAGTCTTTTGGACTAGAATATTATTTTAAGCTGAATTTGCCATCGGAAAACTTGCGTCTGTGGTTCCATATCCCTTGGATTTGGCAAAACCAAGCTAGGAGCCCGAGCCTGATTGCAGATCCTTGTCAAGTAGAAAAATAATTGTAAATTCTAAATACTAGCCTTTTTCTCTGGAAATATCGCGTTCATACAGTGGCAAGTCAAAACTCAGAAATGAAAGCCTAATTTAAGAACAATCTTCTGTGCTACCAATCTCAGTTTGGTCAAGAATTTGGCTAACAAAATCAAATCATAAGCTGTTGCAGATTACAAATTTTAGAAGCTTTTATTTTCTGAAATAGCCAGCCACATACATTCTTCACGGCTATTAGAATTCTTCACATAAATATTAGAATTTCCGATGTAATTTCAAGAATATTTACGATTTTTTTGGGATTCTGTTCCATGTTCTAATGAATATGAATCTATACGTCGTAATTAGAAAAACGCCATGTTACAGCTGAGGCTTTTTTCCCCTTTTAAATTGTTTGTAACAAACCTTCTTTTGGCAGAAGGTCACTTCATTGGAAAAAAATGTTCTAACCTCTTCGTCCAAAATTATATCTGGTTCCGTTTAAAAATGTTTGGATCACCAATCATGTTTTCGTCTAGCTTTTGTTACAAGCGTATCTTTAATCTGGTTTAATGTGCCGCATCTCTGGGAAATGAAGGTAATAAATTTTCTTTTTTCGCCGAGACGCTCAAGAAGCGAAAAGCTCAACGTAACGTGATGTTTCTAATATAAAATTTGGAGATTTTTGGATTTGACCGATAAAACTAAATGAGTAATATTAATAGTTGGCTTCAAGATTTGTTCAGTAGTTTTAAGTTTACATATTAGTTAAGATTAAATGTAATTGAATATTTAGAATGTATGGGGTTTATGCTTGAATGTATTTTTAGGGAATATAATAATTATATAGGATTTTGTATGATTAAACAACATTTATAGAATTTAGATTTGAAGACTTTGAGACTTAGATTATAAAGTTTAGATTTGAAGTCTTAGATTCAAAGAGTTAGATTTGAATTAGTGGAATTTATTTTATGCACTGAGGGGGATACGATTCGCCTGGATTGTGGAATGTTTGATTTTTGGAAAATTTATTTGAGGATTGTTGTAGCTACCCAATAACGCAAGGCCCAGCGAATGTAGAATATGATGAAATTTAATATCAATACAGAATGCAATTAATATATTACATTCACATCTACGGGGGATAGGATTAGAGATTTGACCTACTAAAACAGAATTCCTAGTGGCAAACAATAACAGTGATTTCCAGCATCATTAAATTAGGGTGGGATCACTTAATATCTTTAGTAATGATTCCATTAAATACCTCGGCTTGCCCGTTGGCCCGACAATTAAAGTTACGCGGGAGTTGGTGTTATCGTCTGTACTGGGAAAACTTAGGAAAACTTATGGCCTGCTACTTAGGGTGAAAGGTCGTTTTGATAAACGAACACTTGCTATAATTTATAATTCAGTGTTTGCACCTCATGTATTTTTCATTGTTCCATTTTTGAAATTTTTAAGTAAAAGTGATAAAAAGCGTATCCGCGTGTACTTTTCCGGTTTTGTAAATATTTTCTTGGAATTCCACTATGGTTTAAAAATACATATATTATACAAAATTCGGAATATTTTATATTACTATTAAAATGGATCAACACTACGACCGATTTCTTAGACGATCTAGAGAAAATAGAATAAATTTTCACCTTAATTGTCCCGTTTAATGGAAAAATAGTTTTGTCGCCATTGCTTTAATAAAACAGCTATTTATGCGTTATGTATTATGAGTGTTTATACTTACTTACTTACTTAACTCCCATCCGGCCGGATTGGCCGACTCCGGGCTTCTCCTCTGACTGAACTATGGCAAAGCTTCTTATACGATTCCCTGTTCGCTGCAGTCCGAAGGAGTACCGACAGGGGATGGCTGGGAAAGTTTTCCCTCCAGCGCTTGGGAGGTCGTCCTTTTGGGCGGGAGGCATCAATCCTTCCTTCAAACGCAATTTTTGGAAGTTGGGCTGGGGACATCCGCTGAACGCGGCCTAACCATCGAAGCTGTTGAAGCTGGATGGTCTGCATGATGGTCTGGGAATAGTTGAGCGAAGACAATAGCCGTTCGTTTGATATTCGGTCAAGGTAGGTGATGCCAGCAAGCTTCCTGAGGGATTTTGTTTCAAAGGCCGCCAACCGGCGTTTGTCTTCTGCTTTCAAGGTCCATGTCTCTGCTCCGTACGTTGCTACTGGAACCACAAGAGCTCGAAAAAGGCGTGTTTTTAGTTTCAGCGACAGATGTTTGTTTTTCCAGATCGATCGCAATGACTTGAAGCATGCTGAGGCAAGGGCGAGGCGTCGTTTAATGTCTTTTGAGGAGTCGTTTGTGGACGTCAGCTCACTTCCTAGGTAAACGAAATGGTCAACCCACTCGATCTCTTCCCCCTGGATCATAATTTTGCTGGGTTGAAGGCCTGTATCTGTATGCCGCGTTACCTTCATGGCTTTTGTCTTGTTAGCATTGATTTTCATCCCAAAGGAACTAGCTGCATGATCAATATCGTTAGCGCTTGATTGCAGTTCCTCTAGTTGTTCGTTTAGGCGATTAATGTCATCGGCGTATGCAAGCAAGTCAAAGAGGTGTCCACTCATGAGTGCTCCCGTGTCATTGGGCACCAGTGCCAGTACAGCATTCAGGAATAGGCAGAACAGAGTGGGGGAGAGTAGGCATCCTTGCAGCACTCCTGAAGAGGTTGAGAATTCTTCAGTAAAGCCTTCGCTGGTCTGCACCATGCTTCTCGACTTCTCGTACATGCTCTTGATAATGTCAATAATGTCAGTGGGAATACCGTAGTGTGCCAGGATGTGCCATAGGCCATCTCGCCAAATTAGATCGAAAGCTTGTTTGAAATCGATAAACAGCTGGTATAGCTCTTTCCCGAATTCCAGGTATCTTTCCATAATCTGTCTGATCACAAAAATTTGGTCTATGGTGGATCGGTTTTGACGGAAGCCAGCTTGATATTCAGGGATTACGTGTCTTGTCAGGTTTCTGATCCGATCAAGGAGAATTTTCGTAAGGATTTTAGCTGGTTGGCAAGTAAGCGATATGGGTCTGTAGTTTTCGCAGTTACTTTTAGATCCTTTCTTGTGCAAGGGCACTATGACAGATTTCGACCAAGACTCGGGGAAGTATTTTATTTCCCATACAGCTGTTACTATTTTGTGGTACAGATCAACGACGATATCAGATTCCACTTTTAGCAGTTCTGCCTGTATACCGTCTATTCCGGGTGCCTTATTTGACTTGAGGGATTTGAGTGCGGCTTCTACTTCTGACCTTAAGGGTGGTGGGGGTGGTTCCTCATCTCTGTGTGCTGGGAACTTTCGAAGCACTTCAGGATCTGGGTTTACTGTGAGATTAAGCTTTTCCTGGAAGTGTTCTTTCCAGCGATCTCGGATTCCGGCACAAGTAGTGATTTTGTGTCCATTTTTATCTAAGAGATCGAGGCACTTCGCTTCTTTGCGGTTTGTCAGCTCTCTAGCACGTTTGAACATGAGGTGTGAGTTACCCCTACGGGAGTCCTCCTCACACTGCCGACATTTTTCAGTAATCATGTCTTTTAGTGCTTGGCGGGTTTTCTTCTCAATTTGACGTTTAAGGTTTTTGAATCTATCCTTGCTTTCTCGATCTTGCTTGTTTTGGAGAGTTCGTTTCTCGGTACACATATCAATAATCTCCTGGGTAATCCATGGCTTGTCTTCTGCAGATTTACGGCCGAGGACGAGCTCAGCTGTCTCGCATACGGCCAGGCTGCTTTGCGAAACAAGTAGATCGATGTCGGCTGGACTCAGCAGATCAGGTGTTTCTTGCAAGGTCTTTGACAGTCGTTCGTTGAGCTGCATTCTGTACTCTTGTCTCGTCTTAAGGTCTTTAAGGGCTTCTATCCGGAATCTTGGAACTTTTTGTTTCGGCTTGACAACGGCCTTTAATCTTAGGCGAAGCGATGACATGAGGAGATTGTGATCACTATCAAAGTCCCCACCTCCTAGCGTCACTGTGTCTGTGAATGAAGATTTCCATCGGCTGGATACCAGTATATAATCTATCATGTTGGCAGTCCTTCCATCGGGGGACCACCACGTGACTTTTCTCTTTCGTCTGTGCTTGAACATTGTGTTTGTGATAAAAAGCTCGTTATCTCGGCAGAATTCAGTGAGTCGTTCTCCTCTGCCGTTGATCTGTCCGATCCCGAACTTGCCCATGACATCTTCGTTTCCGCTATTGTCACTCCCCACGATGGCATTGAAGTCCCCGAGGACTAACACGATGTCTTTCTTCAGAATGGTGTCGACAAGGCTCTGGAGCTGAGAGTAGAAATCTTCCGACTCTTCGTCCGACCTTGATGAATCCGGAGCATAGACCTGTACCACGAAGAGGTTTTTGAACTTGCTTTTGAGTCGGATCATCATTAATCTCTCCGAGACAGACACCACTGATAGAAGAGATTTCCTTGCTGCTTTTGTCAGCAAAAAGCCGACTCCTTGTCTGTGTGTTCCGTCTTGTCTTCCAGAAAGCAGGAGGGTTGCGTCTCCTATCTGTTCTTCGCTGATACCTGGTAAATGAGTCTCTGAGAGGCCGATGATGTCCCAATTGTAGCGGTTTGCTTCACGGAGGAGCATGTCTTTCTTTCCTGGTTTCGAAAGTGTCCGAAGATTTAACGTGCCGATTCTGGTGGTGATTTTTGTAGATAAAACCGGTCTAGCGTCCGTTTGTGACGGACTTGTCAAACGTTGCCTTGATTCGTTTCCAACGCTGTTGGCTGTCAATACATCGGTTGCCCCAGATGCGGTAGCTTGTCCGTCGGTTTCCCCGGACGCGGTAGCTTGTCCGTCGGTTTCCCGGACGCGGTAGCCCTATTTTGTGTTCTCATTGATTGCTTAGTCATAAATCATAAAGCATAAAGAGGAAAAGTTTCTTGGCTAGCTTTTGAAGCAACGGCAAGCCAATCCTCTCTGCTTCTAGCCGGGACCGTTGACACCCTCGAGTGTGTCTTCCGCTCTTCGCAGTTGTCCTCGCTGGGAGGATCATCCCACTTGGCATCACGGCGTCACCAAGCAATTTATCCCATTACTGGGGGTGTGTTTAACGTCTTCGGGACGTATCCACGCGCCGGTGGGCCCAGCAAGATCGCTATCAGAGGGGCTCACCTCCTCCTCTGTCCGTATTTATATCCCCCAGACAAGGGTGCACCGGCTATTTAAGACCCCCAGAGACTGGGTCCCCCCTTGGTCCGCGCCCTCTTATTAAATATTCGAGGGTATCCTCAATATCTGAAGGATGTTCCCCTATCCGCCACCTGGGGACGCGCCTGAGTTGCTTGGGGGAAGCACCTGAGAAGTTGTCGTCCTTTTTGTTAGAAATGTAATTTTATATTTTTCAGTTTTCTTGTCATTTATTTCCTATATTCCTCTGTTTACATCATGTATGTATAGAGGGCATAAAATAAATTATTATTATTATTATTATTTGAAAAAAAATGGTGTTATATATATTTTTTTTTATGTAAATGTAGTGAAAATAGTTTCAAAGTGTTTTAAGAAAAGTAAAAGTATCTCAAAGTTCAAAAAAGTGTATATATTGTAAATTTGTAGTTTAATGTTATATATTATAGACCGAATGAATGGGAGCAGCCCCTTGCCGCCGTGGGTAGCTAGAATACGAATTTTGAAATTGTTGTATCGTAAATTAATGGACGGTATGAATGGGGAAGTTGATAAAAAAAAAAAAAATGTTTTTAGGAAAAAGGTAGATAAAATATATTAGGAGAGCTAAAATTAGGTATGTGAGGAATTAGAAAGGTAGAAATCTATGGAATGCAGGTTAAGGGGTAAGGCAGATAGGTAGTAAAGTAAAGGAAATGATAGTGAAATAGTGATGAATTAGATTACAATTGAGCAGGGAGTCTTAGAGTAAAAAAATGAAAGAAATGAGACTGGTTTTTTATTTTATTTTCAGGAGTACGAAGGGGCAAAAGCAACACCCGGTTGGATTCTAGCCATTGCATAAAGCGTCGCCAACCGATCATCAGGAAGACGAAAGAGAGGAGGGAGTAACCAGAAAGGGAGTTACATCCAGGATGTTTCAGTATGGACCAAAGAATGCTGGATAAAGGAGAGAAAAAAGAAGAATTTAAAGAGTGAATTAGAAAGGGATTTTGTATATTTTTGACATTATAGTCTATTTTTGAATTATATAAAAAAAAACTAAATGAGTGAATAATCATGTCTTTTCAAAAGTACATCTTTTTTAGAATCGGTAAAGATTTATAAATTTTCTAAGTAGGCCCCCAGATCTAGAAGGAGTTTCTTCCTTCCCTCCAACCTATTAAAATATTATGTGCTACGGTTGCTCACAGGATTTTTTTTTTTTTTTTAAGCTAAATCACTTGTACATTTTTACGGATTGGACATCCTTTTTCTTTAAGGGTAAAAGCCTTGGGTAACATACACAAAAACCAGTATATCGTTTAAAAAAAACAAAATAAAAAAAAAAAAAACTTAATCCTATATATTGTACTGAGCCACTTTTTCAATAACAAGAAGGGTAAATTCACAAATTATAGATGGCAGTATGTGTGCTACATGTAAAAACCTAATAAACAAATTTATAGTTTCAAAATTGAAAATAAAGTTGCAACTAAAAAAAATATAATAAAAATTAGTGTTCCATAATGTTCTTACGACCTACTTCTATTCGTAAAGTTATTCACGAACGTTCAATGATTTTACCGGGAGCCAGGCGGCTTTTCTGCCGGTCCCAGGCACTCGGCACGCAGCAAGCTTCTAAATAGATTCTCATTGTCACTTGTCTTCTATATGCAGACAATTTGAGCCTTTTCTTGATGTCTTGGCGTGCAAATGGACCTTTAGTTAGAAGTGGTGCCTTTGTATAATTACACTTTTTTTATTGAACCTTTAACTTTTGCCCCGGCTTGTCTTTTGTCATTATGAAAGACATATCGCCGAACCTTTGTTTCTTTTAATTGTTCAGGTGATGCGACGAAAACTTCCTTTTCTTCCAACGATTTATCTAGTCCAGGTTTTTGATTTTTCAAGGTATGGAAGGCATTGAGGACCACCTTTGTTTTTTTTTAATTGTTCAGGTGGTGGACAAAAATTTCTTCTTTGGCCTTGGTTTGTCATTTGTAAATAGTAAAGAAATACAGCTGAACCTTTGTTTGTTTTAATTGTTCAGGTGGTGGGACAAAAACTTCTTTTTCCTCCAACGATTTATCCAGTCCATATTTTTGATTTTCAAAGGTACGGTAGGTATTGATGACCTTATTTATGTCAAAATTCATAACTCAATCACCATCGCTATCATTATCAATTTGTTTGCTTCGTTACACCTCGGCTTATCTTTCGTCATTATCAAATACATATCGCTAAACCTTTGTTTTTTTTAACAAAGGTATGGTAGGCATTGATGACCTTATCCATGACAAAATCCTAAAGCCAATCATCATCGCTATCATTTTCAATTTTGACACGTTTTGATTCTCGCTGTCGAGGTTGGTTTTCATTGAATAGCTGCTCATCATTTTCATTTTTGCCTCCCTCACTTGTTCGGTGTCGTATGTCTTCTAACTGCATGTGTTTTTGCTCTTCATATTCATTTTTAACACGCTCTAATTGTCTTTTTCGCATATCTTCTAACCGCCTGTCTCTTTGCTCTTCATTTTCATTTTGACTCGTTAGTTCAGCTGTTGGTTCCAAAGAATCATTATTTAGATTTGGTTATTTCGGTGAATGCGGTCTCTTTAAAAATGGCACTGAAAAAAATGAAAACTAAGTTCCTGGTGCCACTTTCCTCCATCTGCGGGGTAGGTTTCCCTGACTGCGCTCATGAATTACTGCCCTCCCACCTTTTGTGCCGTAAGCATGGGAGAAAATTTTTGTATATTACAAAAAATATTTTCCTACCGTAGGAAGGAAGTTATCACCCTTCAGAACCTATATTTTGGCTTATTCTGAAATTGAGAAATTACACATTAATAAATATCTATTTCTCCCTCCTCCATATCCCCTTCTATACTTGTCTGAAGGCTTATTCAAAGTTGGACAATTGTGACATAAAATACACCTTTCGAGGTATGAGGACACCCCCCCTACAATTTATACAGTGACCCATCGACCCTCCTCAATAATACCTGATGAGCATTTGTAGGTAACTGCACACAATTCAATCAAACATTAAATGAATCATTTCATTCCGGGGAAACTTTAAAATAAATGTCTAAATTAATATTCATCTTGTCCGAGCTATGTTCCTTTTTAGGAATGAATACACCACGCGTGGCATTACTGCCACTGAAGCTGGGAAGCTGAATATGTAGTTTTCCTTAAGTCGATTGGCCGTCTCCGAGTTTTCAATTGATTGTAACTTAGTCCTGTTAAGGTGAAGTTAAAGTTTCGCGCCACAAAGTGGCAAAAAGCATCACCTTATTGTGGTGAAATCATTTTGACTACTTAAAAATGACACAAAATTTTTAAATTTTTGTTCGATTGGCACATCTCGATTTTCTAGGACCATCGGTTTCATACGATCACCCCTGAAAAAAAAAAAACAAAAAAAAACAACAATCAAAAACAAACAAACACGTATCTGTGGTCTTTCTTTTCGGATAAAAATGCAAAGGTTCCACAATTTCGTAGACAGGAGTTACAAGTCTTTTTAATAAGGCTCCCTGTCACGCTCAAGACAATTGGATAAGTTTTATAAAGTCATTTGCCCTTTCAGTGGTGTTTCCCCCTTTTTAAAAACTCAGGCAAATTTTCTGAGGCTCGTAGTTTTTGATGGCTGAAACTTAGTAAATTTTATATATTTGGAGCCAGCATTAAAAACCCGATTCTTTGATGTATGGATTGTTATTAAAACTCACTTTCTTGGAGTTTCGGTTAATTTTGCCCGAGTTGCTCATTACTGTTGTTACGACGAAGCGTTAAATATAAATCAGACACAAATGATGAACAGATTGCTTGATGGATAAATTGGATGTATCAAACAGTTCTGGTAACGAACTGTAAGTAAGGAGCGATCCGGCTCGATAGTAACCAAAACTCTAAAAACCGTAATTTTGATACCAATAGATACATCAATAGAATCATATTTTTATGCTGATTTCAAATGTATAAACTTCAGTAAGTTTAGTCTTACCCAACAAAAGTTACGCACCTGAGAAAATTTGCCTCATTTTCGAAAAAAGGGGGAAACGACACCAAAAATTCATAGAAGTTTAGTTGAAATCACACCATCAGATTCAGCGTATTAGAGAACCCCCTTTGGAAGTTTTAAGCTCCTATCTGCAAAAATGTGGAATTTTTTATTTTTTGCCAGAAAAAAGATCAAGGATGCGTGTTTATTTTTTTTTTTTTTTTTTTTTTTCTAGGGGTGATCGTATCGATTCAGTTGTCGTAGAATATCGTGAGAGGGCTCATCTGAACGGAAATTAAAAGTTCTAGTGCCCTTTTTAAGTGACCAAAAAATCGGAGGGCAACTTGGCCCCCTCCCATGCTCATTTTTTCCCAAAGTCACCCAATGAAAATTTTAAGATAGTCATTTTGTTCAGCATGTCGAAAATCTAATAAATATGTCTTTGAGGATGACTTAATCCCCCAATGTTCCCGGGAAGGGCTGCAAGTTATGAACTTTGCCCATTGTTTAGATAGATAGATAGATAGATTTATTTTCCATATATCAGTAAAGTAATTGAATAACATTCTACAAATCCCCACAAAGGCTCCATGGCCTGTAGGAGGGGGATTATGAAAAGATCAAATAAACATTAAACATTTAAACGCTTAAGATTTAAACAGTATAGACATAACATTAATATTTAAACATATAAACATAAGCATTTGAACTTTTAACATGTGAAGCATTTGCTTCATAAAACGGAAAAAAAAAAAAAAAAGGAGAGTTCACTAAATAAGCTTTATCAAACTATTGGCAGCAGGCAAAAATAAAGAAAATTAATCACATGGAAACAAATATTTTTTACTAGTCTTTTGAAGGTGCCAAACGAGTGGCATTCTCGAGCCGAATCGGGAAGGGTGTTCCATGTCAAATGACACGCAACAAGAGGATTAAAATCGGATCTTATTGTTGGTGTATGGGGAATTTGGATATTTAGAGAACTACGGAGTTGATAATTTGACCGATCAGATACAAAAGAAGACGTAAACCTAAGGGACCTATGAATATTACCATGGAGCTGAAGAAAAGCGGAAGACGCACAGGAAAGAATATAAAGTTTTTTAATATCAAGTAACGGTTTAGTTGCCGAACGATTTACATCCTGGATAAGATTTATAGTTTTATCATAAGTATTCGAAAGCGGTTTGAGAAAAGAAGGGAAAGTAGACATCCATATGACTGAACAATAGGAAACATAAGAATGAATTAAGCTATGAAATAGGATTCTTAGAATTGGTCCCGGAAAGATATGTTTTAGTTTTCTTAGAATACCGAGGTTTCTGCATACCTTAATTTTAATCAAATCAATATGGTGTTTGAAAGATAAATTTTCATCTTGGAGGATACCTAGGAAACGGACATGGTCATCCTTTGGTCTACTAATAAAGCCTTTGGATATATGAATTTCAGATAATTGAGGGCAAGCCTGGGATATACGAGAAAAAACTAAAAAACTAGTTTTAGAAACATTTAAGGCAATAGAGTTAGCATCAAACCAAATTGAAACTCTCTCAAAGAGGTCCACTAACTTTGTACGAACCTCATCCTCTGTTCTCCCAGAAGTAATAAGGGTGGTATCATCGGCAAAAGTAACAAGAGAATCCGAGGTATGCAAACTATAATTATGGGTAAGGGAGACTGTTGGATGACATAGACGACAGCAATAAAGAGGATTTTTATTTCTAACTGCAAAAAATTAGGTCATTTATATAAATTAAAAACAGTGCCGGCCCTAAAACTGACCCTTGAGGGACCCCTGGTCAACACTAGATGGTGAGCGAAAAAATGGATCAACAGAAATTATTCTACCAGACAAGAAAGACTTGAACCAATCAAACGCACTACCTCTTACGCCAAAATGAGAAAGTTTAAATAGAAGAACACTGTGGGTTAAAGAATCAAAGGCTTTACGAACATCCAGAAACAAAGCAGCAGGAATCAACTGGGAGTCTATGGCAGAGTGAAGATAATTCAGTAAAACTGCACAAGCATGCTCAGTATACACATAGTATTGGTAAATGGGAAGTATACAGACGTTTCAGGAGGTATTTTTTTCTGGTGGGGGGGGGGGGGGGGGGGTCGGGGGAGGATCTTTCAATGGAGGATTTTCCGTCGGTGAAGGGACATTTTTATGAAGGGGGCGCCGGATTTTCCAGCATTATTTAAAAAACGATCAGAAATTAAATAAAAAACAAGTTTTTTCAACCGAAAGTAAGGAGCAACATTAAAACTTAAAACAAACAGAAATTATTACGTATATGAAGGGGTTCGCCCCCTAGTCATTACCTCGCCCTTTACGCTAAAGTTTTTTTTTAGTACTTTCAAAAGAGCTATCTATTCTAATTAACCGGCCTTTGCAATTCAGGGGTTTGTGATTCGAACAAAATTCGAACTTTAGCGTAAAGAGCGACGTATTGACTAGGGATAAACTCCCTAATATACGTAATAAACACATACAAATATAGAAGATCGTTACGTAAGTTAATTCGTAAGTTACATCATAACAAAATTTCGAGAAAGCCATTTAGCCAAAACAATAAAATTAATATGCACATTTCATTCTAATTGTTCATATACGGTGAGCCAAAATCAAAGCTGCATTAATTCAAAAACGTTCAGAAATTAAATAAAAAAAAATATATTTTTTAACTGAAAGTAAGGAGCGACATTAAAACTTAAAACGAACAGAAATTATTCCGTATATCAAAGGGGCTGTCCCCTCTTCAACGCCTCGGTCTTTATGCTAAAGTTTGACTCTTTCTCACAACTTTATCTTTTAAAACAATAAAAAACGTTAGAGTAAAGAGCGAGGCGTTGAGGAGGGGATAGCCCCTTTCATATACGGAATAATTTCTGTTCGTTTTAAGTTTTAATGTCGCTCCTTACTTTCAATTAAAAAAATTTGTTTTGTTTATTTAATTCCCAAAAGAATGGATCTGGTTAAAAAAGAAGCAAGATAAAACTGAAAATGCCGACGCAACGAGCCTTCAAGTAGCGGGCCAGCTGCAAAAATGTGCACGTCAGTTGGCATCAAAGTACGTCAGTTTGCCGTAAAACAGACCAGTTTGGCAACACAGCTTAAATTAGCGGATGAATTATTCAACAATTTTAACGGACGCAATGTTTCTATATTCTATGTACTCATCAATTCCGAGTGCGGAGGAGAAATAGTAATTTGAAATACTTTCTTAGTTAAATTAAGTTAATCGGGGAAAAAAACTATCAATTTAGATAGCTAGAGTTCATTTTATTTTCAAATTATCGCATGAAATGTAAATTGTGTTCTGTCTCAGTTTATGGACTTGAAATGAAAATACGTGGCACAAGCACTGAAAGTTGAAACGGCGACTTAACTTTTTTCTTTTTTGTCATTTTTACTTATTCTGCTTACTAGAAGATGGTTTATTTTCTGAAAGGGATATTTGATTGCAATTGGATATTTGGGTTTTTAGGGATACTTGGAATTTAGGGATATTTGGATTTTAGGGATATTTGGATTTTAGGAATATTTGGAACAAACAGTTTGTGATAACTGGGATGTGAAGGAAGATTTGTTTTTCTGGAAGAATTAGCGACAGTACTAAAAGAATTAAAAAATAATAAGGCTCCATGTGCTGATAGTGTGATAAATGAGTTTCTTAAATATGGTGGCTATGACGTTAGAAACAAGTTACTGAAGATTATGAATATTATTTTTGAAAAATGGGAAGTACCTAACGATTTTAGGAAAACCTTAATTAAAGCACTGTATAAGAAAGGGGATAAGAGTGAGTGTCGTAATTATCGAGGCATTAATCTGGTCTCTGTAGGTAGCAAATTATCTAGCAATATGATACTTTTTAGACTGAGAGACCCTGTAGACAAATTTTTAAGAGAAGAACAGTCCGGTTTTAGAAAAGGTAGAGGATGTGTCGACCAAATTTTCACTCTTAGGTTAGTAATTGCGAAGTGTCTTAGTTGTCAAACACCTTTGGTCCTCAGGTTTATAGATTATGAGCAAGCGTTCGATCCTGTTGATATAAGAGTTTTAGCAAAGGTCTTATCCTTGTTTGGTATACCAGACAAATACAATAAAGTGATTAGCGCTATGTACGAGAATAACACTGCAGAAGTTAGGGGAATGAGGTTAGCAGCTGGTTGTGTATTAAATCAGGAGTTGAGCAGAGTTGTGTTCTATCCCCCTTTATATGGTTCGTTTTGATGGACTTTTTCTTTAGGAGCACAGGAAAGGCAATGGGAGACCACGGAATCGAATGGGGAGGAAACACTTTCTGGAATTAGATTATGGAATTAATGGAAACTTCCTGGGAGGGTGTAAAGAGGGAGGCTTTGAATAGATTGGGATGGAGGAGGAGCTTGCGTAGCTGTGTTGGCTCAGGTGGCTTGGTGCTGCAGTGAGTTGTTAGTAGTAGTAGTAGCAGTAGATATTTGGATTTTAGGGATATTTGTATTTTAGGGATATTTGTAATTTAGGGACATTTGTATTTTAGGGATATTGGTATTTTAGGGATAATTGGATTTTAGGGACACTTGAAGTCAAAAAACTTATTTATGATTTAATTAAAACTTCGAGTTATAGAAACAATTGATTATGTGCAAACACATTTATTAGCTAATAGAAAACGGCGGACCAATTGCGAAAGATAAGGCCGTACAACTTGGCTTCATCTTCCACTTTGACGGTGGTGGATTATAAAAAGGGGACAAGGCAATTGTACAGGGTTTGGGTGTCAAAGAGACACAAAACAAAGACCCATGGTAGCGTAGCTTTACTTTAACATAATTCAATGCTTTTTTAAATACTCGTGATTTTTTTTCACTATATAAAATGTTTTCTTTGAGGGTCTACCATCAAATGGAATCCTAGCTGCATCCTTGCAAAAAAAAATATACTGAGAAAAACCTTTGGATGAACAACACATTCATCGTCTTCTTAGGTTCTACTTCTGTTTCCAATGTCGTTGCAGAGTTTCTTTGATTATTCACACATGTATTCCCGGCTATTAAATTCAATAGTGAAACAGATTGCGTTCTTATATCATACAAATGACGCTATAGAAAAGAAATGATTCAACTTTTTATGGGTCATAAACAGAGGGTAAGAGTTTGTCTTCTAGCCCGAAGAATTATGAAATGAGATATTTGACAACCATGGAACATAATAAAGTCAAATTTGTATATTGGAACATCTAACCTGGTTATTTCACGGATCCATGCCAATAGATTACGAAAGAAGTCAAGAAAACCTTTTATCAAGAGCAGTGTTACTATTGTTGCAGTTAACCTTTGTGAACATTAGAAAATGTACGCATTAGAAGAAAATGAAAAGGTTCTTAAGCAATAAAAGCACGTTACATTACCTCTACTTCCTATTAGGTCCTTGTAATTTTCCGAAATTTAAAGTAAAAAATAGGTTGCATAGGTGCCAGTTTGTCAGGCTCAAGATTTAATTTTGTTAGATGACTGTGTCTCTTAGTGTCGGCTAGCGAACAGTTCGGCTGTGAAATTAAAAAGGCGACATATGCCATTTTTTGCAACTTTTCAGGACAGCCAAAAACGGAAAAAACGTTTGTCGGTTGTGGTCGCTCTGAAGGATGAGGCTAATGAGGATTAAAGGAACATATACTAAACCAGCTTTTTATGTCCTTTTTAGTGGTATAAATTAAATTCAAGTATTCCGAGCGAATTCAAAATTATTTAATGAAAATGAAAAACAACTTTGGAGAGGCTTCATTTTTTTTTCAGAAGGTTCAAAATTTTGACTGCACCATTCGGTTCCTCGTGCTCAGTTCACTCATGACAAATACATAGCTCATTTTCGACCTAAGTGGTACATGTTGCACTTTCAATTACCCCAGCCGAGTTATGCACGGAATTAAGTAAAAAAGGTTTGGGGAAAAAGGAAACCACTCCAAAAGATTTGTAATGACAAATTAGGGCACCGTTTAGCTAGATGAAGGGAGAAATACTCTTTGTGTATGGTCAAATTCCTAGAAGGTAGTGACAGGAATAAAATGCAATTCAATCCTATCACGTAGGTAGGAGAATCATATTAGGCCTGAATAGAATTACTTTTGCTAGTTTTAACTCTTTTTCTAAATAAAAAAAAGGAAAAACCTGCGATTGAAGTTAAATGTTCACTCTCTTTATTGCAGTGGTAATTGTATTATAACTTAACTCATTCAAGTCCTGATTTAATTATGGTTTAACTAAGTAAATATACGGCTTTCATTATGCAGCATTTTGATAATCCTTAACTACCTCCCCACCTAACCCCTAAACATTAAGGTTATTACAAAAGAAAATTATTACGAAGAAATACAGTATGCGTTAAATCTTAACTTCTTTAGAAACACACCCAGGATATTTTTTAGAGTTAACTTTCAAGAACGTGTATCTTAGGTAGCCCTTTTTTTCTTCGTTTTTGTTTGACAAGGACTATTTTTCTTATACAAGAGAGTCAGCAGCAGCCGAGATGCAACGATCAAGTAAATCCACAACCAATTTAGCAAACTGCAATTAATTGTCACCGGGAAAGACTGTTGTCAGAGAAATTGCTTTTGGGAATCGGAAACTTTTTCTGTACAAAGAGGGTGGTTAGAATGAAACTAGGAAACAATTCTGTTCATATAAGCAATGAACTTTGATGCAAAAATGAATAAATCTTTTGGCTAATATTTTTACAGTGATTTCTGGAACATGAATGAAATAAAACCTAAATGAGAAAATGTGACAATTCTATATTTTTTTTTCACGGACTGGATGAAAAAAAGTTTGGGCACATTTTAATCCCCGAACTGCTTACTAACCATGAACCTTGAGATAAATGTAGAAAGAGGTAGGGGGGGGGGAGTAGGAATCAATTGAAATATTTCTCTATGTAGCACAAAATACTGCAGTTGGTAGACATTCCCATGTCTACCAACATAGAGGTGGAAAAGGCGAGGCAGGCCATCATGAACCCCGGCTGGAAATTTCTGTGGGAGGTGGCAAAGGCTGCTAGGATTTTTTTTCCCGACAATTTTAAGTGGTAATATTTTTGTTTATTCTATTTATATGAAACATTTGAATGTATTTAGGCATGTGTATGCAACCAAACAATCGACCAAACAATCGACCAAACAATCCTATTGTAGAGGTTGTGATATTTATCGACCAAACAATCCTATTGTAGAGGTTGTGATGGCTTCAGCCACGTAGAAGATCAAAAGTCTCACAGAATTTCCATCCATATGAACAATAATACCCCTCTTTGTTCAACTAAAATTCTGTAGCAGAAATATTAATAAGAAATTAATGAGCCAAAATACTATTTATCACAAACATTTTAAGTATTTTCAAGTTTTTGTCCAAAATTTAAATTACAATGGAACACTTAAGCAGAAAAAGTTAAAAATGAGGGTGGTACTCATCAATTTATCCACTTTTTATTCATTCATAGGCAGGCAGCCAACCATAGGCCAACACACTTCTTTTCCATGGTTTTTCCATATTCTGATCTCTTTCCTTTGGTTTCCTCATGAGTACTTTTTAGTCCCATCTTTCTAGGGAGGCCATAACACCCCCCTCCTGCGGGCACCCATGGGTTATCCCTGGAGACATAGTTACTGGCGCTTTCAACTATGCTAAACCAAATGGCTATATTAAAATTTTAATAGATTGCTTTAAAGGGAAAGGGGCACGGGAGGGGCGTTAGTTGCCCTCCAATCTTTTTATTCACTAAAAAAACATTAGAACCTAAAAAGAGTATTCCGCATGTTAAGAAGTGAAACTCTGTCGCTGTCATTTGCACAGAAATAGCACACAAGATATCATTAATTACAAACCGCAAGATTTTTGACGTCATTTACGTCTTTTCTATGGTTTTTAATAAATGTCGAAGCTCCTAAAATCTTTTCAATAGAGTTTTAGTAGGATCACAAAGAAATAGAGAGGCAGCTCACGAAAAAACTTGTGACTCAAAAACTTTGCGTCCTTTTTACTGCCGTGATTTCTCACACAAGCAAAACTATGAGGAGGAATTTTGCTTTTTCGTTCTTTTATTGGCTGTAGTCTTGCATTTAATGTTCTGAATCAGTTCTAAAATGTTTTAAAAGGCGAGATGATGATTTTTTCCCCTATAAATAAGAGAAATTTGATTGGTTTACAAAATTACGTCACAGATGGAAGACATCAAAATTAAAGTATAGTTTCTACTCTTGAATTAAAGGAAAGAAATATTTCTAGTTCCCTTTGGTAAGATATTTTTCAGGAAGTGATAAAAGTCAATTTTTTTTACCCAACTTTTACCAAAAATCAGGTCCCCAGGAATTCTCTAAATCACTTAGAACACAATAAAACTACTTTGTTCTCACAAAAACCAGTTCAGTGACTAACAGTTAAGCCTAAATGTCAATGGGCATATAATAACGGAATTTATCGATTCTGCAATTGATCTTGAGAGAACCTCAGTAATTCTGAGGATGGAGATGGATAAGTTGCCAAAAATTAGACCGTTTAGACATTCTAGGCTGCGGAAAATGACTTCTAACGAGGCTGGAATATCCCATAACAAGATATTTCAAGGAATCTAAAACTGTATAATAGAGAGTGAGGTGTTAAGATCAGAATAAAGTTTTATGAAAGAATATCGTATAGGAAGAACGATCTAGGAGGCTGCCAGCAACAGTCATAGTAGAAATAATAATTTCATGTTTTCAAAACTAAGGAAAAACTACAATATTGTACATTAGCAGTTTATGTAAATTTCCCCTTTTTACCATGTGTGAAATGGTAAAAAGGGAGAGGTTTGTCATTCAATAGCATTCCTTAATTTAAAACTTGGGGCTTCTTTCCACAAAATGTTCAAGGAAGCCCTGTTAAGCTCATGCAAATGTTGCCTTGCAAAGACCCTCCTTTTCATGAGATTACTCTGGGAACAAAAGGGTCATCAACAGGAATCATATTAGCTTCCTTCCTGATGAAAAAGACTGTGTGGAACGAATTGATAATGAAGAAAAGGAAACACAGCCTCAGCGGATTGACGATTTTTAAGAGGGACAATTTGAATTTGTTCTTTTTAATATTGAACATTGTACGCTTACATTGTATACAAAGACTTCAATTGTAACAAATACATCTTCACAAAGGAGTATAATGGAAGGAGAGAGTCCCCCTCTCTAGAAGGAGATATCCAGAGAGGATATCTCCTAAGAGGATATCCAGAGAAAATGGAAGGAGATAGATTAAAGAGCCTAAGCTCAGGAAAAATCTAAAAATAGCGGTCATGCTTTTTTACATTATTAATAGCTGAAATTAGATTCTTTCAATTTAAAACCTTAGACACTAAGAATGAGAATGAGCTGAGAGTAAATAAACTGCATAGGATTAGATTGTGTGGATCTTCTTCGAGAATATCTATTTGCTATTATATACATTTTTCACAAGAATCATAAGATGTATTTTTTCGTCGAAGAGCTTTCCAGCCTAATTAAAAAAAAAAAAAAAAAAAAAAAAAAAAAAAAAAAAAAAAAAAAAAAAAAAAAAAAAATGTGGGAAGGATATCATTGACTAAACTAGTGTAAAGGCTTGGTTCTATGTCACTTTTCAATAAGTGGGTGGAATATTATGTAATAAGCTTGTTCTAATATGATATGGATTGGTATAGGTTTTAGAATGTGCTTTGTTCTCCAGGTTAGGCAAAACACTATCCCTACTAGTTACTACCTTTTTGCTCCTGGGTCTACTCCATATAAATATTAGTTTGACTTATTAACAATTGATGTCAAGGACTTGGAAGCTGTAAAACAGTGTAAGTGTTACCAAACAGATCATAAGGTATATTAAATTCATTGAAATAAATGGAAGCAAATTGAAAGAAAATAATAGAAAAAAAAGAGGTGTCGTGTTTACATGTAATTTTTTTGCCAGATAGTAGTTATAGGGTTTAATTAGTGTATGCGAATAGACAGCAGGAAAGGAAGGTTATTTTGATTGTTTTTTCATCTAGACAGCAGGAAAAATGTAGACGTATAATTACTATATGAGTAAAGTAAATAAAGGTAATTGGGTAAAAATAAGAAGTTCAATAATGCACTTCAGCTTCCACAGCCCCTAAATCTTTTATTGGGGTATGGGAGAAGAGGGTGATATATCTCTTAACAGCCAAATGTCTCTAAAACACAGTTACAGGTCTAGTCGAATTCGCAAATTTAAATAATATGAGATTTAGTTATTGGCGAAGAATATAGGATTTATATTAGAATTGCATGAGATTTGGTTAAAGCCATTATAATTTTATAGTGGGAAGTCCTCTATTTGCTGCCTTTTCACCATATTTTTACAGCTCTATTTAAAACAGGTCCGGAAGTTTTTTAATTTTTTGAAGCAAGGACAGTTGAAAACAACCATAATTTTTTTCCTTATTTCCGCATTACGGGCGTCGGGGGTTTATGTTCCTGATGAAAAATGCAAATTTTACAAAGCGATGCACTGAAAATGGCAAGATACTTGTAGTCGATGTGCTAGTTTCAAATTTATCCATTCACCAGGACAGAATAATGGTATTGCTCAGACTTTTCTTAAAGAATGATATAAATTTCCTTAAAAAAAAAATATTTGTCCTTTTTCAATCATTTTCAATCAAATTTTAAGGTGTTCTATAATCAAAAAGTAATGCAAAGCGAATTAAAAATATAATAACGTAAATGGATAAACGTGATCTAAGCTATCGAATGAAAGCAAAATCGTCTTACCCCTAAGTCGTTAAAACTGTGTAATAGCGGGAAAATGACATACCAAAAACTTATGCAGAGCCTAAGCTTTAAAACTAAAAGATACTTCTACAGATAAGCTTTCAATAATAACCAATATTGTTTTCAACTTATTTGTAGACTCAACTTGCTTATAACGTCTCTCACGGACCCTCAATGTATCACATTATTAAATAGTTTCTTTAGTGCTTATGAACTTTGGCCTACCCCCCAAAATGAATTTAGCTGCCATTACTAGCTTTGGAGGAAGAAACAGTGAGATTTAGGCCGAAGTTGACCACATTTCCAGCATTCAGATATTCAATATTCAGAGGGATAGGGCTCTAAATACCCTAGTTGCTTCCAACTCCATGGGAACCAGGAGGTTCACCTTATTCAGAGCATTTCTTTTCCTCATTAGGAAGCAATTGTTAGGATGACCGTGAGAGTAACCATGTAAGAGTAATATCTTTGGTGCAGACAATTAAATACATAGCCGCAAAATCCGGGCTTACGGGTCACGCACATATACATCACGTACACATTTTCAGAGCTGTAGAAGGGTAAATCAAAAGGATAGCTTTTAATTAAAAAAAACTTTTTCCACAAAATAAGTTTTTCAGAGAGAAGTAAAGAACTCCATTAAACAAAAAATGAGCAAAAACAAAATCAAATAATCTACCAAGCTCGAAACTGCCACAGATCAGCATCGATTAATAAATGAAACCCAAAACGAACAGAAATTACAATAAATCACCGAGTCAAACTCAAAACGAGCAGAAATTAACATAAGTTGGGCTCAAAACCCCTATGCCTTCCCAAGGCCAGAACAAAATTTGCACTTTCCTGAAAAAAATATAAATACTTTTACTTTTATAAATTTAATAAATCAAATAATTTTAACATTTTGATTACTAAATATCAGTATATGTATATTAAACTGACAATGCACATTCATTTGTATTTTTTCAGTAAAGTGCAAATTCTGTTCTGGCCTTGGGAAGGCATAGGGGTTTTGCGCCCAACTTATGTTAATTTCTGCTCGTTTTGAGTTTGACTCGGTGATTTATTGTAATTTCTGTTCGTTTTGGGTTTCATTTATTTATCGATGCTGATTTGTGGTAGTTTCGAGCTTTGTAGATTATTGATTTTATTTTTGCTCATTTTTTGTTTAATGGAGTTCTTTACTTTTCTTTGAATGACTTATTTTGTGGAAAAAGTTTTTTTATTTAATTTCTGTTCGTTTTATATTGACATAGTCTTTTCAGGGAAAAAGAAAATAACGCTAAGTCTTTTCGTTTTTTTAAGAGTTTATAGTTTTGTATGCTGGAGAAAAATTATCAGCAATTTTTAACAACATACACCCTTTTAAAAACCGGGACACAAATAGTACTGTTTAACTTAGTTTCATACCTCCTCTAGTTGACCTGAAATGGAAAACTTGATACCATTAGCAAAAAAATCTGTTTACTTTCTTTGATAGCTTGGATACACTTACACTATTTTGATTTGGTTAAATTTTAAGAGCAGAAGTAGCCTCGAAAGTTTGAACATAATACCCTCAGTCGTTCTTGGGATACTGCAGAGATGCCTTATTGGGAATTAGCATTATCACAGTGCGTTTTGATTTAATCTTAAGGCAACATTAAGTTTTTGAACATAATGGGCTATTGGGAGGGTGGGAGTGGAAGAGGGATTAGTTGCCCTCCAATCCCTTTCGACTACTAAAAAGGGCATCAGCCCTTTCTATTATCAATCGAATGAACAACTTTCAAAGTTCCCACGACAACTCCTTCTATACGAAGTGCCCTGGTCAATAACAACAACAAAAAATATTTCTGATCACTTTCGACTATTAAAAAGGGCACTAGCCCTTTGAATTTTAAATCGACTGAGCCCTTTTCTGAAGTTTCTACGACAACGCCTTCTATAAATTGGCTATCTCAAAATTTTTATTGGATATGTTTGGGGGAACGATGGGCGTGGCGGGGGGGCTATTTGCCCTCCAATCACTTTCGACTATTAAAAAGGGCACTAGCCCTTTAAATTTCCAATCGAATTAGCCTTTTTTGAAGTTTCTACGACAACGCCTGCTATAAAAACCTTATATGCCCCCAGGGCATAACTTAAAACCCTTGCCCTGAGGGTTGTGGGGGGTGTCCTTCTCAAAAACATATTTTCTATCTGGAAATCAACTAGCCTACGCTAAACAAAATGGCTATCTAAAAATGTTGATTGGATGTGTTTGGGTGAATAATGGGCGTGGGGGGGCTAGTTGCCCTCCAATCACTTTCGACTGTTAAAAAGGGCACTAGCCCTTTGAATTTCCAATTGAATGATCCTGTTTTGAAGTTTCTACGACAACGCCTTCTATGAAAACCTAATATGCCCCCAGGGCATAACTTAAAATCCTTGCCCTGAGGGTTGTAGGGGAGTGTCCTCCTCAAAAACTCATTTTCTATCTGGAAATCAATTACGCTGAACAAAATGGCCATCTCACAATTTCGATTGGATGTGTTTGGGGGAATGATGGGTGGGGGGGGGTCTAGTTGCCCTCCAATAACTTTCGACTATTAAAAAGGGCATTAGCCCTTTGAATTTCCAATCGAATGAGCCTATTTTGAAGTTTCGACTATTCGACTATTCGACTTTCGACTATTAAAAAGGGCATTAGCCCTTTGAATTTCCAATCGAATGAGCCTATTTTGAAGTTTCTACGACAACGCCTTCTATAAAAACCTTATATGCCCCCAGGTCATAACTTAAAACCCTTGCCCCGAGGGTTGTGGCGGAGGGTCCTCCTCAAAAAGATATTTACTATCTGGAAATCAGCTACACTGACAAAATGCCTATCTCAAAGTTTTGATTGGATGTGTTTGGGGGAATGATGGGCGTGGGGGGGGGCTAGTTGCCCTCCAATTACTTTCGACTATTAAAAAGGGCACTAGCCCTTTTCGAAGTTTCTACGACAACTCTTTCGATACGAAGTACCCGGGTATGGAGAAAAAAAAAACACATTGTGCCCACGTCGTTCTTTACTTAGGCAGCGCTAGCGCGCTGCCTATGATTAGGAAGCAATTGTTAGGATGACCGTGAAGTAAGCATGTAAGAGTAATATCTTTGGTGCAGACAATTAAATACACTGCATTTGGAATTATATGGGAAGGAGGCTCGGCCCATAAGGTTCCGTTTATCTGAATATCCACCAAAATGCTGTTGAATACTTTCATTTTGTGCTAAGCTTTTAAATATAATTAAATAAAAAAAAACAAGTTTTTTTAACTGAAAGTAAGAAGCGACATTAAAACTTAAAACGAACAGAAATTATTCCGTATATGAAAGGGGCTGTCCCCTCCTCAACGCCTCGCTCTATACGCTAAAGTTTTTCATTGTTAAAAAAAAAAATAGAGTTGTGAGAAAGTCAAACTTTAGCGTAAAGAGCGAGGCGTTGAGGAGGGGACAGCCCCTTTCATATACGGAATAATTTCTGTTCGTTTTAAGTTTTAATGTCGGTTCTTACTTTCAGTTAAAAAACTTGTTTTTTTTGTTTAATTTTTGAACGTTTTTGAATAAATGCAGGTTTTGATCTTGGCTCACCGTACATGAATAATTAAAACAAAATTTTCACATTAATTTACTTTTATTTGGTTAAATGGCTTTCTCGAAAATTGTTTAATTTTATTTACGAACGTTTTTATTAGTAATAAATATACGTAACTTACGAATTAACTTACGTAACGAACTTCTATATTCATATATTTTTAATACGTATATTAGGGGGTTCACCCCCTAGTCAATACCTTGCTCTCTAAGCGAAAGTTCGAATGTTGTTCCAATTCTTTAAAAATGACCGCTTAATCACAAAGGCCGTTAATTAGAATAAATAGCTCTTATGAAAGTACTAAAAAATCTTTGGCTTAAAGAGCGAGGTATTGACTAGGGGGTGAACCCAATCATATATGTAATATTTTCTGTTCGTTTAAAGTTTTGATGTTGCTGCTGTTGCAGTTGAAAAACTTGTTTTTTTATATTTAATTTCTGATCTTTTTTTTAAATAATGCTGGGAAGTCCGGCGTCCCCTTCATAGCAATGTCCCTTCCCCAATGAAAACTTCCTTCATGGAAAGATCCTCCCACATAACCCCCGACCCACCTCCCCCCTACTACTAGGAAAAATCTCCCTGAAAACGTCTGTATACTTCCCAATAACCAATACTATATGTTAACATTGGGTAAAGTTCATAACTTTCAGCCCTCCCCCGGGAACTTTGGAGGATTAAGTCATCCTAAAAGACATACTTATAATATTTTCGAACATGTTGAACAAAATGGCTATCTCAAAATTTTGATCAGGTGCCTTTGGGAAAAAAATGAGCGTGGGAGGGGGTCTAGTTGCCCTCCATTTTTTGGTCACTTAAAAAGGGCACTAGAACTTTTAATTTCCATTCCAATGAGTCCTCCCACGATATTCTAGGACCACTGGGTTGATACGATTACCCCTGGAAAAAAAAAATAAAATAAACACGCACCCGTGATCTTTCTTCTGGCAAAAAATTCAAAATTCCACATTTTTGTAGATAGGAGCTCGAAATCTCTACAGTAGGGTTCTCTGATACGCGGAATGTGATGGTGTAATTTTCATTAAGGTTCTATATTTCTTAGGGGGTCTTTTCCCATTTTTTCGAAAATAAGCCAAATTTTCTCAGGCGCGTAACTTTTGATAAGTAGAATTAAACTTGATGAATCTTATATATTTGAAGTCAGCATTAAAATCTGATTCTTTTGATGTATCTATTTTTATCAAAATACCGTTTTCTAGAGTTTCGGTTACCATTGAGCCGGGTCGCTCCTTACTTACAGTTCGTTACAACGAACTGTTTGATTTTAAAGACAGAGATAACAACATATTAATACAAAGCAGAATAAAATTGTTTAAAAGGCTTCCTCAGAGTAGCTTACAGGGAGAGGGTGAGTTCATAAACATAGTTAAAACAAGTGAATCACAAGAGAATTTGCCAATTCTTCACAAGTAAATTAAGAAAAATTTCCGAAAAGAAGTTTTCCAAAGTAAAGTAAATAGCCATATTAAACTTAAGAGGAATAGAAATAAATTCCTGCAATAATTCTAACTCAAAACGACCAGAAAGTATTATTAAAGAGTAAATGAAAATCAAAACGAACAGAAATTTAATAAATAATCATAGCAAACCTAGAGATAAGAGGCGCAAATATAAAAGGTGCAAGATTTGCTTAAGCTTAACGGGGCTTCCTCGAAAATTTTCTGGAAAGAAACCCCTGGTTTTAAATTAAGGAATGCCTGTTTTAGGACCCAGGATTCAGTTTCACCTTTTTTCCCTAAGCATGATCTTAGGAGTATTTTGAAAAAAAAACGGCTATCTGAAAATTTTTATCAGATACATTTAAAAAAAAGGGGGATGTCTGGTTGCCCCCAGTCGCTTTTGACTTTTAAAAAAACAGTAGAACTTTCCATTTTCAAGTGAATAAGCCCCTTTCAAACATCATGCGACCACCCCTTCCATAAAATCTTATATGTTAACAATGGGTGACTGGCATAGCCTACAGCCTTTGCCTCAAGGGCTGAGGGAGATGTCATACCTTGGGTGTATAGCTATTTGACCTTTGGGCTGTTTTGAACAAAGTTGCTATCTCAAAATTTTGATCGGACGCATTTAGGGAAAAGAGAGCATGGGAGAGGAACTGTTAATGCTCTCTGATTACTTTTGATTCTTAAAAAGGAAACAAGAAATTTCGATTTTCAATCGACGGAGCCTCCTCCAAAGTTTATACGACCATCCCTTCCATAAAAACCTTTTTTGTCAATAATGGGGAATTTGAACAGCTTACAGCCCTTGCCCCAGGGGTTGTGGGGGTTCTGTCAACACTGGATGCATAATTATTCGGCTTTGGATTATTTTTAATAAAACTGCTGTCTCAAAACTTTGATCGGAGCTTTGGGGTAAAAGAGGCGTGGGGGGATACTGGTTGCCCTCTGGTCACTTTTGACTCGTAAAAAAGCACTAGAAATTCTAATTTCTAATTGAATAAGTTCCTTCTGAAGTGTATACGACCGCTCCTTCAATATGAAGTGCTTCTGAGAAAAAAAAATACTAAATAAATAATAACACATTAAATCCCTGTGCATCTCTACAGGCAACGCTATAGCGTTGCGTCTGATTAATAATAAAGAAAAAAAATTCAGTGACTTATTTTGCAGATTTGTCAACATTTACACCAAACTAACTGGATAGAGTCATTTATAATGTCATTTCAGGTTAAGCTGTTGTTTTGTGTTTTCCTTATGGCTCTGGGGCATCACAACAAAATGTATACTCGTTAGTTTATTCTGCAGCTAACCTCCTTTACTAAATTTGAAATAAGAACAAAAGCGTAGTGAAAAATTCTAGAAAGCACTGAATTCGTCAACTAGGAGAAACATTCGACTTCAGACAAGATTGAAAACATTTAGCTTGAAAAATATTTCTTCAGTTCGCATTTATTACAACAAAGGAGATACAATATATGTCCTTAAAAAAAAGGTTCAAATGTCCAGAAGAAATATAAGATATTTTCGCATTAACTACAACGTTTAGACTTTCCTAATATTTCAAAATTACCGTTTGATACCCTTTGAAGTTCTTGCTACTTGCCCTTTTGTTCGGCAGTATCAACACACACAAACTGTACAGCAAGAAATAAAAATGATTAGCTAGTTTAGAAATGCCAATTTCTTTACACTTAAAAAGGGTTTTCAGTTCATTAGAGACCTTATGCCAACTGGCCAGATGACAGATTATGTTTCTCTATGAAGTTTGTCTGATGTAGGGCGCAGCAATTGCCAAATGAGGATTCCTTAAATGTTACAATTTTATTTTATTCCTGCCAAATATTAGCAAGGAAAAAACAAAATAATATAATGTTAGCCTGCTAAATGTCATGTATAGTCAAGAAAAAGTAGTGTTTAACGGCTTTTCAGCTCTTACAGACTCGAGCTCTAATCGATCGTGCAAGGTTTTCTAACAAAAGCTTATCAATTTACCTAAAAACTCGTTAGTGGCTCATCCAAAAATTCATTTTGTAGCTACCCTGTTTATTTTTCTATAAAATAATATAAAAACTAACTAACGTAAATTCTATTTATAGCTCGCATGTGCTTCAAAATGCCTAAGTTATTGAAAAAATTTGCCCCGTATGATTACGTAACTTAAAGTCTTAGGTTATGCTAGTGTAAAAGTTTTTACGAGGTAGTCTGAAAGCAACAATGGGTAATTGAAGGTATGTGTACTTACCACAAGTATACACAATTCGAAGGTAGTTGTGTGACTTTGGATGACAGGGACTCCCAAAAATAGCTGTGCTTGAAGTTAAGCTACAATGACGCTTGCCATGACAAAATTCCATCACTGTTTCTGTCGCATAGCTAGCTTGACATTCTGTAAAAAAAGAAAATAAGAAAACAGGACTAAAAGGTCCTGCCTTTCAGGTCATGCCCTGAAAGTTTCAACCTAATACTCTAAGCTGTTCCTGAGATCCTGCCGATACACCCTTTTGACTGCCTACATGCACATAACGTGGTTAAATTTAATCCAACATTCCCCTTGACATTCCTTGAAAGTTGCTCCTCAATACCTGTAACTTTTATAGTAGTATTGCTAGGAGCAGTAGAAGTAGTAGTAGCAGTATGCACATAGCACCTTTTGGGTTGGTTCAACATACCCTCAACATGCACTGAAAAGTTTCAACTTAATGCTCTAAGCTGTTCCTGGGATATGTCTGTTACATCCTTTTAATAGCCTTGATTGACCTTAGATCCAGTTGTAATAACAGTAATAGTCGTAGCAGCTGCAGTAGTAGTAATAGTGGTAGTAGTAGCAGTAGCAGTAGTAGTTGAGGTAGAAGTAGCAGTAGTAGTAGCGTGCACATATTCCCTTTTGGTCCATTGATCTTCCCCTTTAAGCCTTCTCTGATAGTCTGGGAGCAAGGGTTGTAAGTTATGTCCCAGGGGCATACAAGGTTTTTATGGAGGAGGTGGTCATGTAAATTTTAGGGGACGCTCATTTGACTGTAAATGAAAACCCCTAGCTCTCTTTTAAGAGTCGAAAGTGATGGAGGGCAAATAGCCCCCTCCCTGACTCCCTCTTTTCCCTAAACACATATGATCAAAATTGTGAGACACCCATTTTGTTCATAATAGTCCAAAGAGCATATAACAATGCCTTCAGGGTGGACAAAACCCCCCAAGCCCAGGGGCAAGTTTTGTAAGTTATTCCCCGGACACATAAGGTTTTTATGGAACAGATGATCGTATAAACTTTGGATCGGATGGGGTTCATTTGATTGGAAGTTCATGGATTGGGGTTCATTTGATTTAATGGTGACGCAGAACACCTGGAAGGGTGGATCCTCTTAGGAAGAGAATTGTGACAGGGCGTAAGATCCAGATCTATGGAAAATGGCCTCTGCAAAGGGCTGGCCCGACCCTGTCGGGGCACCCGCAATAACTGGTGAAGTTGCCGATGATGTCTTAGGGGAGGAAGTTAGGAACACAGCTGGTTTCTACAAGAATTATCTGAGTAATGGATCATATGAAAATAAGAGGAATGTAAAGAAAGTGGAGAAAGCATTAAAATATGAACTAAGCAGGTGTGAACAGGAGGCCATGGATAAAATTGCCAAGGATCTGGAAGATACAGCTATACAGCGTGATAGTGAAATATTGTACTGACATGTTAAAAAATTGAGAGGGAGTAGCCTATCCTGACTTTTCCCAGTTAAAAATAGGAACGGGTCTACAATTAGTAAGAAGGAAAAGTTAAAGAGATATGGGCAGAATATTTTGAGAATGTGCTAAACCTGGATGGAGTTGTAGGAAAGGGTATAGAGGAAAATGAAAAAGTTTGTGATACCTCGGATGTAAAGGAAGATTTGTTTTGTGAGGAGGAATTAGCGACAGTTTTCATACCGACTTCGTCCAGTTAAGATCAGTGTTGAAAAAGGATTATAATTTGAATTACTTCAGATAGTGATTTCAGTGTTACGCAAGAAATTTTTACGTTTTGTAGAAGTACTGGATTTAATTGTTCAGTGACAAAGAAATTAAATCTTTTCTGGCTACATTTAAAGGACTTATTGGTTGTGCATCACGAAAACTCATTTGGATAAACTATTTATTGGATAGATAGCCGATTAACTTGGAATTTTGGTTTATTAGGGAGTCTTTAAACACCCCCCTTGGCAGTGATTCTGTTTGATATGGCTTTATATAAATCGAGTAATCTTTCTTTTGCTAAATTCGCAGGGTATCCTCTAAGGCCCGTCAGAATTATAGACTCCCTGAAGATTATATCAGGTGGTTGGATATATTTGGTATATTGTTAAGGGTCTCAAGATCAGCAGACGGTAACGGAGATTAGCCTACTTAATTTCGAATCTAATAAGAATGAAGCTTCGAAAAAAAACTGCGAAAAATGTTAAAAAAAAGTTTTTGATGAACTGAATTTAATGTCTGATATCTACCTTGAAAAATGTAAGAAGACAAAAAGGATTGATCAGTCTATTTCCATGGTTCCAAAAACTGCAGCCGCTCAGAGCACAAGTGCGGTTAGTGAGACTAATGAAGTTGTAGCACGATTAACGGTGACAGAAATAGAAATTGCTCGCACTAAGGATAACTTGAGAAAGGACATTGAATCAGAGGTATTAACTCGCCTGCTACGATTGATAAAACGCATTCTCAGTTGAAAACATCGTTTCGGAAGTTTATCAATCTATTCTTGTGGAATATACCCCGAAATTTACTAAAATTGAAAAACAACTGAAGTCTATGAAAAATTACCTTGAATCTCTAGATGATAGAATACTTCGGATTGAGCGGCGTATAGATGATATCGACCAAGACTCGAGACTAGATTCGCTCATGTTCAAGGACGCTAAACAAAACCCAAATTCGGACCTGAAAACTTCCATGTTAAAATCCTCCGAGGATATGGAACTCACCAGAATAACTGATGCTGACATTAGCAAAGTGCATCGATTTGCCTTTGGAATTTCTGCTCGGCCTGATAAAATTGCCCCTGATAGATACAGATTACATTCCGTGACCAAGAGATCGCGAAAAGTGTTTACGCAGCTAAGAAGAAACTTGCAAAAAGTGGTATTTTTGTTTCGGAAAACCTAACCCGCCAGAGGCGGGATAATCTTAACACACCTCGTGAGAAATATGGCAACAAGTGTGTTTGGTCTGATCTAGGGCGTATTTTTGTCCGCCTTCCCAATGAAAACACTCCGCGTAGACTTTGTTCAATCGAGGACATGTTTTAATATTTATTATTTTTTTTCTCTCTTTTTTCTTTTCCGTTTGTTTTTCTGTTCTATTATTTCCCTTTCCTTTCTATCTAATATCATTGTCTATCAATGTTTTGTTCTGTTTTCATTGCCGACTGTGTCTAAAAATAAGTTGTTTTTTTTTTGTTTTTATTTTTAGATATGTTTTGTATCTCGCCATTCATATACTCAGTCATATCTTTTTTTTCTTTTTTTCCTCTCCACTATTCCTTATTTCAGATTCAATTGTTTTGGCTTTTCTTTTTTGTTTTTCAGTTTCATGTGTATACAAAGATAAGTTCAGCGTTACCTTTGTATAGATGCCATAGCTCTGCTGTGATGTTGACAACCTATGGTCTGGTGGGTTTCGTCACGGAGCGGATATACCATCCACCGTTAGTAATTTGATGACTTCTTTTGATGACCAGGGTGGTATCAACTCTTTGGGGAACGTTTTGTTGAGTTATAAAATAATCCTTTAGATATTGAAAACGTAATTAATAATTCAGTTGGAAGTAGAAATCAGAAGAATAATGATCCTAGTTTGGCTAATAAAAGTAAGTATGTTTTGCAATTAAATGGTTCTGCCTCCTCTAAACGACATGGTATTTTCTCTGCGCTTCACCTTAACATTCAGGGACTTTGTTCGTCTTTTGATGAGCTGAAACGGATCATTAGTGGTGGAACTCCTTATATTAATGGATTATGTGAAACTTTCCTGGATTCAAATAAGGATATGCTTTTAGATATTCCAGGATATAGGATGGAGAGGCTAAACAGGAAACAGATGGCGAGAGGTGGGCTTGCCCTTTATATTGCTGATCGTCTTGCATACAATGTCCGAAGTGATTTGAGCAGAAATGAGGAAGGAATCTTTGAATCCCTTATTATTGAGATTAAGTCAGGGTGTAAGGATTTAGCTATGGGTTGGGTTGACAGGTCCCCTAGTGAATCTATTCCATCGCTTATGAAAATTCTGGAAGAGGTTTTGGATTCAGTCCAAGTGCATCCTCGTGAACTAATCCTTATGGGCGATTTCAACCTCTACCTACTGGATCAAAATTCTGCTTCAACCATAGATTTTTTATCGATGATGCTCTCTTCAGGAACTCTACCCTCAGTTCGTATACCAACCCGAGTTACTGAGACGCATGAGTCTCTTATTGATAATATTTTTTTCGTCACTAGATGTCTTAGACAATTCAGTGCTGATTAGTGATATTTCTGATCATTTCCCTGCTATTTCCCGTTATAAAAGCGCTGATCAAGCGCAGCGTATAGCATCACCATCTAATCTCCCATTTTACAGTTTTGGTTATACTGAGCTTAGTCTACTTAATTCCCGTCTGACTGATCAGCCATGGGATAGTTTTATTTCCGATTCAAATTATAACCGATCTTTTGATATCTTTTATGATTTAGTGAAAGAAAGTATCCCAGATGTTTGCCATCACAGTTCAGCGCCCTATATTTCGAAAAGGATAGCACCGCTGAATCCATAGATTACTCCGTGTCTCCATAAAAGCTGGAAAAGGAAAAATTATTTGTGGAAGCTTTACAGGGCTTCATCATCTGTAGCTCATCATCAAAGGTTCAAGGCCTATAGGAGTATATTTAATTCTCTGTGTCGGAAGGCTAAGTCTCAGTATTATCATGGGAAATTTTCTGAATGTGGAAAGGATGTTAGGAAGACATGGTATTTAATTAATTCGGTTCTTAGAACTACTCCCCCTCTGCCTTCAGTTCCAACAACACTGATAGTTTTATGGTAAAACCGTCCAAGGAGAAGAAGATGTTCAGCTAGAGCATACCTCTTATTTTGCTAATATTGGAAAGACAACTGCTTCCTGTGCAAGCTCTGCAACTTCTCGTTGTGATTTCAAAGCTTATCTTGGACCCTCGTGTTTAAAGTCAATGGTTTTGAACTCTGTTTCTGAGTTTGAGGTAGCTTGTATCATGAATACTCTTAAAGGATCATCGTCTTCAGGGCCAGACAGAATTCCTACAAGGGTTATCCGTGCCATTCTGCCAGCTATTCTGTCACCATCGGCTAAGCTGTCTTTCTGTGAATCTTGTCAATCTATCAATCTGAGATAGGAATTTTCCCTGAATCTCTCAAGCAAGCTAAGGTTATAGTGCTGTATAAAGGTGGCTCTCGGAGTCATCCTGCTAATTATAGGCCAATTTCTCTCCTATATATTTTCAGCAAAATTTTGAGAAGGCTATGCTATATAGGCTTCTTAGTTTTCTGGATGCAAAAAAAATTTGCATGATTTCCAGTTTGGATTCCGAGCGAATCACTCTACACAGCATGATTGCACAGCTTTCTTGAATTTCATTCATTCGGCAATAGATTCTGGTCATATACGGGCAGCTTTATTTTTAGATGTTCGTAAAGCTTTTGATTCCTTGACTCATCGGATTCTTCTTTGGAAAATATCGTATATTGGTATCAAATGCTTTCTCTTGGTTTGAACCTTATCTTTCTGGTAGGTTTATTTCAATTGATCCGGTTTTCCGGGGCCCTTCTGAAGTAGATTATGGCATACCTCAAGGATCTGTTCTTGGCCCAGTTTTATTTCTGATTTATGTAAATGATCTGATTTCGGCAGTTAAAAACACCAGGCCCCTGGCATGCTGCAAGCTGTGTCATTCTGATGTTTGTTCATGTTATAATACTACTTCTAATGAAGATTTTCTCGTTGCTTTTGCTGATGACACCACTCTTGGGACCCTTGGGAAGACGGAATGTGATATCGAGTCTGACCTTGTGGCAATATTCGAGAGAGTTATTTCATAGTTTGATGCTAATTACTTGGCCTTCAATATTGGTAAGTCACATTTTCTTATTTTTTCTCGATTAGTATAGCTTTTCCTCAGCTTACACAACTTCAGGTGTGTAGACCAGAGAATAGGGTGGCCCAGTTTCTTGGTATGCTGCTTGATGAGAACCTTTCATTTAGAAATCATAAAGCCATGATTAGGGTTAAGGTCTCGCGGAGTTAGGGTATCATTCGTAAGCATGGACACACATTTCCTGGATCTATTCTGAAGCTTCTTTTTTTCTGCCTTGTAGAGTCATATGTTTCCTATTGCCCCATTGTATGGATGTCTACCTTTCCTTGTACGCTGCGGTCAATTTCTGTCATACATAATAAAGTACGGCATCTAGTTATGGACACCAACCGTTCCTCATCAACACCACTCTTAAATCTACAGTCTATTTACATTCTTTCTTGTGCCTCTTTTGTCTTTCGTCAGCTTCATGGAAAGCTTTCAAAATCTCTTCAAAAAACTCCCGTGTTTATTTCTGATTCAGCTCCATATAGCCTTCGTTCTTCATTTAATATCTGTATTCCTCCTACCCCTACTATTGGAATATGAAGAAGAACTAATGTTAAGAAGACTAATTCGCTAAATCTAGGAATAAGTGAAGATGGAAAGGTGACATTGGGTAACAAAAAGATTGATCAAGTGGACAGCTTCATTTACCTTGGTAGTATTATTAGTCAAGACAGTGGGAGCAGTGAAGAGGTTAAAAGTAGCATAACCAGGGCTCACGGTGTTTTTTCACTGTTGAAAAAAGTTGGAAGAATAGGAAGACAAGTCTGTGAGCCAAGAATAGGATATTGGAAGCTACAGAGATGACAGTGATCAAATATGGTTCTGAAGCATGGTTTCTCCGAAAAACGGACGAAGATTTGCAAGAAGTTTTCCAGAGAAATTGCCTACGCATTGTTTTGGGTACCCAGCTGACTCTCCGTATTTCTAACAGTGGGCTGTGCGAAAAGTGTGGTTCAATCCAGCTTTCTAGGGCAATGATAGGAGAAGGGCTGAGATGACTAGGGCAACTTCTTGGGATCAAGCATGACTGGTTACCAAAGATTGTCCTATTCGGCCAACCATCTAAGACTAAACGGAAAGAAGGTCATTCGCGGCTGGGGTGGGAGGATGTCATAAAGAAAGATTTAAGGGAAATGGGAAGTTCCTGTGATGGTGTAAAGAGAGAAGCTTTGAAAAGAGTAGGATGGAGAAGGAGCGAGTGTAGCTGTGTTGGTTTGAGGCGGCTTGGTGCTGCAGTGGCTTGTTAGCAGTAGTAGCAATAGTGGTAGTATAGGAACATACAGTTTATCAAAAGTACATATCAGCAATATCATTGCAACAGCTAATTTTATTAAATTGAAACTTAATGAGAGGAGTTTTCAACCTTAATACTACTGCTGCTATTAGTGCTATCGCTATTATTGTTAATACTATTACTGGTAATGCCAACTCTTCCACCGTGACTACTATTACAGCAATTCCTAAAGGTAAGAAGGTGAAATTTTCAAGGAATTTTTAGGGAAGAAGGTGAATTAAATCACAAAATGCTGGCTGTATGTAGGTTGTCAAAAGGATGTAACAGCAATATATTTGGAACAGTTTGGTATGTGAGTTTAAAAATAACAGGGCGTTTTGTGGAGGATGTTGAACTAACCATAAGGAAGTATTTGAATCCTAATGCTACAACTTCTACTCATACTACTACTACTGCTACTATTATTACTACTTCTACTATTACAACTGCCACTATTCCAAGGCTACTGCTATTCATTCTGCTGCTACTACTACCACTAGTGTTGCTACTAAAACTAAGGGTATTGAGAGGAAAATTTTGGGAAATATTAAAACTGTATGGAAATAAATCGGAGTACACCATGCCCACACAGATTGTCAAGAGGACGTATCAGAAATGTTTCGTGAACAGTTGATGGTATCAAGTTGAAACTTTCAGGTTATGTTGAAGGGAAGTTTCTTTTGTATGCTCAATTTTGTTTAATAACAATCATTAATATTCCATAAAACCATATGTCTTATACAAAAAGTAAGAAAATTTGATTTTGATCGCATAAGAGAATTGGCAGTATGTTCGATTAAATTTGGGAAGAACTGTGGCATTTTCAAAGCTCAAAAGGAAGCACCCTTTGCTGTTGTAATTAAATCACTAAAATTGATTTAACGATTTTATTTATCATAAATGGGAAGAAAAATATGTGAAGCCTCCTTTGAACAATTCAACTTGAAGATTTAGGTGTGTAAAGAGCTTTTGTTGGTCATTTGTTCCTCCAAGTAAAATTGAAGTTGCTGCTTTAAGTATTTTTTGCTCTCGCACACATGGTGAATTGAAATTCAATAATGTTATTTTTGCATAGTTTTTGTTGTAAAAAGTAGTTGTCAGGGGCGGATCTAGAATTTTTTTTAGGTAGGGGGGGGGGGGGCGCAAAATAGGTTGATCCGAAAACAAATTTAGGGGGGCAAAATAGATTGATCCGATAAACTTGCGTTAGGAGCAAGTTCAGTTAACGCAAACTTGAGTTAATTAAGTAAATAACACTACTTTAGACTACGCTAGGGGGGAGGGGCCTGGATCCGCCACTGGTAGTTGTATTGCTGAATAATAATTAAAAATTATCGAATCGTTCCCGAAAGGAATCTTGGGAAAAGTTCTCATGTCAATATAGACTTTGCCCTAAAAAAAACTGATTTCGATGCTCAAGATCATTTTCTCCATAAATGACAGAGGAAAACAAAGTTCCTCTGTAAACAAAGTCTGTAGAGACTGAAATGTCGATGAGCAAATTGAGTCGTAAAGATGCTACAGGAAATGTAAAATCGATAATGCATTGGTACTTAGAAATTTGAACTGAAACGACTTTGGCGGATGAAGTGGATAAAAACAAAATTTTAGGGTAAAAGAAAAAAAGTTTGAAGTCAGACAAATATAAGAGATATTGATTTCAAATATTAAAATTACCTTGCAGAAAGTGAGTAATCGATCAATTATGTACAGAAAAAAAGATGAAAAATTGCTGTCTCAAATTTTTAAGACGATGATGAAAAATTTGCATTAAGAAAATCGAGACTATAGTTTTCATACTGAAAAGTTCTTAGAAGATATTAAGTAACAACCAAAGGAAATATGACGGATATCAGTTAGCAAAACATTTTTTTTCAAGAAAAAGAAGAAAACACATTTGTAAACTGCTATATTCCTAACGCATTAATTAATTAAATATGAACCAATTAACTATGCACAGAAAAGAAAAAACAACCAATAGATAAAACAATTGCTGCATCAAATTTTTGAGAGGGTGATGAAAAATTTGCTCTTAGATAATCAAGACTATAGTTTTCGGTTCTAGGCGTTTACCCGGCCGGCGATTACCCCCCGCAAAATACCCCCCTCCCCGTAAAATACCCCCGCGGAACATATCCCCCCGCGTAAATTACCCCCCCCCCCCCAAGGAAAATATTCACCGCCGAAAATACACCCCTGGAAAATACCCCCCGCGGGAAATACCCCCCCCCCCCGGAAAATATCACCCAGTAAATGACCCAACCACCCCCGGATACCCCCCCCCCTGAAAATTAAGGCTTTCCAAATTCGAGAATTTTATTTGAATTTTATTTTTGTATTTCCGTAGGGGGAACGAATTTTGGTACTTGTGTATTCTGCGCCACTCACTCAAGTTTACGCTGTGTAAAATTCGAGAACACAAAAGTTTTTCCTCAGTTTTCTCGTTACTTTATATATAAATTTGGGCTATAGATTTGCGTATTAGGGGGGGGGGGGGTAAAGTATAGCGGGTCTGTATGCAAAATGTGTTTATTTTCCGCTGGGGGGGGGGTATTTTCTATGGGGGGATTTGGGGGTATTTTCCGCATGGGTGTTTTCCGTGGGGTATTTTCCGGGGGGGGTATTTTCTGCGGGGGTGGGTGTTTTCCGTGGGGAGGTATTTTCCAGGAGGGTATTTTCCGAGGGGGGGGGGGGTTAATCGCCGGGGGGGGGTAAACACCGGCCACCATAGTTTCATACTGAAAAGTTTATAGAAGATATTAAGTAACAACCAAAGGAAGTATGATGGATATAAGTTAGCAAAAAAATTTTAAAAGAAAAAGAAAAAAAAACACATTTGTAAACTACCATATCCTTTACGCCCTAATTAATTTGCATTAGGGAAATTTCAGAATAAAAATAGCTAGATTTAATTCAAGCTACTTGGTATAGGAAAAACGCTATATTTTTGGATTCCTAATTTTTAAATAAACTCACTTTAACGATTCGACCTTCGGCAAAATATGCACGGAAATAAATTAGTAAGATGTTACATTGTTTTGAACTTTCGGAATTCGCTCATGCCCTTATATCCCATATGAACTGAGTTTCCCGTTTATCTCAGGTTACCACTTCCGCTGGAAGTTTCCCTTTCTAGCAGGTTTTACGGTCTTCTCCCAAATTGAATTGCATTAAAGAGCTCAAGAGCCTTTGGAAATCTGTTATTTGACGCATACTTATAAAAAAAATATCATTTAAAAAGACAAAGCTCTTTCTGTGAAAGCAAAGATCTAGGTTGAGACTTAAAACAAACACAAATTATTGCAGCCCAGACTGCATAAGTTACTTCTACAAAATAAAAAATATCTACCAATGTTTGTTGAATTCTACAAACTAGCACTTTACTGACAATAAGAACCAACCACAAAAGCAGAATGTCCTTTTAGGAACAAGAAATTCGATATTCGAATTCGAATTTTAGAAATTCGATTTTTAGGAACAAGAAATAGCCTAACTAAAATGAAGTACTAATTTATAAGGTCGTCAATATGCATTCACTGGCCATGAATTAAAAACTTTTAGCATACAATTATAATTCAATAAAAAGGCAAAGCTAGATCGTTTTCAGTTAAGGGCTAGTTTTTTTTTAATCTGAAGATATTGAGAAAATATCAACAATCACTTTATTTGAGCTAGTTTTATGCATATATTCTGCTTACGTGGGAAATAATAGCTTTTGTTCTTTTTTAATTTTAATTTTGCTCTTTACTTCCGTAAGAAAAACTATTTTTTCCACTAAAGTTTGCTATTTTAATTTTCTTCAGTACACATAATTAGCCATACAAAAAATTTGATATATTTAAATCTTTCCCCTGGGATGTGTACAACTTTGTCACAGAGCTAAAGAGTCCGAGGGTTATGCTACCACAAATATCCTTGAGAAATTGCGTATTGGAAATTAGATAATTTTCATAAAATAAAAACAAATACACGGCCTTTTCTTATTCTTAATTAAAAAAAAACTTTCAAAAAAAGAAGTTTTTCAAAGAAAACTAAAGAGCCGAATTAAACTTAAGACCAGAAGAAATAAATTACAATAATAGTTCAAACTCAAAATAACCGAAATTTACTATTAAAGAATAAATGAAACCCAAAACGAACAGAACATAAATATACAATCCTAGCAAACAAACATATAACAGGTACTAATGCAATGGATAAATAAATCTTAAAACAAGTAAAAATTATGCTGAACATGTAAATCAGGCTTAAAACAAACAAAAATCACTACAAACAAGAGTTTGGTTACTGCCCCCTTCCATAAAATGTACAATTTAAGTTTTACTCACTTTGAGATTTATTTATTCGTTTTATATATTATATATTAGTAGCTGTTGTATGATTGGTTGGAAATAAAAGTAAAAAAAAATATATGAAAAGTTGAAGATTGAGCACACGACAACGCTGCATACATCGTCAAACGTGGCGGGGGGCACTTGCCCCGGGCGCAGAAATTTAGGGAAGCAAGATTTTAAATAAATGTTCTAACGATTATAATAATTTTGTAATTTTCGAAATTTTATTTTTTTTACAATAAAGTAGAAGGCTCAGTTGGCAGTAAGTATAAGAAATTTTGATGGAAAGTTGATTGGCTATCACAGAATTTTTATTCACCAGTATTTCGCCTATCCTTGCACACAATTATTGTTTTGTTGCACGAATTGGTAGACAACACCACTTTGCTCTTTTTTTTGCAGCTTAAAATACAAAGATGTATCTTACGCTGCAAATAATCATCAAAGGATTATTTGCCAGTAAAATTGGATATTATTGCAGCATTCTTGTCATTATCAGCTGACAGTTTCTGAATAAACAGGGAACTCAATGCCTCAATAACACCACAATAACACCACATAACACCACAATAACACCACACATTAAAGCAGTTTTCAAGATGTGTGAATCAAAACTTCCTATTGATGGTTTTAAACTAGGAAAAATTAATTAGCTATCTTGCAATTTTTCACCAAGTTTTCACCAGCATTTTGACCCTCTGCAGGCAAAAATTGATGTTCTATGACAGGAAACGGCAAAAACGCCACTTTGCTGTGGCAGGATTTTTTTTATTGCAACTAAATATTGTCATTTCAGATCAAATGATCAATCTTGCAATATTCTGTGACCGCTGGTTCGATCCGAACACCCCTGGGAAAAAAAGAGACGTATGATACCACTGAACAAACGTGATTTTAATTATTGTTCATGGGTGGGGACTGTAATTCTCCTGTACTAAGTTTTCAGATGTTCCCATTAATCAATTTTGAAATTAAATTTTAATATTAAGAGTATAAAAAATTATATTATTCTGGGCAATTTTTTTTTTCAAATTGATTGTAACGCATGAACAGATTTTTTTCTATACGTAAAATGTCTTAATAGTCATTTTTCTTTTGAAGTAAGCTGGTTGCAGTTACGAACATCAAACATACTTTGAATGTTGTGACAAGAAACTCGTTGGTGTTTTAATAAAATCTTGGAGGGGAGGTGATATTGTAGCTGATGTTAAGTCAGCGCAGTTCCAGATCAATCTCCATGAAATAGTGAGAATACATCGAAACAGTTCGTAATTGTTTATGAAGTTTAGAAACTGTCTGGTATAATTTGTCACTCATTATGGAAGAAACTTTTGGGTATTTTTACCAGCCTTTTAGAAGCTTTGACTATTTTTTTCAACAATTGTTGGAATCCAGCAGCATTCTTTAAATTGTGTTGCAGCCGCCACACGGCTGCTATTTTGTTTTCTTCTGACCTCATTAACAAGTGGACTGGCAAACAAAAATGATGACATTACCTAATGATGACTTAAATATTACCTGCTACAGATGTGCCCATTCTAATTAATTGGTTCAATGCTTTTTGTTCTCCAAACCTCAAGATTTCTCGAACATTGAATTTTTTTCCTCTTTTGTCACTCACAGAAATAGGTAGAAATATATTCAGTTGATATCAAGTTCTTATTCCCATATACTTTAAAACCTTTAACCTAAGAAACCTTTGTTTTTACAAAACAAATTATTTTTAATAACAATAAAAAAAACATAACTTTCATCTTTTTTCGGCTCCCTGTTAGGCTCATTTTGTGGAAAATGTCTTCTTTTAAAACACTGTAGCAGATTATGAATTATCATTTTTGGATCAAATGTAGCACATTATCCCAAATATGTTTTATTCAATTATCCATTGTGTTCCTAAGTAGGCTTTACAGTTTATAACTCAAATCACCTTAAATTCCATTATGCAGGCGTAAAAAAGCGTGATACTCCTGCCGGTGATGACTTTAAAGTTTAGTTGAGGAATCTGGGGCCTCCCAGTGTAGACACCATCCCTCAGATTCCTGTCCCTATCCACACCATGCTTGAATGACTCCAGGGTTTGATATTGGATAATTTGATTACTTAAGGAGGTCCACATGGGTAACACGGTTGGAAAAGAAAAGGTAGCGTTTTCTGTCATTGGTAGTATGTTTGGTAATTTTCTAGGAAAAATTAAAAGAGCCTATTATAGGAAAAATCATTGGATACTAACACAAGCTCTGTTTGCCATAGAATATAAAATGAAACTACCTTCTTCAGGTGCACCAGGGGTCTGAGGACAGTGAATCGTCTCAGGTTTAGTTCGTCCAAAATTGGCAGAGTAGATAGCCAATCGTTCGTTGTTCTTACATCGCAAAACGAGTGTTTCGTTTTCGCAAGCTATTTTGTTTTTGAATTCACCTGGAAAAGAGACAGAAATGAGCAATAAAACTTAAACTGAGAACAACTAGGTCTTAAGAATGCTATTATTGCGAAAGTACCTTTTGTTATAGATTAGAAGTGAGCTACAAGCTGATAATTAATTGAAGGTCACAGATTTCAATTATTAAATAAAAAATTGCAAATGAAAGTAAAGAGCAATGTTAAAACTTATAATGAATATACCATTTTGGCGGACAGGATGCCATGAAGTTCTTTTGATTAAGTTCTATAGATTTAGTTGTAAAAGTGTTTACAGTCACAGTTGCAATCGCAGTAGCAGTCACGAGTTGCCACACTCGTCGCAAGTTGTCACACTTCCAATTATAAGTAGTCCCAGTGGCAAATAGTCAGCGTCGCAAGTATTCGCAGTAGCAGTCCAGTTGTATTCGCATGTGCAGTCGCAATTAGCCGTAGTTGAAGTCGTAGGCTCTCGGGCAGTCGCAAGTGTTTGTAGGCTTAAGTACTGGGAGTCACAGTAGGAAGTAATCACGATCGCAAATTATGACAATCACAAATAGTCTCAGTCGCCAGCAGTAGTAGTCATAGTTGAAATCACAAGTAATCGCAGTCACAAGTGGTTACAATCACAAATAATCAAAGCGACATGCAGTCGTATTATCAGACACAAACAATCACAGCCACAGTCATAAGTAGTCGCACTTGAAAGTAGTCCCAGACAGTTATAGTTGCAGTTGCAAATGCTCGCAGTCGTAATTATAGTCAGAGTAGTAGCAATAGTATTCCTGAAAGTAAAAAGCTGTTACCCTCAGCCGCTCCTAAGATATTAAAGATATACCCTTTTAATAGCCTGGATGCGCATAGTTGACACATAACTTTTCTCAAGTGCATGTTATCGAAAAAGTCCAAAGTAGCGACACTTGGAAGTAGTCCGAAGTGATCAGAATCACAATGGTAAATAGTCACAATTGCAGCCACAGTAGTAGTAGCAATAGTGGTCCTGAAAGGGTAAATTTAATACCCTTAGCCACTACTAAGATATCGCAGATACACCCTTTTGATAAACTCGATGCACACACCGTCTTTTGACTTGTTTTAACATTCCTCTCAGCATTTCCGGAAGTTTTACCTTAAAACCCTTAAGCTCTTCTGACACACTGAGGATCAAATATTTCCACTCTTACCCAGTTTTAAGTCCCGTATATAAACTATGGGCACACATTCCCAGAGGCCTAGTTATTAGACCTACTTACTAATTTGAACAAATTTGCTATTACACAATTTTGACTAGTGTTAAAGGGGTCTAAAAAGGATAAGGGGCCCTTTTACCTTCTAAGCACTGTTGAACAGGCCCTGAGAATTTCAACTTAATGCCCTAGGCCGTTTCTGAGATGCTACTGATGCACTCTTTTGACAATCAGCATGCACATAGTTCGTTTTGATTTTTTTCTAATATCTCCCTCAATATTCCCTGAAAGTAGCCACAAGTACATGACATGTAGTAGCAGTTGAAAGCAGTCGCAGTCATGGCTGCAAGTTGTCACTGTCGGAAGTATGTCACAGTCGCAGTCGCAACCAGTCGCATTTGCAACCGCAATAGTAGTAATATTAGTGGCCCTGAAAATTTCAAGTTATACCCTTGGACGTTTCTAAGACATTCAGTTATCCGTTTTTGATAATTTGGACGCAGATAGCTTCTTTTTATTTAGCTCAAAATATTCCTCAACATTTCCCGAAATGATACCTTAATACCCTTAGCTTTTTCGAACACATCCAGGATCAAACATTCCCCCTATGCTTATGATAATTCTGCATGTAAAAAATGGACAAATTGCATAATTTACATTTCTTGGCCCAGAGGTTGTGGGGGCATGGCGTCACTGGAGGCATAGCTAATATACATTGTCAATATTTTGAATAAAGCAGATTGTTAAGATTTCCATCAGTGTTAAGTGGGACATAAAAGCTATCACTTAGATACTGCTGATATGTCGTTTTGATAACCCTCCTGCATATAGTGTGTTTTGATTTTGTTTGACATTAAAAAAAAACAAAACATTAAATTTTGTCCTCTTAACATTACAAAAATGCCCTAATACCCCTAGCTTTTTCGGAGACCCAGGTTCAAACATACCCCCTTATCGTAACAAACACCCTTATATATATAAACAATAGGCACCTCATATAACTTAAAATACTTACCCCAGGGGCCGTAGGGGTTATTTCATTCTTAGAGGCATAATTATTTGACTTTTTGCCAATTTTGAACAAGATGGCTATTCTAAAATTTTAATCAAATATCTTTGGGAAGATAGCTGCACAAACTCGAACGGGAGGGGGACTGGTTGCCCTCCGGCCACTTTTTAAAATCTCACTCAACATACTCTGAAAGCTTATACTTAATACCCTCAGCCGTTCTTGACATATTGCAGGTACGCCTTTTTGATAAACTGGATGCATATAGTATCTTTTGATTTAGTTTAATAATTCCCTCCCCTGAATAATCGATTCAGATGTTATAAAGGCAGTCGGTAAGTAAAATGTATAAAAATTGCAACTACCAACTAGCTATATTTGATGAACTCGATTTTTTTTCAATAAAGGTTCCAACGCTGCTTTTTATTTTCATCTGGAAAGCTTGTGTTTTATCTAATCATTTCAGGATCAAATTTCTCTCAATATCATAGGCAGCGCGCTAGCGCTGCCTAAGTAAAGAACGATGTGGGCACAATGTGTTTTTTTTTCTCCATACCCGGGCACTTCGTATCGAAGGAGTCGTCGTAGAAACTTCAAAAAGGGCTCATTCGATTGGAAATTGGAGTAGCTAGTGCCCTTTTTAATAGTCGAAAGTAATTGGAGGGCAACTAGCCCCCCCCCCGCGCCCATCATTCCCCAAATACATCCAATCAAAATTTTGAGATAGCCATTTTGTTCAGCGTAGTTGATTTCTAGATAGAAAATATCTTTTTGAGGAGGACACTCCCCCACAACCCTCGGGGCAAGGGTTTTAAAATAATGCCCTGGGGGCATATAAGGTTTTTATAGAAGGCGTTGTCGTACAAGCTTCAAAAAAGGCTCATTCGATTGGAAATTCAAAGGGTTAGTGCACTTTTTGATAGTCGAAAGTGATTGGAGGGCAACTAGCCTCCCCACGCCCGTCATTCCCCCAAACACATCCAATCAAAATTTTGAGATAGCCATTTTGTTCAGCGTAGTTGATTTCCAGATAGAAAATATCTTTTTGAGGAGGACACTCCCCCACAACCCTCGGGGCAAGGGTTTTAAGTTATGCCCTGGGGGCATATAAGGTTTTTATAAAGGCGTTGTCGTAGAAACTTCAAAAAAGGCTCATTCGATTGGAAATTCAAAGGACTAGTGCCTGTTTTAATAGTTAAAAGTGATTGGAGGACAACTAGCCCCCCCCCCTCTCGCGCCCATCATTTCCCCAAACACATCCAATCAAAATTTTGAGATAGCCATTTTGTCCAGCGTAGTTGATTTCCAAATAGAAAATATGTTTTTGAAGAGGACACTTCCCTACAACCCTCGGGGCAAGGGTTTTAAGTTATGCCCTGGGGGTATATAAGGTTATTATAGAAGGTGTTGTCGTAGAAACTTCAAGAAAGGATCATTCGATTGGAAATTCAAAGGGCTAGTACCCTTTTCTAATAGTCAAAAGTAATTGGAGGGCAACTAGCCCCCCCCGCCCCCTCACGCCTATCATTCCCCCAAACACATCCAATCAAAATTTTGAGCTAGCCATTTTGTTCAGCGTACTTGATTTCCAGATAGAAAATATATTTTTGAGGAGGACACTCCCCCACAACCCTCAGGGCAAGGGTTTTAAGTTATGCCCTGGGGGCATATAAGGTTTTTAAAGAAGGCGCTGTCGTAAAAACTTCAATAAAAGCTCATTCGACTGGAAATTCAAAGGGCTAGTGCCCTTTTTAATAGTCGAAAGTGATTGGAGGGCAACTAACCCCCCCCCCCCCCCCACACCCATCATTCCCCCAAACACATCCAATAAAAATTTTGAGATAGCCATTTTGTTCAGGGTAGTTGATTTCCAGATAGAAAACATATTTTTAAGGAGGACACTCACCCACAACCCTCAGGGCAAGGATTATAAGTTATACCCTGGGGACATATAAGGTTTTTATTGAAATCTTTGTCATAGAAACTTGAAAAAGGGCTCATTCGATTTGAAATTCAAAGGACTAGTACCATTTTTAATAGTCAAAAGTGATTTGAGGGCAACTAACCCCCCTCTCTCGCCCACCTTTTCCCAAATCACATCCAATCAAAATTTTTAGATAGCCATTTTATTCAACGTAGTTAAAAGTTTTGGAAATTAGGTCTTTAAGGATGACAACCCTCCCTCTCCCCACAGCCTTCAGGGCAGGACTTGTAAGTTATACCCTGGGAGCACATAGAGTTTTTATTGAAAGCGTTGTCGTAGAAACTTCAAATGGGCTCTTTCAATTGGAAATTGAAAGGGCTAGTTGGAAGTGATTGGATAGCGACTAACGCCCCTCTCACGCCCATCATTTTCCCAAACACATCCAATCAAAATTTTGAGATATCCATTTTGTTCAACGTAGTTGAAAGTTCTGGAAATTAGGTCTTTTAGGATGATAACCCCCTCAGAGCCCTCAGTGCAAGGGTTGTAAGTTATGCCCTGGGGGCATATAAGGTTTATATAGAAAGTTGTTGTATATGATTTATAGAATAGACTTTAGTCTTCCTCAAATCCAATTTTTATATGTTTAAAAACTAAATGTTGACTTAAGATTAAATCAAAATGCACTGTGATAATGCTAATTCCCAATAAGGCATCTCAGCAGTATCCCAAGAACGACTGAGGGTATTATGTTCAAACGTTCGGGGCTACTTCTGCTCTTAAAATTTAGCTACCAAAGAAAGTAAACAGATTTGTTTTGCGAATGGTATCAAGTTTTCCATTACAGGTTAACTAGAGGAGTTATGAAACTAAATTAAACAGTACTATTTGTGTCCAGATTTTTAAAAGGGTGTATGCTGTTAAAAATTGCTGAAAATTTTTCTCCGGCATACAAATAGCAGGCCAAACTATAAAGTCTTAAAAAACGAAAAGATTTAAAGTATTATTTTCTATTTCCCTGAAAAGGCTATGTCAATATAAAACGAACAGAAATTAATTAAAAAAACTTTTTCCACAAAATAAGTTTTTCAAAGAAAAGTAAAGAACTCCATTAAACAAAAAATGAGCAAAAATAAAATCAAATAATCTACCAAGCGTGAAACTACCACAAATCAGCATTGATGAATAAATGAAACCCAAAACGAACAGAAATTACAATAATTAACCGAGTCAAACTCAAAACGAGCAGAAATTAACATAAGTTGGACGCAAACCCCCTATGCCTTCCCAAGGCCAGAACAAAATTTGCACTTTACTGAAAAAATACAAATGAATGTGCATTGTCAGTTTAATATACATATACTGATATTTAGTAATCAAAATGTTAATATTATTTGATTTATTAAAGTTATAAAAGTAAAAACATTTATATTTTTGGGACAAATGGGGCAATAATGAACCATTTTGTTAAGTGAGTACCAGTCTTTCTCCTGCAAGAGTCGCAAGACTAACATTGTTTGGGGGTAGGTAGGTTGAAACTTGAATTTCCGAGCATTTGAAAATTGGCGAATAGGGGGGCTATTTTCAATATTTCAAGCCTTTTTATACCTTGTCTATTATAATAGGATTATAGGTCGCTTATAAACAAGTTTAAATGAAATACAGATGTAGGGCTATAATAACTGATAGATATTTGAAATGCTCCATTTATGTCACGGGAGGGAGCATATTCAGTCAAAAACAGCGAAACATATGAACAAAATTCTAATTAAAGAAGACCCTGGGATACAGTGAAAAAACAATTTTTTTGATGGGTTTGGACCCCAAAGTCCTTCATATTCAAAGCTCTGGCTTGGGTTTTATCTGCTGCTTTGTCTCAAAAACCCCTTCAAAACGATTTATTATCACCTCTACCCTTTTAAAGTACTAAAGTACTTGATTTTACATTTTTTACTTGAGTAATGGGTAGCTAATTCTAATTTCTTTCGCTAGGGTTGTCAGAGGATCATTTAAGCTTTATGTCCTAACTAATAAATCTTGTGGCAAATTAGATTTTTAGTTTAAGCTCTTTTTAAGCCATTCTTTGAATATATTAAGCCAAACACTCGATCTAATGGATAATTTCTTCAGTGAATTCTTGAAATCATGCTTTTCTGGAAAAATCGTCTTCGGAGCTAATGTACATAATAAATGTTGCAACACTTTAAACTTATCATTTACTTTGAAATGTACTTTCTTTTATTAAAAAAGCTGTCAAAATATTTGACTGTTGTTTCTAGTTATAAAAAACTTTTAAGTTCGAATTAGTTAAAAAATTGTTAACACTTGTTTTGACAAGTATTGTAAATAGTTTTTTTTTAGAAAGAAGAATATCTTTAGAAAAAGAGTTAGTTCCGAGCTGAGCGGAAAAGTACATTTTAAAGAATGATACATCCAAAATTTCTGAAGGAGAATAACCAGCCGAAGAAAAAGAATTTAGTTCATTCGAAAGCGATGTTGCATTACAACAACAAAAAGCTGAAGATGGAAGGATTTTACAGAAACAGAAACATTAATCGTGAAATCTCTATAAATGTGTGCGCTTCAATGAGAGATAGGTTGAATATTTTGATAATTTAATATACTTTGATATCAAAAAATTCGTGGTAACGAACTGCAAGTAAGGAGTGACGCGGCTCAATGGTAGCCGAAACTCTAGAAAACGGGAATTTTGATACCAATAGATACATCAAAAGAATCAGATTTTAATGCTGATTTCAAATATATAAATTTCATCACGTTTAGTTCTATACCCATCAAAAGTTACACGCCTGATAAAATTTGGCTGATTTTCGAAAAAAGGGGAAAAAACCCCCTAAAAGTTATAGAGCCTTAATGAAAATCACACCATCATATTCAGCATATCAGAGAACCCTACTGTAGAGATTTCAAGCTCCTATCTACAAAAATGTGGAATTTTCCATTTTTTGCCAGAAGAAAGATCACGGATGCGTGTTTATTTGTTTTTTTTGTCTTATTTTCTTCTTTTTCCCAGGGGTAATCGTATTGACCCAGTGATCCTAGAATACCGTAAAAGGGCTCATTGGAACGGAAATTAAAAGTTCTAGTTCCCTTTTTAAGTGACCAAAAAAGTTATAGAACCTTAATCAAAATCACACCATCATATTTAGCGTATCAGAGAACCCAACTGTAGAGGTCTCAAGCTCCTATCTACAAAAACGTGGAATTTTGCATTTTTTGAAAGAAGAAAGATCACGGATGCGTGTTTATTTGTTTTATTTATTTTTTCCCCAGGGGTGATCGTATCAACGCAGTGGTCCTAGAATATTGTGGTAGGGCTCATTGGAACGGAAATTAAAAGTTCTAATGTATTTTTTGAGTGACCAAAAAAATGGAGGGCAACTAGGCCTACTCCCACGCTCATTTTTCCTAAAGTCACCAGATCAAAATTTTGAGATAGCCATTTTGTTCAGCATGGTAAAAAATATGATAACTTTCTCTTTTACGATGACTTAATCCCCAAAGTCCCGGGGGGGAGGGCTGAAAGGTATGAACTTTACCCAATGTTAACATATAGTATTGCTTATTGGGAAGTATACAGGCGTTTTCAGGGGGGAATTTTTCTGGTAGTGGGTGGGGGGGTTCGGGGCTTATGTGGGAGGATCTTTCCATGAAGGAAGTTCTCATGGGGGAAGTGACATTGCCATGAAGGGGGCGCAGAATTTCCCACCATTATTTAAAAAAACATCAGAAATAAAAAAAAAGTTTTTCAACTGAAAGTAAGGAGCAACATCAAAACTTAAAACGAACAGAAAATATTACGTCTATTATTGGGTTCAACCCCTAGTGAATACCTCGCTCTTTCAGCCAAACATTTTTTAGTACTTTCACAAAAGCTATTTATTCTAATTAACGGCCTTTGTGATTAAGGGGTCATTTTTAAAGAATTGGGACAAAATTCGAACTTTAGCTTAAAGAGCAAGGTATTGACTAGGGGCGAACCCCCTAATATACGTATTAAAAATATATGAATATAGAAGTTCGTTCCGTAAGTTAATTCGTAAGTTACGTATATTTATTACTAATAAAACGTTCGTAAATAAAATTGAACAAGTTTCGAGAAAGCCATTTAACCAAATAAAAGTAAAATTAATACGCAAATTTTGTTTTAATTATTCATGTACGGTGAGTCAAAATAAATTGTTAAAAAAAAATAGTTGTGAGAAAGTCAAACTTTAGCGTAAAGAGCGAGGCGTTGAGGAGGGGACAGCCCCTTTCATATACGGAATAATTTCTGTTCGTTTTAAGTTTTAACGTCGTTCCTTAATTTCAGTTAAAAAAAACTTGTTTTTTATTAATAGCTGTAAGGAATGATATACGAAGTAATGAGAGAATTATTCATAATCTGGAAGTAAAGAAATATTGATTTACTAAGAAGAAGTTTAGAGACGTAAGTGACCTATAAACCTACAAACAATAAAACACGAAACAAGAGACATAAAGCTATAAACAAGAGATTTAACAACCCACAAACAATAAATGTTCAGGTGCTAACAGCATTTCAGACAAGTTTTTGAAATACAGTGCTTATGATGTTAAACACAAGATACTAAATAATATGACAAGAGTATTCGAAAAGGGTGAAGTATGTAACGGATTTTCTTTATCACCTCTTAAATTTAGAAAAAAGTTTTTGGTTTTTCCTTTTTCTAAGTAATTGCATCTTTATCAAGTTTTAGAATAATTTAAACCTACTTGTATTCAAAACTGTCATTTATATTCGAATTATAATCTTATTTTCCATTTTTCGTTTGTCGATGATTTAAAATTTTTCCATTAGATTGGCATATGGCCATTCTGTCAAGAATAAAGAACGTAAAAATAGGGATTAGGGGGGAGGGGATTTAATCTTGTATGTTTTTAGTTCTACTATATACCGTTGCTTTGTCAGAGATAACAGTAGTTTATAATTTTCATCAAATTCAAGTTTAAGCGCTAAAGTGTCTTCTCTTATCATTTTCTCCTACACTTTAAGGGCGTGTTGCATGTGGTCACTGGGAGGGGGAATGGGTTTTTGAATGCCAAAGATGAACTTTGAGATCTGAATAACCGGCAAAGTACTATTACTTTACACGAGGCGTGCTTGGAGAGTAAGAGGGCTTGTGACCGTCTTTCCTCTTACTGCAATGATTGGAATTACAGTCCTTTCATAAAGCCCTGAATTGTTTCCCTCTTTTGCGAAGTTTATCCAATGCTCCAAAAAAGCAGCACTCAGAAATTAATTTATGGTTACGTCTCTGTCATACTAATTTACGCTATTGCATTGCCGAGGACAAAGCAGGGGAAAAGTTAGCGAGACGAAATGTGAATTTAAGTATTGTCTAGAATCCCAAAACACGTCAATAGCTGGTATGATAAGAAAATTTTGCGATTGAAAATTTACTTTTTGTCAGTGTTGTTGTTTTTTGACAAAGTATAAGTATCACCGCTTTGCTGTACTTACTTCACTGAAGACTTCTGTTGGTGAAACTGTGAAGGCCAGGTGAGGAGCAGCAGCGTCTAGTTCGTGTCAAAAGTAAAGTGGGTAAGTACGCTCATAGACCTGATGGAGTCCAATTCCACTTTACTCATAGAGGCATAAAAGACCACTGTCATGTAATAACAAATCCTACGAAGTCTACGCGTAATATAAGATCTAGATGTAAAGACTAAATATAAGATATCTAATGTAAGGTCTATATTTAATATTAACATATGCATGAATTCTTTACTCAAAACTCCAATCAAACTCCTGCCGAAGTTTCAATCGGACTAAGAATTGAAACTTAAAATAAAATGTGTTATTTCTATATATATATAAAAAAAAATATGGGGGAGTTATTTTGAGGACATGGTAAATTCCCACATTTCCTATTCCAAAGCAAACAAGTGCCCGAGTTTTTTGATCAGTTTACGCCTTAGCATGATTAGTCTAGTAGGTCAAACTTAGGCAAAGGGACACGGTATCAGAAGCTTATCAGCAGTTCGTGGTAACGAACTGTAAGTAAGGAGCGACACGGCGCAATAATAACCGAAAATCTAAAAACAGAATTTTGATACCAATACATATGTCAAAAGAATTCGATTCGTATGCTGATGTTAAAGATATAAGTTTTATTAGGTTTAGTTACAACCATCAAAGGTTACGAGCCTGAGAAAGTTTGCCTGATTTTCAAAAAAATGGGAAAGAACCCCTAAAGTCCATATAATCTTAATGAAAATCACACCATCAGATTCAGCGTATCAGAGAACTCTACTGTAGAATTTTCAAGCTCCTATCTGCAAAAATGTGGAATTTTGTACTTTTTGCCAGAAGAAAGATCACGGATGCATGATTATTTGTTTTTTTTGGCCTAGGGGTGATCTTATCGACATGGTAGGCCTAGAACATTGGGAAAGGGATCATTCTAACAAAAATTAAAAGTTCTAGTGCCATTTTTAAGTAATCAAAAAATTAGAGGGCAACTAGGCCCCCTCCCATGCCATTTTTCCCGAAATCGTCCGACTAAAATTTTGAGATTGCTATTTTGGTCAGCATAGTTTAAAGGCCTAATAACTATGTCCTTAGAGATAACATGACCTCCCCTCATTCCCTGGGGAAAGGTCTTTAAGTTATAAAATTTGCCCATTTTTTACATATAGTATTTGCATAGTATTAGTATTTTGGGAAGTATGCATACATTTTTCGGGTGGGGAGGATGAATTTTTTTCCGGGGGAAATTTGCAAGGGGAGAATTTTCCATGGAGAGGTAATTTTCCAGGGGGTAAATTTCTTAGGAGGAATTGTGTACTGGGGAAATTTTCCAGAATTCCTATGCGAAATTTCCATATATGTCTTGCTTTCTTTATAGTGACTCAATTTTACACATTGAAGTGTTACGGGTGATAGGATTGAATTGTCCAGAGGATATTTCCGTGGGGAGGGGGATTTTTCCGCGGAGGTGGATACAGGTTTCCTGGCGTTATTTAAAAAACGACCGAAAATTAAATAAAAAACAATTTTTTTTTCAGCTGAAAGTAAGGACTGAGCAATATTAAGACTTAAAACGAAAAGAAATTATTACGTATACGAGAGGTTGCCCTCTCCTCAACACCTTGATCTTTACGCTAAAGTTTAAATTTTGTCCCAATTGTTTAAAAAAGACTCCTGAAACACAAGGGTCGTTTAATTAGAACAATAACCTTTTTTTTAAATGCCAAAAAACTTCAGTGTGGAGAGCGAGGTGTTGAGGAGGGGGCAACCCCCCTCGTATACGTAGTAATTTATGTTCGTTTTAAGTTTTAATAGCCTATTGCTCCTTACTTTCAGTTGATTTTTTTTTTTATTTAAAAAAACTGTCTTTCAAAAAAGCAAATACTTTCGACATTGTCTGGTACAAGCTTTGGCAGACGCTGAACCTCCACTTGGAATGGTTTTTAGAGTAAAATTATACCCGGAAACCCTTCAATCGGTTCTTTCAAAAGGAAACAAATGACCACAAAAAATTTTTTAGTGAAAAAAAAAACTGGTGATATATCAGACTCTAATGTTTTTAGAGGCATCGGGCCATAAAATATATTCAAACAAGTCTATACATTTTATGTTTGATCACCATCTATATAGACACCATATTTTCGTAGTCGTTGTGCCATAATAGCTTAATTTCAGGAAGTTTCATTGTTTAATTTATTTTCGAAACTTCAAGGATAAAATAAACAACAATCACTTTTATTGAGAACTATTTACATTGCAGCTTTCTGTTCTTTTTTCTGAATGGCTTTCAAGAGACCAATTTCTAAGCTAGAATTATGCTACCATTCGTAGTATTTAAAACATTTTGTGAAGCTATCCACGGTTCATTTCGCTTTGAAGTCCGTAAGGCCAAAATGCGAAAGAAGAAAAAGCACATGATAAAACAGGATATTACTCTAAGCCACGATTAAACTATTCTAGGTGTTTCAGACTCAAGGTGTTTCGGGTTTTTGTAGATGGCTGCTGTAAATTTGTTAGTATTTTTATGTTAAATAAATTAATTTCATTTGATTTGATTTGAACTGTCTTGGAAGATAAAATTTTTCTTCGTCAGGACGAACAATTCTAAGATACATGCATACATATGCAATGGATTGTGTTTTGAAAGGGGAAAGTTATTTTATGGGAGAAATGTTTTGTAACACAATTTCTGGAAGCATTTCGAGAGAGGACGGGAAAAATCAGAGATGGAGGGCGAGAAAATATAACATCTGAAAATAAACAAAAAACTAGAAAAAAAAATAAAACTAGAAAAAATAATTTGAACTTCAAATGTTTTTATCGGGAGGGGGGGGGGCAGACCTACAAGTCTGTACTCTCCAAATTTTAAAAAGTGGATTGATTTTCCCAGGAAAGTTTAAAGATATTTTATATATTATAATTTCTCATCCTTTTTATATATCATTTGACTTCCATGGGGCAGATATTTAAAAATCCAGTCTCCCCCTCATGTCTTTGAATCCGTAAAATGTTTTTAATAGCTTAAAATATTATTTTAATCTCACTTGCTTCACTTTCTGACGTATCTACTATATTAAACTGGTTGTGGTGCCAAACAGTAAGTGAGGAGCGACTCGATTAAATAGTAACCAAAACTAAAAAAAATAACAAAATTGAAAACAATAGATACCAAAAGAATAAACTTTTTATTCGGATTCCAAATAAGTAAAATTTGTTAAGTTCAATGTCACCTATCAAAATCTACTTGCTTGAGAAAATCTGCCTGATTTTCGAAAACCGAAAGTGAAGAACAATGTTAAAAAAATAAAACAAACAGATATTATTCCACATATATCTTTCGGCCCTCTTTATTTACGCTAAAGTTTGACTTTATTTACGCTAAAGCCAAACTTTATTTATAAACTTTGTTGGCAATTATCAATTGCATGATAATTGCAAAAATGAAAAAACTTTTTTATATTTAATTATTCAAACAAACGTAGCACTGAAAGTAATATAAATCATTTCCAATTTCGCTATTGATCACTATTGATCACTATTGATCACTATTGATCACTATTGATCACTATTGATCATTATTGATCACTGCATAATCGCTCTTTACATGGTTTAGTTTTCTAATTAAGACTTAATCAATACTCATAGGGAGAAAGAAGCGCAGAGTATTCTTGCAAATTGATCCCACTTAGCTAGCCCTTGATTTATTCAACTGAATTTCAAGCACCTTCCAAGCGTGAAATGGCCCTTTTCCAAAGAAGATCCAAGTAACCAATTCTAAACGGGATAAAATAGAAAGTCAGCAGAAACGTTTTTATGGTTCAGAATAAGCTTAGCTTAGCATTATTCATTTATTTGGAATAGTAGAGTGAAGTGAAACCTTAAAAGTTTTTCTGTGTAGCTTTTCTGATCATTCAGTGTATATAATTCAGCAACTTTACACACACATCAAACAGTTCGTGGTAACGAACTGTAAGTAAGGCGAGACCCGGGTCAATGGTAACCGAAACTCTAGAAAACGGAATTTTGATACCAATAGATACATCAAAAGAATCAGATTTTAATGCTGATTTCCAATATATAATTTTCACCAAGTTTAGTCCTACCCATCAAAAGTTACGCGCCTGAGAAAACTTGGCTGATTTTCGAAAAAAGGGAAAAAGACCCCCTAAAAGTTATAAAACCTTAATGAAAATCACACCATCATATTCAGTGTATTAGAGAACCCTAATGCAGAGGTTTCAAGCTCCTATCTACAAAAATATGTAATTTTGCATTTTTTGCCAGAAGAAAGATCACGGATGCGTGTTTATTTTTATTTTATTTTTTTCCCAGGGGTGATCGTATCGACCCAGTGGTCGTAAGATATCGTGGGAGGGCTCATTGGAACGCAAATTAAAAGTTCTAGTGCCCTTTTTAAGTGACCAAAAATGGAGGGCAACTAGACCCCCTCCCACGCTCATTTTTTCCCAAAGTCACCTGATCAAAATTTTGAGATAGCCATTTTGTTCAGCATGGTAGAAAATATGCTAACTATGTCTTTTACAATGACTTAATCCCCCGAAGTCCCCGGGGGGAGGGCTGAAAGTTATGAACTTTACCCAACGTTAACATACAGTATTGGTTATTGGGAAGTATACAGACGTTTTCAGGGGGATTTTTTCTGGTAGTGGGGGGGAAGGGGTGTGGGTCGGGGGTTAAGTGGGAGGATCTTTCCATGTAGGAAGTTTTCATGGGGGAAGGGACATTTCTATGAAGGGGGCGCCGGATTTCCCAGCATTATTTAAAAAAAAGATCAGAAATTATATTAAAAAAACAAGTTTTTCAGCTGAAAGTAAGGAGCAATATCAAAACTTAAAACGACCGAAAACATTACGTATATGATTGGGTTCATCCCCTAGCCAATACCTCGCTCTTTAAGCCAAAGATTTTTTAGTACTTTCATAAGAGCTATTTATTCTAATTAACGGCATTTGTGATTAAGGGGTCATTTTTAAAGAATTGGAACAAAATTCGAACTTTGGCTTAAAGAGCAAGGTATTGAATAGGGGCGAATCCTCTAATATACGTATGAAAAATATATGAATATAGATGTTCGTTACGTAAGTTAATTCGTAAGTTACGTATATTTATCACTAATAAAAACGTTCGTAAATAAAATTAAACAAGTTTCGAGAAAGCTATTTAACCAAATAAAACTAAAATTAATAAGCAAATTTTGTTTTAATTATTCATGTACGGTAAGCTAAAATCAAAACCTGCATTAATTTAAAAACTTTCAAAAATTAAATGAAAAAAAAGGTTTTTTAACTGAAAGTAAGGAACGACGTTAAAACTTAAAACGAACAGAAATTATTCCGTATATGACAGGGGCTGTAACCTCCTCAACGCCTCGCTCTTTACGCTAAAGTTTGACTTTCTCACAACTCTATTTTTTAAACAATAAAAACTTTAGCGTAGAGAGCGAGGCGTTGAGGAGGGGACAGCCCCTTTTCTTATACGGATTAATTTCTGTTCGTTTTAAGTTTTAACGTCGTTCCTTACTTTCAGTTAAAAAACTTGTTTTTTTTTATTTAATTTGATAATAAGCTAATGGGCAATTGTTGTATTTTACCACATATTTTGTTATGTATTACTCTAAGGCAAGTTAACAAGAATACTCGGCGCGTGCGAAAAACTTTTTTTTTGTTTTTTTGTTGTTTTTTTCTTTCTTTTTTTTTGGGGGGGGGGTGCGTTTCAGATGGGAGAGAGAAGAGAATAAAGAGCAGATAAATTTCGCAATCGTTAAAGTATGGACAGTTGGATGCAAGGACCTTGATATTCAAAAAGAGTCGTTAATTGAATACAAAATAGGACGGAGAAAATAGTTGGCACCCAGAAATTTAAGTCCCTGCTGCTGTGCCTGGAGGATTTATCATTTCACAAAATATTTTGAAAGGTTGAACTAAAGCATTTCTTGCCAACTGCTTTACTTGAATAATACCCTGACGTGAATAGTCTGGATATAAAAGGTTGGAGTTGCTCCAGTATCGTGAGATGGTTTAGGGTCTCCGCTCTGTCATAAACTCCTTCCTCTATCCTTATCCTTGGAAAAAAAAGCCCATTTGCGTGGCTTTACAGTGATAGTAGGGTAGACTTTTTAAAAACTTTCCTCGCCATAACCAGGACTGCAAACAACTTCAAGGTTGTTTGACTCCGAGGGATGCAGTTGTCCGAGTTAAAGATAGGAACAAGGCCTCAAGAAGTGATAAGGAGAGTTTTAAAGAGAGATGGACAGGACTTTAAGCATATTATAAACTGTCATAAAGCATAGGGTATAGTTTTAAAGAAAAATGAAGACATATTTAAAAATTGGAAGTGAAGAAATACTTATATTGCGAAGAGAAATACAAAAAGAATTACAAAAATGAGGTCTCAGGTGCTAGTAGTGTGCTAAATGCACTGGGTGCGATGTTAGACACAAATTACCTTGTGAATTTACAGATAAGATTTTAATATGGTTTTAAAAATGGGGATGTATCAAATGGTATTATAAAAAACTTTATCTAAACCTCTTAATATGAAAGGTGATAAGAGTGAGTATGGCAATTATATAGGCATTAGTGTGGTTTCTGTGCGAAGCAAGTTACATAGTTGCATAATACTAGACTAAAATCTGCTGTAAAAGAAGGACACTGAGGTTTAAAGAAGGGAAAGACAAGTGTGGACCCAATTTTTGTTTTTAAATCTACAATTGAGAAGCGTCTAAATCATCATACCCCTTTCGTCGTTATTTTATAGATTGTGAACAAATACCCAATTCAACAGATAGGAGAGCTATAGTGGAGCTCTTACTTTAGTGAAGGAGCTTTAGTGAAGAGCTTTGGAGATTAGTGCTTTGCGCAAGAAAAATGTTGCTGTGGTTTAAGCAGGAAGTGATGTTGGTTGCTGGTTTACCATTGAATCAAGAGTTACGCAGTGTTGTGTCCTATCCGAGTTTACGTTGATTATTTCGATTCGCTTTGTCCTAATAAGACGACCAAGGCTATGGGAGAACACGGAATAAAATAGAAGGGTAAAAGAGAAAAAGAAGCATGTTACACTAAACCCTTAAGATTCGAACCAGCGGTGCTGATATCCGTCTCAAGGCCAATCAGCCAAAAAGCGCAATGGAGGGAAGAGAACCAGCCATCTTGTGCTTTCGCTCACCCTTCCTGTTTACCTTCCCAAGATTTCTCCAGGTACCCATTTAAAGCTGGGTCCACTCTGGCTGAGCTCACAGAGTCACGCCACTGACCCCCGTCCCAAAATAAATAATTGGGTACCCCAGGACTCGAACACTCGCCCTCTCGGACAAAGAATCCTAAATCCAGCGCACCAGTTCAGTCAGCTAGGACGGCTCAGTGGAAGGGTAAAACTCTCCTGAACTTTTAGGTTTGACCTAGGTGAAAATATTGGCAAAAAGAGCAAATTGTTTGAAGATTTGAGGCTCAGGGGTGCCAAAATAAGTACAAAAATCAATAGGAGATTAATTCTTTTAAACTAGGAATAAATGAAAGTGAACAAGTCATAATAATTAACGAGAAAATCGATAAAATAAATTGCTTAACTTATCTGGAAAGTATTTGTAGTTAAAATGTCAAATGAAGTGAAGTGAAGATGAAGTGAAGTGAAGTGATGTCAAAAGTGAAGATATAAAAATAGAATAGCCAAGGTCCACGGTTTTTGTTAATAGTTGAAAAAAAATGCACAAATAAGAAGATAATCCTGGAATCCAAGATTTGAAGTTGAGAAACTAAAATAATAACATCAGTCAAGTGTGGTTTTGAAATGTGGGTGCTTTAAAAGTCAGAAGAATTACTCTGAGGATAATTTTTGGAACTTGTTTGACTGACTGTATATCAAACAAGAGGTTGTACGACGATTGTGGTTCTATCAACTCTCTAGAGCTATGATGATGGACAGGTCCAGATATATAGGACACATTTTGAGGACGGAAAATGACAGATTAGCAAAGCTTCTTCTTTTCGGCCATTTACCAGGGACTTAACAAAAAGCAGGTTGTCTTGAAATAGGGTGGAAAGAAGTTATAAAGAAGGATTTAAGAGAAATTTAAACTTCGTGGGGGGATAAAGGGTGAAGCCTTGAATATTTTGGGGTGGAGAAAATTTGCCGCAGTAAGATGCTGTAGTAGTAGTTTTATTCAAGGTAAAATGGTAACAGTCAAGGTAAAAAGTTCTTTTTCTTCTTTTATCAGCCACATCACAAATGCAATATATTCTACTAGTTTCACTCTTTTCACCTGCAAGGATTCACTGACAGTTTTGATGGAATAGCCTTCTCATGTACAGATCCAGATGGATATGCAGTGACAAACAATTCCACCCTGTCTTCAAAATGGTCTTCTTTTAGGTAATAAAATCAAGTTGTGCCTAGTCAGTTTGTCTTGTCATTTTGAAAAAAAAAAAAACAATATTGGCTTAAGGCATGCTATTTACGGTCACAACAGATAATTTTCAGTCCTGAAATTTGTTTGGATCTTCTGGAGTTTTCATTGTGAGTTTTGAGAGATCCAGCACTAGATTGGCATGTATTTTCGACAACTGGTCTTTTGCAGAGCCTAAATAGACTGTGTTTGATTAGTTGATTCTTCAGGGGAAAAAAATTCAAAATAAAATTAAGGAGCAACATTTAAGTAAAGAGCCGCTTAAAACGAACAGCAATTATCCAATTATAGGTAACGATGTAGAGTTGTCTTAGTAGGCATGGAGTAGGACTCGTAATGAATAAAGAAGCTGCTAAGTCTTGATTAGGCTGGGCAGGTATTAATAAAGAATGCTGGTTGCTCACTTTGTTACTGAAAAGAGTTCAGGGTATCAGTCATAGTAGTATATGCCCCCGTAGAACCGATGGATGGAGATTGCAGTGATTTAGATGAATGTCACTTACAACTACAGAATCAAATAGACAGGGTCCAAGGTAGATTTTTTTTTCTTTTTGCCCAGGTTGCTACAGATAGGGATAAAAAGTATTTATAAAATACAGTATTTGGTCACAAAATGGGCCATAAGTTAACATAGTATTTCCATCATGGTAAACACATCTAATCTCATTGATTATGTTATTGTAAACAAGACTAGCAGGATCGATACAAGATGTATATATACATAGGAGTGCTATTATTGATGTTTATAGTAAAGATCACCATCTATTATTGTCTAAGGTTAACCTAAGACTGTATTTAGGAAGGGTAACTACCTTCCGGGAAACTGCTATGTTGATAGACTCCAGGATGATAATTTCAGAGAAACTTTCCAGGAACAGTTGAATACTAAACTGCAGAGTCAAAAATTTGACAACATGGAGGATTGATGGAATAATTTTAGTAAAATAGTTTGTGAAGTCTCTGTTGGTGACTTAGGGAAGAAATTTGGAAACACATTAAGGAATGTTAATAAAAATACTTCGTGTTTAATTAAGAAAAAGAAGGGCTTGTATAAGAATTATTTGAGTGATAAATCATAAAAAAGTAAGAAGAATATAAAGAAAGTATTGAAAGCATTAAAGTATGAATTAAGGAGGTGTGAAGTAGAAGCCATGGATAAAACTGCTCAAGATCAAGAATGTGCAGCCAGACGGCATAATAGTAAATTATTGTACAGGCATGTCAATACATTGAGAGAAGATAGTCAATATGGACCTGTCCCAGTTAAGGATAGGAAACGGGGCCGCAATTATTGATAAAGAAGGAGTTAAAGAGAGATGGAGAGAACACTGAGAATGTGACAAAGCATAATAGAGTTATTGGAAAAGACATGGAAAAGAATGAAAAAGCTTGTGAGACTTTGGACATAAAGGAAGATTTATCTTTTGAGATAGAATTAGTGACAGTAATAACAGGATTAAAAAATCATAAGGTCCCATATACTGACTGTGTGGTAAGTAAGTGTTTAAATATGTTGATTATGAACTTAGAGACAAATTGCTAAAGATAATGAATACGATTTTGAAAAGGGGGAAATATCTAGTGATTTTAGGAAAACTGTAACTAAACCCTTTATAAGGAAGGTGATAAGAGTAAGTGTGGTAGTTATAAAGGTATCAGCTTGGTTTCTTTTTGAAGAAAACTGATTAGTATGATGATGCGTTTTAGACTGACCATTGCTATAGATAAGGTTTTAAGGGAATAATGGTGTGGTTTAAAGGTGGGGAGAGGACGCGTCGACCAAATTTTTACTCTTAGATTAATAATTGAGAAGCACCGGAGTCATCAAGCCTTTTTTGTTCTCAGTGTTATAGATTATGATTAAGCGTTTGATTCAGCTGATAGAAAAGCTTTAGCGAAGGTCCTATACTTGTATGGTACACCTGATAAATACATTAAAGTGATTAATGCTATGTGTGTGAGTAAAATGGCTGCACTTAAGGATGGAAATGAGGCTAGTAGCTTGTTTCGTATTAAATTAGGAGTAAAGCAGGGTTGCGTCCTATCCCCTTTATATGAATCATTTTGATCGGCTTTGTTCTATGGAGTACAGCAAAGGCAATGGGAGAACACAGAATAAATTCGGGAAGTAAAACTTTCTTAGAATTGGACTAAGCTGAAGATTTAAGCATCCTAGATGAAAATGTTAGCAAAATGAATGAATTTTAGGAGGTTATCAGAGTTTAGGGTACAAACAGAGGTATGAAAATTAATGTGTATAAGACTAAGTGGCTAAAATTAGGAATAAGTTAAGTTGAAGAAGTGATGTTAGGTAGCGAGAGAAGATCGCTCAAGTGGACAGCTTCACCTGCTTAAGTAGTATTAGTAGTAAAGACGGTGGGCACGGTGGAAATGTTAAAAGTAGAATAGCCGAGGCCTAGAGTGTTTTTTCACAGTTGAAAAAAAACTAACAATAAGAAGATAAGTCTGCGAACCAATATTAGAATATTAGAAGCTGCAGTGATGACTGTCGTCAAGTATGGTTCTGAAACCTGGGCGTTCCAAAAGACGGAGGAGGATTTGCTACATTTTCCAGAGGAGTTACCTACGGATTGTTTTGGATACCCAACTTACTTATCGTATCTCAAACAGTAAGCTGTCCAAAATTTGGTTCAATCCCGCCCTCTAGGGCTAACATGAGAGAAAGATTGAGATGGCTAGGGCACGTTCTATGGATGAGGGATGATAGATTGCTAAAGATCGTCTTTATCGTCCGACCGTACAAGGCCAAATGAAAAACAGGTCGTCCCCAAATAGGGTGGGAGGATGTCGTAAGGAAAAAGTTAAGGGAAAAAGAATCTTCTTGGGAGGGTTAAAAAGGGTGGCTTTGAACAGATTGAAGTGGGAAAGGAGTAAACTAAGCTGTTTTGACCTTAGGTGGCTTAAGGCTGCAGTGAATTGTTAGTAGTGGTAGTTGACTTAGCAAAGAGCCAAGTGCAACTCGTATATTATTTTTTCCATTTTTCCTCGGTCGCTTCGTAAGGAAGGGGTGATAGTAGAAGCTTGGGAGGAATTCATTCAACTGGAAACTGAAAGTTCTAGTGTATTTTAAAGGGTCAAAAGTAAGGCAGCAAGATCTTCCCGTACCTCGTCCCTGTGCAACCCTCCTTGACGTTGGATCGTATTAACTATACCAGAAACACAAAAAAAGTTAGGCTAATTAGCAAAAGTAAGTAGTCTCCGGCCTCTTAAGAAAACAATATTCTGCTATTTTTTATTACAAGTCACTCTCCTTGGTGTAAATAAAATAAATTTTTCTAACCATCAAATACATATCGCAAACCAAAAATAGACACTTAGGATAAGTATTTTACCCGTTACTCCTGAAGATGAACATGCTTCAAGAGTCGTACTTACAAGTTACTCTCCATAGCAGAGGGAAGACCCCCAGTTCTAATATTTAATAGGAAAAGTGTTCCTAGCTCTAAGCACTTGCCTGCCAAACTTCAAGTGCGGCAAGGTAAGTTTTGCGTATAAGTTTTAGGACGGCCCAAGAAGCTTCATGTAAAGGTTTTCAAAAAAAATGTACATTGCTGAAAATAATCATTTTCATGTCAGATTCTCCCAAGCTCCTTGTTCCATAGGCTCCAAGGCGATTGGCGAAACAAGATGCCTGTTAAAATTTGGGAAAATTGACGGTTATTATAGTTTTACAGGAGTCACGGGAACGCTTTATGCCTTCACTCTTACAGACCTTAGGTGATTCTTGTTCAGAACAATGTGCCAATTGTCTACCTTTCTATTAAAACGTGGAAGGGGTTGGGAAAGATACTGGAGGGGGTGACAGATCCACTTTGGTCCTCCAATCGAAATCCAATCCAATATATATATATATATATATATATATATATATATATATATATATATATATATATATATATATATATATATATATATATATATATATATATATATATATATATATAATATATATATATATATATATATATATATATATATATATATATATATATATATATATATATATATGTATATATATATATACATATATATTTATATATATATATATGCATATAAGCCAATATATATATATATATATATATATAATATATATATATATATATATATATATATATATATATATATATATATATATATATATATATATATATATATATATATATATATATATATATATATATAAGTCATGAGGTGTCAAGTCAGGAATTTCAATTGAAATAAGAAATGTTTGCGGCAAATCAATTCCTCCTTCCTGTTAACGCAATAAAGAATCATTCATTTTACAGGATTTGGTTTCTACTGGGACTCGTCGTTATTATCGCTGTTGCTTCTCTTCTAACAACAAACTTCCATTTACGATTTGATACGATTATCCCTGTCCCATATTTTCTAACCGTAGATTTTTTCGTAGATTTCTTCGTAGATTTATTCTCATTTGGAATTCGTCATGATGCTTGTTTTCGTATGTCTTCTCATACGATTCTCACAGATCTCGTTGCTCTCCATTTTCGTGCATCATAACATTGGACATTTCTCCATGTCTTTGAGCCTTAGCTATTCGAATTCATTCAAAATTATACGTGATTTCTATGATGTCATAGATAACAAAAAACTTATTTCTCAGGTTTTCCACAGTCGTTGCATTTTTGCTTTAATTTCGTTGTTTCGTAATTTAGTAACAACCAGGAACGTTCCCATGCCCATGTCCCGTAAAAAAACCATACTATGCATTGGTATAATCTTCGTTTTATTGCTTAGTTCCCTTCCTAGTCATAGGGTGGTAAATCAGCGATTTCAGTTGAACTAAGAAATTCTTACTTGAATTCCACTCCTTTTTCCTGTTTTTCAAACAGTTCGTGGTAACGAACTGTAAGTTAGGAGCGACCCGGCTCAATGGTAACCGAAACTCTAGAAAACGGGTTTTTGATACCAATAGATATATCAAAAGAATCAGATTTCAATGCTGATTTCAAATATATAACTTTCATCAAGTTTAGTGATACCCATCAAAAGTTACGCGCCTGAGAAAATTTGGCTGATTTTCAAAAAAAAGGAGGAAAGACCCCCTAAAAGTTATAGAACCTTAATGAAAATCACACCATCATATTCAGTGTATCAGAAAACCCAACTGTAGAGGTTTCAAGCTCCTATCTACAAAAATGTGGAATTTTACATTTTTTGCCAGAAGAAAGATCACGGATGCGTGTTCATTTGTTTTTTGTTTTTTTTTTTCCCAGGGGTGATCGTATCGACCCAGTGGTCCTAGAATATCGTGGGAGGGCTCATTGGAACGGAAATTAAAAGTTCTAGTTCCCTTTTTAAGTGACCAAAAAAATGGAGGGCAACTAGGCCCCCTCCCACGCTTATTTTTTTCCCAAAGTCACCCGATCAAAATTTTGAGATAGCCATTTTGTTCAGCAGGGTCGAAAATATGATAAATATGTCTTTTAGGATGACTTAATCCCCCGAAGTACCCAGAGGGAGGGCTAAAAGTTATGAACTTTACCCAATGTTAACACATAGTATTGGTTATTCGGAAGTATACAGAAGTTTTCAGGAGGTTTTTTTTCTGGTAGTGGGAGGGAAGGGTGGGTCGGGGGTTATGTTGGAGGATCTGTTCATGAAGGAAGTTTTCATGGGGGAAGGGAAATTGCCATGAAGGGGGCGCCGGACTTGCCAGCATTATTGATTGGTTATTGGGAAGTATACAACCATTTTCAGGAAGGATTTTTTCTGGAGGGGGGGGGGGCTAGAGGAGGGGGTTACTCTTGAGAATATTTCCGTGGAGGATGTTTCTTTGGGGTAAGGGACATTTCTATGAAGGGGGCACCGGATTTCCAAGCATTATTTAAAAAACGATCAGAAATTAATTAAAAAAAAAACAAGTTTTTTCAACTGAAATGTAAGAAGGAATATTAGAACTTAAAACGAACAGAAATTATAACGTATGTGAGGAGGTTCTCCCCCAAGTCAATACCTCGCTCTTTACGCTACAGTTTTTTTTAGTGCTTTCAAAAGAGCTATCTATTCTAATTAAACGGCCTTTGTGATTCAGGGGTTTGTGAATAATTTTTTTTTTAACTTTTAACGTAAAGAGCGTAGTATTGACTAAGGGGAGAACCCCCTCATATACGTAATAACATATACGTAATAAAAAAACAAGCGTAATCGAAACGTAAGCTCAATAGTAATCGAAACTTTTAAAAACAGAATTTTGATGTCAATAAACGTATCAAAAGAATGTGTTTATAATGCTGATTCTAAATATATAAATTTTATTAAGTTTAGTATTACTCATCAAAGGCTACGAGCCTGAGAAAATTTACTCGATTTTTTAAAGAGGGGGGAAACATCCCCTACAAGTGAAAGAATTTTAATGAAAATCACACCGTCAGATTCAGCGTATCAGAAAACCCTATTACATAGGTTTCAAGCTCATATCTGCAAAAATCTGCAACTTTGTATTTTTTGCCAGAAGAAAAATATACGAATATAGAAGTTAGTTACGTAAGTTAATTTGTAAAGACATCCATTTAGCAAAAGAAAAGTAAAATTTTTATGCAAATAAAAGCTGCATTAACTAAAAAACGATCAGAAATTAAATAAAAAAAAACAAGTTTTTTAAACTGAAAGTAAGGAGCGACATTAAAACTTAAAACGAACAGAAATTATTCCGTTTATGAAAGGGGCTGTCCCCTCCTCAACGCCTCGCTCTTTACGCTAAAGTTTGGCTCTGTCTCACAACTTTATTTTTTAAAACAATAAAAAAATTTAGCGTAAAGAGCGAGGCGTTGAGGAGGGGACAGCCCCTTTCATATACGGAATAATTTCTGTTCGTTTTAAGTTTTAATGTCGCTCCTTACTTTCAGTTTAAAAAACTTGTCTTTTTTTTTATTTAATCGCTTACAGACTCTGAAATAACACGTTTCTTATTCCATCGTAATTTCTTAAATACCTGAATTACACAATTGCATCATTATGGTACTATTCTTTAGTTTTAAGTCACACCGTTTGCAGTTCAATTTGATTTTTCCTGTTTCTCATTCCTTTCATTTTTCTTTATCTGTTGGGAGTCATTTTTCATATTGTGTATCTTTGCACCTGTCATAGATACTAAAAATCAATTCCTCTTTTCTGTTTATCCTTCACACGCTCTCAGATGCTAAACTAAAACCCTTCATTCCATCTAATTTCGCTCTGTTTTCTAACAGCGAATTTCGTTTTGCATTTTTTTTTTTTTTTTGCAATTGAATGTGATTATTTGTTGTTTCTTCTTCAATATCTTTTTCTTTAGCTGTTCAGAACAGTTCGTCATCTTGTGTTATTTTGAATGCGTCGTAGAGACTTAAAATGATACGACCTGCTAAGGGGGAAATTACGTAATTTTTGCTCTTAAAATGTATATAAATATGGTGTCAAGTACATGATTTTTTTTCCAAAATTAAGGCTCTGAAAGACTTTTTCCCAAACTCATGACCTATGCAGATCGTTTTTTTTCAAGATAGAAAATCCCAGGGTCCCGACTTTCAAAAAAAATTATATATGGAGCCATTTTCAGGAAAAAAAATATATACATATATGTACATACATACACAGTCGCTCGTTTAAAGAGAGTAGATGTATGCCGACCAATTAAAGGTGACGAAGTAAATTGAACTTTAATATCTTTGTTTCTTCTTTTATAATGGCAAGTTCACTTAATTAGTTGTTATCAGGTAAACCTAAAAGCGTTTTCCTGATTAAGGAAGAACATTTATTTAGCGATTCATCCTTTTTATTTCATAAAGTGAATGAATTTGAGCTAATGAAAATGTCCATTATTTTGTGACTTATATTCGTCTTTTTTTTCTAGCAAGCAATCAATAACAAAGAGGGTGGAGTTTCATCGACTGTTCCATTTCCAACTTTAATTTTCTATTAAAGGTCGTGATAACTATTTTGTTATCAGGGACATAATGCTGTCCATTAAGCTGTGTGGCTTGTGTTTACAGCAAAATTGACAAGGTACATTTTATGAACACTGTCTCTGGGGATTATTTGGATTTGCAGTAAGTAACTAAGTACATTCCATAGATAGATGAATTGAAGAAACTTGTTAAGAAAAAAAAAGATCCATATTAAAAACTACAATTAGTGGAAATTAAATCATAGAATAAGTTTCAAACAGATAGTGGCTGATACTAAATATATTAAGTCCATTAAGTTTGATGTTACCTATCAAAAGCTACAAGCTTGAAAAATTTACCTCATTTTAGAAAAAAAAGAAAATACCCCTCCCCCCCCAAAAAAAAAATATATATATAAAGCGATCTTAATGAATTGCACACCATCATATTTTGCATAGCAAAACCATATTATAGAGCTTTCAAGGTCCTACTGCAAATATGTGGAATTCTATAATTTATGTCAGAAGAAAAATCACGTATGTGTGTCTATTTGTTTTTGTCGTTATTGTTGTTTTTTCTTTTTCAGGGGTGATCGTATCGAACCGAAGATCCAGAAGATCGGGAGAGGGCTCATTTAAACGGAACATAAAGTTCTAGTGCCTTCTTAAATAACTAAAAAGATTGGAGGGCACCAGCCCCCCTTCCATGCCTCTTTTCTCCCCAAAGACATCCGACTAAAATTTGAGAAGCCGTTCGAATCAACATGGTTGAAAGTTTCAGTATGCCCTTGGGGATAACTTGATGCCTCATACTCTCTGTAGAAAGGGCCGTAAGTTACGCAATTTAGCTATTCTTCACATACAGTATTTGTTATTGAAATACATACGGAAATTTTTGGGGAGGAATTTTCTGTGGGAGGGGGGGGCTGTACGTAGAGAATTTTTTTGCGGAAAGGAAAGTTTTTTTTTCAACTGAAAGTAAGGAGCAACGTTAAACTTAAAACGAAAAGAAATTATTCCGTATATGAGAAGGCTGCCCCTTCCTCAGACCTCGCTCTTTCTGCTAAAGCTTGGCTTTTTGCTACGATTATTTAAGAAAGATACTTCAAACACAAGAGTGGTTGAATTTGAGAAGTATTTTTAAGGAGATGCTACCATTTCGGCGAACCGTCGCAAGCACGAAATGTCAAAACATCGAACGGTCAGAATCTCGAACCGTCATAACATCTAAAAAATGTATAAGTTTATATAATAGTAACAAGTATATAGTAGTTTAGAAACAAAATTCGGCTATATATTTGCGCATCAGGGGGTTGGGGTAAAGCATAGCATATATTCAATACGTAACCTAACCTAACCTATGTACCTTATCCCCCCTAGACCCCAAAAAATTAAAGTTTCAAAATTTTCGATGTTATGACGGTTTGATGTTCTGAGGGATTTTTTGTCGATTTATGACGGATTTTGTACTTCTCCTGACGTTCGTGCTCCTGAAGGTTCGATGTTATGCCGCCTTCCCTTTTTTAAAAACTTTATGAACTCTAGAGGGGGCAGCTTATGTGTTTGTCTTGTTATTTTGAAAAAAGAACGTTGACACAAGGAGAGGAAGCTATTAAACGTAACGCCAGGTCTTTGGTTGTTCTGAAACTTATCCTAGGTTCTACTTTTTGGCCATTCATCAGCAGCCAAACAAATTGCAGTAGTAATAGTGTTAAAAAAATAAATCTTGTTTCACTTTTTCATGTCCTCATTATGGCTCTCTTGTTCTTGTTTGCAAGCCCTTTCGGTTTCAAATCAATCTGAGAAAAAAAAATTCTCGGATATTCTATCAACCTTTTTTTATTTCCCGCCAGAGAGAAAAAAAAATGAAAGTTTGACTTTATGGAACAAGACATTTCAGAGCTAGTAGAGATACATTTTTTAATAAACTTGGCTCACATATACTTGATGAACACAAACTTGGCTCACATAAGGGCACATATTGCAAGGCTCTGGAGTCGGAGACCCAAAAATTAGAACCTTTTTATTCCCCCTCCCCCAAGATTAAACTGCGCACCCATTGATCCCTCCAACGCTCCTTAAGGATTACCTTGATCATCTGAGCCCTTCCCAAAATATTGCGGATGCCCTGTTTTGATAACCTGGCTAAATTTAGTGTCTTTTGATTTACGTCGCTGCTAAACCTTGAACAGATTCTAAGTCTCTTTTTTAACTCACCTAGTTTTATCTATTCATAGTAAAATTCCCCCACCAGCTCATGTCCCGATACGTTTTACACCCATAAAAAACAGAAGAAATAATAATAATAATAATAGCCCAATTGAAAATGCTTAAATGTGCCATTCTACCCTAAGACTAGGCACAATTATAAAATAAAAAGCTTAGAATTTTATTCATTTTGCTTATTTTATTTTTATCGTATCATAGGCAGCGCAGTCGCGCTGCCTACGTAAAGAACGATGTTGGCACAACGTATCATTTTTTTTTCCTTAGACCAGGGCACTTCGTATCGAAGGAGTTGTCGTAGAAACCTCGAAAAGGGCTGATTCGATTGGAAATTGGAATGGCTAGTGCCCATTTTAATAGTCGAAAGTGATTGGAATGCAACTAACACCCCTTCCACGCCCACCATTTCTCAATATGCATTCAATTAAAATTTTGAGATAGCCATTTTGTTCAACGTAGTTGATGAAATTAATTTCCAGATGGAAATTAAGTTTTTGACGAGGACACTCCCCCCACAGCCCTCAGGACAAGGGTTGTAAGTTATGCCCTGTGGGCATATAAGTTTTTATAGAAAGATTTGTCGTAAAAACTTCAAAAAGGGCTCATTCGATTGGAAATTCTAAGGGCTAGTGCCCTTTTTGATAGTCGAAAGTTATTGGAGGGCAACTAACCCACCTTTCACGCCCACCGTTTCCCCAAACACATCCAATCAAAATTTGAGGTAGCCATTTTGTTCAACGTAGTTGAAACTTCTGGAAATTAGGTCTTTGAGGATGACATCCCCCCACACACACCATAGCCCAAGGGCAAGGGTTGTAAGTTATGCCCTGGAGGCATATAAGGTTTATATAGAAAGCGTTGTCGTAGAAACTTCAAAAAGCGCTCATTCGATCGGAAATTGAAATGGCTAGTGCCATTTTTAATAGCCGAAAGTGATTGGAAGGCAACTAACACCCATCCACACCCACCATTTCCCCAAACACATCCAATCAAAATTTTGAGATAGCCATTTTTTTAACGCAATTGAAAGTTCTGGAAATCATATCTTTGAGTAGGACACTTCCCTCACAGTCTTCAGGGCAAGGGTTATAAGTTATGCCCTGGAAGGCATATAAGGTTTTTATTGAAAGCTTTGTCTTAGAAACTTGAAAAAGGGCTCATTCAATTGGAAATTCAAAGGGCTAGTGCCCTTTTTAGTAGTCGAAAGTGATTTTTGGGCAAATAACCCTACTCAGATTAATTTCTGTTTGTTTTGAGTTTGACTTATTTTAATTTCTGTTTGTTTTGGGTTTCTTTTATGTGTTGATACTGATTTGTGGTAGTTGTATGCTTGGTATATTATTTGATTCTATTTTGTTTATTTTTGGTTTAATGGAGTTCTTTTTTTTGAAAAAACTTATTTTGTGCAAAAAGTTTTTTTGATTAATATAATATAAAAATCCACTTTCAGAGAAAAAACTTAACCTATGTAAAACCAAAAAGAATGAAATAAAAATTATCTAATTACAAAATTAAAACTAGTCTATTACGAAAACAAAATGAATAGAAAGTAGAACACATCATTGTAGCCTATATAGTTTATAAAAACTGTAAAACGGAAAAGTTGGAGTTACCAACGCAACCACTAACTGAGGCCCGAAAGGGAAGGCATGTGACAAATGTGCATCTTTATGTTTTCCCATCCTTGAAGAACATATTACGTTAAAAAAGTCTTTATTCACATTTACAAGTCTTCATCAATTATACCTCTAAGAAAATATTCGATCAAAATGTTTGATCAACCCTATATCTGTCCATTTTTTAGCACATTTTTGTTGTAAAATTTCGCCTGAATGGGGGATGCTTGTTCATGTGAATTGTAAATCTGAGTGATTTTTGGTCATTTCATTGTCATTTACAAGGCCGTATCCAGGGGGGAGGATTAAAAGGTTTGACACCCCGAAATGTTAGTCCGACTCAATTTTTTTTTTTCAGAATATATTCCCCTCTAAGGTTTGTTTTGCTTAGTGTGTATGCTCGATAAGTTGATAGCCGATCGGTGACATAAAATGGGTCTATTTTTGGGGTGATGAATAAACATAATAAATTTTTTTGATACTTTTTTTCCCTTGTCCTTTTAAGTTTAACACAAGTAAGTTCTACATATCCTGCAAGTTTAAGTCAATCGGAGAAAATAAAATTTATTAACTCAGTATCAGGTGTCAATGATCAATACAGCAAAACTTCAAAATGATTTGTCTTCATTGAGGTTTACCAGGCACTCTCTATATGACATTTAAATTAAGCCTTTCACAGATGAAAAAAATGAAAGGCCCATTTTCGAGTAACAAGAATCGACACAGTAAATTTAGTATCGAAGTTTATACCTTTTTAAAATTATGTTTAATTTTTTAAGTTCAATTTTGTTTCAAGTAATAACTTAATTGTTTTTTTGTTTTTTTGAGAAGTTAAGACTTAGAATCAGGAATGAGTTCAACATTGCATCGCTAATAAATTCAAATTACGGCAGCTTTAACTCAGTTTGCACTGAAGAAGAATCTTCTAGCTGTGGTTCTTTTGTCGTTCTTTGAGGTTTGATGTCCGTTGCCTTTGAGGGATGTCTTGGATCCCTTGGCTACTTTAAGGGATAATGGAGATGCAGGAATCTCTTGGACTTTTACCGAACTAAAATATCAGTAAGCTGAGTTATTGTGGCACAAACAGAAAACATATCTTGTAGAGAAGTTGGTTCAAGCCGGAGTTGATTTTATTATACTGATTTAGGTAAGGATGTTCCAACAAAATTCTTCTTTTTATGAAGATTTTATTTTAATTTTATAATAAAATAATGACAGGTTATACCTTCAGTCAAACTAATTTTTATTTTTAAGATACATTGGGGATCTGATTCCAAAACAAAAATTTAATAGCTGGATATTTATTGTGTTAAAAAATATATAATTCATTTTGTTTTGAAGAGAGCAAAACAAAATTAAATGGCTTAGACATGCAATTATTCAGAGGCATTGATAGTTATTGGAAAACAGAACGTGATAAAACTTGACAATCGATCCATGGAAATTTTAAGAGGCGTACGTATTATGGAAAATTTTGTGTCTTTACGACGGGAAAATTAAACAAATAAGAAGCTTTTCATGAGAAACATAGAAAATTACGAGGAAAAAAATAGACTTAATAGAGGAAGCCCTAAGGCATATCCGCTGTTCACATGCATGAATTAAATAAGGAAAACTTCTTGTTATTTTTTTCTTTTGAGTTATATGTCCTTAAATTCTAATGATTTTATATTTCCCATGTAGTTTCTTTTCTTTTTCCTAGCAAAATCCTTATTCCATTGGTTTTGCTATATCTTCTAGCACAAATGATAACAATACATAAGTCAGAGAAATTTGAACTTGTAAAATGCTTATCATCAGTTATGATTCTTTTGTTTGGATGGAGGATACACAAAATAAGCTATGTAAACAATTCTTACAATTTGGTAGTTTTCAAATGTAAACGTGTGAAAAGACAGCGTTCACACACTGCTGCTTCGTTCAATTAAATATCTAAGAATTTGTCGAGAAGAAACTGACCTCGTGATAAGGAGGTCAAGATATAACTCCTTGGCACTGAAGCTTGATTTTAAAAAAGTTGAAGGAAAGAATCTGTAAATGTTCAGGGTAGTGTTAACTAGATCAAAAAGATGCTATATAGGAAATGATATTTGTAAACTACTCGTTTAAATTGAATCAATGTAAAATAAGGGGCACACATTTTTGTGGATTTTTATCTTTACATAAATAAATTTGAAAATAAAACAATTTTTTATAAAATGCTGCCTTTCTATTTACAATTAAAACAAAATAAAGATATAAGACAAGGGCAAATTTTTTGAATAAGACAGTTTCACTATCTGATTATGAAATCCGTAACCGTAAATTAAAACTGTTTTAAATAGTAAAAAAAAAAATGCAAAATTTATTCAATGCCTTTATTATAACGTAAGACAAGCAGAAAAGGTTTGCCATATAATAAGTCAAACTAAAAAGAACAGAAATTACCATGAATAAATAAATCAAACCAAAAAACAGAAATTAAAATTTAAAATCATGTCAAACTAACCATAAAAAATACCACCAAACTTTAACCCCCTACAGGCCAGAAACTAGAATGTTATTTATGACTTACTGAAAACAAGGCCGTACCCAGGAATTTTTTTTGGAGGGTGTTTTACTAAAAAAAAATTGGGGGGGGGGTTACACAAAAAAAACTCAAAAAACACATACAAAATTTGTTTATATCCATTTGTGTTATATTTTACGAGCCAGACAAACATTTCAGGGGGGATTCAAACCCTCCTAACCCCCCCCCCCCCCTTCCGGGTACGGCCTTGACTGGGAACAGTACATATTTCGACTAATATTTTTTATACACTCCAACATGAAACAAGTAAAAACTAATCAAGTTCATGATTCCATCAATTTCATTTGTCTAAAATACAGGAAACTGATAGCTCAATTACTTTTGGAATGTCTATAGGTAGTTTTTTGATACAATCTATTCCATTTGCTAAAGCAGATTTTTGAATTCGCAAATCAATAAATCACTCGTAACTTGACTTTCTACATAATTGAAATAGATAGATTTAAAGGAAAAAATTAATGAGAATCTAATGCATGTAGGATTAATAAAACTAAATTAAACATTTCAAGTATGCCAATTAATAAAAAAAGAGTTTCTGAATTTCTAAGCAGTATTTAACTTTCCAATGTTAAAACAAAAAAGAAAAAATGTTTAAAATATATGTTTTGCTTTCAGTAAAACATAAGCGCCACTCTAGTCTTAAAGGGGTTTGAGGAGGATGTAGCCCCACTCTTATTCTCTGTAATTTCTATTCGTTTTAGGTTCAATTTGATAATTTCTTCTAGCATATGTTTGATTTAGTGTTCCTGTATTTATTCATAATAATTTTTATTCATTTTAAGATTGGCTATGTTTATGGGCTTATTTCTGCTTGTTGTGAGTTTTATGTTCATTTAATTGCTTTTGAACCTTTTTTTAAACATGTTTTGTTAGTTTCTTTTCTTTTTATTGGCATAATTTTTATCATGTGTTGGCTGTTTATTATTCTTTTTTCAAGAACAAAAAATTTCATTTTCATTTGAATTTTCGGGAAATTTTCATCAGCCTTATTTTTTTTAACAAGAATATAAAGGTAAAAAAAGGTAAAGGATGCGGCACTAGACCCTTAAGGTCCAAACCGGCGGTGCTGATCTCCGTTTCGTGGCCCTTCAGCCAGGAAGTGCAATGGGGGGCTGGGGGCCAGCCAACCTATGCTTTCGCAAACCCTTCCTGTTTTACCTTCCCCAGATTTCTCCAGGTACCCATTTAGAGCTGGGTTGACTCTGGCTAAGCTTACAGGGTCACACCACTGACCCGCGTCCCAAACTAAGAAACTGACCACACCAGGGATCGAACCCGAATTCACGGATTCTCAGCCCAGCGCGCGTCCACTTAGCCAGAACGGCCACTTAACAAGAATATGCATTGTTTTGGCCCTCTAATAGAGCCATACTTGCTCCTATTTTGTGGACACCCTCTAATAGGCGTATCTTAGGCTTAATTTGATTTGAAAGTAGTATTACGTTCCGTGCAATTTTATCGCACGGATTTTACCGTGCGATTTCATAAACCTGGGACACTTATCACGTGATTCACGTCCTTTGCTGATGATACTGTGTTTACAGGAACATCATCTTGCGAAAATCTTTTGATTGAAAAGGCAAATAAGGAACTGGCAAGTTTTACGAGATGTGGCTGTCTATCTGTTAATGTTTTTAAGACGAATTTCATGACTTTTTGTAGAGTTGGTACTCCCATTATTTTAAATAATAAAATATGTCTGAATGGCGTATTCTTAAAACAAGCTTTTAGTGTAAAATATTTAGGTTTTTATCTTGATTGCAATTTGAGTTGGAAATTACACTGTGATGCAGTAGCAGCAAAGGTGGCAAGAGGATTGGTCTTATAAGAAGGCTAAAGAATGAGCTCCCACCAATAATTCTAATGATCCTCTATCTAACTCTTATCAGTCCATATCTGTCTTATGGTTGTTTGTTGTGGACTAGTTCATTGGTGTCAAGTTTTAAAAGAGTTCAAATTTTACAAAATAAAGTTGTTAGTGTCTTGGGAGATTATGTGAGATTTGCAAACAACAAAAGCACGAAGAACAATAGGGAAATCTGTTTGCAAGACAGTTGAAATAATTTGAATGAATATTTCGGCCCTATGTCCAAGGGCCGTCCTCAGCAAGACAAAAATATATAAAAGAAAAAGGACTCACAACAACAAGCGACCAATAAAACCAAAAATTAAAAATTTTTCAAAGCAGTCCTAGCATCCTTACTTCAGCGAAGTTCAACCAGGACTGATAAAAAGTAAGTTAAAACAAGGCGATTCAATGATATGAAAAAAAAAAATTTAAAAACACGTTCTTATTGCTAATCCAGCCTTTTTGGCAGCTAACCTCAAAGGTCTTTTCGTGACCGGTTCTGTGTTAATGTCTATTGGTTTTTTAAAATATTTTGTAAGATAATTTTTAATTAAATTTGTGTATAGAGCATTTAGTGTATATTCCCAGAAGTCCCTATTTAAGGAAATATTATTATGAATCTTAAGTTTGATTTCAATTGATTCTCGGACTACCTGCTTCATGCCTAGGTCATTGCTAATAAGGACGGATTCATCAAAAGTATATTGCGGCTAGGATTTCAAAAATATGGCTCCCTAATGCCTCTTCTTCGTCACTATTTTTATGTGAGATTTGAAAATAGTACTTTGAGTTGCTTCACTAAAATGAAAATTCTAAATGTTTATAAGTTACGAGATTATCAACTAGCTATTTTTGTTTATTAATGTCTGAATCCTTATTCACCGGAGTGCTTTTGGGAAATTTTTAAGTCTAACTCGTTTAATCAGTCTTATGAAACTAGGCATTCTTCAGGGATAGTGTTTGAGGCTGGGAGTACTCAACGCGGATCTTTATTTCCGCGTTTTGCAGGACCACAGCTGTGGAATTCACTCCCTGAGGGTATAAAGGTGACAGATAATTTTAGCCAGTTCAAGAGTGGGTTGAAACGTTACCTTCTGGGAAGTTGCTAATGATTTAACAATATTTTAATGTCCAGGATAATTAGAACTCCCCTGTCTAACTATTAAACTTGCCTCAAATTATTCAATATTAGGAAGTTTTAAATATAACTGAGATTTAATGCGTCAAAGTTAAGTTTATCAAGAATAATTGTTTCTATCACAATTTTTAAACATAAATCGAACAAAAGTGGTGAAAAAAGGAAGAGCAAAAGAAAAAGAAACAGAGGAGCTTACTTGGGCGGCATTTGAAGGCTACCTCGGTGAATACCATATTACTAGGACATGAGTCAGGCTCTCCTAATTGACTCATAGATGGGACAATTTTGCACATCCGTTGCTTGGAGCAAGCTGCAACGACGCTACTCAACAAAGCATGCTATAAAACAAATACATAAATATGAAACTGAAAACTCTATTTCTGGTTTGCTTCATCAACGGAAATCCTTATTCTATTCTAACATGCCTAACCAGAAGAAATGAACTGTCGACATTAGATAGTCTCTAACCTAAATACTTACAATTGGTGTAAAAGTAATGTTCGGTACTCTTGCATTATATGGGCCTTTACAAGGAAACCAGTCACGAAAAACCCGTTTTTGACGGGTTAACCGCCATAGAGTAGGCAATAATAGCGTTGTTTTCATTGCATGTACTATATTCAAACTGTTGTTTTTTTGGGTTTAGGGGGGGGGGGAAGGTATCTAGGTTAGGTTATATTACGTATTTAATATATGCAATGCTTTACCCCCACCCCCCTAATGTGCAAATATATAGCCAAATTTGCTTATAAACTATTATATAATCATCCTATTTTATTTCATTAGCATTAACCGAACTTGACTTCTTTCGTGCATAGCGGTGGGTTATTTATAATCCATAAGTACCAAGAAAACTTTATGTCGATTAGTTGTAAATTACTCGTTTGATTTGTACACAATAGAGGCGTAAAACACAGAATTTTTAATCCTTTAACCGGAAAACGCTGTCTAATTCTGTCTATTCAACACTCATGAGCATTTCTTTACAGTTTTCGTTAACTGTCTCAAGTAAAAAAAGAGAAAAAAACTAAATGGAATATTGTTGATTTTTGTGCTTGTGCCGTTTCAGAATTTTTCAAGAAAAAATTAAAGAATTTTTTGTTTCGTGTTATAGCGGCTAGATTTTAGGTTATTGACTTTTATTTACAATCTTAAGATTTTAAACATCGAAATAGAATTCATTCAAAGATCTGTCAAATTTACTCACAGGGTTACCACCGTCAGCAGGATTTTACTAGATCTAGTAAAAAAAAATCTAGTAAATTTAGAGGTTCTAGTAACTTTCCCGAAATCTAGTAAAAAGCCATGCTTTATAGTAAACAAAACTTTTGTTATTTTCCATAAATTCAGGGAAAAAATTAGGGTCCATTCATTACAAAATCTGATTTCAATTACGTTAGATATTATGGCTACTATTGCTCTCATTTTTGCGATTTCGCGTCAACCCTAGCACTTAAAAATTTCTACTTTTCTCTAGGCTTCTTCTTGATACTCGCTTTGAAAGACAAACTATTTAAAATCAGGACTGGTATGCCGGCTTAATTTGTTTTCAGAAAATTTTCCCAGACTCTCATCAGCTGCTACGTTTGTTAGTGAGTTTTGTCCCTTTTTAAAGACGCTGCTGGAATCGAACTTTTTTCCATACTTGTGTTTTGAGTGTTTCGTCCCTGATGAAAACGAAGCAACTTGTCCTTAGGTCATCAAGTGGAGTACATGACTGGGTGATCCCCAGCGATTTGACTCGGGCTACCAAGAAATGGAAACAAGTAGATCCCTTCAGTCAGAATTCGACACTAGTGGATACTTTGAATTCGGATGTGGCCAAGGCCGAGGACGATTAAAGCCTTTTAAGTGCGACTTTTTTTTAATTCTGACTACATTTTTTCTTTTTACTTTTTAATTTAAACACACCTCGGATTCTAAGCATTCCATCGCCTGAATTACTTCGTGAATATAAGTTGTAGCTGTTTTTCTTCGTTGATTGTTTTTAATTTTTCAATATATCTGAATTTTATGACCTGAAGACCATTGATAAATTTAAAGCTGGGCTTCACCAGCAGGATTTCCAGAATCCAAGATTCCAGACTATTGTTTGTCGTCTTGCATACACCGCATCTGGAATATGAAGCCTATCCGTAGTACATCCAAATTACAAGGCCGTATCCAGGGGGGGTTACCCGGTTTGACCCCCCCCCCCCCCCCCGAAATTTTTTATTGAGTCGGAAATTAGTCTAAAAAAATACCTGTAAAGACAAAACCTTACCAGAAAAAAAATATGCTCCCACACTAAATCCTATTGCATTTTGTGGGTAAACGGTGCTTATCAGCTTACGCAATTAGGTAACCGTAGGTAACCCCATGTTAACCTGACCTTGCATAGTAAATTAGGGTTAATATGCGCTATTATCCTTTTGCATTTTATGGCATAAAAAAATCCTATTGCAATTTTGTGGGTAAAAGGTTGTGATCAGCTTACACAATTAGGTAACCCCATGTTCGCCTTATTATGCAAGGTCAGACCTTGCATAGTAAATTAGGATTAATGGGGGCTCGAGGTAAATGTTATAAGAGTGCAAGATTGTCAGTTCAGTTCAGTTCAATTTCGGACTTGGATAAGAGAAGAGCGATTTTCAACATGAAGAGGAAGTGTGACATATCGCGTCGTTTTTCGCACCCAAGCGGACAAGGGATGTTTCTGACAGTGGCGTTAGCGGGACGTCTGCGGAGCATTCATTTACACCTGTGGATCTGAAGGGCACTGGAGTCATCGTTGAAGCTACTGCTTTCCCGTCTATTTTTGACGAAGCTCAGCGTTTTGCCAGCGACTTAGGACTGGAGATGACTCGTCCAAGGACCAGAGGTGGCCGGAGTATGCATGCAGACGATCCAGACCTTCTCAACCACTAAAGCACCTCGCTCTTTATTCCTTTCCTGGACCACTTCACTTCCGAGCTGAAACAACAATTTGTGCTTCACCAGAAACTGCTGTCAAATCTCAGCGTCCTTTCTCCTGCCAAAATTGTCTCTGTCGATCTGAAGGCATTAAACCTGGAGTCATTGGTTGAATTTATGGCGATATTCTTCCCGAGCCAGACTGTCTGAAGCAAGAAATTGAGCTATGGCGCATCAAGTAGGAGAATGTTCCGGTATCAGAGAGGCCTACTTGTGCTGTGTCTTCGCTTCAGGCATGCGACGCCACCTTTTTTCCAAATGTTTTCTTCTTCTGGCTGTTCTTGCGACGTTACCTGTTAGCACTGCTACTCCGGAAAGAAGTTTGTTTTTGCGTTTCTAAAAAAAAACAAAAAACTTTAAGATACGAAAGTATGCCTAGTGGACGCGTCCTCGTTTGCAAGGGGCGGACTAACGGTGTCGAGCTAATGTAATGTTGCTAAAGGATGTTAGACAAAGTACTACTACTACTAACAACTCATCGCAGCACCAAGCCGCCTGAGGCCAACACAGCTACGCACGCTCCTCCTCCACCCAATCTATTCAAAGCCTCCCTTTTTACACCCGCCCACGAAGTTCCCATTTCCTTTAAATCTTTCTTTATGACGTCCTCCCAACCCAGACGGGGACGACCTGCTTTCCGTTTAGCCCTAGATGGTTGGCCGAAAAGAACAATCTTCGGCAATCTGTCATCCTTCATCCGAACAACATGCCCTAACCACCTCAACCTTTCTTTCATTATAGACCTAGAAAGCGGTATTGAACCACATTTTTCGTATAGCCTATTGTTTGAAATACGGTCAGTCAGCCGGGTACCCAGAACAATCCTTAAGCAATTTCTCTGGAAAACATCTAGCAAATCTTCATCCGCTTTTCGGAGCGTCCATGCTTCAGAGCCATATTTGACCACTGTCATCACTGTAGCTTCTAAGATTCTAACCTTGGTTTGCAGACTTATCTTCCTATTCTTCCAGACTTTTTTTAACTGTGAAAAAACACCCTGAGCCTTGGCTATTCTATTTTTAACATCTTCACTGCTCCCACCATCTTTACTAATACTACTACCAAGGTAAGTGAAACTGCCCACCTGATCAATCTTTTCATTACCCAACGTCACCTTTTCATCTTCACTTATTCCTAGCCTTAGTGACTTGGTCTTCCTAACATTAATTTTCAAACCAATACTAGCACCCTGAACTCGCAAAACCTCTAAAACTTCATTCATTTTGAGTCCACAGGAAAAAATCGGGTAAACCCCCCCCCCCCCCCGAAAAAAAATCATGGATACGGCCCTGCCAAATTATCAAAAAAAGATTTTTGAACTTTTAGGTTTCCGGCATTTTCAATCAAACTATGAAAATGAAAGAAAAGAGGAAAGGACAGAGAAAAGAGAAAAAAAAAGAAGAAAAAAGGAAAAAAGATTGTGAAAATCCTATTGATTATCCTCCTAGAGTAAGAATCGATGCTTGATGGCGCACGTGCGGCGATTTAATAAATTTTTCCTCTCAGATTTAATAAATTCTTTCAGGCCAGGGTGGCAACTCTGTTTACTTAGCTAGACTTTTCAAAATCAAGGTATATTATTGCTATTTTTTGGCACAATGTATTATTTTTTTTTCTATACCAGGGCGCTTCGTATCGAAGCAGTTGTCGTAGAAACTTCGAAAAGGGCTCATTCGATAGGAAATTCGAATGGCTAGTGCCCTTTTTAATAGTCAAAAGTGACTGGAGGGCAACTAGCCACGCCCATCGTTCCCCTAAACACATCCAATAAAAATTTTAAGATAGCCATTTTATTTAACGTAGTTGAAAGTTTTGGTAATTAGGTCTTTAAGGATGACAACCCCTCCCACAGCCCTCAGGGCAAGGATGACAACCACCCTAACAGCCCTTAGGGTAAGGGTTGTAATTTATGCACTGGGGGCATATAATGTGTTTATAGAAAGCGTTTGTCGTTTCAAAAAGAGCTCATTCGATTGCAAATCGAAAGGCCTAGTGCCCTTTTTAGTAGTCGAAAGTGATTGGAAGGTTTGACATTTTTACGGTAAAGATCGATGTGGGTATAATGTATTATTTTTTGCTGTTGTTTTTGTTTAGATCAGGGCACTTCGTATCGAAGGAGTTGTCGTGGGAACTTCGAAATGGACTCATTCGATTGAAAATAGAAAGGGCTGATTCCCTTTTTAATAGTCGAAAGTATTTTGAGAGCAACTAATTCCTCTCCCACGCACACCCTCCCATTTGCCCATTATGTTTAAAAAACTAAATGTTGCCTTAAGATTAAATCAAAATGCACTGTGTTAATGCTAATTCCCAATAAGGCCTCTCAGCAGTATCCCAAGAACGACTGAGGGTAATATGTTCAAACTTTAGGGGCTACTTCTGCTCTTAAAATTTTACCAAATCAAAATAGCGTAAGTGTATCCAAGCTATCAGAGAAAGTAAACAGATTTCTTTTGCGAATGGTATCAAGTTTTCCATTTCAGGTCAACTAGAGGAGGTATGAACCTAAATTAAACACTACTATTTGTGTCCAGATTTTTAAAAGGGTGTAAGTTGTTAAAAATTGCTGAAAATTTTCGACAGACGAACAGTATCGAATCGAATGAGTTGTCTTAGAAACTTCAAGAAAAGGCTCATTCAATTGGAAAATAAAAGGGCTAGTGCCTTTTTTAATAGTCGAAAGTGATTGAAGGGCAACTAACCCCCCTCTCACGCCCACCATTTTCCAAACACATCCAATCAAAATTTCGAAATATCCATTTTGTTCAACGTAGTTGAAAGTTCTGGAAATTAGATCTTTTAGGATGATAAACCCCTCAGAGCCCTCAGTGTAAGGGTTGTAAGTTATACCCTGGGGGCATATAAGGTTTATATAAAAGTTGTTGTAGAAATTTCAAAAAGGGTTCATTTGATTGGAAATTGAAATTGCCCTTTATAATAGTCGAAAGTGAGTGGAGAGTAATTAACCCCCCTCTCACGCCCACCATTTCCCAAAAAACATTCAATTAAATTTTAGAGATAGCCATTTTGTTCAACGTAGTTGAAAGTTCTGGAAATTATGTCTTTAAGGATGACAAACCCCGCAGAGTCTCAGGGCAAAGGTTGTAAGTTATGCCCTGGGGGCAAATAAGGTTTTTATAGGTAGAGTTGTCGTAAGAACTTCAAAAAGGGCCCATTCAATTGGAAATTGAGAGGGCTAGTGTCGTTTTTAATAGTCGAAAGTGATTGGAGGGTAACTAGCCGCTGTCTCACGCCCACCATTCCCCCAAACACATCCAATCAAAATTTCCATTGAGCCATTTTGTTCAGCGTAGTAGAAAGTTCTGGAAATTAGGTCTTTGAGGTTGACAGCCCCCCCCCAGCCCTTAAATCAAGGGTTGTAAGTTATGCCCTGGGAGCATATAAGGTTTCTTATTAAAAGTGTTGCCGTAGAAACTTCAAAAGGGCTCATTTAATTGGAAATTGAAAGGGCTAGTGTCTTTTTAATAGTTGAAAGTGATTGAGAGAGCGACTGAAAAAAATACAAATGAATGTGCATTGTCAGTTTAATATACATATACTGATATTTAGTAATCAAAATGTTACTATTATTTGATTTATTAAAGCTATAAAAGTAAAAACATTTATATTTTTTTTAGTAAAGTGCAAATTATGTTCTGGCCTTGGGAAGGCATAGGGGTTTTGAGCCCAACTTATGTTAATGTCTGCTCGTTTTGAGTTTGACTAGGTTATTTATTGTAATTTCTGTTCGTTTTGGGTTTCATTTATTTATCGATGCTGATTTGTTGTAGTTTTACGCTTGGTAGATTATTTGATTTTATTTTTGCTCATTTTTTGTTTAATGGAGTTCTTTATTTTTCTTTGGAAAACTTATTTTGTGGAAACAGTTTGTTTAATTAATGTAAAACAAAGGGCCAAAACTAGAAAAAAAAACTAAAGAGCTTTTTATTGATATTTTTCATTCTGGTTAGTCTAAAAGGACAGGGGTCATCTCTCCTTGGAGTTTAGCCAAGTGACTCCTATTTGCTTTTTCCTATAGAAAGTCAACCGATTTTTTTTTAATAGGAAAAAATGAAAGTTGATAATTTGGCAATCCGTCAAAGATTTCTAGAAAACAAAAGACTTTAAAATCTCCCAGAACAAAGCACCTGGTTATACTACATAGATAAGCAACATTTTTCCTTTCAGTGGGAATTCTATCCATAAAAAGAATCGATCCTGGTGAAAACTGTCAACAAAAAAACATGCAAAAATTTTACCAGTTGTGGTTGAATGTGGATCCCAAAAGTCAGGGTTTAATAAATATTCAAATCAAAAACTAAGAATACTTTGGAGCTTTTTATTTTCATTATTTTACAAATAGCTTAACAATGGTTCAACCTTAATAAAAATTTGCCAGGAACTTATTAGTTTAAAGTATATAATGGGTTATAGTAGATTTTCTTGCGCTTGTCGTTTTCTAACGTATACAAACTTTACTAATTGTTTGCAATTATTAGTTAAAAATCAGGAGAGGCAAAGGGCAAATTGTGCAGCTGATAACCATTTCTCAAGGAGCTACGGATGGGGGAGTAGAGAGCTATCTTATACTCCTACTGGGGCTCCTTATATGGGCATAGAACCACGTGGTTAATGGGGTCAATGGCCTCTTTCTCCAGGTGTGTTTTTGGCACGCTCTCAACGAAGGTCAATGTTGTTATTGTTTCCGAGGCAAAATGCCAAGGTCAATGTTATTGTTGTTTTGAACAGAGTCATTAGAGAGAACACGTGGTTAATGGGGTCAATGTTGTTGTTGTAAGTGCACGCTCGAGGCAGATGTCAAGGTCAATGTTGTTATTGTTATTCGAGCCAAATGTTACGAGTTCCCGGGAAACAGCTACATCCCCCTTCTCAGCCAATCAGAGGGCTCCTTCGAAAGAGGCAACGTCACAGAGTTACCCCTCTCCCTTTCCTACACTTTGAATTTATGGCACGAGGACAATCAGTTTCGTTAGTTTTTAGTTAGCAGAGTAATAACATGAGTGACCAAGTTGAGTTAGAAATATCCTTTTATTGCAACTGTTCTATTTGTAAAGGACATTTTCATGATTTTGAGTATTCGCATGAACCTACTGAATGTTTAGATAGCTTAGAGGGAGAGACAGATGAGAAGAATCTGGAGGAAACGAGAAGAAAAATTATATGTGACATGGAGAGAAATTTATACCGATTGCAAGTAAGCTCAGATAAAAGAAGGATGGATATGATAGAAAAGGAGGATCAAAAGAAGAGACTGGTAAAAGAGGGCTTTCTCTATAGTGTAAAAGACAGCAGTGAAAACTCAAAGAAAAATGTGTATAGTGCAAGATATAACTCGGTTTATTATGATGATTATGCTCCAAGAGAAGAGAAAAAGTGGCCCTTTAAGAGACAACATAAGAGGTCATTCTACGAAAAGGATTTTAAACAACGGAAACCATGGTGGAAGTGTTCTCATATACCATTTTACGATAAATCCCATTTTTGATATGCTTGATAAGTTTTATACCATATTCATACAATAAATTTGTTTCTGATATCTTAATTTTCTCATACTCGATATGCATAGAGTAAGGATACCAGCAGAGACTACGATACATGAATAGTTCAGATTGATTAGATCACCCCTTAGAGTGTTCTCAGTCCATAACCAAGTCTTCTATCAAAGATAACAAAAAATCATTTTTCTAATCTTTATTCATTTGACAAATCAATATTTATAATAGTTTTTATATACACAATCTCGGGTTCAATTATCAGAATATCTATGTCTTCATCCTCCACTACCACTATGTCTAGCAGAGGGGGTGGTATACATTCATTTTCAAACTCAGGTTCATCACCTATTGATATATCTAGGAGAAGAGGCATCTCCTCAAATAAATCCTCGCGTACTCCTATTGTAGGCAAACTAGGGGCCAACCGCTCGTCATCCTCTATGCAAAGACGACCTGAAGGCCCCCGCCGTACCAAGTCCTCAGATGTATATGAAAGACCGTCTTCAGTATAGTGCACTTCTAGCACGTCATCATCACTAGCATCAATTGCTGTACTAGCACGGAGAAGAAGCTCCTCCTCCTCAACTGTGAGCTCCCACTCACTCCATACATCCTAAAAGATTGAGAACGCTATGATCGAAAACTAGAGTTTCCTGCGGAAAACCTATATTAGTTCAGATTTTACGGGAATAGTTCATTTTCGAACCAATATATCTACCAAAAGTTCAACACCTGAGTTAAACTAAGAGGTTTCAACTTCAGGAAAAAATTACATTCTGACAAGATTTGACAATTTACTAAATTTAAAGTATTGTTTAGTTTTAAAAATGTTTTCTGTCACTCATCATCATCTTTTATTCATTCACAAACAATACTAAAGAAAACCGCTTCCCACGGTTTATTGATTTTAAATTATTAAGAAGGATATTATTTCGTTGAAATATACATTTTACATTTTTAATTTTCATGCTTTTGATAATTATCTTGTCCTTCTGGTGTAAATTGCAGCTGAAGGCTTATCACAAAATCACAGTTTCAAGTTTTTTAATATACTAAAATTGAAGGAAGCTAGAAAATGTGAAAACTTCTTTTCACCCGAATATTCTTCAGAGCCCAACCTAACTACGATCTGAAAACAATAATATAACTTATAGTTGAACAAATTTTTTAAAATATCTCTTTTCTGACATCATTTGGAACTTGCAAATTACTATAAGTAGTAACTAATTACTTCATTTTTAATGAACTTATAATTAAATTGAACCAACAATCCAAATTTTTTGATAGCACAACAATAATGGCAAACGAAAAAGAATATACATCTAACCGAGTCAAATAAAGGTCCAACCGATATTTTTGGTTATTCACACCCCCCCCCCACCAAACAAGCAGTGCAGTTAAAACCTTCTTAGAATCTATACTTAGACCGTGAAACTAGTAAGAAACTAAATTTTCTGTAAAGTTATGTCTAACGATAGACTTATTAGAGAGACAGAAACTCTTTTTCCACAACCCACAAGAGGATATTTTTTAAGTAAAAAGTAAAGAGCTGCTACACTAAATCAAAGATGAACAGAAATAATGTCGAATAATTTGTCAAACATAAACCTATATCCAATGATATATTTAATTGGGTGACAAAAACTTTTTCCACAAGAGGTTATTTTTCAATTAAAAGTAAAGAGCTGCTACACTAAATCAAAGATGAACAGAAATAATTGTTCAAAAGTAAACTTATGCATAATGATATATTTAATAGAGCAGTAAGTCTAGCTTTGAAAAGCGTGCTAGAACATCTAGAAAGAAGGTATCATATCTAAATTAGTATTTTTTTTATTAATATAGTAAATAAAATTATACCAAATAAAAAAAAAAACAAAAAAAAAAACAAAAAAGCAAAAAAAAACTCGATAGGCAAGCGTCCCAGCGGGCTTGAACCCATACACAAATTTGAAGAATTTCCACATTCTGTTATACAACATATTTTGATGCTTCCGCGCAATTAATCTCATCAATTTTGTTAAGTTTGACTCATGGTAAAATATGATGTGTGCCCACTGCGGGCAAATATATCCCTTAACAAAAAAATACGCATGTGTCTACACAAAGAGACAGTTTTACTGTTATGGATATGATTCAATACTCACTACAAATCAAATGGGCTCTTAGTCTCCTTTCAAATGAATAGGAGTTCAACTTCTGAGCGATAAAAAATTATTTGACATAATTGGTAAGTGCTCGTATTGCCTAGGCAATTACTTGAGGTTATAGAGCGGATAGCTAAACCCAGTATTCCTCAAGATCCCCCCCCAGGCTCCCAAAGAGCCCCCAGACCCCAAAGACTCCCCGGGCTCCCAAAGGCCCCTTCCCCTGTCCCCAAAGGTCCACCGGGACTTCCAAAGGACCAATCGGTGCTCAAGGGCACCCCCTAGACCCCAAAAAGCCATACCCGAGCCCCCGAAGGCCCTCCACCGTCCACAAAGGCCCACCAGACCCACAAAGGTCCTCCCCCGGTCTCCAAAGGTCCCCGAACCCCCAAAGGCCCTCCCCTGATCCTCAAAGGCCGCCAGGCTTCCAAAGGATCCCCAAGCCCACAAAGACCCTTCCCCGATCTCCAAAGGCCTCCCCGGGCTCCCAAAGGCTCTCGTACCCTCAAAGACCCCCCCCCCCCCTTGCCCCCAAAGGACCCCCGAGCCCTTCCATTTCTCCCACCAAAGAGGATGCGCTAAGGTTTATTCTTTTTTCATATCGCTTGACGAATAGACTATCTGGCATTACAAAGAAGGGAATAGAAAGAGCTCTGTCTTATAAGGTGCAATCGTTTATTATAACTGATAAATATTACTAATAAGGATCCTCTCATATTGGAGATAACGCGAACAAGACGAATAGTCTTACAACCCAAGCCTTGTAAGACCGTGGCTACCAGCCAATACAGTTTGCATTTTCGACACTATTTTGTGTCTCATTCTAGTAAATAAGTGACAATGAGGAGTAATTATTTAAATTATATTGTCTCTTAATTTAACTGTTAATTTAATTCCTGTTATTTGACATAATAAATTCGTAACGTATCGCACCGTATCGAATATCACTAATAACGCTTAAGCAGAAATTCTTGTATTTTTCTTATTCATCTTCGCATTGAAGCGACACTCGATTACAGGTTCTTAGCAGCTATCGAACAGGAAGAAGGTAAAGCCGAGGTATTTTCTAATCTTCTTAAATCTACTAGTAGGAAGGTTAATAAGGATATATACACAGAGACATTAATGGGGGGGGGATTTTGAAAATACTCATTGACTGCATTCTGCTTGAAAAATAACTATTTGGTATTTTCATCGAAAAATTCAAATTGTCCATTGCCCACCATAAGTTTTAGGAAATATATCTGACCCTCCCTTCTAACTTTTTCATGAATTGATACCATTTCTCATACGTAAATCAAAACAAGACGAAATCTAATCAGGAAGCTTCAAGCTATGGAATCCATAAGACAATTATTAAACCAAGTAAGACAGGGCTTTAAAGATTTTAAACAGTAAGTCTTTAAAAAGTCGAATGTTCGTTGAGAACAACACTATTAATAAAAAAAGACGCAGAAAATGTAGTGTAAGATAAGCACTGATAATTTAAAACACCCAGTGTAGGAAAGGAGTTTAAAGAAATATAGGAACATCATGGGAGTCAGTAAATAGTGAAACCTTTATCATATTAGGGCGAGGGACGAGCGTGTGCAGTTGTGTTGCCCTTTGCAGCTTGGTGTTGCCCTCTGGAGCTCTAAGTAGTTGTATTTATAAAGGTCTACAAAAGAAGTAGGCCTATGTCCAATCTCCACTTTGAAAAATATACAACTGTTTTGACACTCCTGGTCATTGGTGAACAGTTCTGCATAATCACCTTATATACTGAAACCAGTCGAAGTTTTGTAGCATAGATACATAGCCCCCCCCCCCAAACTCAAAAATTTCTGAGGGGGGAGGGGGGACATATTTTCTTTGCATTTGAATATTTTCCTTCGGAAAACACACCGAAAAGCCATATTAAGAGCTATATTTGTGAGTTTTTCACCGATAATTCCTTTTTTAGCCATACCTTTATAATCAATGGAATATAGTTCTTTGTATTTTACGTATTTTTGGATGGAAAACACACTGAAAACACATATTAAGAGTTATATTTCATCATATTTTGCATATTTCCGTTGGAAAAAAACACTGAAAAGCCATATTAAGGACTAATTTGTGAGTTTTTCACCGACAATTCCTTTTTTAGACATGCCTTTATAATCAATGGAATATAGTTCTTTGTATTTTACATATTTTTGGATGGAAAACACACTGAAAAGACATATTATTGTACTCACATCAAACTTTGGCGGGATTGCATTCGAAGAACCTTCCATTATTTTCTATCTTGTCCTTATTTCAATCTATACTGACTTTTAAACCCTTTCAAAGCACTAAATATAGTAAGCTAACGGTTATTTATTTACGAAATCGTGCAAACTGTTGATTTTAGGACAATAATTAGCTTTCTATATATCAATTAACACTCACTAGAATTGTAACTTTTCACTCGTGAAGAATGGTTTCGAAACAATACTTCTTACATTATATAGACTAATTGTGTCAAACGAGACATCTTTCAATGCAGATTAATTATTTGTTGCGTTCAATTTTTGTTTTGAACATAGGAAAGCATCGATGGGAGTGAGAATTTCTGTAAAACTATCAAAGATTGATCAACTCTGTGATTTCATACTTCATGTGTAATCAGAAAGAAAAAAGAAGAAAAATTGATAAAAGATATTTTGAAATATGCCCCAAATCAGAGCTATTACAACTTAAATGGGGCAAGGGGATGAGGGAATCAGGTTTAAGAATATCCTGGATATATCATTTCATATTATCTAGGTACTCACAGAAGGAGTCCACACAGAAACTTTGAAAAGGACTCATTTGATTGGGAATTAAAGCGGCTAGCATCCAATTCACAGGAGGGGCGTGAAAACTATGGTTTTAACTTTAATATGCAAGACTAGAAAGAAAAGTTCTTAGGTGTGGGGCTGCCCCCCCCCCTCCCCATCCAAAACTCAAAATTTATAGGAACATATTTTCAACATATTTAAATATTTACCTACGTACGCATCACTTAGGTTAGATTAGATTAGGTTAGAGACAGACAAAAAGTTAGGTGTATGGTTAGGTTAGGCTAGATTATGTTAGGTTAGGTTAATTTAGGATAGACTAGCTTAGCCTACGTACGAGAAAGAAAGGTTCTTAGGTGTGGAGCTCCCCCATCGCCTCAACCATCGCTCTTGAAATCCCTTGAATTAGGTTAGAGACAGACAAAAAGTTAGGTGTATGGTTAGGTTAGGTTAGATTATGTTAGGTTAGGTTAATTTAGGTTAGACTAATTTCTAGGAACATATTTTCAACATATTTAAATATTTGCCTACGTACGCATCACTTAGGTTAGATTAGATTAGGTTAGAGACAGACAAAAAGTTAGGTGTATGGTTAGGTTGGGTTAGATTATGTTAGGTTAGGTTAATTTAGGATAGACTAGCTTAGCCTACGTACGAGAAAGAAAGGTTCTTAGGTGTGGAGCTCCCCCACCGCCTCAACCCTCGCTCTTGAAATCCCTTGAATTAGGTTAGAGACAGACAAAAAGTTAGGTGTATGGTTAGGTTAGGTTAGATTATGTTAGGTTAGGTTAATTTAGGTTAGACTAATTTCTAGGAACATATTTTCAACATATTTAAATATTTACCTACGTATGCATCACTTAGGCATCCCCCCACCCTCCTCACCTCAAACTCAAATTTTCCAGTGGATTTTAAAATCCTCCACTGAAAAGCCATATTATGAGCTATATTTGTGAGGTTAGGTTAGGTTAGGCTAGATTAGGTTAGGTCTAGAAATAGCAGGTTAGGCTAGGTTAGATTAGGTTAAGTGGCCGAGCCCCACCCCAGGGGCCACAGGCCGAAGGCGGCACAGTCGGAGTATCCATCCCCAGGATAGGTTAGGTTAGGTTAAGTGGTCTTAACCTAACCCAGGTTAGGTTAGGTTACCTAACCTAACTAGGGTTAGCAGGTTAGGTTAGGTTAGGTTAGGTTCGGTTAAGTGGCCGGCCAATCTAATCTAACCTAAGTGATGCGTACGTAGGTAAATATTTAAATATGTTGAAAATATGTTCCTATAAATTTTGAGTTTTGGATGGGGAGGGGGGGGGGCAGCCCCACACTTAAGAACTTTTCTTTCTAGTCTTGCATATTAAAGTTAAAACCATAGTTTTCACGCCCCTCCTGTGAATTGGATGCTAGCCGCTTTAATTCCCAATCAAATGAGTCCTTTTCAAAGTTTCTGTGTGGACTCCTTCTGTGAGTACCTAGATAATATGAAATGATATATCCAGGATATTCTTAAACCTGATTCCCTCATCCCCTTGCCCCATTTAAGTTGTAATAGCTCTGATTTGGGGCATATTTCAAAATATCTTTTATCAATTTTTCTTCTTTTTTCTTTCTGATTACACATGAAGTATGAAATCACAGAGTTGATCAATCTTTGATAGTTTTACAGAAATTCTCACTCCCATCGATGCTTTCCTATGTTCAAAACAAAATTGAACGCAACAAATAATTAATCTGCATTGAAAGATGTCTCGTTTGACACAATTAGTCTATATAATGTAAGAAGTATTGTTTCGAAACCATTCTTCACGAGTGAAAAGTTACAATTCTAGTGAGTGTTAATTGATATATAGAAAGCTAATTATTGTCCTAAAATCAACAGTTTGCACGATTTCGTAAATAAATAACCGTTAGCTTACTATATTTAGTGCTTTGAAAGGGTTTAAAAGTCAGTATAGATTGAAATAAGGACAAGATAGAAAATAATGGAAGGTTCTTCGAATGCAATCCCGCCAAAGTTTGATGTGAGTACAATAATATGTCTTTTCAGTGTGTTTTCCATCCAAAAATATGTAAAATACAAAGAACTATATTCCATTGATTATAAAGGCATGTCTAAAAAAGGAATTGTCGGTGGAAAACTCACAAATTAGTCCTTAATATGGCTTTTCAGTGTTTTTTCCAACGGAAATATGCAAAATATGATGAAATACAACTCTTAATATGTGTTTTCAGTGTGTTTTCCACCCAAAAATACGTAAAATACAAAGAACTATATTCCATTGATTATAAAGGTATGGCTAAAAAAGGAATTATCGGTGAAAAACTCACAAATATAGCTCTTAATATGGCTTTTCGGTGTGTTTTCCGAAGGAAAATATTCAAATGCAAAGAAAATATGTCCCCCCTCCCCCCTCAGAAATTTTTGAGTTTGGGGGGGGGGGCTATGTATCTATGCTACAAAACTTCGACTGGTTTCAGTATATAAGGTGATTATGCAGAACTGTTCACCAATGACCAGGAGTGTCAAAACAGTTGTATATTTTTCAAAGTGGAGATTGGACATAGGCCTACTTCTTTTGTAGACCTTTATAAATACAACTACTTAGAGCTCCAGAGGGCAACACCAAGCTGCAAAGGGCAACACAACTGCACACGCTCGTCCCTCGCCCTAATATGATAAAGGTTTCACTATTTACTGACTCCCATGATGTTCCTATATTTCTTTAAACTCCTTTCCTACACTGGGTGTTTTAAATTATCAGTGCTTATCTTACACTACATTTTCTGCGTCTTTTTTTATTAATAGTGTTGTTCTCAACGAACATTCGACTTTTTAAAGACTTACTGTTTAAAATCTTTAAAGCCCTGTCTTACTTGGTTTAATAATTGTCTTATGGATTCCATAGCTTGAAGCTTCCTGATTAGATTTCGTCTTGTTTTGATTTACGTATGAGAAATGGTATCAATTCATGAAAAAGTTAGAGGGGAGGGTCAGATATATTTCCTAAAACTTATGGTGGGCAATGGACAATTTGAATTTTTCGATGAAAATACCAAATAGTTATTTTTCAAGCAGAATGCAGTCAATAAGTATTTTCAAATCCCCCCCCCCATTAATGTCTCTGTGTATATATCCTTATTAACCTTCCTACTAGTAGATTTAAGAAGATTAGAAAATACCTCGGCTTTACCTTCTTCCTGTTCGATAGCTGCTAAGAACCTGTAATCGAGTGTCGCTTCAATGCGAAGATGAATAAGAAAAATACAAGAATTTCTGCTTAAGCGTTATTAGTGATATTCGATATGGTGCGATACGTTACGAATTTATTATGTCAAATAACAGGAATTAAATTAACAGTTAAATTAAGAGACAATATAATTTAAATAATTACTCCTCATTGTCACTTATTTACTAGAATGAGACACAAAATAGTGTCGAAAATGCAAACTGTATTGGCTGGTAGCCACGGTCTTACAAGGCTTGGGTTGTAAGACTATTCGTCTTGTTCGCGTTATCTCCAATATGAGAGGATCCTTATTAGTAATATTTATCAGTTATAATAAACGATTGCACCTTATAAGACAGAGCTCTTTCTATTCCCTTCTTTGTAATGCCAGATAGTCTATTCGTCAAGCGATATGAAAAAAAGAATAAACCTTAGCGCATCCTCTTTGGTGGGAGAAATGGAAGGGCTCGGGGGTCCTTTGGGGGCAAGGGGGGGGGGGTCTTTGAGGGTACGAGAGCCTTTGGGAGCCCGGGGAGGCCTTTGGAGATCGGGGAAGGGTCTTTGTGGGCTTGGGGATCCTTTGGAAGCCTGGCGGCCTTTGAGGATCAGGGGAGGGCCTTTGGGGGTTCGGGGACCTTTGGAGACCGGGGGAGGACCTTTGTGGGTCTGGTGGGCCTTTGTGGACGGTGGAGGGCCTTCGGGGGCTCGGGTATGGCTTTTTGGGGTCTGGGGGGTGCCCTTGAGCACCGATTGGTCCTTTGGAAGTCCCGGTGGACCTTTGGGGACAGGGGAAGGGCCTTTGGGAGCCCGGGGAGTCTTTGGGGTCTGGGGGCTCTTTGGGAGCCTGGGGGGGATCTTGAGGAATACTGGGTTTAGCTATCCGCTCTATAACCTCAAGTAATTGCCTAGGCAATACGAGCACTTACCAATTATGTCAAATAATTTTTTATCGCTCAGAAGTTGAACTCCTATTCATTTGAAAGGAGACTAAGAGCCCATTTGATTTGTAGTGAGTATTGAATCATATCCATAACAGTAAAACTGTCTCTTTGTGTAGACACATGCGTATTTTTTTGTTAAGGGATATATTTGCCCGCAGTGGGCACACATCATATTTTACCATGAGTCAAACTTAACAAAATTGATGAGATTAATTGCGCGGAAGCATCAAAATATGTTGTATAACAGAATGTGGAAATTCTTCAAATTTGTGTAAGGGTTCAAGCCCGCTGGGCGCTTGCCTATCGAGTTTTTTCTTTGCTTTTTTGTTTTTTTTTTTGTTTTTTTTTTTATTTGGTATAATTTTATTTACTATATTAATAAAAAAAATACTAATTTAGATATGATACCTTCTTTCTAGATGTTCTAGCACGCTTTTCAAAGCTAGACTTACTGCTCTATTAAATATATCATTATGCATAAGTTTACTTTTGAACAATTATTTCTGTTCATCTTTGATTTAGTGTAGCAGCTCTTTACTTTTAATTGAAAAATAACCTCTTGTGGAAAAAGTTTTTGTCACCCAATTAAATATATCATTGGATATAGGTTTATGTTTGACAAATTATTCGACATTATTTCTGTTCATCTTTGATTTAGTGTAGCAGCTCTTTACTTTTTACTTAAAAAATATCCTCTTGTGGGTTGTGGAAAAAGAGTTTCTGTCTCTCTAATAAGTCTATCGTTAGACATAACTTTACAGAAAATTTAGTTTCTACTAGTTTCACGGTCTAAGTATAGATTCTAAGAAGGTTTTAACTGCACTGCTTGTTTGGTGGGGGGGGGGGGTGTGAATAACCAAAAATATCGGTTGGACCTTTATTTGACTCGGGTAGATGTATATTCTTTTTCGTTTGCCATTATGTTGGCATCAAAAAATTTGGATTGTTGGTTCAATTAATTATAAGTTCATTAAAAATGAAGTAATTAGTTACTACTTATAGTAATTTGCAAGTTCCATATGATGTCAGAAAAGAGATATTTTAAAAAATTTGTTCAACTATAAGTTATATTATTGTTTTCAGATCGTAGTTAGGTTGGGCTCTGAAGAATATTCGGATGAAAAGAAGTTTTCACATTTTCTAGCTTCCTTCAATTTTAGTATATTAAAAAACTTGAAACTGTGATTTTGTGATAAGCCTTCAGCTGCAATTTACACCAGAAGGACAAGATAATTATCAAAAGCATGAAAAATAAAAATGTAAAATGTATATTTCAACGAAATAATATCCTTCTTAATAATTTAAAATCAATAAACCGTGGGAAGCGGTTTTCTTTAGTATTGTTTGTGAATGAATAAAAGATGATGATGAGTGACAGAAAACATTTTTAAAACTAAACAATACTTTAAATTTAGTAAATTGTCAAATCTTGTCAGAATGTAATTTTTTCCTGAAGTTGAAACCTCTTAGTTTAACTCAGGTGCTGAACTTTTGGTAGATATATTGGTTCGAAAATGAACTATTCCCGTAAAATCTGAACTAATATAGGTTTTCCGCAGGAAACTCTAGTTTTCGATCATAGCGTTCTCAATCTTTTAGGATGTATGGAGTGAGTGGGAGCTCACAGTTGAGGAGGAGGAGCTTCTTCTCCGTGCTAGTACAGCAATTGATGCTAGTGATGATGACGTGCTAGAAGTGCACTATACTGAAGACGGTCTTTCATATACATCTGAGGACTTGGTACGGCGGGGGCCTTCAGGTCGTCTTTGCATAGAGGATGACGAGCGGTTGGCCCCTAGTTTGCCTACAATAGGAGTACGCGAGGATTTATTTGAGGAGATGCCTCTTCTCCTAGATATATCAATAGGTGATGAACCTGAGTTTGAAAATGAATGTATACCACCCCCTCTGCTAGACATAGTGGTAGTGGAGGATGAAGACATAGATATTCTGATAATTGAACCCGAGATTGTGTATATAAAAACTATTATAAATATTGATTTGTCAAATGAATAAAGATTAGAAAAATGATTTTTTGTTATCTTTGATAGAAAACTTGGTTGTGGACTGAGAACACTCTAAGGGGTGATCTAATCAATCTGAACTATTCATGTATCGTAGTCTCTGCTGGTATCCTTACTCTATGCATATCGAGTATGAGAAAATTAAGATATCAGAAACAAATTTATTGTATGAATATGGTATAAAACTTATCAAGCATATCAAAAATGGGATTTATCGTAAAATGGTATATGAGAACACTTCCACCATGGTTTCCGTTGTTTAAAATCCTTTTCGTAGAATGACCTCTTATGTTGTCTCTTAAAGGGCCACTTTTTCTCTTCTCTTGGAGCATAATCATCATAATAAACCGAGTTATATCTTGCACTATACACATTTTTCTTTGAGTTTTCACTGCTGTCTTTTACACTATAGAGAAAGCCCTCTTTTACCAGTCTCTTCTTTTGATCCTCCTTTTCTATCATATCCATCCTTCTTTTATCTGAGCTTACTTGCAATCGGTATAAATTTCTCTCCATGTCACATATAATTTTTCTTTTCGTTTCCTCCAGATTCTTCTCATCTGTCTCTCCCTCTAAGCTATCTAAACATTCAGTAGGTTCATGCGAATACTCAAAATCATGAAAATGTCCTTTACAAATAGAACAGTTGCAATAAAAGGATATTTCTAACTCAACTTGGTCACTCATGTTATTACTCTGCTAACTAAAAACTAACGAAACTGATTGTCCTCGCGCCATAAATTCAAAGTGTAGGAAAGGGAGAGGGGTAACTCTGTGACGTTGCCTCTTTCGAAGGAGGAGCCCTCTGATTGGCTGAGAAGGGGGATGTAGCTGTTTCCCGGGAACTCGTAACATTTGGCTCGAATAACAATAACAACATTGACCTTGACATCTGCCTCGAGCGTGCACTTACAACAACAAAATTGACCCCATTAACCACGTGTTCTCTCTAATGACTCTGTTCAAAACAACAATAACATTGACCTTGGCATTTTGCCTCGGAAACAATAACAACATTGACCTTCGTTGAGAGCGTGCCAAAAACACACCTGGAGAAAGAGGCCATTGACCCCATTAACCACGTGGTTCTATGCCCATATAAGGAGCCCCAGTAGGATTATAAGATAGCTCTCTACTTGGGGGACATGTCATCACCAAAGCCACGGTTATTGAACCTTTCAATAATGCTGAACCAAATGGCAAAATTAAATTTTGATCGGATGCCTTTTGGGGGATAAGTATCGTGGTACGGGGGCTAGTTGCCCTCCAATCCTTTTGGTCAATTTAAAAGGATGCTAGAACTTTTGATTTTCGTTCAAATGATCCCTCTCCTGATCTTCTAGGACTATTGGTTTAGTACAATTACCCGTGGAAAAAAAAAAAAAACACACACACACACACAAATAAATATGCATCCGTAATCTTTCTTCTAGCAAAAAATACAAAATTTCATATTTTTCAAGATAGGAGCTTCAAATCTCTAATGTGGGTTTTTTTTATATACTGAATCTGATATTGTGATTTTCATCAAGATTGCTTGACTTTTTGGGGTGTTTACCCCCTTTTCGGAAAACTGGGCAATTTTTTTTAGGCTCGTTACTTTTGTTAGATAACACTAAACTTAATGAATTTATATATATATATATATATATAATATATATATATATATATATATATATATATATATATAATATATATATATATATATATATATATATATATATATATATATATATATATATATATATATATATATATATATATATGTATATATATATAATATATATATATATATATATATATATATATATATATATATATAATATATATATATATATATATATACATATATATATATAATATATATATATATATATATATATATATATATATATATATATATATATATATATATATATATATATATATATATATATATATATATATATATTAGGAATCAGCTTAAAAAGCTAATTATTTTGATGCATTTACTGTTATTAAAATCACATATTTTTTTTTTTTAAGAGTTTCAGTTTCTACAGGGCCGAGTTTCTCATAACTTAAAGTTCGTTACCACAAACTGTTTGATTTAAAAATGGAGCCTGTTCATCCTATACACCACAGTAATCATTTTACCACCCACTTTAATAGAGGCACGGCCTTTTAATCTGATTAAATAAATAAAATAAAAAGTTTTTGCAACTGAAAGTAAGGAGCAACATTATTGCTTAAAACGAACAGAAATAATTACGTATATGAGGGGGATCATCCCCTCGTCAATACCTCGCTCTTTACGGTAAAATTCAAATTTTGTCCTAATTATTGAAGAATGACTCCTAAATCACAAAGGCCGTATAATTAGAATAAATAGCTCTTTCAAAAGTACTAAAAAAAATAGCGTAACGGGCGAGGTATTGAAGAAGGGCTACCCCCCTCACATACGTAATAATTAGTATTCTTTTGAAATACTAATGTTGCTTCTTACTTTGAGTTGAAAAACTTGTTTTGTTTTTTTTATTTAATTTCTGATCGTTTTTTTAAATAATGCTGGGAAATCCGGCTCGCCCTCCATTGAAAATTCCCCTACTCATAATTTTTCCTCCATTGAATAACACTCCCGCGTACCCCCCTTACCCTCCCAACCAGAAAAATCCCCCTGAAAACGTCTGTATATTTCCCAATAACCAATACTAGATGTAAACAATGAGAAAAGTTCAGAACTTGCAGCTCTTCCCCTGGGGACTGTGGGGGTTAAGTCATCCTCAAAGACATAGTTGTTAGATTTTTCGACTATGTTGAACAAAATGGCTATCTCAAAATTTTGATCGGGTGACTTTGGGAGAAAAATGAGCGTGGGAGGGGGCCTAGCTGCTATCCAATATTTTTGGTCACTTAAAAAGGACACTAGAAATTTTTATTGCCAACCAAATGAGCCCTCTCCTGATCTTCTACGATCACTGCTACGATCACTTTTATCACCCCTGGAATAGGATCTTGGAACAAATACCATAGGGTTCTCTGGTATGCTGAATCTGATGGAGGGATTTTCATTAAGATCACTTTTTCAAAAATTTGGCAAATTTTCACAGGCTCGTAACTGTTGATGGGTACCATTAAGTTTGATTAATTTTAAATATTTTGAATAAGCTTCAAAGATTTTATTTTTATGTTTCTATTGTTACCAAGACTTTGATTCTTAGAGTTTCAGTTACTATTGAGCCTCATCGCTAATTACTTACAATTCGTTACCACGAACTGTTTTATAAAATGCTTCAATTCCTTAAGATTTCGTCTCGATTCGAAATATGGTCTTTTTGAATAGGTCTAATTCATCACATTTATTATATTGTATCCACAACGTAGCATTGAAATACATATTGCAATTGCTCACGCTTAATGTAATCCTTTAAAGTTACCGTTTTTTTATAATAGCTAAATTGAGTTAATGAATATTTTTTCAAGGGATAGTAGAATTAACTGGGCGCTATTGTATTTTAGGAAATGAATGGCTTTGTAAACAAAAGACAAGAAAACTAGGAAATCCTTGGAAGTAGGACATTTATTTCTTAAAATTGCTTTTGGCCACTCATCCCCAACTGTCTAGGAGCTGTTGAGGTACTTGTGTATTATATGGTACCCACTCGAGAATTTGGATCTACGGATCAGACAATAGCCGGTTTATACCTGTCAGCATTCAAGAAAATTTGCTTAGGCTGAGTTAAAACCTACGTCGCAGGAATATTTTTTTAATTAAATATTTAATCCATAGAGATGGTATTTTGGTTGGGTTAGGTTATGTTAGGTGTTTAATATAATGCGTTCTGTACGGCCAGGGCCGTATCCAGGATTTCTTTCTGGGGGGGGGGAGGGTACAAAAGATTTTTTGGGGGGGATTTTAAAGATTTTTTTTAAACGCATCAAAATTTTTTATACTCATTTTTGTTACATTTTTATGAGTCGGGCAATCATTTCGGGGGGGGGGGGTCAAACCTCCTAACCCCCTGGAAAAGACCTTGTGTGCGGCCCCCTACCATAATTCTTTGTTGTAGTTTCCATAATTTTGTTACTAAAATATTGTATTTTCATCAAATTTTGGTATATTTCATTATGATTAGCCTAATTTCACTTCTCGAGCGTGTACTGAATAATACACAAATACCGCTGTTGACTTGGCAAAATCTCACGGGGAGGGGGTCTTTTGTCCAATATCCTCGAGGAAATATTCTTTTTGCCGTATTTGCTGTCAATTTTCTTACACTTTTGGATGATTTTGACGAACCTAAGCTCCCCCTCTGAGGTAAAATCTTACAACCGTGCCTGCTTCAGGTGATTTTCCAAACAGTAGAATGAATTTTTAAATTATTACCTTAATTTGAGTATCAATAAGCAGATCACCATGGAACAGGTAGTCAAACAGTTCGTGGTAACGAACTGTAAGTAAGGAGCGACCCGGCTCAATAGTAACCGAAACTCTAAAAAACGGAATAAATATCAAAAGAATTGGCCTTTTATGCTGATTTCAAATATATATTTTTTATTAAGTTTAATCTTACTTATCAAAGGTTATGAGCCTGAGAAAGTTTTCCTGATTTTCAAAAAATGGGGAAAACAGGCCCTAAAAGTTAAGTGATCTCAATGAGAATCAAATCATTCAGATTCAGCGTATCAGAAAACCCTAAAGTATAGGTTACAAGCTTCTATCTGCAAAAATGTGGAATTTTGTATTTTTGCAAGAAGAAAAATCACGGATGTGTGTTTATTTGTAGTTTTTTGTTTTTGTTCAGGAATGATTGTATCGACCCAGTGGTCCTAGAATGTCGGAGAGTGCTAATTCAAACAGAAATTAACACTTTTAATGCTCTTTTTAAGCGACCAAAAAATTGGAGGGCAACTATGCCTCCTCCCCCACCCCCTTTTTTCCCAAAATTGTCAGATCAAAATTTTGAGACAGCTATTTGTTCATTATAGTTGAAAGGCCCGATAACTATGCCTTTGGGTATAACATGACCCCTCAGAGCCCCAGGGGAAAGGTCTTTATGTTATAAAATTTGGCCAATGTTTACGCATAGTATTTGTTATTGGGATGCATGCATACATTTTCGGGTGAAGGGGGGAATTTCTACTGGGGGTTTTTCTATGGTGGAATTTTCCATGTGGAGAGAAGTTTCCAGGGAGTGAGCTTGTCAGGGGAAATTATACACTGCGGGAATTTGCCAGAATTCTTATACAAAATTCTTTTTATATGTCTTTCTTTCTCTTTCTGGTCTCAATTTTACGCGCGGAGTGGTTAAGAGTAATTGTCTGGGGTAAATTTTCACCGGTATGGAATTTTCTAGAGGATATTTCCGTGGGGAGTGGATTTTTCCATTGAGTTGGGGCCAGATTTCCTGACATAATTAAAATGCTATCAGAAATTAAATAAAAATAACAAGTTTTTTCAACTGAAAGTAAGGAGCAACATTAAAACTTAAAGCGAACAGAAATTATTTTGCATACGAAAGGGGTTACTCCCTCCTCAACACCTTGCTCTTTACACTGAAGTTTGAATGTTGTCCCAATTCTTTAAGAATGACTCCTGAAACACAAAGGTCGTTTAATTATAACAATAAAACGCTTTTTTGAAAGAACTAAAAAACTTTAGCATAAAGAGTGAGGGGTTGAGGAGGGAGCAACCCCCTTCATATGCGTAATAATTTCTGTTCGTTTTAATTTTTAACGTTACTCCTCACTTTCAGTTGAAAAAACTTGATTTTTTTATTTAATCAAACAGTTCATGGTAACGAACTGTAAGTAAGGAGCGAACCGGCTCAATAGTAACCGAAACTCTAAAAAAACGGAATTTTTATATCAATAGCTACATCAAAAGAATCACATTTAATTGATGATTTCAAATATATAAGTTTCATCAAGTTTAGCCCTACCCATCTAAAGCTACGCGCCTGAGAAAATTTGCCTGATTTTCGGAAAAAGGGGGAAACACCCCCTAAAAGCTATAGAACCTTAATGAAAATCACACCATCAGATTTAGTGTATCAGAAAACCCTACAGTATAGGTTTCAAGCTCCTATCTACGAAAAGGTGGAATGTTGCATTTTTTTTTTTTTTTTTTTTTTTTTTTTTTTTTTTTTTTTTTTTTTTTTTTTTTTAGAAAGATCACGGATGCGTGTTTATTTGTTTTTTTTTCAGGGGAGATCGTATCGACCTAGTGGTCTTAGAATATCGTGGGAGGGCTGATCCGAACGGAAATTAAAAGTTCTAGTGCCCTTTTAAAGTGGCCAATAAAAATGGAGGACAACTAGGCCGCCTCCCACGCTCATTTTTCCCCAAAGTCACCCAATCAAAATTTTTAGATAGCCCTTTTATTCAGCATGGTCAAAAATATAATAATTATGTCTTTTAGGATGATTTAATCCCCCAAAATCTCTGAGGGGAGGGCTGAAAGTTATGAAGTTTACCCAATGTTTAGATCTAGTATTGGTTATTGGGAAATATAAAGACGTTTTCAGGGGGGATTTTGTCTTGTAGTGGGGGGGGGATGGTTCGGGCGTTATTTGGGAGGATATTTTCATGGAGGAAGTTTCATGGGGGAAGGAATTCGACCCCGGCGCCGCGCCGATGAGGGAAGACCGGCGGCGGCGGGGCCAAAAGCAGCGCGGCGCGCCACCGGCGCGATCAATGTTGACAGCAATCATTAATGTTTCAATCAGTCTTTCTCAAATCAAAGCTAAAATTTACAACAGATTCGAGCCTATTCATGAGTTCAAAAATTCGCAAATTGCTGGCTGGAAACTGGTCTTCTTCGTTATTCATCAAGAGAAGTAGAAATCTGGTAGAAAACGAAATGGCTGTGGCGTTTCGGAACCCTTGCATAATACGAGTAGTTGAAGTATCTATTAGCTATGTATTCTTAACATAAATAATTATCAAAATTAGTTTTTTCATCGAGCATTACTGCATACAAAACTTCAAATACCGTATCACAAAACTCGTCAGTTATCTGGGTAAAAACTTTGAATATGACTTTGAACTTAGAAGCTTAATTTTTTCATAATGCCGTTTGCCTATATCTGTTTTGTCACCTTTAAAACAGTTGGGCGACTTTGATATTAATTGTTTTTTTTTTGCTCTTTTGGATTCCTAAAAAGCCTTCTTGTATTAAAAAATGTTTTTTAATAACAATTTAAAAAAAATGCATTTTAAAGTTTTTTTGGCTTCTTTATAGAATACATGTCATGTAGGCTAAGGCTAAATTGCTGCTTTTTTATTGCTTTTGGCTGCTCTTTTGGATATTATTCATTTTTTCTTTTGGGGATTCATTCCAAATTATATGGCTTCCTCCTTTATTGGATAAAATAAATAAAAATATAAACTGATAAATACCTAATATCAGTCAAATTATAAACTGCATCTTAAAGGAGTAAATTTATCAAATTGATAAATACATGATGAACACTTCACATGAGAACACTTCAATTACAATGAAACAAAAAACACTTGATGGTTTATTCCAGGGCCGTATCCAGGATTTTTGTTCAAGGGGGGTTTTACTAATTTTTACTTTTTTTTTGGGGGGGGGGGTTACTAATTTTTTACTCAGTTTTCGACTAATTTTACTGATTTTTACCTAGGTTTTACTAATTTTCGACTTATTTTCGAGTCGTTCAAAAATTTTGGGGGGGGGGGGGGTCAAACCGGGTAACCCCCCCCCCTGGATACGGCCTTGGTTTATTCGGTATGAAGAAAAATTAAGTGCCAGCTATTTTATTAGGTAAAAAATATAAAGCTCATCCGTTTTCAACGTAATTAAATGATATAATATGCAGACTGAAGTAGCTACAGGAAGATGTTGAGATTTTCATCCTAGTTCGTCACTTTTAATCCAAGCAAAATGTTAGGACACTTAGCATCAGTTATTGAGTTTAAGCTTTGATTTCCAAATGCTCACAAAAATTACCAAATTTAAGAAAGTCACAACAATAAGTCACCTGCGGTCAAAATGCTCAAAGACTCCTCTTTGAACCCTATCCAGGCTCAAAGCTTCTGCTATGGTCATTTTCATGGAAATCTCCAAAGAGTTTCTTTTTAAAATAGCTTTCAAGCGTAGTTAGGGGTATTTAGCCTTTTTTGCTTTTCTTCAAAGCTTTGAAATAAGTGTTATAATATTCCAAATGTTACATTTATTATATTTGTGCATATTTTTGGTAATCATTTGTGGGGTGATCGAATTTTTAAACCACTGAATTTTTTTATCCACTGTAGATACGTAAGAACGTTGCAACATCTAGTACCCTGAGGTCATAAGACTGTCAAAGACTCTTCCTTGAACCTCCCAAATTGAAAGATTTTATTATGACCTAGCCTTTTAATGTTACTTGGGCACTGGACCAAGGGTGCCGCTGTCACTCGAGCGCAACGTTAGGTGGGGATGTCAATATCGCTTTCGTCACACCAATTCATTTTAGTGTGAATCTGCCTGGTACTTATGAATGAATCTTTTCAAAGTAAATCCGTTTCATCAATAAGAAAAAAAACGGGTTGGACGCATATGTCCCTTTCCCTTTGGATGATAAAACCATGCAAGTGCTGTATCAAGTATAACTCACGAAAATCTTGTTAATTTTGTCAACTTTTCAACTTTTTGGCATCCCTGCTTTCAAAAAAAAAAAAAAAATCAAGGTACTATCACTTAAATATAATAACTCCCTCTACCCCCACCCCTCTAGATACCATCTTGATAGGATACCGTCTCTGCTTTAAATAAAAAAAATAATTTATTGGCACCCCTGCTTTCAAAAAAAAATCGAGGCATTATCATTTACATAAAATAACTCACTACCCCCCCCCTCTGGATACCACCTTGATAGGGTGCCATCTCTGCTTTAAATTTGAAAAAAATATATTTTTTTGGGATTCCTACTTTCAATAAAAAAAAATTTCGAGATATTATCATTTAAATGTAATACCTCCCTACCCCCCCCCCCTTCTGAATACCACCTTGATAGGATACCATCTCAGCTTTCATTAGAAGAAGAATTTACTTAATAGTTAACTAGGTCACTGTATGGTTCAAACAAACACGCAAAATAACGTTAAACAGCTTAGTGTTCCTTGAAAAAAATTGTAGGTATCAGTAAAGGGGTACAAAGACAACAACAAAAATGTCAAAATTATTCAGATATACCTCAAATTATTGGAAAACTGAGTCATAGATTCGCCGTGACATTCAATAAGATCCAAAGAATCTAATTAAAAGGGAGCACTCACAAAAGCCAAATTAGGCCAGTAGCCTATGAGAAATTGCAAAATACCCAAGACAATGAACAAGTCCTAATAGGGGGCCCTGGATCTATCAAAATATTTCAAATGGTTTCCCAGGGAAATATTTCAAGGGTTTCCCATTTTCTTCTGTCTCCACTTTAAATGAAAAAAATAATTATCTTTTTGGCATCCCTGCTTTCAATAAAAAAATGAGGTATTATCATTTAAAAATGATAGCCCCCTATCCCCCCTCCCCTATAGGCAATAATTTACTATTTTTTTATTAATCATATTTTTGGGGTAGCTTCCGGTTCAATCTTTAATTCCCCAACCTTGTACATAGCTTAGTCTATTGCTAAATTTTGTCTCAATAGAAAGTTTTTTTTGGGGGGGGGGATTGAAAATGTTTCAGAAAGAATATTTTATTTTCTATCAGCTGTTCAACAATTGTGTATTAAACATTAAGAAAATCTTATCAAAACACAGCAAAAAAAATCAGCAAACTTGCAATTCAGCTGTAGAAACAATCTGTCGGCTGTCAATTTACAAATCCAACTGAAGGTTGAAGCTGCATAGTAGTGAATACTTACTTACTTACTTAACTCCCATCCGGCCGGATTGGCCGACTCGGGGCTTCTCCTCTGATTGAACTATGGCAAAGCTTCTTATACGATTCCCTGTTCGCTGCAGTCCGAAGGAGTACCGACAGGGGATGGCTGGGAAAGTTTTCCCTCCAGCGCTTAGGAGGTCGTCCTTTTGGGCGGGAGGCATCAATCCTTCCTTCAAACGCAGTTTTTGGAAGTTGGGCTGGGGACATCCGCTGAATGTGGCCTAACCATCGAAGCTCTTGAAGCTGGATGGTCTGCATGATGGTCTGGGAATAGTTGAGCGAAGACAACAGCCGTTCGTTTGATTTTCGGTCAAGGTAGGTGATGCCAGCAAGCTTCCTGAGGGATTTTGTTTCAAAGGCCGCCAACCGGCGTTTGTCTTCTGCTTTCAAGGTCCATGTCTCTGCTCTGTACGTTGCTAAAGGAACCACAAGAGCTCGAAAAAGGCGTGTTTTTAGTTTCAGCGACAGATGTTTGTTTTTCCAGATCGATCGCAAAGACTTGAAGCATGCTGAGGCAAGGGCGAGGCGTTGTTTAATGTCTTTTGAGGAGTCGTTTGTGGACGTCAGCTCACTTCCTAGGTAAACGAAATGGTCAACCCACTCGATCTCTTCCCCCTGAATCATAATTTTGCTGGGTTGAAGGCCTGTATCTGTATGCCGCGTTACCTTCATGGCTTTTGTCTTGTTAGCATTGATTTTCATCCCAAAGGAACTAGCTGCATGATCAATATCGTTAGCGCTTGATTGCAGTTCCTCTAGTTGTTTGTTTAGGCGATTAATGTCATCGGCATATGCAAGCAAGTCAAAGAGGTGTCCACTCATGAGTGCTCCCGTGTCATTGGGCACCAGTGCCAGTACAGCATTCAGGAATAGGCAGAACAGAGTGGGGGAGAGTAGGCATCCTTGCAGCACTCCTGAAGAGGTTGAGAATTCTTCAGTAAAGCCTTCACTGGTCTGCACCATGCTTCTCGACTTCTCGTACATGCTCTTGATAATGTCAATAATGTCAGTGGGAATACCGTAGTGTGCCAGGATGTGCCATAGGCCATCTCGCCAAATTAGATCGAAAGCTTGTTTGAAATCGATAAACAGCTGGTATAGCTCTTTCCCGAATTCCAGGTATCTTTCCATAATCTGTCTGATCACAAAAATTTGGTCTATGGTGGATCGGTTTTGACGGAAGCCAGCTTGATATTCAGGGATTACGTGTCTTGTCAGGTTTCTGATCCGATCAAGGAGAATTTTCGTAAGGATTTTAGCTGGTTGGCAAGTAAGCGATATGGGTCTGTAGTTTTCGCAGTTACTTTTAGATCCTTTCTTGTGCAGGGGCACTATGACAGATTTCGACCAAGACTCGGGGAAGTATTTTATTTCCCATACAGCTGTTACTATTTTGTGGTACAGATCAACGACGATATCAGATTCCACTTTTAGCAGTTCTGCCTGGGTTTACTGTGAGATTAAGCTTTTCCTGGAAGTGTTCTTTCCAGCGATCTCGGATTCCGGCACAAGTAGTGATTTTGTGTCCATTTTTATCTAAGAGATCGAGGCACTTCGCTTCTTTGCGGTTTGTCAGCTCTCTAGCACGTTTGAACATGAGGTGTGAGTTACCCCTACGGGAGTCCTCCTCACACTGCCGGCATTTTTCAGTAATCATGTTTTTTAGTGCTTGGCGGGTTTTCTTCTCAATTTGACGTTTAAGGTTTTTGAATCTATCCTTGCTTTCTCGATCTTGCTTGTTTTGGAGAGTTCGTTTCTCGGTACACATATCAATAATCTCCTGGGTAATCCATGGCTTGTCTTCTGCAGATTTACGGCCAAGGACGAGCTCAGCTGTCTCGCATACGGCCAGGCTGCTTTGCGAAACAAGTAGATCGATGTCGGCTGGACTCAGCAGATCAGGTGTTTCTTGCAAGGTCTTTGACAGTCGTTCGTTGAGCTGCATTCTGTACTCTTGTCTCGTCTTAAGGTCTTTAAGGGCTTCTATCCGGAATCTTGGAACTTTTTGTTTCGGCTTGACAACGGCCTTTAATCTTAGGCGAAGCGATGACATGAGGAGATTGTGATCACTATCAAAGTCCCCACCTCCTAGCGTCACTGTGTCTGTGAATGAAGATTTCCATCGGCTGGATACCATTATATAATCTATCATGTTGGCAGTCCTTCCATCGGGGGACCACCTCGTGACTTTTCTCTTTCGTCTGTGCTTGAACATTGTGTTTGTGATAAAAAGCTCGTTATCTCGGCAGAATTCAGTGAGTCGTTCTCCTCTGCCGTTGATCTGTCCGATCCCAGACTTGCCCATGACATCTTCGTTTCCGCTATTGTCACTCCCCACGATGGCATTGAAGTCCCCGAGGACTAACACGATGTCTTTCTTCGGAATGGTGTCGACAAGGCTCTGGAGCTGAGAGTAGAAATCTTCCGACTCTTCGTCCGACTTTGATGAATCCGGAGCATAGACCTGTACCACGGAGAAGTTTTTGAACTTGCTTTTGAGTCGGATCATCATTAATCTCTCCGAGACAGACACCACTGATAGAAGAGATTTCCTTGCTGCTTTTGTCAGAAAAAAGCCGACTCCTTGTCTGTGTGTTCCGTCTTGTCTTCCAGAAAGCAGAGGGTTGCGTCTCCTATCTGTTCTTCGCTGATACCTGGTAGATGAGTCTCCGAGAGGCCGATGATGTCCCAATTGTAGCGGTTTGCTTCACGGAGGAGCATGTCTTTCTTTCCTGGTTTCGAAAGTGTCCGAAGATTTAACGTGCCGATTCTGGTGGTGATTTTTGTAGATAAAACCGGTCTAGCGTCCGTTTGTGACGGAATTGTCACACGTTGCCTTGATTAGTTTCCAACACTGTTGGCTGTCAATACATTGGTTGCCCCGGATGCGGTAGCTTGTCCGTCGGTTTCCCCGTACGCGGTAGCTTGTCCGTCGGTTTCCCCGGACGCGGTAGCCCTATTTCGTGTTCTCATTGATTGCCTAGTCATAAATCATAAAGAGGAAAAGTTTCTTGGCTAGCTTTTGAAGCAACGGCAAGCCAATCCTCTCTGCTTCTAGCCGGGACCGTTGACACCCTCGAGTGTGTCTTCCGCTCTTCGCAGTTGTCCTCGCTGGGAGGATCATCCCACTTGGCATCACGGCGTCACCAAGCAATTTATCCCGTTACTGGGGGTGAGTTTAACGTCTTCGGGACATATCCACGCGCCGGTGGGCCCAGCAAGATCGCTATCAGAGGGGCTCACCTCCTCCTCTGCCCGTATTTAAATCCCCCAGACAAGGGTGCACCGGCTATTTAAGACCCACAGAGACTGGGTCCCCCCTTGGTCCGCGCCCTCTTATTTAATATTCGAGGGTATCCTCCATATCTGAACTTGAGAACGAATAATGTAAGAAATAGCGATTGGGAAACTGCATTCAAAATGATTTAAACTCATTTCATAGAGACGACACTTTTTTTTCTCAACATTTGAAGAACTGTGTATATTTGCAATTGCATATTGCAACTGTCTGGTTTTTATGCAAAGTAACAAAAGAGACGAAAATTAATGAACAAGAGAGTAGTGACGAATTATGGTATACAAAGTAAAATTTGGCAGGGAAAGTCACAGGTGATAAATTGCAGGGGTTGGCACCGTGATTGCGTGATTTTCGGGGATTCGGGAACCAAATTTTTTTTCGGTTTGACGCATAGATTTTTGGGGAAATACCCAAAAATTCGGGGATAGTGCAAGCCCTGCTTGATTTCTAATCAGGAAAATCGAAATACTAAACCACACGAGAAGGAAAAGCTTTGACTTTGTGGTTGACACAACAAAGAATTGCCGCAAAATTAATTTGAAGTCGACCGAACGCCGCCATCTCTGCCAAAGGCGGCGCGCCGGCGGCGTTACGACACTTCGGCGGCGTTCGACCGGGCCTCTCGTCGGTGGCGTTCGGTCGATCCTCCGGCGCGGCGCCGGGGTCTAGAAGGAATATTGCTATGAAGGAGGTGCCGGATTTCCCAGCATTATTTAAAAAAATGATCAGAAATTAAATAAAAAAAAACAAGTTTTTCAACTGAAAGTAAGAAGCAACATCATAACTAGTAAGCAGCAAATAATAAAAACGTTCGTAAATAAAATTAAACTATTTTCGAGAAACCCATTTAACCAAATAAAAGTAAAATTAATAAGCAAATTTTGTTTTAATTATTCATCTACGGTGAGCCAAAATCAAAACCTGCATTGATTCAAAAACGTTCAAAAATTAAATTTGAAAAAAAAACAAGTTTTTTTAACTGAAAGTAAGGAGCGAGATTAAAACTTAACAAGAACAGAGATTATTCCGTATATGAAAGGGGCTGTCCCCTCCTCAACGCCCCGTTCTTTATGCTAAAGTTTTTTATTGTTTTAAAAAATAGAGTTGTGAGAAAGAGTCTAACTTTAGCTTAAAGAGTTAGGCGTTGAGGAGGGGACAGCCCCTTTCATATACGGAATAATTTCTCTTCGTTTTAAGTTTTAATGTCGCTCCTTACTTTCAGTTATTTTTTTTTTTTTAATTTAATTAATTATAAAGAGCTACCTTATAAACTCCTTATAAGGATAATTATCAGTGTCACTTATCCTTATAAGGAGTTTATAAGGCAGTGTGGTCTTGAAAAAAAGTAAATCCTGCAGATCTAAACTTTTTTTCAAGACCACACTGCCTTTCTATGACGAAACAAATATACTTATCCCTATTGAAACTCATAATTGTATCAATAGAATTTACTGTTCTTTCAGGCAAAAATTGAGCGACGATATAGTTTAAAATAAAAAGCCTGAGGCTCAAATACAATATTTCTTAGTTTCGTCCAAGAGAACGCACTAGATTCTGGCATAAATTTAAGAATTTGGAACAAGTCCCATCATTTACGAAACAAGTAGCAGAACGCATGTCCTATTAGCAAAATTGAATATCACTTCTTCTTCTTTTTGGTCGTTACTTAAATGGATGAGACAGAATGATGGGATAGTAAATTTGCCATTTCGGTTAACCAAAAGGAAAATAAATCGCTCTAAAAAATCTGCATTGTAGATGTACGCTGAAGGCTTGATGGGATTTGGCAAAATTCGTAAATTGTTAATGATAACGAAAAGTGAGTAAAGGATAACACTTGTCAATAGAAATAAAACAAAATGATGTTATTGGGTTTATGAATAGAACCTGACTTTTGTGATTCAAGCTATGTAATGCTAACAAACTGTAGGCTTAATAATCACAGATTACTGCCTAATACGGTCTGAACAGCTATAAAAAAGCAATAGAGGTAATCCAAAAAAAAGCTTTAGTTTTTGTCAAGGAAAATTAATATTTTGTCAAATTATTGGTTTTTAAGTCTTGGCTGTAAAAAAAAACGTAAAGCAGAATTCTAACACACAATCTGCACAAATGTGAAATTCCTCATTTCCCAGGAAAAGGTGGTCATAGATAAGTGCTACGTGTTACTTTTTTTTAATTACTTCACTTTCATTGAGGAAATTTTTTCAAATCAGAAAAATTTTACGTTTTAAGTTATTACATTTTCAAATCATTTCGTCAAATTAATGGTTATTGGAAGAAGTCTTGTTTCAAGGGAAATTTTCTTTTATTTGAAGAAAAATACCGTCAAACCTCAGCAATGGGCTGGTTTCTGCAATTTTGTGTCAAAAAATTACAATTTTAAACCAAAGCATACCAAAATTACGATTTAGCACAATTTGACCTACAACGTTTTGAAACTATCGAAAAACTGTTCATATAGCTTCCCAATTCAAGAGGTAATGCATCCACGGGATATTGCATGCGTTCCTAAACAGAGGCATGTAATCTATATAAATTGAACATTTCATATGTCTTTTGCAAGGTATTGAGGAGATCCGCTGTGCAGTTATGACCCAAATTCACCAGCTTCCCGAAAGAAATCTATCAAATTAATATGACAACTGGAGTTTAACCCATAATCAGCCTTAATATAGTCTGAGACACACCTATCCCTCAAAAACCTTCCAGCAAACTACAAGCGTAAAATTAAAAGATAACCCCTCTCTCATAAGATCTTTGAAAGTTTAGGCTTATGAGCAGTAGCCGGCCTCCCAGATTCAGGGTAATCCCTTTTAATAGGATTAAAATAATTTTTAACAAAAATTCTTGTAATTCCCCCCCCCCCTGAAAAATTTCCCCTGGAAACTTCACCCTCGTAAACTTCTAGAGCCACGGAAAACTCTGCCCGTGGAAAATCTGCCCCGCGGAAAATTCACTCTTCCCCCCCCAAAAAAAAAAATTGTCAGTATACTTCCCAATAACAAACGCTACATGCAAGCAATAGGCAAATTTCATAACTTGCTGCCCTTTTCTCAGGGGCTGTGGTTGGGTCACTTCATCCCCAAAGGTACTGGATTCTCGATCAAGATATTGATCGAGGTGACTTTTAGGGGAAATGGGTGTGGGAGGGTGGCTATCCGCCCTTCAATTTTGGTCACTTGAAAAGGGTACTAAAACTTTAATTTTAGTTTGAATGAACCATCTCCCGATTTTCTAGGACCGTAGGCCTTATGCTATCCCCCCTGGAAAAACAAGAAACCAAAGCTGGCGAAAAATACGAAATTCTGCATTTTTGCAGATGAGAGCTTTAAATCTCTAAAATAGGGCTCTCTGATACGCTGAATCTGGTGGTGAAATTTTAATTCAGATTCCTTCATTTTTTGGAGGTGTTTCCCCCTTTCCAAAAATCACCCAAATTTTCTCAGGTTCGTAGTTTTTAATAGTTTTCACTAAACTTAATAAATTTTATATATTTAACCACATAAAAATCCAGTGCTTTTGATGTATTAATTGGTATCAATGTTCCCTTTTCAGGAGTTTCGGTTACTATTTGACCGAGTCACTCCTTGCTCACAGTTATTTGTCACGAACTTGTTTCATATTATATCCCCAAAACTGTATTTTTCTACCAGATTTTTATTCATTTTTTTTTTTCCTCTCAAGTCAAACTACGTACAGAAATGAATTCTTGTCGTCTTTGGGATTAGTGTGCCTTCACAAAACACTTCTTTTGATTCCTTTGTATTTCGGCACTGAACTCAATTAGTGAAATAGACTAAAAAATGTAAATCTGATTTATTTGCATTACAAAGTATTCTCGAACCTTTTGTAGTGATTCCTCGGTTGTGTATTATCAACATCTTTCATTGAATCGAACAAACTAATTTTTTTCATAAATGTTCAAAACGATATGAGGCATTCATTAATTAAGATAAAAGTGTTTAACCTGTAGGCTACATCATAAATCTAATTTTAGCAGTACAAATTAAAAGGACTTAAAACAGTGGCGTCGATTCGCGTAAATTAGGGGGTTAAGAGGGTAATTAAAACGTAGATAATTTCGGAGACCACACTGCCTTTCCATGACGATCAATAAAAGTTCAAATAGGGATAAAATCCTTTTAATAGACAGTGATGATGATAACAGTGATAGAAATTCACAAAAATACCAGATATTTCGGTCACATTTACAGTGACCGTCATCAGTAGTAAAACTTTTACTACTGATGACGGTCACTGTATATGTGACCGAAATATCTGGTATTTTTGTGAATTTCTATCACTGTTATCATCTTCACTGTCTATTAAAAGGATTTTATCCCTATTTGAACTTTTATTTATCGTAATTAAAATGTGTTTTTAGAATCAGGAGGGAGGGGCAATTTAATTTTCAATGAAAATAAAAAAAACATTTTTTCAAAGACTATACCGAGAAAAGTATTGGTACTGTTGTATTAGCTGGAACTCACGCGATATATTGTCAAACGGGTTTCTTTCAATAGAGAATTGGATTGCAAACCGTGGTTCGTCATTGCGTTTACAATATTTAAACTTTTGTTTTTTCGGGTTTAGGGGGAAAAAGGTACCTAGGTTAGGTTACGTATTTAATATACGCTATGCTTTACCCCCAACCCCTCCCCCCAGATGTGCAAAATATATAGCCCAAATTTGTTTCTAAACTATTATATTTTCATCACATTTTCTTTTATTTCATTAGCATTAACCAAACTTGACTTCTCACGTGGGTTCCAGCTAATTGAACAGTGCCAAAGTGTTTTTTTTCAAAATCTATGGGCTAAAAATAGGTTTTTGTGTGGGAAAAAGCCCCCCCCCCCCGTTTGGCTAATTTTGAAAATCCTAATAGAAAAGGTTCATTGCGAAAACAGTTTTGTTGGAATTCCAAAAAAAGAGCGTAAATCCCTTGAAAATGGCATACTGTCGAAATGAAAATCACCATAGTCGAAAATAAAATACACGAGAACTACAATTTTCCATCTTGAACAACAAAGAAATTCACTTTTTGCATGGGTAGCACTGATATATCTCTTTTTTCCTTGGCGGTGATCGTGTACCACCAGTGGTTGTATATGGTGGGTGAGAGCTTATTTGAATAGGAATTACATTATCAAGGGCTATTTAAAAAATGGGGGGTTTTCTGCCATTTTGTGCCTCAAGCACCAATTTTAATTCCCTCACACAGCTCAACCCTTTTTAAGTCAACACCCATTCACCTCACCCCATTCAACTTAACCCTCAATACAATGCTTTTCGAATTCAACTCAACACCCGTGCAATTTAACCATCATTTAACTCAACCCCATACAACTCAACTCCCATTCAATTCAACCTCAGCTCAAATCAACCCATGTTCAAGTGACCAAGTGCAACCAAACTCCGTTCCGGCATCAAAAAATGCCGTTGATGCCAATACAGGAATGTTAAGTTTTATTTAGGTTCATCTTAGTGTTAATTAAATAAAAAAAAACATATTCTTTTCTACTGAAAAGTAAGGAGGGACATTAAAGTTTAAAATAACAGAAATGATTCCGTATTTGAGGGGGACAACCCCTTCCTCAGCTTTTCGCTCGTTCTACCAGGTCTTTTGAAGTTTCAACCCCAATTCAGCAGCCCTTGTGTTTCAGCATTTGTTCTTAAGCAATTGGGACAACAAGTCAGACTTTTGCGTAGTAAGCGAGGAGTTGAGGAGGGGCCATCCTCACAATATACGGAATAAATTCTGTTCGTTTTAGGTTTGAACGTCGTTCCTTACTTTAAGTTAAAAAAAACTTGTTTTCTCATATATTTAGTTTCTAATCGTTTTTCAAATCATACACAGGCCTAACTAAAACAAGATGAGGGGTATTTTTTCAATAAACTCTCGATGGAAAAAATTTGAACATTTATTAAACAAAAATTAGTTTTACTAAATAAGTCTTTAATAATAAATTTACTCCAAAAAATTTCGGTTTGACGGGGAGGGGTATTACTGTTAATATAGATGGGAATTCTACGAGATTTTAGATCTTCTAAGCGACGGAAGCCATCCTGACCTCTACAATAGAGTTCTCTGATGTTTAAATACAAAATGTAGCCTACACATATTTAGATACATTGAAATATTGGGTATAAATAGGAAAAGAAAATATTAGCACTTAAGATCGCTAAAAACTAAGATCTGATAGTACTTGCGACCCACCTTAAGAAGTTGCCTAGCGAGGATCATGGTTCCCCGCCATGCATTTTTCACCTCTGTGCTGGTAGGTGTGTCAATGTAATATCTTATACTACATAGAAAAAGATTGTCGCAAAGAGAGGGGCATCGCTCCACCCAATTCCAAGCACCAATATTAAAGGAGTGGAACAAAAATGCTCCCAGGAATCAAGAGGGATTAGTTATTAGTTTCTAATCCCCATCCTTTCGTAAAACTTAATATTTGTTTATCTGAAGTCTTAATGAGAGCAGGAACATTTGGGCATTAATGCACTCTTTTGCCAGTTATTTGAACTACTACCCCTTCTTCATATTAGCTGAAGAGCACTTACACATCCCTCTATTTAATTTTATGAAATATGAGCAAATCAGTTCATTTAAGTGTACCTTCAAAACAAATGCCACAAACATTTTTTCTGCAATAAAATGGAAGGTATCATCCGCAGAGAGATTATTTCTTAGCTCCTTCCCCCTCCCTGAATCACTTTCTATGTTTACCTTAAGGCTCATGGATAGTTAGAAAATTTGGGAATTGAAATTTGGTCGTTTAGGCATCTTTCCCCCTGCCTATAGATGACCCACTGCCCCTCCTTCGTAATAGCCAATGCGCCATTGTAGATCACGGAATATAATTTCTTTAAAAAGAAAGTTAATCAACTTAGTTAAATCAAGCATTAACCAAATATTAATTAATTAAAGAAATATTAAAAAACATTAAGAAAATATTAAAAGATTAATATTAACTACGTGACGTTTCAGTAGCGAATGCGCCACCAAACGACATAACTTTCTCTTGAACCTGGGAGTTAAATACACAGTTTTGATGCCTTTCAATCGATTTGGTATCTCATAATTTTCAGTTAATAGCAACCTGGTACTGTTTGGGGTGGAACCGTATTTTGGTGACACAAAATGGCAGAAAACGCCACTTTCCCGTGGCCCAATCCTTATGGTCACTTAATAAGAGCACTAGAACTTTCAATTACCATCCAAATGTTCCCTCTCCCAGTCTTCTATCACCATTGGTTTGATGCGACCACTCCTGGGGAGAACAAAAAATACGTAAACACACCTCCGTGATCTTTCCGTAATCTCCGTGATTTTACATTTTTTTTTCTGGGGAAAAATGTAAAATTTCACTTTTTTGTAAATATGAGCTTGAAACCTATATGTTAGGGTTCTCTGATATGCTGAATTTAATGGTATGATTTGTATTAAGATCACTGGTCTCTTTGGGGTTTCCTCTCCCCCTTTTTTCTAAAATCAGGTAAATGTTCTCAGACTCATAGCTTTTGGTCGATAACATTGAACTTGATGAATTTTACATATTTAGAATAAGAACAAAACACCAGTTTATTTTTATTTCTCCATTGTTGTTAAAACTCCATTTTTTAGAGTTTTGGTTACTACTGGCCTGCATTGCTCCTTACTTACTTACTTGCATTCATTAATATGAGCTATTTGAATGATTATTGCAGAAACTTCATCAGCGCTATTTCAATCTAATCAAAAACACAGCAAGTGCTTAAATGTGCACTGCTTAAATAAGTTTAAAGGGGGTTGAGTTACATGCACATTTTGGCGTTCTATTCTAATAAAAAAAAAAATTATGTTCACCTTCTTAGCTTCATCCCCTAAGTTGAACAAAGATCTTTTCATAGGAATTATTGCGTGCACTTAAAAAAAAATCGACTAAGAATAAATTTTTCTAGTAGGATTCGAGAGTTAAATTGAAACTTAAAAATGAATAAAAATATTTTCAGATACGCAAGATATATCTATACTTCTATATATCTATACATCTCTATCGACGTGTCTATATATTAGGCAAAATATATCTGCAGAACTAGATCAAATTACCTGTCTCAAGATATATTTCAGTATCCGCGCTATTCGAAAAACTAGTAGTGAACTACTAATTCAGCTTACTTAAATTTTATTGAGATCAATAATTGTTTTTTTTTTAAGTTATCTATATAATCGCCGGTAAAATACTGTTAAGAGCCTTATAAATTATTATTCTATTTTCCGCACCCCACTTTTGGGGTTTTCGGTCCATAAGAGAACAGAACAGGGTATTTTTTGAGAGGAAGGGAGTCTGTTTAGTATTTCCGGTAAAACACTAATTTTTGAAATTCTACAGATATTCAAAAATATCACAAGTCTGTCTGTTGGAACTATTTTTCAATATATATCATCTGCAATCTGCGAAGTAATTATTTTCGATCTTTAAAATTTCAACATGGCTCTTTATTTCTGTAAGAAAACTTTTTTATATATTATTTGTTTCTAGATAGTAGACAATGGCTTTATGACATTGGATAATAGGAAATATTACGGCTTTTTAATGACCTTATACGAGTCCAATATTTTCTCTACCAACTTTCTTGACCAGCCATTCTTTATTCTAATGTCTTTTAGACAGTAATAGAACTAGTGGGCAGGGGGAAGGTCTTAGGATTTAAGCCTTTTCATTAGTAGAGAGACGATTTTCATGAGAACTTGTACTTTTTTTTACCATAAAACGGCAGTTAGTTTTGTTTGTTTCTTGAATTCTTGTCTCCTACCTTATAAGTTATAAATGAAAACCAAGGTTTTTTTTTCCTAGATGAAAAAAGTTTTGAATAATAGAAAGATAAGTGTGCAAATCAAGACTAGAATATTGGAAGCTTCAGTGATGGCGGAGGTCAAGTATGGTTCTTAAGCGTGGGTGCTCCAAAAAACGGAGGAGTATTTGCTCGATGTTTTCCAGATAAATTGTCTACGGAATGTTTTGAGTACCTCACTGATCGTATCTCAAATAGTAAATTGTACGAAAAATGTGGTCCAATCCCGCTTTCTAGGGCTATAATGAGAGAAAGGTTTAGAGGGCTAGGGTGTGTTCTGCGGACGAAGGAAGACAGATTTTCAAAAATGGACCTTGTCGGACAACCATCTGAGGCCAAACGAAAAGCAGGTCGTCCCTGAATTGGTTGGAGGATGTGATAAGGAAAGAATTAAGGGAAATAGGACTTTCCTGGGAGGATGTAAAGAGGGGGGCTTTGAATAGATTGGGATGGGGGAGGAACTCGTGTACCTGTGGCGGTATGGTGCTGCAGAGAATTGTCAGTAGTAGTTGTAGTAGATCCTTCTGAAGTAGGATCTATTAGGTGACAGTGAATACAGCCTTATGTATGTACCGTAACACTAACATGTATAGACTAAACTCAATTCTCAACACCTTAGCAATAGCTTTTTTCACTATTTTTAAAGATAGTTTTATTGAATAATTGGCTATTTAGACACGATGTAAGCGTAAATTGATTAGCTGAATTTCATTAAAGAATTTCAAATTACAATTGGTGGTACAAACTCTATAAATATTCGAGAATAAATTATACTTTAGAATACTCCACCCGAGCTATATCTAACAATGAAAAAAATCTCATTGTTTACATGCATATATGCAAAGCATATCTTTATTACTTATGTACAGTCACAAACAAAAATATCTTACTGGACATGCATTCGCCCAGAATCGCTTCCTACTCTAGAATCACCAACTGTTCTACAAGTTCAGGTCAACTCTTTGGCCGTACATTCAACGATGCTAATATAATCAAGACATTGAAAAATCATAAAATCTTGGAAGAGTCAGCGCATGCTGGATAATTTTTGGTTTTGGTGGAAAATATATTTTATCCCTCCCCCATATACGCACCAACTCTCAAGATTAAAATGTATGAAATGGCACACAGTTTATCTTAAGTCTTTTTCGAAGTGACCAAGAAAATTCTTTGCCACTTTTTACTGTTTTGTACTACTTATCTGACGATTTTTGTCTTTTGACAATTTCTCATCTTGTGATAGTGATTTATATTTTTTCCATTTATGTGCTTATAGGCTTCTGGTTCCTGTGTTCAAGCACACTCGTGTACGAAAATATCCAAAATTGAGCATATGAACAGGGGCGCCATTTGGGGGGGGGCAGGGGGGCCATTGCCCACCCTAATTTTTCTGGGGGGCCTAAGCTTCCTCTCAAAAAGGCCTTTTTTTTCTTTTACAAAATATACAGGAACAGAATTACAATTAGCAATTAGTCAAAATTTTGAAACTGCTACATTTATATGTAAATTAACTTAGATAATAGTGAGATTAATAGTGCAACTGGGTCGTGCACAGGGTTGCCAACTGGACATATTTTATGTCCAAAGACATATTTCTATGTGCCTGGACATAATGACATAATAGGGCAAAAAATGGACACATTTTAGACATTTGGGACATAAAGTGGACACAATTTCCAAAATTATTACGTAAAACAAATTACTTTCATAAAAAATTGTCATTCATCACCAAATGAGTGCTAAGACTTATATCTACTTATTTTTTAAGCTCTGTATTTATTTTCCGGGGTTGCTTGCTCTTCCCTGAAGCAAACTTTCTGAAAATGCCTTCAAAATTCTGCCTGACTCAGCACCCAAAAAATCCATTGCCGTCGCTTTGGGTCCTTCGAAGGACGTGGTGGTCGGTCAGACCGAGCTAGTAGAAAACGAGACAACTCAAAGAGACACTGCGCCTGTCACTGCGCAAGAGGCACAATCTGGACGAGATACGACTCGAGATGAAGAGCACCATCGTTCAAGTGGTCCTACTGATATTTCTTCATCCTCCCACGACCATCCATGTCAACCACAGCTGCTACGGTACCCTGCACAGGTTTCAGCAAACGACAAGCTAAGACGGTCATTTAATATTTCGTATTATGGAAAGCATCCTTGGCTTGAGTACTCAGTTAAGGAAAATTCGGTTTTCTGTTTCTGCTGCAGACACTTTGGCGGCACGTCAACCCTTCGCGGACAGAGATACGGGGCGAGGCCTTTCATCGAGACCGGCGTTAGAAGATGGAAGGACATCTCAAGTGTTCCAGAAGAGCATGTGAAAACTGACCACCACAGGGACAGTGCAGTTTCGTGGACGAAGTTCAAAGCTATACAAGCCAAGGAGATGCAACCCATCGCATCTGTTTTGTCAACAGACAGGAATAAGGAGATGAATGAAAACAGGGAACACGTAAAGGCTTTACTGAAAGTAACGGCCCTACTGGGGCGACTGGGTACAGCCTTTCGCGGCCACGATGAGACTGAATCTTCGGCAAACAAAGGACATTTCGTCAAAACTTGCAATCTTCTCGCCAAGTATTCTCCCACGCTTTTCAACAAGCTATAAAGACGATACGGCCACTATACGTCCCACGAATACCAGAACGATCTAATTTCAGTTATCGGATCTAGGCTTTGGTCTACAATAGTGCAAGAAGTTAAGCATGCCAAATACTTTGCTGTTCTTGTCGACGAGACAAAAGATAATTCGAAGAAAGAACAGCTCGCCATTCTTCTGAGGTACTTCGACAAGGGAAAAGTACGAGAAAGCCCAATAGGATGCTACCATATGAAAAGCCTGGATGCTGAGGGTTTAGCCAGCTTCATTCACGACACAGTGGCGAAACTTGGTCTCGACTGGAACTATTGTGTTGCTCAGTGCTACGACGGAGCAAGCGTGATGAGCGGGCCCTTCTCTGGTGTTCAAGCGCGACTGAGAGCGAAAGCGCCACAAGCAATATACATTCATTGCCATGCGCATAGACTAAATTTGGTCATTGCAAACTGCGTTGAAGGTGTTGGGACTGTTGGCTCCTTCTTTTCTTTAGGCCAAAATCTGTACACGTTCATTTCCAACAGCAACACCAGACATCAGCTTTTTGTCGAGTCCCAAAAGGCTACTCAACTGCCAGTCCTGGAATTAGAAAGGAGTGCTACGACAAGATGGTCATACTGGTATCGATCAATATCGAAGATAAGACTCCGATATGAATGCGTTCTGGCTGTACTCTCTGCAGTCAGCGAGGGAGCTGATAGTGAAGCTCGAGCAGAAGCAGCTGGGCTCCAGAGAAAAATGGAATCTTTCACAGTTATATTCAGTTTGCTCTATATGGAAGCAATTCTGAGGACGACAAACTCCCTTTCTGAGCAGCTTCAGGCAGTTGATCTGTAATATCTAGGTCCCACACCTTGATTCAACAACAAGGAAGGAAATAGCTGAACTGCGCTCTGACACTTCATTTGCATCGCTTTCGGAGAAGGCAAAAGAGTTTGCTGAAGGTCTTGAAATTGAAGTACCTGACGTGAATGAACCCGCGACTGGATCCTCCTCTGCGGGTCAGAAGGGACGACCTAGAAGAACCCAAAAAATTATCAAACACCTGAAAGAATTCATTACCACTTCGACGTTAGGAAAAAACTTTGTTGAATCCGACAATAGAGCTCCAACTCTAGCGGAAGAACTGAAAAGAGAATACCTGGAGACTGTAGATCGTCTGATTGCGGAATTCGACAGACGATTTACAGATAACCTTCCAGTGCTCGGTACACTCAAAGCTCTGGACCCCAGCTCTACCAAGTTCATGGATGCAGGGCTCCTCAAGCAACTCTCTGAACTTTATTCTGAAATGGACATTGACCAGATTCTTCTTGAGGCCCAAGCTCGTATTGCCAAGCGATTTTTGCTCGAGGAGGAGGCAAAGCCGAAGAACTTCATGGACGTCATCGATAATATCGAGACACTTCCAGTGGCCTATCCAGAAATGATCAAAGTTCTTCATATTGCTGCCACACTTCCTGTCAGGACAGCCAGCAATGAACGCTTGTTTTCTGGGCTGGAAATAGTGAAGAACTATCTGCGTTCGACCACAGGAGACGATCGTCTTAGTCACCTGCTTTTGATCTTTGCAGAGAAGGACTTAGTTCAAAACTTGGATTTCGACCAGCTTGTCGACGATTTTGCGAAGATGAAACCACGACGGTTCCCCTTGTTGCCTTGAGTGTTCACTGATCTGTTTCAAAATTTTGTTGTATTTTTTTATTTTGTAAATATACTTGATCGAGCAAAGTTTGCATCGTCATAGCCGGAGCGTGACTCCGACTTGGACTAAAGTGTTTACTGTAAGCAGCGAGCTGAAGTCGGCTACAGAATATACTTTAGTCAAAGCGTGCGTTTCTACAGAGGTTCGGCTTTCGTCAAGTTATAGGTTCGGAAAAGTGGAAGATTCCCAAACGGCTGTTTTTTTAACATCGCACATACCGTTTCCGCTTTCTTCAGATGTCTGGCCTTTTCCGAACCTATGGCATAAGAGCGAAAGAAGGAAAGGCAAAGCAATTGAGACAACTTCCTTAATTTTTACGGTAGCTCCGACGGAAGGCAGTTTTTTTTCGGATAAAGCTAGAGGCAATTTTTTTATATACAAGCCTGCATCGGGGCCCATGTCGATTGCTTGCCCTCCCTAAGCCAAGCCAAACCATTTCAGCCAAGGTCAAGGTGGCTCAGGCACGTTTTGCGGATGAAGGATGACAGATTGCCAAAGATTGTCCTTTTCTGGACAATCTTTGCTTCGTATTTATTCTTCGTATTTAATGCTTCGTATTTATTTTACAGGCTCTATAGTCAAAATGTATCTTCTCTGCAGAAGAGTTTATTTGATTTTTCCTATATTCTATAATCATGGTTCATACACTGCTGATGGCCTTGCAAAAAGTAACCATACAGTCATGTTAAGAGGAGGGGGGATATTTAAATATTATATTTTTATTATAATATTCCTTTACCATGATCCAGCTTATGATACGTTGCTAAAATGTCATCATTATTGAGCCTACTACTGCTAACAACTCACAGCAGCACCAAGTCACCTGAGGCCAACACAGCTACGCACGCTCCTCCTCCATCCCAAGCTATTCAAAGCCTCCCTTTTCACACCCTCCCAGAAGTTCCCATGTCCTTTAAATATATCTTTTTGACATCCTCCCACCCCAGACGAGGACGACCTGCTTTCCGTTTAGCTTTAGATGGTTGGCCAAAAAGGTCAATCTTTGGCAATCTGTCATCCTTCATCCGCACAACGTGCCTTAGCCACCTCGACCTTGGCTGAAATGGTTTGGCTTGGCATTTGAAATGGTTGGTTTGGCTGAAATGGCGCCTCTGCTTATGAAACAAGCGATTTTACGATGATTCCGCAGCTGTAACTTGCACAAAAAGGACAAAATAATTACATTGTTGGATTTAGTCTCAGATATATCTATTCATCGAGCGAGAACTATGATATCACTTGCACCTTTTTTTGGGGAAGCTTCTAAACTTTCTTAAAAAATAGGGAAATTATCTTATTTCCAACGATTATCAACCGATTTCCATTGTATTTTCAATCTGAAAAAACCATGTACACAAAATCTCAACAATATAATTGACAGATGAATTGTCAGCTATACCATGATATCTAAGTCATCTCTTTTACTAATTAAATAAATAAACAAGTTTTTTTAACTGAAGGTAAGGAGCGACATTAAAACTTAAAACAAACAGACATTATTCCGTATATGAAAGGTGCTGTCCCCTCCTCAACGCCTCGCTTCTTACGCTAAAGTTTGACTCTGTCTCACAACTTTATTTTTTAAAACAATAAAAAACTTTAGCATAAAGGGCGTGGCGTTCAGGAGGAGACATCCCCTTTTATATACGGAATAATTTCTGTTCGTTTTAAGTTTAATGTCGCTCTTCAGTTAAAAAAAATTGTTTTTTTTGTTTAATTTCTGATCGTTTTTTAAATAATGCAGGTTTTGATTTTGGCTCACCATACATGAATAATTAAAACGAAATTTGCATATTAATTTTACTTTTTTTGGCTTAATGGCTTTCTCGAAAGTTGATTAATTTAATTTACAAACATTTTTATTAGTAATAAATATACGTAACTTACAAATTAACTTACGTAATGAACTTCTATATTCGTATATTTTATTTACATATATTAGTGGGGTTCGCCCCCCTAGTCAATACCTTGTTCTTTACCCTAGTTCAAATTTTTTCCAATTCTTTAAAAATAACCCCTCAATCACAAAGGCCATTAATTAGATTAGATAGCTCTAATAAAAGTATTAAAAAAACTTTAGCGTAAAGAGCGAGGTATTGACTAGGGGGCCAATCCAATCACATAAGTAATAGTATATGTTCGTTTTAAGTTCTGATTTTGAAATGTTTTCAGTTGAAAACTTTTTTTTTTTTTTTAATTTAATTTCTGATCTTTTTTAAATAAAACTGGGAAATCCGGCGCCCCCTTCGTAGCAATGTCCCTTTCTCCATGAAAACTTCTTCCATGGAAATATTTTACACTTAAACCCCGATCCCTCCCCCACTACCAGAAAAGGTTCCCCCTGAAAACGTCTATATACTTCCCAATAGCCAATACTATATGTAAACATTGGGAAAAGTTTATAAATTGCAGCCCTCCCCCTGGGGACTGTGAGGGATTAAGTCATCCTCAAAGACATATTAATTAAATTTTTTGACCATGCTGAACAAAATGGCTATCTCAAAATTTTGATTGGGTGACTTTGGGGAAAAAAATGAGCGTAAGAGGGGGCCTTGTTGCCCTCCCTTTTTGGGCTCTTAAAAAGGGAACTAGAACTTTTAATTTTCATTCAAATGAGCCCTCCCACTATATTCTAGTACCACTGGGTTGATACGGTCACCCCTGGAAAAAAACAACAACAAATAAACACTCATCCGTGATCTTCTTCTGGCAAAAAGTACAAAATTCCCCATTTTTCAGATAGGTGCTTGAAACCTCTACAGTAGGGTTCTTCGATACGCTGAATTTGATGGTGTGATTTTTATTAAGGTTATATGACTTTTAGGGGTTGTTTTCTCCTTTTTTCGAAAATAAGTCAAATTTTCTTAGGCGCGTAACTTTTAATGGATAAGACTAAACTTGATGAAACTTATATATTTGAAATCAGCATAAGAAATTTGATTCTTTTGATGTATCTATTGGTATCAAAATTCCTTTTTTTAGAGTTTCGGTTACTATTGAGCCGGGTCGCTCATTACTTACAGTTCGTTACCACGAACTGTTTCGATTGATATATGAAAACCATAGGAGAACGGAAAAATACAAAAAATTACGGATGAAACATAAACTTTAAAAACTCCGCAAGCTTCAAGAGATTTTTTTGTGAATATTTAGATTTGAAACAACCATTCTTTTTATGTCTAAAATATTTTCATGAATACTTTATTTCTTTTACATCTATTTATTTTATATGCCTAGAAATTGAATTGATAGTCGCTTAATCCATAAAGTTAATTATTGCGCTATTTGCGGATGATGCGCATTTTACAGTGGCAGCGAAGACGGAACTGCAACTCATGGAGAAGCTTATTACGGGTATGAACCAAATTGGGAAATGGACTAGAGCTAACAAACTGAGGTTAAATAATAATAAATCACAGTTTCTAGTTTACGGAAGAAACCCCAATTACTATCCATGGATTAATGAGCTTAGATTTGTTGATACTTTAATCCAGCGACTAAAGAATGCCAAGTACCTTGGTGTACTGATAGATGAATGTTTAAGTTATAAACCCCATATAGAGTTGTTAAGTAGTAAGATTGCAAGGAATGTTGGGATTATGAGAAAGCTGAAAAAAATTTTCCCCTATGATGTAATAAGGTCTTTGTATTTTTCTACTGTTCACCCGTACCTTTTGTACTGTAATGTCGTTTGGTCGAGTACTTTCCCGACACATCTACTTCCGCTTCGTGCGATGCAGAACTCAGCTATAAGAGTCCTTTGTGGTGATAAAAAAGGTGCATCAGTGAGAAGGAGATATTTCGAACGACATATTCTGCCTTTACACGGAGTTTCTAAATTTTATTCAGCTTTATTTTTGTTTAAGTATGAGCGTGGATTATTGCCACAATGTTTCGGTCAAATGTTCGTGGCTGGATGTAATGTCCATGAATACTCAACCAGAACAGCATCCCATATAAGACGACCTCAGGCCTCAACTCGAAGATCATTCTTCTCTATCCGTCATGTGGGACCAGGGTTTTATAATAGTTTACCAAATGAATTATTAGTTGATGAAAATATTGGTAGTTTTAGGAGTAGGTTAAAATCTCTTTGTTTTGGCGAGTATAATATTTCTTAGCGATTCTCTCTTGAGGGGTCTCTCAGTTGTATTTTGGTTATTTTTTATTGTGGTTGTGTGAGGGTGGTAGTGAGAGAACGGTGATAATTAGTTATGTTGTTTGTTTTTGTTGTTTTTTTTTTTGGGGGGGGGGGCTGCACCAAGTTGGAGGAGGCTGTGCTGTGCTTTTTTTCTCTCTTTTCTTTTTTTATTTATTGTTTCACGTTGTTGATAGCGATGTATACATAAGGTTTTTTTTTTGAAGGGTGTATAGCCTAAACAAGTTTGCTTCTGGTGGTTGATTTATTTATTTGTTTTGATTTAAATAAAAACCCATATCAGTCAATCAGTCGCCAATTCAAAATATTACAGAAACAAACTGGATTGATTACATAAAAAATTATCAATTAAATTTTCTTCGATTAGCTTTACTAAACTACACATTTTCATGAAAGATTGCATTAATAAGTTTCAAATCGGCTGCCGATGTTTACCCCCCGAAAATTTTTCTACCCCCCAGAAAATATCCCCACGGAGAATACCCCCGCAGAAAGTACCCCCCCCCCCCCCCGCGGAAAATACCCTCCCGCGGAAACTACCCGGGAAAATATCCCCGTGGAAAAAATCACCCCGCGACATATTCCCCTCCCCCGAAAAATACTCTCGGAAAATCCCCCTACCGAAAATCCTCCCTCGAAAAATACTCCCCTTGGGAAAATACCACCCCCATGCGCCTGGTTGGTCTCCAATCACTATGGACTTAAAAAAAGGACTAGAACTCTCAATTTCTGACCTAATGAGCACACTCCGAACTTTCTGCGACGATGAGGTGGAGGTAAGGATGACGAAGGGGCAGTCCATCTCCTACAAGGAAAAAATTCCGCTCATTTTTGAGGTTCTTTTGCTACTTTTTACTTTCATGATAACAGCGTAGACCAGAAATATTCCCAGAAATCGTAAGGGAGTAGATATCAATTTCACATTTTTGTTGCGTCTTTAAAGTTTCTTGTGCCCCCCGAAACCCCCCCCCCCCAAAAAAAAAAAAAAAATCCTTGTTACGGCCCTAGAGATTCTACACCAATTTCTACCTCACCCTTCCCTTCTTTCTCCCTTATGACTAATTCTTTTTTCCTCTTATGGCTTAATGAGAACTGGAATATTTTAGCATTAAAATGCACCCTTTGAGGTATCTTCCTCCCTCCCAAGTAACAAAATAATCAGAGAACTCCATTGTAGAAGTTTAAGCGCCTTTTTAAGTTTTGTAATTTGTCCATCATAGGCAGCGCAATCACGCTGCCTCAGTAAAGAACGATGTTGGCACAATGTATTATTTTTTATTTATTTTTTTTTTCATACCAGGCCACTTCGTATCGAAGGAATTGCCGTAAAATTTTCGAAAAGGGCTCATTCAATTTGAAATTGGAGCGTCTTTTGCGCTTTTTAATAGTCAAAAGTGATTGGAAGGCAACTAACCCCTCTCCCAGACCCACTATTTCCCCAAACACATCCAATCCAGTTTTTGAAATAGCCATTTTGTTCAGCGTAGTTGATTTCCAGATAGAAGTTATGTTTTTGATGAAGACACTCCCCCACAACCCTCAGGGAAAGGGTTTTAAGTTATGCCCTGGGGGCATATAAGAACGATGTTGGCACAATGTATTATTTTTTTTTCTTTAGACCAGGGCATTTCGTGTCGAAGAAGTTGTCGTAGAAACTTCGAAAAGGGCTCATTCAATTGGAAATTCAAAGGGCTAGTGCCCTTTTTAATAGTCGAAATTGATTGGAGGGCAACTAACCCCCCTCTTACGCCCACCTTTTCCCCAAACACATCCAATCAAATTTTTAAGAAAGCCATTTTGTTCAACGTAGTTGAAAGTTCCGGATATTATACCTTTGAGCAGGACACCCCCCCCCCAGAGTCTTCAGGGCAAGGGTTATAAGTTGTGCCCCGGGGGCATATAAGTTTTTACTGAAATCTTTGTCGTAGAAACTTGAAGAAGGGCTCATTCTATTGGAAATTCAAGGGGCTAGTGCCCTTTTTATTAGTCGAAAGTGATTTGAGGGCAATTAACCCCCCTCTCACGCCCACCTTTTCCCCAAAACACATCCAATCAAAATTTTTATATTGCCATTTTATTCAACGTAGTTGAAAGTTTAGGAAATTAGGTCTTTGAGGATGACAACCCCTCCTCCCCACAGCCCTTAGGGCAAGGGTTATAAGTTATGCCTTGGGGGCATATAAGGTTTTATAGAAAGCGATGTTGTAGAAATTTCAAAAAGGACTTATACAATTGGAAATTGAAAGGGCTAGTGCCCTTTTTAATAGTCGAAAGTGATTGGAGGGCAACTAACCCCCCTCTCACGCCCACTATTTCCCCAAACACATCCAATCAAAATTTTGAGATATCCATTTTGTTCAACGTAGTTGAAAATTTGGAAATTAGGTCTTTTAGGATGATAACCCCCTCAAAGCCCACAGTGCAAGGGTTGTAAGTTATGCCCTGGGGGCATATAAGGTTTATATAGAAAGTTGTTGCAGAAACTTTAAAAAGGGCTCATTTGATTGGAAATTGAAATTACCCTTTTTAATAGTCGAAAGTGAGTGGAGAGTAATTAACCCCCCTCTCACGCCCAACATTTCCCCAAACACATTCAATCAAAGTTTAGAGATAGCCAATTTGTTCAACGTAGTTGAAAGTTCTGGAAATTATGTATTTAAGGATGACAAACCCCCCAGAGCCCCAAGGGCAAAGGTCGTAAGTCATTCCCTGGGGGCATATAAGGTTTTTATAGATAGAGTTGTCGTAAAAACTTCAAAGGTAAAGAATTCCATTAAACAAAAAATGAGCAAAAATAAAATCAAATAATCTACCAAGCCTGAAACTACCACAAATCAGCATCGATAAATAAATGAAACTCAAAACGAGCAGAAATTAACATAAGTTGGGCTTAAAACCCATATGCCTTCCCAAGGCCAGAACAAAATTTGCATTTTAATGAGAAAAATACAAATGAATGTGCATTGTCAGTTTAATATAAATATACTGATATTTAGCAATCAAAATGTTAATATTATTTGATTTATTAGTTATAAAAGAAAAAACATTTAAATTTTTTTAGTAAAGTGCAAATTATTTTTGTAAATAATTTAAAGTGTAGTAAAGTGCAAATTATAAACAGTAAAGTGCAAATTGTATTTTAGTAAAGTGCAAATTGTTTTAGTAAAAAAAACATTTATATTTTTTAGTAAAGTGGAAACGAACGGAGATTTTTCACAAGGGAGTTTCTGCAAGGGGTTGTATGGGGAATTTTAAGCAGGTAAAAAAAAATGAAGAATAACTTTTATTTCAGTGGGGATCGAATTGTCTGTTAAGAATTTTCCGTGGAAAAATGTGGATAATGTCAAAAGGGTGGTACGAGGTGACACTTCCCTTATTATGGCACAAAAATGTTTCTATCGCTTATTTTAATCATTTATTTAACTGAAGTGATTTGTTTCACAATGCAGTGGTGTATCATTAGGGGGGTGGGTGGGTAGATATTTGTGTAGGAAGGGGGTAAGGTACCCAAAGGAGTAGGTTTCAGCGGCTTGATATTTTAAGCATCATATCAAACTAAATGATTGTTTGGAACCTGTTGTCTAATTCTTCTTAGTTCCCATGTATACTTTTAGTCTACATCTTTATTATTGGTGCTGAGGTGGGAGGGAGTAGTAGTGTCCTAGTAGTGACCAGGTTGATTCTGGGTTATGTTTGATGAAATTGTGAACAAAAAATTGAATTGCATTTTTTTTCCTAACTTTTTAAGATGCTTATGGTGTGTAAATTCCTCTTTTTCACTTTCCTTGGCACTTCTCAACTAAACTAAAAAACAGAACTGAAATATTCAAATTTGGAGAAACCTATTTGCATGGGCGGGGGAGGGGTGTTTTCCCGGGATTTATTTTCCAGGGAGTATTTTCAAGGAGTGTTTTCTGCGGGGAGGGGTTTTTTCCGGTGTTTTCTTTTTTTTGGGGGGGGGGGGGTATTTCGCGGTGGGGGGTTCATTTTCCGGGGGGTATTCTCCGGGGTTATTTTCCAGGGGTGTAAACGCCTAGGAACTTTCAAAACGAATCACAAAACAACGGTTTTGGCCCAAATAAAATACTTAGAATACTCTCATGCTAAAATCCCATAGAACAAAAATTCTGAGATTATCTGTAACTTTTAAACTACTCTTATACTTTGTATAAGACCTCCTGATTTCAGAGGATATTTTGCCAAACACTAAGCACAGTTAATATGAACAGAGGAACGGTTTTTATAACCACAGAATAGAAAGCTTCGTTTGAGTGGGCTGTTTCATCTGAGTCTTATCTATAACATTGCATGATTGCACGCCAGTCTTCCAAGGAAAAGGACATATGATATTAATGTGGATACCCCTATCCACAAAAGCGATTTTTTCTTACATCAAAACTCCGAGACTTCTTGAGGGGTTCTTTGGATAAATCACGAGGGGGAAAGTTTGTCCTCTTGCCTTCCTTCATTTAAAGAACCATATGTAGATTAAAAGCTAAAAGTAGACATGAAAGGGAAGGATGTCACCTCCAATCCTCAAGAAAATTTATAAGAAATACGTTCATAAGCGGTTGATAAAAGGTCAATAATAACACCAAGGTTGCTACAAAGCATCCCCGGAAACCGCTGAAAAACTGAAAAATGGTAATTGAATATTCACTTTTTTGCCATTACTAATATAGCTTTTTTTAGAAGTAGTTTTTTTAGGGCCAATTTTCTCTAACCAACACTCCTAGAAAGTCAAGAGATGACTTTTTAACACAGAATCTTACTCCTTGTATTATTTTAAGTTACAGAAGAAATTGCACCCCAATATACAACAATTTTCTGCCCTTGGCTAGTTGGAGGATATAAAACAACCATAAGAAAATGTATGAATTCTTAGAGACAATCACACTTCAATGCAAGGTCTGTCTATTTTTCATAATACCCTCATCAAATCCATGATTTGTCCACTATATGCATGAGAAAAGTTAGATCTAAAACATTTTATTTTTATATGGAAACTGAAATCAAACAATGACTACCCCAGTTATGAGGCGGGTTGCCTTACCCCTCAAGCCCTTCTTCTTCACACTGAATTTAAACTTTCGCTCCACTGAAAACTTCAAGGATGCAGTGATAATACCCAGTTAATATTTGCAAATTTTTTATTTACCTATTGCCTTCCAAAGCATTTGAACTACAGATTTTCTGACGGAAGAAATTTCTCGCTTTAAATTTACTATATTTGCTGAATGTCCTAAAGCATATATTGCCGTAGATTAGGCTAAATTGGCCAGTTCAGTTATTGAGTAATACAATTACTACTGCTACTACTAATAACAGCTCACTGCAACACCAAGGTGCCTGATGCTAACACAGCTCCGCACGCTCCTCCTTCAACCCTTTAAAGTCTACCTTTTCACGTCCTCCCAAGAAGTTCTAAGTTTCATAAATCCTTCCAGACGACCTCCTCCCAACCAATTCAGGGACGACTTGCATTTCGTTTGGCCCTAGATGGTTAGCCAAAAGAACGATCTTTGAAATCTTTACCTATGAATATCATTTTGAAGTATCCCCTGAAATTTCCTTAAAGCAAGCTTTAGCTCTTTGCAGGCATTTCTTTTTCTGCATTAGCACACCAAATTGGCGCCAAGGAAGCCAGAGATTTGAAAGGGTGGGACAGATGGAAAAAAATGAAAACGGATCCAGTCAAAGGCAGAAGCTTATCGCATAACAAGGGGAAATTCTGTAGGTACCAATACTGTAATATGATACGAAGTTTGATAAATTATTAAACAAATATCCCTCTTGACTTTGTAATTAATGAGTAAATTTACATTAAAAAAGGTAAATGTTTGCGGGTTTGAGTATTTTGATATGACCCACCTAAAAAACAATACGATACAAGTCTGTCAGGAGGTCATAAATTCAACGGTACACTTGATGGATAAAACTTCAACATATGGTCTAAGAAGAGGAGTCATACCTTCATGCTACTTATTTAGGTGTTTCACAAGCAGAACTTGAAAAGCATTAACTATTAAGGGTTCTCCAAGCCAAATCACTATTATGCATAATGCAAAAAGTTAAGTCCTAGAACTTGCACTTTTGAGGTTACATAACGTAGACGGCGGTAATTTTGGTTACTGTCTGTAGGTTACAAAGACTAGCGCTTTTCTAAAATCTGATCTTGCTTTAAGTTTTTGAGAGAATTGAAATTGTGTAAAAAAAATTTCTGATTTCATGGCCGGTGAAAGACTATTGAAAGCCCTAAAAATCAATTACAGGGTAGCCTACTTATTTTCTGCTCCTAATCGTGTTTTGTCACGCCGGTGTCGTGTTTTCAGTAAAACGCTAGTTTTTCAGATTTCTACAAATTCAGCACTAGTTTTAAGTTCCATCTTTGCTCTTTACTTCTATCAGAAAAACTTTGTATTTTAATTAATTTTTGTTTGTCTTTGGATTTTAAAAATATACAAGATAAATGTTACACAAGGAATCTTGTTCCGAGACCATAAATACTAAAGAAGTCGCATGAGTTTTTGTTGAGCCATTATACATATATAGGTTTCACTTCATATCCCTCTTAAGTTTGCCCTAAGAAATCTAGAATTTTGTCAAACAACTAGTCCAGGGGGTATATTAACCATTAACCTTGATGTCTTTGAGAATTTGAGGATAAGAAATAGCCTACCGTTGTTTACCAAATACTACCCTATATGGAATATATAGAGATTTTAGAAACAGAAGGACATTAAACGAATTCTGCATTACAGTTAATATAATTTACAAAAATGTATGTCATTCTAAAGATCAGTTTGATTTTGCTAAAATTTGACATTAAGTATAATCAATCAATCAATCAATCAATTTATTCAATTAATAAACACAACAAAATACACTTCAATATAAACTCCCCCGTAAGGCTCTATGGCCAGGAAAAAAACAGGGGAGAAACAAAATGAAACAAATACAAGTATTTTCAATATAATGCATTGCATTTCAACCTTTCAAAGACTCAACACACACACACACACACACACACACAAAACAAAACAAAAAGAGAAAAAAAAAACAATAATTAAAGACCCAAACAAAAAGCGATTTTATGAGACCCCCCCCCAAAAAAAAAGGATGTAGGACAATCCAATAAAATAAACCAAATTCCAAATATATATTTGAAACCAAACCAAAAAAAAAAAATATTATACAAACTCAAAACCCCTCACATCAAATGTTTCCAACCCAGGCTAGTGTCACCCCCCCCCCAACAAATAATAATAATAAAAATTAACAAAATATATTTAAATATGAAAAATCAAGACATTAAAAAATTTCTTAAGATTCTTTTGAAAGTACCAAACGAGTGACATTCTTTAGCTGACTCAGGTAGGCTATTCCAAACGATATGACAAGCAGTTAATGGATTAAAGTCAGACCTCACCGATGGAGTAAATAGAATATTAATATTCCTTGAATTGCGAAGATGATGCGAAGACCTATCAGTGACGAAAGAAGGAGTAGTTTGAAGGGCTGTGAATTTGATGAAAATTCACCATGAATTTGATGAAAAGTGAAAGACGCACACGAAAGAGTGAAGATAGATTGCAAATCAAGCAATAGGCTAGTTGGGTTAGTTTTAGAACAATTTGTAAGCCTTCTTGCCTTATCATATAACTTAGACAGTGTTTAACTTAAACACTTTTTAGTATAACTTAAAACCATTAAGCTTTCCCTTAATATATGTGCAATTTGTTACATAGCTAAATAGCCCGAGCGATATATTAATAACGGTATTCAAAAAATGTATTTATTCTCATGAAAAAAGATGGTTTTTACATTTGGGAATTTTTTGTAACGCTTTTTTTTACCTACTGAAGGGGCTGGGAGGGGGTGTATACAAGAAATCGGAATGTAAACATCATCAGGTTAAGGCGATCCTGCAAGGGCGTGCTAGATCGTAGAACCCAAAACTAGAAATAAATAAGGACAGGTATGCTAACTATGCAAAAAAGTGATTTTCCTTATTTTTCAAGATGGAGGCTTAAAACCTCCCGTTGAGGGTTTTTAACCACGATAAGTCAACTGGCTATGTCATAATTTGTATTCTCTGGTGTTTTGAACCTCTTCGGGCGAAAATTGTTGTTTTGTGGGGCTAAATGGCAAAAACCGATATTTCACTTTGCACAATCTGATTTGTTACTTAAAAAGGTCATCAATGCTAATGATTCATCCAAAATTTTTGCAGTCGTTAGAACAACCATGTCATTGTCAGCTGATTACCGTTTCCTGGCATTTTATCTCTCCTTTGGTGAAGTGGCACAAAATACCACTTTCCTGTGGCAGGATCTCCACTTATAATTAAAAAAAGCCCCTTTCAATCCAATTTACCCTGTTCAAACATCTTAACTGTTTCAGGCTCTTTTCCGAGATTCCTGTAAACTTGTTTTCGTAATAAACTATTACTATTGAGATTAAGAGAAACATTACCTATCCTGAATCAGCTTCAAATGGTAATTTTTGTTCACTAGTATTTTCTCAAAACATTCTTTAATGCTCACAGTTTCTATGGGTTCTTTGCTAGGTTGCAGCTATCGCTGCAACCGGTGTGCCTGTAACTCAACCCCCGTGCAACTGAACCCCTGTGCAACGGAACCCTTCTGCAACTAAACCCATGTAACTGAACCCTCGTGCAACTGAACCTCCTTGCAGCTGAGCCCCCGTGTATCTGAACCCTCTTGCAACTGAACCCCTGTGAAACTGAGCCCCATTTAACTGAACCCTCATGCAACTGAGCCTCTGTGCAATTTGTCCCGATTTAATTGAACCACTTTGTAACTGAACGTAGCAAAGAAAAAAGTGATTCATTCATTGCTAGATTACAGCTATCGCTGTAATCGCTGTGCGTTAAACGAACATTCGTGTAACTGATCCTCAATCAACTGAACCCTCGTGCAACTGAACCCCTGTGCAGATGAAAACCCCGTGGAAGTGACCCTCCCGTACAACTCGACCCCATTTAACTGAACCACTTAGGGTACATCTTAAATATCCCGACCCCACCCAAGAAGTTATATTAGATTAATCGTAATGAAATATATCAATATTTGATGAAAATATAATACTTTAGAATTAAAATTATGCAAGCAACAACAGAGAATTATGGAAAGCAGGCCACGCAGAACACATTATTTTAAATACCTAATGTGATCACCACTTTATATTGAATATTTAATAAAAATATCATACATTTTCTCAATGAGACTAAGCTATAACCTACTGCAAGACAGACAAATTATTTTTTCTCAGATCTTACAGATCAAAATTCCTGAGTGGGGTTAAGATATTTAGAAATTACACCCCCCCCCCTATGTAACCAGTGGCGTCATTAGGAAGAGCAGAGGGGCAAATGTCCCCAAGTAATTTGGATGTAGCCCTTGCCCCTTGACTCTCCGGATATGGACCCCTCTTGCCTCCCCCTCCGAATAAAAATTCTGGAGCTACGCTCCTGCTTGTAACTGAACCCTACCCTCGTGTAACTGAATCCCCGGGTAACTGAAACCCTGTAAAACTGAACCCTCGTACAACTGAAACCCATCTAACTGAGCCTTTGTGCAACTCAACCCCCGTACTCAGTTTTCAGTATCCTACAAATATGAGGCAATATCAGGGGGCAAAATACAAGTTCGAATATTTAAATGTTCTAACCTGCTGTAAATGTTTTTTTTTTTTAATTATGAAGTAAATGCCTGTCGTCGACAGGCATTCGATATCATTCATCCCTTGTGTGTGAACACAAGTCTAAAATTAAATTAAAAAAAACAGTTTTTTTCAACTGAAAGCAGAAAGCAACATTAAAACTTAAAACGAACAGAAATTTTTATGTATATGAGGGGGCTGCCCCCTCCTCAATACCTCGCTTTTTACGCTAAGGTTTGACTTTTTGTTCCAATTATTGAAGAAAGACTCCTGATACACAAGGACCGTTTAACTAGAATAATAAGTTTTTTTCAATTAAAAAACACTTTAGCAACCCCCCTCTCGTTTGCGTAATAATTTCTATTCGTTTTAAGTTTTAGGTTGCTCCTTACATTCAGTTGAAAAACTTGTTATTTTATTTGATTTCTGATAGTTTTTTAATTAATGCCGGAAAATCCAGCTCCCTTCCGTGGAAAATTCCCTTCCTAGACGAAAACTCCTCCGTTGAAAAATTGTCCCATGTAAGCATACCCACCAGAAAATCCCCCTCCCCCCGAAAACATCTCTATACTTACCAATAGCCAATACTATATGTAAGCATTGGGCAAAGTTCATAGCTTGCCTTTCCCTGGGGGCTGTGGGGGGTCAAATCATCCTGAAAGACATAGTAATTAGATATTGATACCATGCTGAAAGAAATGGCAATCTCAAAATTTCAATCGAACATTTTTGGACAAAAAAGGGGGGAGTTGGAGGGGTGTTAGTTACCCTCCAATATTTTTGGTCACTTAAAAAGAGTGCAAGAACTTTTGGTTTCTGATCAAATGAGCCCTCTTCCTATCTTTTAGGATTAGTGGTTTGATACGATCACCCCTGGATAAAAAAAAAAAAAAACAACAAAAAACAAATAAACACGCATCCGTGACCTTGCTTCTAGCAAAAAATCCAAGATTCCATATTTTTGTTTATAGGAGCTAGAAACCTCTACAGTTGGGTTCTCTGATATGCTGAATCTCATGGTTTGATTTTCATTCAGATTATTTGATTTTTAGGGAAGTTTCCACTTTTCAAAAATTAGGCAAATTTTCTTAGGCTCGTAGCTTTTGATGGGTAACATTAAACTTCATGAATTTTATATATTTTGAATAAGCGTCAAAATTCGATTCTTTTGATTTATATATTATTATCAAGATTGTTTTCTACAGTTTCGGTTACCATTGAGCCGGGTCGCTCTTTACTTACAGTTCGTTACCACGAACTGTTTGATCAGTGTGAAATCGTGAACCCCTTTCGTTAAAATAAAAAAAATAAACAGTTTTTTTTTTCAACTGAAAGTAAGAAGCAACATTAAAACTTAAAACGAACACAAATTATCAAACAGATCGTGGTAACGAACTGTAAGTAAGGAGCGACCCGGCTCAGTGGTAACCGAAAGTCTAAAAAACGGAATTTTGATACCAATAGATACATCAAAAGAATCAAATTTCAATTCTGAAATCAAATATATAACTTTCAGCAAGTTTAATCTCACCCATCAAAAGTTACGCGCCTGAGAAAATTTGCCTGTTTTTCGAAAAAAGGGGGAAAGACCCCCTAAAAATTCTTGAACCTTTTTGAAATTCACACCATCATATTCAGCGTATCAGAGAACTCTACTGCAGAGGTTTCAAGCTCCTATCTACAAAAAAGTGGAATTTTGCATTTTTTGTCAGAAGAAAGATCACGGATGCGTGTTTGTTTGTTTTGTTTTTTTCCCAAGGGGTGTAGTGGTCCTAGAATATCATGGGAGGACTCATTGGAACCTAAATTAAAAGTTCTAATGCCCTTTTTAAGTGACCGAAAAATGGAGGCCAACTAGGCCCCCTCCCAAGCTCATTTTTTCCCCAAAGTCACCTGATCAAAGTTTTGAGATAGCCATTTTGTTCAGCATGGTTGAAAATATGATAACTATGTCCTTTAGGATGACTTAATCCCCCGAAGTCCCCGGGGGAGGGCTGAAAGTTATGAACTTTACCCAATATTAACATATAGTATTGGTTATTAGGAAGTATACAGACCTTTTCAGGGGGATTTTTTCTGGTAGTAGGCGGGTGGGTGGGTCGGGGGTTATGTGGGAAGATCTTTCCATGAAGGAAGTTTTCATGGGGGAAGGGACATTGCTATGAAGGGGCGCCAGACTCCAAACCTTATTTAAAAAAAAAGATCAGAATTAAATAAAAAAAATCAGTTTTTTCAACTGATAGTAAGGAGTAACGTCAAAACTTAAAACGAACAGAAATTATTACGTATATGATTGGGTTCGCCCCCTAGTCAATACCTCGCTCTTTAAGCCAAAGATTTTTTAGTACTTTCATAAGAGCTGTTTATTCTAAATAACGGCCTTTGTGATTAAGGGGTTGTTTTTAAAGAATTGTATCAAAATTCGAACTTTAGCTAAAAGTTCGAATTTTGAACTTTAACTTTAGCTTTCGTAAGTTACGTATATTTATTACTAATAAAAACGTTCGTAAATAAAATTAAACAAGTTTCTAGAAAGCCATTTAACCAAATAAAAGTAAAATTAATATGCAAATTTTGTTTTAATTATTCATGTACGGTGAGCCAAAATCAAAACCTGCATTAATTCAAAACATTTCAAAAATTAAATAAAAAAACAAGTTGTTTTTAACTGAAAGTAAGGAACGACGTTAAAACTTAAAACGAACAGAAATTATTGCGCATATGAAAGGGGCTGTCCCTCCTCAACGCCTCGCTCTTTACGCTAAAGTTTGACTTTCTCACAACTCTTTTTTTTTTTAAACAATAAAAAACTTTAGCGTGAAGAGCGAGGTGTTGAGGAGGGACAACCCCTTTCATATAAGGAATAATTTCTGTCCGTTTTAAGTTTTAACGTCGTTCCTTACTTTCAGTTAAAAAAAAAACTTGTTTTTTTTTATTTAATTGAGGAAAAGGTGAATCTTCTCATATACTTAATAATTTCTGTTCGTTTTAAGTTTTAATGTTGCTCCTTACTATCAGTTGAAAAAACTGATTTTTTTATTTAATTCCTGATTGTTTTTTAAAATAATGCTTGGTAATTTGCCTCCCCGTCCATGGAAAATTCTCTTTCCCCACGAAAAATTTCTTCAGGGGAAAATCCTTCCGCGTACCCCTCCCCCTCCACCAGAAAAACCCCCACTGAAAAATGTCTGTATAGTTCCCATATATGTAAACAATGAGCATCGTTCATAGCTTACAGCCCTTCCCCCGAGAACCGTCGGAGGGTCAAGTCATGCTCAAAGACACAGTAATTAAATTTTTCGACTTTCCTGAAAAAATGGCTATCTCATAATTTGGATAGGGCTACTTTGGGGGGAAAATGACCGTAAGAGGGGGGCTAGCTGCCCTCCAATATTTTTGGTTACTTAAAAAAGGCACTGAAACTGTTGATTTTTGATCAAATGAGCCCTTTCCTGATCTTGTATTATCGCTGGTTCAATACAAACACCCCTGAAAAAAAAAATAAACACGTAAGCAAAAATGCAAAATTCCATATTTTTGTACATAGGACCTTGAAACCTCTACAGTAGGGTCCCCTGGTATGCTGAATCTGTTGGTGTGACTTTCATTAAGATCACTTGATATTTTGGGGGTGCTTCACCTTTTTTTAAAAACTGGGCATATTTTTTAGGCTCGTAACTTATGATGAATAATACTAAATTTGATGAATTTTACATATTTTGAATAAACATCAAAATTCGATTCTTTTGATGTATCTTTTGTTTTCAAGACTCTGTTTCTTAGAGTTTTCGTTGCTATCGAGCCGCATCGTCCCTTACTTACAGTTCGTTACCACGAACTGTTTAATCTAAATTCACAAAGTTCAGAGATTTTTAACACAGATATTGCTCAACGTTCAGGAAAGTTCTGATTCCTCTGAAAAAAAAAAATCGTACCAAACGATTCATAATTGTCTCGGCATTCCACAAAAACAGGTAATTAACCTTTTCCAAACCAAACACCACAGTTTATAGACTAATTCTATAGACTACTAATTCTATAGACTAATTCTCTACTAATTCTATATACTAATTCTACACCACTAATTATATAAACTGTGCCAAACACTAACGAACTACGGGCCGAGAATATATCACAAAGTGAAAATAACAAAAAAAGAAAAGTGATAAAAAAAAACCATCATAGTATGTAGACTGGGAAAGGGCCAATGGAACTCCCATTAACAGAAATAAAAAAAAAGAAGAAATAAATCTGGCTTTATTTGTTTGTCGCGTTCGATTTTCTTTTCTTTTTTGTAACAACAAAACAGAGTTTTTTTATGGATTTATTCGTATGCATTTGTTTTGTGACTTTAAGCAATAAGCAATTGCAACAAGGCAGAACATGTAAAGATTCTAACTTGTGTCTTGATCGATGATATCGACTCATATTTGTAGAATGCTGAAGAACTGAGTACCGGGGTTGAGTTGCATGAGGGTTCAAATAAGTGGGGTTCAGTTGCAAGCCGGCTCAGTTGCACGAGGATTCAGTTAAATTGAGTTTAGTTGCACGAGAGCTTAGTTCAATGTTTTTGGTTTTTTTTTTTGTAAATTGATTAAACTGTTCGTCGAGATGAACTGTAAGTAAGGATTCACTCGGGTTAATTGTAACAGGAACACAAAAAAACTGATAACAATTGAAGCATCAAGAAATTCGCTTTTTTCGCCGATTCCAAACATATAAAATTCATTAAAATCAAAGTTACCCATCAAAACCTACAAGCATAAGAAACTGCTTGATTTTCAAAGAAGGGGGTAAGTATCCCTTAAACGGCAAGTAATCTGAATGAATAGCACATCTTTAGATTCAGTATATAAAAAAACCCTTATGTAAAGGTTTCAATCTCCTAGCTGCAAACATGTGGATTTTTTCGCAGGCAAGATATTACGGATGTGGGTTTAAAAAGCCAAATGTCGCCGTAATTAGCGAGGGATTGAGCCCAACTCATATACGGAATAATTTCTATTCGTTTTAAGTGTCAATCTTGCTCTTACTTTTTGTTGAAAAAACTTTCTTTTTATGTAATTCCTGGTCATTCTTCAAATATGGCATTAAATAAAAAAAACAAGTTTTTTTTTAACTGAAAGTAAGGAACGACGTTAAAACTTAAAACGAACAGAAATTATTCCTTATATGAAAGGGGCTGTCCCCTCCTTAACGCCTCGCTCTTTACACTAAAGTTTTTATTCTTTAAAAAAAATATAGTTGTGAGAAAGTCAAACTTTAGCGTGAAGAGCGAGGTGTTGAGGAGGGACAACCCCTTTCATATAAGGAATAATTTCTGTCCGTTTTAAGTTTTAACGTCGTTCCTTACTTTCAGTTAAAAAAACTGGTTTTTTTTTATTTAATTTTTGAACGTTTTTGAATAAATACAGGTTTTGATCTTGACTTACCGTACATGAATAATTAAAACAAAATTTGCATATTAAAAAACTTTTATTTGGTTTTTGGCTTTCTCGAAACTTGTTTAATTTTATTTACGAACGTTTTTATTAGTAATAAGTATACGTAACTTACGAATTAACTTGCGTAACGAACTTCTATATTCATATATTTTTAATACGTATATTAGGGGGTTCGCCCCCTAGTCAATACCTTGCTTTTTAAGCTAAAGTTCGAATTTTGTTCCAATTCTTTAAAAATGACCGCTTAATCACAAAGGTCGTTAATTAGAATAAATAGCTCTTATGAAAGTACTAAGAAATCTTTGGCTTAAAGAGCGAGGTATTGACTAGGGGGTGAACCCAATCATATACGTAATATTTTCTGTTCGTTTAAAGTTTTTATGTTGCTGCTGTTGCAGCTGAAAAACTTGCTTTTTTATATTTAATTTCTGATCTTTTTTAAATAATGCTGGGAAGTCCTGCGTCCCCTTCATAGCAATGTCCCTTCCCCCATGAAAATTTCCTTCGTGGAAAGATCCTCCCACATAACCTCCGACCAACTCCCCCCCCCCACTACCAGAAAAAATCTCCCCTGAAAACGTCTGTATACTTCCCATAACCAATACTATATGTTAACATTGGGTGAAGTTCATAACTTTCAGCCCTCCCCCCGGGAACTTAGGGGTATTAAGTCATCCTAAAAGACATATTTATAATATTTTCCAATATGCTGAACAAATGGCTATCTAAAAATTTTGATCGGATGACTTTGGGAAAAAAATGAGCGTGGGAGGGGGCCTAGTTGCCCTCCATTTTTTTGGTCACTTAAAAAGGGCACTAGAACTTTTAATTTTCATTCCAATGAGCCCTCCCACGATATTCTAGGACCACTGGGTTGATAAGATCACCCCTGGGGAAAAAAAACAAACTAACACGCACCCGTGATCTTTCTTCTGGCAAAAAATGCAAAATTCCACATTTTTGTAGATAAGAGCTTGAAACCTCTACGGTAGGGTTCTCTGATACGCTGAATATGATGGTGTGATTTTCATTAAGGTTCTATAGCTTTTAGGGGTCTTTCCCCCTTTTTTTCGAAAATCAGCCAAATTTTCTCAGGCACGTAACTTTTGATGGGTAGGACTAAACTTGATGAAAATTATATATTTGAAATCAGCATTAAAATCTAATTGTTTTGATGTATCTATTTATATCAAAATACCGTTTTCTAGAGTTTCGGTTACCATTGAGCCGGGTCGCTCCTTACTTACAGTTCGTTACCACGAACTGTTTGATCGTCTATATATTTAGTGACAAACGTGCTGCAATGTGGTACCATGGCCTGAAACTACTTAGATATGTTTTCCATAGATGAAAATTGATTGGTTATCTTTTAAATTTTGCTCAATATTGGAGGATGTATGGTAGCTTTACTGCAGTTATCAGTGGAGTGTCTCCACTGTATCTTTTATTCCCTTTTTGTTTCTTTTATTTCGGGGAGCGATTCTTTTTTGTCTTAGATGGCTATTAAATTGAACACAATGCTCTCTTAAACTGAAAACATTTAGCATATGAGCTAATGAATTAATGAATAAACCAACATAAATATTTTGAAATTGTTAGTAGCCAGGCAATATTTAAAATATTAAACTGAACATTTTTATGTTATAATCTGGAACGATATTACTAACAGGCTACTCAACAATCACCCTAGTGTGACATTATTGAAGTTTATTTGAATGACAAAATTAAAACTTTTTTGGCAGTCAGTGCACCGTCATCTCTGTAGTTTAGCCTATAACACCAACGATGTAATGGCACTGCAAACTATTATTAAAAAAGCGCCATTCCTAGACTGAAAAAGTTGGAGTTTTGATATTTTTTTTTTTTTTTTTTTTTTTTTTTTTTTTTTTTTTTTTTTTTTTTTTTTTTTTTTTTTTTTTTTTAGGGGTTATTTCTGAAAAGAAAGCATGGTTCATATTTCTTACATGCCATTTCTTTCAATAGAAAATCGATTTACATATAAAAAAAAATATTAACACCTATGGAATTGTGCTAGTGTGGAAATATTTGCTTACACATAAATCATTTTGACGCTTCGAGGATGTTGAAAAGCATACCATCAATTTCTTTTTAGTCAGTTACATCATATTTAGAGGTAAGCAAGAAGGAGGAAGGTGGAAAGAGATATAGATTAAAAGAGAGAGAGAGGTAAGGAGAGAGAGAGAGAGAGGGGGAAGGGGAGAGAGAGAGAGAGATCCAGTGTCAGTATTCCACTGACGACAAAGGTAATAACTAATTAATAACAGACTATTCATCCTCACTGACAAAATAAAAGGAAAAAAAAAATAATAATTCAGTTAGAAGATCATTCAAAAATACAAGATCAGTTCACTTTACTAATGAAAATTTTCACTGGGCTGAAAATTTTTATTTAATATTTTAGAGCGAGATTACTAATAAGCTATTATCACCCAACAATCACTATAGAGTGAGATTACTATAGTCTATTTGAATGACAAAATTTATACTTGTTTGGCAGCCAGCAAAAAGTCATCTCAGTGATTTAGCCTATAACACCACAACACCACCGTTACAATGGTACAGCAAAAAGCTTAAAAACAGTTCACGTTATTGACGGATGTAAATAAGTATTATTGAGCGAAGTTCTACTTTGATGGATTTTCCAATTCACTATGAATAAAATTCTCGCTACACACGTATTTAATTTACGATGCAAAGGAATTTGTGCAATTGTCAGTGGACGTGAAAGGAAATCTACTGTAGAACTCCGTTATTACAAATTATTATTCATTAGTTATCTGGGTACTCCTGTATTAAACGTGCTCTTTTATATACTGCAATGGAAACCAGTCACGAGAAACCCGTTTTTGACGGGTTACTTAAAGACACCGCTATAGAGTAATGCAATGTATAGCGTGGTTTTCATTGCGTTACGATATTTAAACTGTTGTTTTTGGGTTTAGGGGGGGGGGGAGGTACCTAGGTTAGGTTACGTAATTACACATGCTGTGCTTTACCCCCCCCCCCCCTAATGTGCAAATATATAGCCCAAACTTGTTTCTAAACACTTATAAATTCATCCTTTTTTATTTCATTAGCATTAACCAATATAGCAGTATATAAAAGAGGACGTTTAATACAGGAGAACCGTTATCTGTTCTATAGGATTTTAATGACATAGAAGCTGCCCAGTGTTGCAATGCGGGATGTTTCATTGCAAAATATTACAAATGTATCCTGTAAAAATTGTAAAAAATTGTAAAAAAAAAAAAAAAAAAAAAAAAAAAAAAAAAAAAAAAAAATATTTTGAAAAGATTATGTGGTGATAAACAATTATCGGCTGTATAACAAGACAACGTGGAGTCTTTGAGGGCTCAAAGATCTTGAATTGTGAGGGAATTGTACATAGGCCTGTATTTTTTTTCTTTATTGAGCTCCCGATTTATTTTTTTTATTGCGTAAAAATCGTATTTAAACTTTCTTTAATTTCCACATGTTTTATATAGTTTATAATGCAATTTTTATAATGAACATTTTACTTCAAACCACAGGAGAAGCTATGCTATATTTATGGTCAATAGTGGACAGGCGGGCCAATTCAAAAAAATTTATACAGGAGAGAGGGGGCAAAGATTTTACAACTAAAGAAATGAAATACAAGAAAGACAAAGGTAATTTCAAAATCAAGAGGGGACAAATTTGTCGTATTTTCGTTGTATTTTTTAAATGATTATATCAAAAACAATTAATTTTCAGCGATTTCTCGATAATGAAGCAAGGGGGAAGGTGATTTTTTTTCAATTTCAATCTTGTCAGCAAGCATGATTTAAGCCACCTCTAAACGATTTTTAAAGTCTCATCACTTGGGATAACTATGGAAATTTTTAGGGTTTCAATTTTTTTTTTTTTCAACACAAAGACATTAGACACCCAATATAGGAAAATACGTGTCTGGCATTAATAACACACAAAATAATTGAGAGGCTCCACTTCGAAATTTAGTGTTCGTTTTTCATTCATTCTTGTTATTATCATCTCTCTGCAGCTTGGCGTAATTTATATCTAATTTAGGGTTAATTAAGGCCCTAAATAAGCTTATGATACATAGTAAATATCCCATAGCACTGACGTCAAAACCAGGAATAAATAATAATAAACGATCCATTTAGGAGCTATGTTTGCTCAACATAACTGCATAGGTAATTTAACTGATACGGAACGACAAGCATGGCAGAAATTCCGTTCATTTTGAGATTTAATGACAAGGAAGCTTAATGAGACCCAGACATCGAGATCTCGTGTCAATGAGCTCTATTCTATTAACTGAATTCATAATTAAGGCTACAAATTAGCTAGTGTGCTAATTGATGATTAACTCGGTTGTTTACACAACTCAAAAATCCATTTGACTATGGAAAGATTGATGAACTAAAAGAATAGCTTATGAATATCGAAAAAATCTTTTGAATGTTTTCCAGCGCAAATGCTCTACTAAAAGGGTACAAACAAAATTCCATACAGTCATGGACTGCAATTTTTCTATTATTTGTTATATTTTTCATTATATGCTGATTGTTCGATTACTTAAACTGTTTTTTAAATATTCAAATTTGACTTGGTTAATTTTCTGAAGCTGGCATCATAACATAATGGAAAATTGGCCAAGGTTAGACCAATTAAATAAATTTTGGACAAATTTTCTTTAAGCTCTAGACTAAATGAATAAATTTTGGGGAAAAACATCCACTATACTTCACCCCCGCCCCCTAATGTCCCATAAATTTTGCCGTGTATCACTCTTGTTTTCACCCTGCACCCATAAATTGAATCAATGAATGAGAAAACCAAGAAACAGAAAAACACACAAAATATATAAAATTTGGGCTATATATTTCCATACAAAGGAGAAGAGGGGGAAAAAGAAGAGAGGTCTTCAAAATGTGTTAAGAACAATTTTTTGACTTGTTATGAAGTAAGAATTATTTTCTTAACATGTCTCCTTCTCAAGAGCCTAAATTTTCGCTAATACCACTGATTTGTACTGCAAAAAATGCCAATTCAGAAAAAATTAAAATTTAAATATATAGCCTTATAGCCTTAGGCTTTACCTGGCCCATTAACGGATTTTCAGTGAAATCAAAATTATATATTGAAGCAATGTCCAATCAGGAATTAGATAAAGCTACTTTTTTGTTACCACACTGCTTATTTCATATTCAGGATCTTGGATCAAGATCACCATGTTGTCTAAGGGTTTAGCTGCATCTTTGAACAATGATAAATAAAAAAAAACAAGTTTTTTAAACTGAAAGTAAGGAGCGACATTAAAACTTAAAACGAACAGAAATTATTCCGTATATGAAAGGGGCTGTCCCCTCCTCAACGCCTCGCTCTTTACGCTAAGGTTTGACTCTGTCTCACAACTTTATTTTTTAAAACAATAAAAAACTTTAGAGTAAAGAGCGAGGCGTTGAGGAGGGGACAGCCCCTTTCATATACGGAATAATTTCTGTTCGTTTTAAGTTTTAATGTCGCTCCTTACTCTCAGTTTAAAAAACTTGTTTTTTTTATTTATTTTCTGATCGTTTTTTAGTTAATGCAGGGGATGTTTCCCCCCTCTTTAAAAAATCGAGTAAATTTTCTCAGGCTCGTAGCCTTTGATGAGTAATACTAAGCTTAATAAAATTCATATATTTAGAATCAGCATTATAAACCCATTCTTTTGATACATTTATTGACATCAAAATTCCGTTTTTAAAAGTTTCGATTACTATTGAGCCGTATCGCTTGTTTTTTTATTGTTTTTTTATTACGTATATGTTATTACGTATATGAGGGGGTTCTCCCCTTAGTCAATACCACGCTCTTTACGTTAAAAGTTAAAAAAAAATTTGATTCACAAACCCCTGAATCACAAAGGCCGTTTAATTAGAATAGATAGCTCTTCTGAAAGCACTAAAAAAAAAACTGTAGCGTAAAGAGCGAGGTATTGACTTGGGGGAGAACCCCCTCACATACGTTATAATTTCTGTTTGTTTTAAGTTCTAATATTCCTTCTTACATTTCAGTTGAAAAAACTTGTTTTTTTTTATTTAATTTCTGATCGTTTTTTAAATAATGCTTGGAAATCCGGCGCCCCCTTCATAGAAATTTCCCTTACCCCAAAGAAACATCCTCCACGGAAATATTCTCCGGATTAACCCCCTCGTCTAGCCCCCCCCCCCCAGAAAAAATCCTTCCTGAAAATGGTTGTATACTTCCCAATAACCAATAAATAATGCTGGCAAGTCCGGCGCCCCCTTCATGGCAATTTCCCTTCCCCCATGAAAACTTCCTTCATGAACAGATCCTCCAACATAACCACCGACCCACCCTTCCCTCCCACTACCAGAAAAAAACCTCCTGAAAACTTCTGTATACTTCCCAATAACCAATACTATATGTTAACATTGGGTAAAGTTCATAACTTTTAGCCCTCCCTCTGGGAAGTTCGGGGGATTAAGTCATCCTAAAAGACATATTTATCATATTTTCGACCATTCTGAACAAAATGGCTATCTCAGAATTTTGATCGGGCGACTTTGGGAAAAAAATAAGCGTGGGAGGGGGCCTAGTTGCCCTCCATTTTTTTTGGTCACTTAAAAAGGGCACTAGAACTTTTAATTTCCGTTCCAATGAGCCCTCCCACGATATTCTAGGACCACTGGGTCGATACGATCACCCCTGGGAAAAAAAAACAAAAAAAAAAACAAACAAACAAACAAATAAACACGCATCCGTGATCTTTCTTCTGGCAAAAAATGTAAAATTCCACATTTTTGTAGATAGGAGCTTGAAACCTCTACAGTAGGGTTCTCTGATACGCTGAATATGATGGTGTGATTTTCATTAAGGTTCTATAACTTTTAGGGGGTCTTTCCCCCTTTTTTTGAAAATCAGCCAAATTTTCTCAGGCTCGTAACTTTTGATGGGTAGCACTAAACTTGATGAAAGTTATATACTTGAAATCAGCATTGAAATCTGATTCTTTTGATATATCTATTGGTATCAAAACCCGTTTTCTAGAGTTTCGGTTACCATTGAGCCGGGTCGCTCCTTACTTACAGTTCGTTACCACGAACTGTTTGACAAAGGCCTTGTTATTTATAGGACATAAATTAGATACAAATTAAAGTATTGTACTCTTTTATTCCTAACTCGATTTTCTTTTCAAATATAACAGGTCTAGTCACTGCTGTTGATAGCCTGACCTATGTATATTATTATTTTGTGTATTAGGGAGGTTGCCCCCTCCTCAATACCTCACTCTTTACGCTAAAGTTTGACTTTTCGTACCGATCTTCAAGAACGATTCCTGAAACACAAAGTCAGTTTAATTACAATAAGAAGTCCTTTTAAAAGTACCAAATAACTTGAGTGTAAAGAGCGAAATTTTTATCCGTTTTAAGTTTTGATGTTGGCCCTTGCTTTCAGTTGGAAGAACGAGTTTTTGAAAGTTCCTCAAAGTAAAGCTCTTCTTACCTGAAATACCCCCCACTCACCCATCTGGAGAACATCCCCCCATGAAAATTTCCATCCTGGCTGAAAATCCTCTAGGGACATTTCTTGTGGACGTTTTCAAATCATATCGGAAATCTCCCTCCTTGGAAAATTTTCCATGGAAATGCCACCACCTAAAACTGTACCACAAGTCTATAGGCTATTAAATAAAAAAAAGTTTTTTTTTTCAACTAAATGTAAGGAGCGACATTAAAACTTAAAACGAACAGAAATTATTCCGTATATGAAAGAGGATGTCCCTCCTCAACGCCACGCTCTTTACGCTAGGGTAACTGTCTCCAGGTAAGTTATGATGTTGCTAAACTCTAGGATGATAATTTGAGGAACAGTTTGACTTTGACATTGTGAGAAAGTTTGACTTTCTCACAACTCTTATTTTTTTTTAACAATAAAAAACTTTAGCGTAAAGAGCGAGGCGTTGAGGAGGGGACAGTCCCTTTCATATACGGAATAATTTCTGTTCGTTTTAAGTTTTAATGTCGCTCCTTACTTTCTGTTAAAAAAATCTTTTTTTTTAGTTAATCATTAGTAAAGACGGTGGGAGCAGTGAAGATGTTAAAAGTAGAATAGCCAAGGCTCAGGTTGTTTTTTTTTACAGGTAAAAAAAAAGTTTGGAAGAATAGGAAGGTAAGTCTACGAACCAAGATTAGAATATTAGAAGCTACAGTGATGACAATGGTCAAATATGGCTCTGAAGCTTGGGCACTCTGAAAAGCTGATGAAGACTTGCTAAATGTTTTCCAGAGAAATTGTCTACGGATTGTTTTGGGTACCCAGCTGACTGACCGTATTTCAAACAGTAGGCTGTGCGAAAAGTGCGGTTCAATCCCTCTTTCTAGGGCTATAATGAGAGAAAGGTTGAAATGGCTAGGGCACGTTCTGCGGATGAATGATGACAGATTGCTAAAGATTGTCCTTTTCGGCAAGCCGTCTAGGGCTAAACGGACGCTGCGTAGCTGTGTTGGCCTCAGGCGGCTGGGTGCTGCGGTGAGTTGTTAGTAGTAGCAGTAGTTAAATGCAGGACTAAGATTATTGGAATAACCAGGAATACAGTCAAAATTTACAGGAGATAGGCCGATTGGACATTCACTCTTTTTTTTTCTAAAACTGATTAATATAGGTCTAGGATCTTAATATCATGAAAAGAATGGATGTCATTGATTAAGGTCCAAAATGGTCAATGGCTTCTTGAAATAAGTTCCTTGACACCGTACTACCAATTAAAAACTAGCTAATTGACTATCCTTTTTGGTTGCAATCAAGAAAAGACAGTACTTTAATTACCTGCATATTACTAGTTAATTGACAGTTCTCGTAGTTTCGTCTTGGATTGCTGAAATGACCTGCACAAACAAATACATCAGATGACACCCGGACATGTTGAGCAACCTGTATATTGACAACTGTTCCAGTGGGACACCTCAAATCAAGGTCCTGCCCCTCACAAGCAGCTGTCTGAAATGTTCTTAATGTTCCCGATAACAGGGCTGAAAATAAATGCAGAACCTCTTAATATCTTAAATACAAAACTTTTCTTTTCGGAAAAAGTTTCTCCAATTTTGAGAATATATACTTGGAGAAACAGAAAGTTTAATTGTAAAAAATATGACCAGAAAGATTACGTTCATTTTACAGGCTTAGTATTTATAAAGAATTAAACGAGCTTGAAAATTGGAGTTATTTATCTTTCCAGAAACTGCAAGTCATTGTTAGTCTATATTTATCTCCCATTGTTTAGTTAAACCTAGGGATTAGTTACCCTGGTTATATAAGGTAGTGCCATTTTTCCCTCTAGAAATAATCAATAATATATTTAGCTCTCAAAAAATAAATCTATAGAATTTAAGCACGCTTTCTCACACAGACGCATGGGATAGTAATCTCTTTTTTTTTCTTTTTGGTACTAGACTAAACAACGGTAATTGGCAGTGTTTTCTTCATTTTTAATATTTGATCTCTGATCAAGGCCATATCCAAGTCTTTTGTTCGCGGGATGGGGTGCTATTTTCGTTTGTGTGTGTTGAGAGGGGGGGGGGGGTTAAACTTTATAAAACGCTACAAATATTTCTTTATACGTGCTTTTGCTACTTTTTATGAGTCAGGCAAAAATTGCTAAGGGGGAGGACAAAACCGGGTTGCCCCCGATGGATACAGCGATGTTTCCGATGAAAAGTAATGAAAAACAAAAAATCAATTATTCTTTGTTAACAAACCCATATCCAGGCACATACGTGTAGTTTTTCTATAGAATACAACTTAGGAACAGCACAAAAAGAGGTCAGCACAAGAAAATGCTCTTTTTGATCATGAACCTAATTTTCTTATAGTCTAATTGGCCCTGTTCAACGCAAGGAACATCCAGTATTCTCCCTTAAGAACTTTCCTGCCCTAATTCATTTCTACATATTTGCAAAGCCATAGATATATGTCGTATTTTACGATCGTGGTGCACAAAGTTATATACCCTGTGTATACTCTATATATACTATAAATACTTTATATACTCTTATATACTCTATGATCGCCAGTTCCACACCTCCAAAGACACTGGAAGAGGAATTCCAATTAATAAAAGAAGGTTCAGTCTGATTTCCAGCAGCAGCAGCTTGGACCATTCAACAATTGAGAAATCTTTATCGTCCTTTTCATTTTTGAAGTTTTCCTTTATTTCTAAGAAAGTTTTAGCACAAAGACTGTGATCTTTTCTTCTAATAGGAGCAAAACAATTTTACTAAATAGAAAGGAACAGAAAAGTTTGTTGTCTTTTGTGCAGCTAGAATTTGAGAAAAAACAAGTTTTTCAGAAACGCAGTCTGAAAAGGCAGCTTTAAGATTTCAGAGAACAAAGGGAGAAAACGACATATGATAGAGGACAAATAAAAATTACTGCAAACAGGAATTTGGAAACCGCCCCCCCCCTCCTAAATATTCTAAGGTTATTTTGTAATTGGGGCTTTACCGAAAACAAAAAATATTTACAAAAACTTAGAATTATAACATACAACAATAAAAAAGAACTATATAATAAAATCTTAAATATTGAATTGTTCAGATTTCCAGAAATTAATGCTACTGTATTTTGAATATTCAGTGTACATCTTCAGCCAATCTTCTAGAAGCAAAACTCCTGTTTGTAGTAACATCGGTTTGTTTTCTGCTTGGCTTGAGTATTCATTTTTCATAAACCCTCCTTTTCCATAGAATATTTGCTGAAATTATTACCAATTTTCAGTATTTACGGTCCTTCTCCTGGGACCTCTGCTCCTGAGGTCCTTCTCCTGGGCATCATCTCATCTCCTGAGGTATATTTACTAGACCTTTCAACTATTTTGAACAAAATGTCTATCTCACAATTTTTATCGAATGTCTTTGGAGGGAACATGGGGTATGTTAGAAAAAAGGGCATAGAAGACAGGTTGGTTGCGTTCCGGTCACTTTTGACTCTTAAAAAGAGCACTATAATTTTCAGTTCAGTTACTATAGCCGTATCTGAGATATTGCAAATACACCTTTTGACAACCTCGGTGCCTATGGTGTCTTTTGATTTAGATCAACTATCCCTCTCAACATTCCCTAAAAGTTTCAACTTAATACCGATAGTCGTTCATGAGGTATTTTTGATGCGTCCTTTTGACAACCTGGATACGCATATTGTAATTTTGTTTGGTTTATCATGCACCTTAGCATTCCTTGAAAGTTTCAACCTAATGCTCTTATTCATTCTTGAGATATTGAAAATATACCTTTTTTACAACCAGGATGTTGATAGGGTATTTTAACTTAGTTCGATATCCCCCCTAAGATTCTCTAGAAGTTTCAACCTAACACACTTTGATCTTCCTGAGTTATGGCAGAATGCCCATTTGATAACATCAATGCCCATAGTTTTTTTTTCTATTTTTTTAACATGCTTCTCAATATTCTCTGAAAATTTCAACTTATTACTCTCAGCCATTCCCGAAGATTTGAATTCAGCACTTGCTTTGGATACCAGGTTCTTAACCTGGATGTGCAGAGTGTCTTTCAATTTAATTAAACATTTTCCGAAAATTCCAACTTTATAATCTTAGCCATTGAAGAAATATCGCAGATACACGCTTTTGATAACCTGGATGAATGTAGTGTCTTTCGATTTAATCATAGTCTCCATTAAAGGTTCACGCTGATGACCTTAGCTATCTAAGAAAGATTGCAGAAGCGCCCTTTTGACAACATGGATGCATATGATGTCATTTGTTCTAATTCAACATCGCCCCTAGCATTCCCTGAAACTATAACATTCCCTGAAACATCTTAATACCCTTAATCGCTCCCGAGATTGTTCAGATACGCACTTTTCATAGCCTGGATCCATATAGTGTATTTTGATTTAGTTCGATACCCCTCTTAATATTCTCTCAAAGTTTCAGCTTCATACCCTTAGGTACCTTCATATCCTGAGATATTGCACAAGCCCCCTTTTCCATTATAAAACATGTTATTTGACGACTGCCAACTTACATTACTTACGGCCCTTGGGCCAGGGACTGTGGAGGTCTTGCCCTTCCTGGAGACATATTTATTGGAGCAGCTTTTAACTATTTTGAAATATATGGCTATCTGAAATTTTGATAAAAATATTTCTGGATGGAAAGTGAGGCATGTTAGAAAAGAAAAGCACGAGAGGGGCGCTGGTTGCCCATCGATTGCTTTTGACTCCTGAAAATGGCACCAAAATTTTCAATTCTCAAAAGGATCACCCCGTCCAAAGTTTCTACGGCCACCCCATCCATATGAAGGTTGTTGATTTAGTTCAGTAACTCGGTCAACTTTTCCTGAAAGTTTAAGCGTAATCCCTAGTAATTCCTGAAATATTGTCAAGCCCTTTTTTTCGCTATAGCCTAAAACATATACTCAAACAACTGCCAATTTACATTATTTACAGCCTTTACCCCAGAGCCTGTAGGGGAAACCCCAGAGGCATATTCGTTGGGCCTTTCGACTATTTTGAACAAAACGGCTATCCGAAAATCTTGATCGAATGTCTTATGAGTTGACAGGAGGTCGGTCAGAAAAGAAGGATAAAGGAAGGGGACTTGTTGGATTTTGATTAATTTTGGCACTTAAAAAGACCATTACAAGTTCCAATTCACAATCAGATGAGCCCCCTCCAAAGTTCCTAGGGCCACCCTTTTCATATGAAGTAGCTCATATGAATGTTGTCATTGACAAATAAAATATTTTTCTGCAATGGGAGCTGTCACCTAACAATGCATATATTTAGGCTTAACTCCTACAGCACTAGAGTCGTTGAATTTGATTAAAGGACTTTAATATTTTTTGAACGGTTCGGGGTAACGAACTGTAAGTAAGGAGCGATGTGGCTCAATAGCCATTGAAACTCTAAGAAACCGAGTTTTGATAACGATTTATACATCAAAAGAATTGAATTTTAATGCTTATAAAAAATATGTAAAATTGATCAAATTTAATGGTACCCATCATAAATTACGAGCCTCAGAAAATTTGCCAAATTTTTGAAAAAGGGAGAAACACCCCAAAAGCATCAATCTATCTTAATGAAAATCACTCCATCAGATTCAGCATACCAGAGAATTCTACTCTAGAGGTTCCAACCTCTTATGTAAAAAAATGTGGATTTTTTTTTCTTTTTTTTTTTTGCCAGAAGAAAGATCATGGACGTGTGTTTATTTAAACTTTTCCCAAGGGGGATCATATCGAACCAGTGATCGTAGAAGATCGAGAGAGGGTTCATTTGATCGGAAATCAAAATTTCTAATGTGTCCTTTTTAAGTGACCAAAAATATTGGAGGGCAGCTAGCCCCCCTCCTGTGCTCATTTTTCCCCAAAGTCACTCGATCACAATGTTGAGATAGCCTATTTGTTCAATATGGTAAAAAAATTTAATAACTATATCTTTGAGGATGACTTAGCCTTTCAGAATCATCGGTGGAAGGGCTGCAAGTTATGAACTTTGCCATGGTGTTAGTGGTTCTAGGCGTTTATCTCCCCCTGACGATTACTCTTCCCTAAAAATACCCCTGCGGAGAATACCCCCCCCCCTGTGGAAAATACCCCCTCGCAGAAAATACCCCCCCGGAAAATGACCCCCAGGACATACCCTCCGGAAAATACACCCCCCAATGGGAAGTAAGACTTTCCAAATTTAAGAATTTTATTTGAGTTTTTTTCGTAGAAGGATGGAATTTTGGTACTTGTGTATTATGCGCCACTCACTCAAGTTTACGCTGTGTAAAATTCGAGAACACACCAGTTTTTTCGTTAGTTTCTTCGTCACTTTAGAAATAAATTTGGGCAATAGATTTGCATATAAGGGGGGGGGGGGGGTAAAGTATAGCGGGTCTGCATGCAAAATGTGTTTGGTACAATTATTTTGCATATTAGATAGATAGATAGAGAAGTGTATTTTAAAGCCAAATATACGACCATTAACATAGTAAAATAACATAAATGAAAGGCATAAATAACATAAACTTTGATCAGCGATCATCATAAAACACTTAAATGAAATACTACATTAACCTAAAAATAGTACTTAATATTTGGAAAATGGTCATAAAAAACACAAAAAAAACACTTAACACTTGGAAAAACCACTTAAATGAAACATTACATTTACTTTACGCTGGGATTTTTTTTTAATTAGTTAACAAAATGTCCAGATACCTCGCTATTCTTCTGTAATTTTGTAGTGGCCATACCTAGAAAGAATTGTTTTCTGACTTCAAACTGTCCAAATACATTACCCCCCCCCCCTTATGTGCAAATATATAGCCCAAATTATATATTTCCAATATATTCTGTCACTTTTCTTTGTCTTGTCTCGCGCAAAGCTGAAAAAAACTAACAAAGAACTAAGAAGAAGTTTTACACAGCGTAAACTTATAATACCCATAATACAAAAGTACCAAAACTCCTTTCCCCTACGGAAATTAAAAAATTAAAACCCAATTAAAATTCTCAAATTTGGAAAGCCTTCTTTTCCACGGAGGGGGGGGGGCTATTTACTGGGGGAGTAAAGTATTTAGACAGTTTGAAGTCAGAAAATAATTCTTTCTAGGTATATAGCCACTAAAAAATTACAGAAGAATAGCGAGGGGTCTGGAAATTTTGTTAACGGAAAAAAAATCCCAGTATAAAATAAATGTAATGTTTCATTTAAGTGTTTTTCCAAGTGTTAAGAGTTCTTTTTTTTAATGACTGATTTTCCAAGAATTAAGTACTATTATTAGGTTAATATAGTTTTTTATTTAAGTGTTTTATGATGATCGTAGATCAAAGTTTTTGTTATTTGTGCCTTTCATTTATGTTATTTTACTATGTTCATGGCCGTATATTTGGTTTTAAAGTGCACTTCTCTAGCTATCTATCTAATATGCAGAATACTTGTACCAAACCAATTTTGCATGCAGACCCACTATACCTTACTCCCCCCCCCTAATATGCAAATCTATAGCTCAAATTTATTTCTAAAGTGACGAAGAAACTAACGAAAAAACTGGTGAGTTCTCGAATTTTACACAGCGTAAACTTGAGTGAGTGCGAATAATACACAAGTACCAAAATTCCTTCCGGCTACGGAAATAAAAAAAAATCAAACAAAATTCTCAAATTTGGAAAGCCTTATTTTCCATGGAGGGGGGGGGCTATTTTACCGGTGGGGGGTTTCCGCGAGGGGTATTTTCCCGAGGGGGGGGGGGTATTATCCGCAGGGGGTATTATCCGCAGGGGGTATTTTCCGCGGGGGGGGGTATTTTCCGGGGCTATTTCCCGGGTTTATTTTCCACGGTGAGAAGGGGGTATTTTCCGTGGGGGGTTATTTTCCGAGGGGGTTTTTGTTTTGTGGGAGTAATCACCGGGGGTGGGGGAGTAAACGCCAGCCACCGGCTTACGTATATTATTGGTTACTCGGAAGTATACAGACGCTTTCAGGGAGATTTTTCTGGTGGGGGAGGGTTGGGGGTGGGGTACGTGGGAGTATCTTTCCATGGAAGAATTTTTCAAGAGAGAAGGGAATTTTCCCTTTGAAAAAAAGATCAGAAATTAAATAAAAAACAAGTTTTTTCAACTGAAGATAAGGAGCAACATTAAAGCTTTAAACGAACAGAAATTAATGCATATATGAGGGGAGTTTCCCCCTCGTCAATACCTTGCTCTTTACCCTAAAGTCTTTTTTAGTAGTTTTAAAAGAGTTATTTATTCTAATTAAACGACTTTTGTGATTGAGGAGTCGTTCTTACAGAATTGGGACGAAATTCAATTTTAGGGGGCAACCTCCCCCCCATCATGTACGTAATACTTTCTGTTCGCTTTAGGTTTTAACGTTGCTCCTTACTTTAAGTGGAATTTTTTTTTTTATTTATTAAATCGCGTAAAGAGTGAGGGTTGAAAAAATCTTCACAAATGCTTATCAATTCTAAGACAAATCCAGGTACACATTTCAAGTCAAATACTTTGTTGCAAAAGGACCCAAAAAGTAAGTTCATTTACACAATGAACTTATGCTGCTCAGGAATTTATAAGACTTCCTATACTAAAAAAAATTATGGACTTGTCATCTTGAAAATTTCCTGGCCCTCCAAGAAAGAATGTAACTATGTATTCGAGACAATGAAACATTAAGATTTTAAGCTTGATATTGACTGGAACGAATTCTACGAAAGAAAAAAATAGCCAATTATTATGCTGAAGCTTATATATTGTTCAAAACGAGTTTAAAAAAGTATTAAAATATAAAGTTTTCTTTTTCACAAAACAAAAAACATTAAGCCCGAGCGACGTGTTCAAGATAGCAGAGATAACAGTGACATTTTTTGGCAATAAAGATATAGAAGTATAATAAAAAGGTGTCAGCTGGCAGTCCAACATGGCAGCCATGAGAAGATAATGGCCTAAAACCTTGTGAAACATCAGTTGTTAGGCTTTTGTTATTTCAACATTCTGAGAGTCTCCATGGTCCCACTGTCTAATGAAAGACATCTTTGTTTAAAACTGATCACGTCCAACAAAATAAATTGAAAAATGTCCCAAACCAAATCCCACTCCAGGGGCTATGCACTAACCTACTGCATAGGCATGATAAGCATTGAAAGGCATTACAAAGGGTGTTTTAAAAGGAGAGGGGTTAATCCCCCCTGCTATTGGCCCCAAAACTTATAATCAATTTGATTATTGTTTAGCTAATATACAAATGATCACCTATTATTTTGATATATGCTATTTTATTCTTTAAAAGCCAATATTTAGTTTCTAACTCCCCCTAATTAAATAAACAGAGTTTTACTAAGGAAGTAACCTATCCACAATGATAATTAATTTTATTTGGAGAGGTTCGGGTGGCTACTGTTCGCACGTGATCAGGAACTTCAACAATTAACCCTTTGGCTCTGGTCTATTCGTAAACTCACTGTTTTTATGATCTTTCCGTTATTTTTAAATTTTTCACTAAATTTTCTTTTTTCTTTCAACTGTTTTTCGCTGTTTTAACTTTTTTCACATGTTATTTTCATGTTTTATTCAATTTTGTCTCTATGCCCCCTCTCTATAAACTGTAAAACAAAATCATCTGCACATGCGGGGATCTAATACCTGATAAAATGGGCGCTGAACAGATATATATATATATATATATATATATATATATATATAATATATATATATATATATATATATATATATATATATATATATATATATATAATATATATATATATATATATATATATATATATATATTATATATATATATATATATATATATATATATATATTATATATATATATATATATATATATATATATATATATATATATATATATATATATATATATATATATATATATATATATATATTATATATATATATATATATATATATATATATATATATATATATATATATATATATATATATATATATATATCTATATAATATATATATATATATATATATATATATATAGATATATATATATTATATATATATATATATATATATTATATATATATATAGTATATATATATATATATATATATATATATATATATATATATATATATATATATATATATATATATATACATATTTATATATACATATATATATATATATATATATATATATATATATATATATATATATATATATATATATACATATATATATATATATATATATATCTATATATATATATATATATATATATATATATATATATATATATATATATATATAATATATATATATATATATATATATATATATATATATATACTATATATATATATATATATATATCATATATATATATATATATATATATAATATATATATATATATATATATCTATATATATATATATATATATATATATATATATATATATATTATATATATATATATATATATATATATATATATATATAAGTATTAATTGGGTATGTTTTTTTTTAGTCCTACAATCATAAAATAAAACTGTGGTCCCCCTATCTACCATCCTATTCATATTAATTATGAAGTGAAGTCTTCAAATTTTTCCAGTTAGTAATTCTTGCGTTAGCCTGTGGAGACAAAAAAACTAACCAAATTTGCCAACACTTCAACACAAAAAGTACTGCAAATTGTCCAAAAATGTACTAATGATCAAAAAATTGTAAGGTATCCTAATTTTTTCCCGCGTGTTACGCGAAGCGCGACGCGTAGATTGTCGGCAAAGTACTGCCTATGAAAGTATAGGGCCATCTATGAAAATATTATTCCAGACATTTTCTTTCATTTCACTCTCCATCCCTCGTTTTCTTTTCCTTTTAATGCAGTACTTGTGCTCCCACTCTACTTAAAAGAATTGGAGTAACATTTATTCAGGCCAAAAAATTTCGCTGTTTTTCTGCCATTTTTGACTGTTTTTAGCACCATAAACACCCGGAACTGAAATGAAATTCGTCCCAAATGACAATTCTCATACAAATCAGGGGCTAAAATCGAATTTTAACCTTGTGTTCTTACATATTATTTCCCAAAAGCTGTTGCAGGGACCTGTTATTTACCAATTTGTGAACCAAATTTCCAGTTATCTTCTAGATCTTTATTTTGCTTACGTGTTGTGATGAACAAAAACCTTTTTTGATTAGATTGGGGCACCGCACCTCTCGCTACCGCGACAGCGGCGTTTTCCCTATTAAGAGTTTGAGATACAAATCTCCCTTTTTCCTTTTGTGAGGATTTCAGTGGGGGGGGGTGGCTTCTGTAACCCCTCCCTAATATAAGCTACTGCATACAAGCAATACAGGAAAAAAAATCTAACTGATCAAAGATGCGAACCTGGAGCTTATGGTCTAACGTGTGCTCAAGATTTTAATGTTGAAATAATATTTTTCTCCGAAATGCCGTTAAGGGTCTCGTCTTGCAAGGTCGAGTTGGATGTAAACCCAAAAACAGCACAATTGAGGCCATGACTATTCATATATTTTAAGTTGCCTTAAACATCTATATAACGGCATCTTTCATTTTGAAAACTGGAAGTGGCTTTTAAGCTTAACGTTTTGCACAACCACAATGTTTCAAATTGAGAAAATTGCAAATATTGTTTTACATAAAAGTACAACAACCAATTTGGATCATTTGAGAAACTTTGAGCTATCTGAGGTTCCAATTTCGTTACACTACAAACACAATGCATGGATAATGACAAGCAATATCAGATAAGCATCAAACAGTTTGTGGTAACGAACTGTAAGTAAGGAGCGACCCGGCTCAATGGTAACCGAAACTCTAAAAGAAGGAATTTTGATACCAATAGATACATCAAAAGAATCAGACTTTTATGCTGATTTCAAATATATAAGTTTCATCAAGTTTGTCCTACCCATCAGTTACGGGCCTGAGAAAATTCAAATTATTTTCAAAAAAGGTAGAAACACCCCTAAAAGCCATAGAACTTTAATGACAATCACACCGTCAGATTCAGCGTATCAGAGAACCCTACTGTAGAGGTTTCATGCTCCAATCTGCAAAAATGCGGAATTTTGTATTTTTTGCCAGAAGAAAGATCATGGATGCGTGTTTATCTTTATTTTTTTTTTCAGGGGTGATCGTATCGATCCAGTAGTCCTAGAATATCATGAAAGGGCTCATTCGAACGGAAATTAAAAGTTCCCTTGCCCTTTTTAAGTGAACAAAAAATTGCAGGGCAACTAGGCCCCCTCCCACGCTCATCTTTTCCCGAAGTCACCCAATAAAAATATTGAGATAGCCATTTTGTTCAGCATAGTCGAAAATCTAATTAATATGTCTTTGTGACTTAATCCCCCACCGTTCCCGGGGGAAGGGCTGCAAGTTATAAACTTTGACCATTGTTTACATATTTTAATTAAAAAAAAATTCCAAAAAATATAAATGTTTTTACTTTTATAACTTTAATAAATCTAATAATATTAACATTTTGATTACTAAATATCAGTATATCTATATTAAACTGACAATGCACATTCATTTGTATTTTTTCAGTAAAGTGCAAATTTTGTTCCGGCATTGGGAAGGCATAGGGGTTTTCCGCCCAACTTATGTTAATTTCTGCTCGTTTTGAGTTTGACTCGGTGATTTATTTTAATTTCTGTTCGTTTTGGGTTTCATTTATTTATCGATGCCGATTTGTGGTAGTTTCACGCTTGGTAGGTTATTTTATTTTATTTTTGCTTATTTTTGTTTAATGGAGTTCTTTAATTTTCTTTGAAAAACTTATTTTGTGGAAAAAGTTTTTTTAATTAATTTCTGTTCGTTTTATATTGACATAGTCTTTTCAGGGAAAAAGAAAATAACACTTTAAATCTTTTCGTTTTTTAAGACTTTATAGTTTGACCTGCTATTTGTAGGCTGGCGAAAAATTTTCAGCAATTTTTAAACAACATACACCCTTTTAAAAATCTGGACACAAATAGTACTGTTTAAATTAGTTTCATACCTCCTCTAGTTGACCTGAAATGGAAAACTTGATACCATTCGCAAAAAAATCTGTTTACTTTCTTTGATAGTTTGGATGCACTTATGCTATTTTAATTTGGTTAAATTTTAAGAGCAGAAGTAGCCCCGAAAGTTTGAACATAATACCCTCAGTCATTCTTGGGATACTGCTGAGATGCCTTATTGGGAATTAGCATTATCACAGTGCATTTTGATTTAATCTTAAGGCAACATTTAGTTTTTAAACATAATGGGCAAATGGGAGCATGCGCGTGGGAGGGTGGGAGTGGAAGGGGGATTAGTTGCCCTCAAATCACTTTCGACTATTAAAATGGCATCAGCCCTTTCTATTTTCAATCGAATGAGCCCTTTCCGAAGCTCCCTTGACAACTCCTTCGATATGAAGTACCTTGGTCTAAACAACAACAACAACAACAAAAAATAATACATTATACCCACTTCGACCATTGCTATAAAAATGTCAAGCCTTCCAATCACTTTCGACTATGAAAAAGGCACTAGGCCTTTCGATTTCCAATCGAATGATCCCTTTTGGAAACGACAACACTTTCTATAAACACCTTATATGCCCCCAGGGCATAAATTACAACCCTTACCCTAAGGTCTGTTAGGGTGGTTATCATCCTATAGGACCGAATTTCTAGAACATTCAACTACGTCAAACAACATTGCTATCTCAAAATTTTGATTGGATGTGTTTGGGAAATGGGGGCGTGAGAGGGGTATTAGTCGCCTTCCAATCACTTTCGACTATTAAAAAGGGCACAAGCCGCTCCGATTTCCAATTGAATGAGCGCTTTTCGAAGTTTCTGCGACAACTTCTTCGATACGAAGTGCCCTGCTCTAAAGGAAAAATTTAATAAATAATACATTGTGCCAACATTGTTCTTATATGCCTCCAGGGCATAACTTAAAACCCTTGCCCTGAGGGTTGTGGGGAGTGTCCTCCTCTTCACTTAGTCCCCGTTTCTTGTATTGCTCTCGAGTGTCCCCGTTCTTTACTTAGGCAGCACGATCGTGCTGCCTATGATTTATGCAACAAATTTCTATATAAACCTTATATGCCCCCAGGGCATAACTTACAACCCTTGCATTGAGGGCTCTGAGGGAGTTATCATCCTAAAAGACCTAATTTCCAGAACGTTCAACTACGTTGAACAAAATGGATATGTCAAAATTTTGATTGGATGTGTTTTGGAAAATGGTGGGCGTGAGAGGGGTGTTAGTCGCTATCCAATCACTTTCAGCTATGAAAAAAGGCACTAGCCCTTTTAATTTCCAAATGAATGAACCATTTTGAAGTGTCTATGACAACACTTTCAATAAAAACTTTATATGCCCCAGGGCATAACTTACAACCCTTTCCCTGAGGGCTGTGGGGGAGGGGTTGTCATCCTTAAAGACCTAATTTTCAAAACTTTCAACTACTTTGAATAAAAAGGCTATCTAAAAATTTTGATTGGATGTGTTTGGGGAAAAGGTGGGCGTGAGAAGGGGGTTAGTTGCCCTCAAATCTCTTTCGACTATTAAAAAGGGTATTATCCCTTTGAATTTCAAATCGAATGAGCCCTTTTTCAAGATTCTACGACAAAGATTTCAATAAAAACCTTATATGCCCCCAGGGCATAACTTATAGTCCTTGCCCTGAAGGTTGTGGGGGAGTGTCCTCCTCAAAAATATATTTCATATCTGGAAATCAACTACGCTGAACAAAATGGCTATCTCAAAATTTTGATTGGATGTGTTTCGGGAAATGATGGGTGTGGGGGGCTAGTTGCCCTCCAATAACTTTTGACTATTGAAAAGGGCACTAACCCTTTGAGTTTCTAATCGAATGAGCCTGTTTTGAAGTTTCTACGACATCGCCTTCTATAAAAAAAATTATATGCCCTTAGGGTATAACTTAAAAGCCTTGCGCCGAGGGTTGTGGGGGAGTGTACTCCTCAAAAACATATTTTCCATCTGGAAATCAACTACGCTGAACAAAATGGCTATCTCAAAATTTTGATTGGATGTGTTTGGGGAAATGATGGGTGTGGGGGGCTAGTTGCCCTCCAGTCACTTTCGACTATTAAAAAGGGCACTAGCCACTCTAATTTCCAATCTAATGAGTCCTTTTCGAAGTTTCTACGACAACGCCTTCGATACGAAGTGCCCAGTTGAAAAAAAACACACACATTGTGCCCACATCGTTCTTTACTTAGGCAGCGCTAGGGCGCTGCCTATGATATTGGTTATTGGGAAGTATACAGGCGTTTTAAGGAGGAATTTTTTTCTAGTGGGGGGTCGGGATCGGAGTAGGGGTTACGGTGGAAGATCTTTCCATGGAGGATATTTCCTTGGGGGAAGGGACATTTCCATGAAGGAGGTGCCAGATGTCCTAGCATTATTTAAAAAAAGATCAGAAATTGAATAAAAAACAAGTTTTTTTTCGACTGAAAGTAAGGAGCAAAATTAAAACTTGAAACGACCAGAAATTATTACGTATGTGAGAGGGTTCGCCCCTAGTCAATACCTCACTGTTTACGCTAAAGTTTTTTTTAGTACTTTCAAAAGAGCTATCTATTCCAATTAACCGGCCTTTGTGATTCAGGGGTTTTTGATTCGAACAAAATTCGAACTTTAGCGTAAAGAGCAAGGTATTGACTAGGGAGTGAACTACCTAATATACGGAATAAAAACATACGAATATAGAAATTCGTTACGTAAGTTAATTCTTAGGTTACGTCAGAACAAAATTTTGAGAAAGCCAATTAGCCAAAAAAAGAAAAATTAATATGCGAATTTCGTTTTAATTATTCATGTACGGTGAGCCAAATTCATAGCTGCGTTAATTCAAAAACGTTCAGAAATTAACTAAAAAAAACAAGTTTATTTTTAACTGAAAGTAAGGAGCGACATTAAAACTTAAAACGAACAGAAATTATTCCGTATATGAAAGGGATGTCCCCTCCTCAACGCCTCGCTCTTTACGCGAAAGTTTGACTCTGTCTCACAACTTTATTTTTTAAAACAATACAAAACTTTAGCGTAAAGAGCGAGGCGTTGAGGAGGGGACAGCCCCTTTCATATACGGAATAATTTCTGTTCGTTTTAAGTTTTAATGTCGCTCCTTACTTTCAGTTTAAAAAATCTTGTTTTTTTAGTTAGTCACTATATGAGTCGGAGCGGAGGCCATGGCGGCACTCGCAGTTGCAGATTTTCTGTACCCTCTTTCAGTATTTTGCCAGTTGGGGTGTTTCACTATACTCATGGGGGCTTCCAGTCCCTGATAATGATTGGTTTAGCACCCAGAAGAGCATTAACCCTTTCAGTCACCATGTTCTCACATGAGAACATCACAGCTTCGCTTGGTCTTCTTGGACCCTGTAGGTGGCAGTGATACTCGAGTATGCGCTCCATAATAATAAGTAATGCGAAAAGACACTGGCGAAGTTTCAAACCGATGATGCTAAATTCTGATTTTTAGCAGTATTTTGAAGTTGTTGCACATCCGTACTCGAAAGAATGGATCTACCAGGTATGTTTTCATGCATTTTTTTTACCAGATTTACCATGAAAATACGCGAAAAAAGGGGTTCATTTGTCCTTTTCAGTTAGTTACCCCATCTATTAAAAAAGTTTACCTCGCTAGTGCGTTGGATAGATGCCGCAGATTTTTTCGAAGTAGCGTGTTCTTGGGTAAGGACAGTGTGACTTGATACTAACTTTTCTAGTTCAATAGCAGCATATATGGTACAGTCAGAGGAACATACTTTTGGTAGTATTATTTGAAAACATCAGTGATAACTTTTTCCTGTCAAGTCGCTATTCTGGAAAAGCGACTCACTATCTTCTTTTCCAGGTCCATCCAATGATCGACCACGTCGAGTTCGTCACGCTGACATACTGAATGTCTTGGACGCGATCGACTCAGACCTTTCAGAGTTATCGGACCTACCAAACTCAGATGACGAAGGTGAAGATTGGGCGTCAGTAAATCTATCGCAGCCACACGATACGGATGAAGATTCATTATCGGAAGTTGAGGATGATGAGCCGCTCCTCCCCCCGCCTCCGAAAAATCGAAAACGCAGACTCGTATGGAAGAATGCGATCTTCTCGAAAGTTATCAACAATGCCGACCCGGCGCCGCCGCCACTTGGTCCCGAGGAGCCTATAGACTACTTCAAAGAATATTTTGATAGTGAATTTTATGAGTTAGCCGCCGAGATGACCAATCTTTATTCTGTACAGAAAACCGGCTCAAGTTTGGGTACAACAGCCTCTGAAATAAGAAGGTTCATAGGTATTCATATAGCGATGAGTGCTTTTAAATTCCCAAGGTATCGCATGTACTGGGGTAGTCGGACTCGGATACCTCTAATAGCAGACGCCATGAACTTCAATAGGTTTTCGCGTCTCCGAAATTTGTTTCATCTGGTAGATATCCTCTCTAAAGACCCGGAGAACACCGATCGCGTATGGAAGGTTCGTCCGGTTATAGACCGGGTCCTGAAAAAGACAGAAAGCATCGTACCTTCTGAGTATGTATCAGTCGACGAGCAAATGGTGCCGTACACCGGTGCATTGGACATAAAACAGTATATCAGGGGGAAGCCAACACCGTGGGGCATAAAATCTTTATGCTTTGTAACAGTAACGGCATCATACTCACTTTTGATGTTTACCAGGGTAAGAAAACTATCCTGACGGAAGAGAAGAAGCAGTTCGGACTGGGACCTGGAATGGTACTAGCTCTTGCTGGTCGCGTCCAGCTTCGCCCGCATACGAAAATATTCTTTGACAACTTTTTTACGAGTATTCCGCTCCTTGAAGAGCTTGAACGGAAAAGTATGTATGGCACCGGCACGATCAGAGCGAATAGAGTTCTTGGCGCAAAGTTGGAATCTGATACGTCTCTGAAAAAGAAAGGAAGGGGGGCGTTCCACGAGCTAGTGAGTGGAGAAGTATGTCTGATCAAGTGGATGGACTGTAGATCGGTGATAGTCGCTTCTAACATGATTGGAAGCGGCAACGTAAAAAACGTGATGAAGTGGTGTAAGAAAACGAAGACAGAGGTACAAGTGACGCAGCCGGAAGCTATTGCGGCTTATAACCTGAGTATGGGTGGGGTTGATAAGCTTGACCAGATGGTATCCTACTATAGGACCCTCATTCGATCAAAAAAATGGACTTTGAGACTCGTATTCCATTTGATCGATCTTGCTGTAGTCAACAGTTGGCTTGAATATGTCGAGATTTGCAAGGCACAGAATATGAGACAAAAGAACATTGTCGATTCGTTCACCTTCCGACTCGACATAGCAGAGACTCTCATTATGTCTGAAGACACTCCTAGAAGAAGAGGCCGACCCAGATCTCTTCCTTCAAGCGAAGAGGAGGAGAGTGATGAAGAAGACTCGGTTGCCGAAAATCGTAGGAAACGAAAACTCAAATTTCGTAGGCCCTGCTCCGCCGTGAAGAAAGATTCCTTTGCTCATTGGCCAGAAAAATTTGCCGCCCAAAACAGGTGTAAAAATGCCCCCTGTATCATGAAGACTAGGTTCATGTGTACCAAGTGCAACGTCCCACTTTGCCTGGAAGAATCGCGAAACTGTTTCGCACAGTTTCACAAACCTAAAGAAACGTAAAAGGATCATTGTCAATTCAGTTTCTCGTTTTTTGTACTATATTTGAAGTCTCAGTTTTTCATTGGTTTTATACTGTATTTGAATAAATTTGGTCACACTGTCCTTGCTCAAGTACATGGTGGAAAAGAAAGAAGACGTTCAGAAATAAATCTGAAAAAATTCCTGGTAAGTACTTATCCATCACATGGTTGACTTTCGCTACTCTCATAATTTTGACCTTCCAGGCTAAAATTCGTGACTGAAAGGGTTAAGGGTAGTAAAGCCGAGTTTATTTTTCAATTTTGTTTTATTTAAATTGACGGTACTTGTGCATTATTGGGACCACACTGTTGATCTTGACCCGTTGTAAGACCGGTTTATCTGTGTACACTCGGAGATAATTTTTTCATGAAATGTATCAAAATGTGATGAAAATATAGTACTTTAGTGACAAAATTATAGAAACTACAACAGAGAATTATGGAAAGCAGGTTGCCCAGAACGCGTTATATTAAATACCTAACCAACTATACATATTAAATATTTAACTAAAATATACCTGCATAAAAGTTTACCTCACTCAGGCTAAGCTAATTATCTCCTAGTGTACACAGAGAAACTGATTTTTACAACAGATCAAGAACAACTGTGTGGTCACTATAATACACAAGTATCAAATTGACAGCTGAAAAGGTCCTCTCGGCACAAGCAGAAGACTGTGGTAGGATAAGCCTTTTCATCACCTTGTCTTAAATTTCTTTTTACTTAAATTTCTCTCTGCCGACTCCATTTACTTGATAAAAACTTTCTAATTGACGAAATTCCCCTGGGTACTTGACTTTTATTTTATTCCAGGTCACCAAGAATCCAAAGTTTTCATTTCTTTAGCTTTTTATTTTCATTTGGTAATACTTGGTATATAGATAGACGTTTTTGCCTGACTATCAGAAGCTGTTTCAGCTTACTTGTCCATTATCTATGTCGAATGAAATCAGGATGAATAAAATTGTTTATAGATGAAAGAATACAAACTTGCAAGTAATTTCGAAAGCATTTATAGAAAGTTTGCTTCAGGAGAGAGCAAGCAACTCCAAAAAATACGGTGGGCGGCGTTTACCCCCCCCCCTCCGGTGAATACCCCCCGGAAAATACCCCCGCGGAAAATACCCCCCCCCCCCGAAAAATACCCCCCGAAGGAAAATACCCCCCCCCCCCCGCTTAAAATACCCCCGGAAAATACCCCCCTTTAAACGTTGCATACATCCTAACCAGGTAATACAAAACCCCTTGGTTCCATTGATTAAAAATGTCAAAGGTTACTAAAATCTGGAATTTTATTTGACACCACCTTTAGTATGCATGGATCTGGAGGTTAATTTAGCTCATTATAGAGCCTTGTCTTTTAATGAGAGCTACTTTGGGGTAAGAATGTAGGCTTTCCACGGTCCATTTGGAAATCTTAAATCGAATATGGTATTCAACACGACGTCACAACGGAAGCAACTCTAATGTCATTCGATTAGATGAATGTTATGATCAAGGATAGTAACAATTCCCAGTTTCCCCGGGGTCCTTCTAATAGTAGAAGGGGTTATGTCTCACATAATAATTATAAAAACTAGAACTGAGTGATACAAAATTAAAGTTCAGTTTTCTTTTAACGAAGGCATAGTCGAAGTCTAGGCATCTTCGGGATGGTATCCCGAAGGCATCTTCTGGATATTATTAGTATTTTATATGTTTTGTTTTGGTTGTTCTCCCCCCCCCAAAAAAAAAACAAGACAACAATGATGTGGACTTGATTTTACTTGTAAAATCAAGTGATTTAACTTTACATGACATACAACTGTGCTAGCTAATTTTATTTTAACATTTTTATTTAGTGAAATTACAATTTGAATAGTGAAGATTCATTTGGGTCAAACCTGAAATTTCCTAAAATCAAGCAGATTATTTTATTATTTAGTAATTTTTTATAAAAAAATTTATACAGAACACATATTGGTTTAAAATAAACACAAGTACACCTATCGTGATCTCTTGAACAATAAATAAAAATGAACAGAAGTTCTTGTAACTAAATAAAAGAAGATAAAACAAAATTAATAATTTATTTCGGTTTTAAAAACTAATCTAATCATTTTGGTGTCTAATTCTGGATGTTTTTCTTCTTTCGAAGAACAAAACTTGGAGCTTTATTTTGATACTGGTTCACTGTGGGTAATGTCACACGTGGATTGTTTGCATTGTTTGAATTACTGTTTAGAATTTTCCCGTTATATTGACATAATGAATAGCATGAGCATCACCAGGGAAGGGCCAGGTGACAGTAGCCCCTTGCACCTCCCGTGAACAAAGAAGGTATTTTAGAAATATAGCACGAGGGAAAAAGAAAAATGTTGGCACTTAATTCCCCTTAAAACCGAAGCTCCTGGTAGTACTTTCCCCTCTATCTTTTGCCTTTTTAACGTTTAAAGTTTACTTGTCAGGTATTTTGTCTTTTACCACTTCAAATTTGTCTAAACTTGTCGGTGGCATTTTGAAAAAGAAGAAACCAAGTAGAAAATAAAAACACTGAAATCTGTTATGACAATTTTTTCCAATTTCGCCAAAACAGTTATCTTACCGAAGAACCCATCCTTACCAGCCAACCATTGCTTCAAAATGTTGGCCAGCTCAGAGCTAAAATTATAATTTATAAAAATAAAATCGGGAGAGCTAAATTCCTTTCCTGAAAGAGCATATACATATATATATATATATATATATATATATATATATATATATATATATATATATATATATATATATATATATATATATATATATATATATATATATATATATATATATATATATATATATATATATATATATGTATATATATATATATATATATATATATATATATATATATATATATATATAATATATATATATATATATATATATATATATATATATATATATATATATATATATATATATATATATATATATTTATATATATATATATCCAAAATAAGAGTTGTCTATATATTTTTGTGAAAATTACTACCTACCGAATGGATCTTCCCGATATATAAACTGTGCAACAGCATGTCTAACGACAATAAGCCAAACAATAAGAAATCCAAGATTTAGAGTCATTTCCTACACTCTAAGCATAGCTTATTTTATCCAAACTGCTTTCGCGCTCGATTTCAACTGGCTAGAAACTAAAGAATTATTTCCTTTCATAGAACTATCCACTGCGCGTTCCAAAATGGGCAATCCGTAGAAATCATGCCCCCAATTTCTTGTCAATCCCTGTGGAAACTCCTTAAGATAGAAAACTTAACAGCTGTAAGATAAATTTGTTGTAATTTGCAATTCTTAACATTCCCAAGAAAAATTCCACTCTACTAAAGGAGAATTCCACAAGAAACATTTACACACTTTGGCTTCATACTTTGGACTGGAAGACATTTGCCAAACATTTTTGAACGAGGTCTTTCATAAGCCAAAATATTACCAATCATCCTCCCACACCATTAAAACATGAGACACATCTACCGGTCAAACATAATTTACAAGGTCAATGGCGTATCGCTTCTGAAGACAAAAAACAGATGAGGGAACATTGATTGATTCTTTTCAGAGATTAAATAATTAAAGCAGTTTTTCAACTGAAAGTAAGGAGCAACATCAAAGCTTAAAACGAACGGAAATTATAAAATATATGAGAGGGGTTGCTCCCTCCTCAATAACTCGCTCTTTACGCTTAAGTTTGACTTTTTGTTCTAATTATTTAAGAATGACTCCTGAAACACATCGGCCGTTTAATTAGAATAAAAAGCTTTTTTTAAAGTTCTAAAACAACTTTAATATCAAGAGTGAGGTATTGAGGAGGGAGGATTCCCCCTCATATACGTGATTATTTCAGTTCGTTTTAAGTTTTAATGTTGCTCCTTACCTTACTTTCAGTAGAAAAAACTTGTTTTTTTCAATTATTTGATTCTGATCGCTTTTTGAATAAAATGCCGCGAAATCCGGCTAAACCTCTATTGAAAATATTCCTCCCCACAAAAAATTCATCCATTGAAAGATCCTCACAAGTACCCCCCTTCATAAAGTCTCCCCTGAAAATCTGTATACTTTCCAATAGCCAATACTATATATAAACAATGGGCAAAGTTCATAGCTTACAGCCCTTCCCCTGTGGGCACGAAGGAGGGTCAAGTCATCCTCAAGGACATAGTTATTAGATTTTTCGACTATGCTGAACGAAACGGCTGAAAAAATATAAATGTTCTTACTTTTATAACTTTAAGAAATCAAATAATATTAACATTTTGATTACTAAATATCAGTATATGTATATTAAACTGACAATGCACATTCATTTGTAGTTTTTTCAGTAAAGTACGAATTATCTTCTGGCTTTGGGAAGGCATAGGGGTTTTGAGCCCAACTTATGTTAATTTCTTCTCGTTTTGAGTTTGACTCGGTTATTTATTGTAATTTCTGTTCGTTCTGGGTTTCATTTATTTATCATTGGTGATTTGTGGTAGTTTCAAGCTTCGTAGATTATTTAATTTTATTTTTGCTCAATTTTTGTTTAATGGAGTTCTTTACTTTTCTTTGAAAAAGTTATTTTGTGGAAAAAGTTTTTTTTAATTAATATCTGTTGGCTTTATATTGACAAAGTCTTTTCAGGGAAGAAGAAAATAAAACTTTAAATCTTTTCGTTTTTTTTAAGACTTTATAGTTTGGTCTGCTATTTGTATGCTGGAGAAAAATTTTCAGTAATTTTTAACAACATACACCCTTTTAAAAATCTGGACACAAATAGTAGTGTTTAATTCCGTTTCATACCTCCTCTAATTGACCTGAAATGGAAAACTTGATACCATTCACAAAAAAAAATCTGCTTACTTTCTTTGATAGCTTGGATACACTTACGCTATTTTGACTTGGTTAAATTTTAAGAGCAGAAGTAGCCCCAAAAGTTTGAACATAATACACTCAGTTGTTCTTGGGATACTGCTGAGATGCCTTATTGGGAATTAGCATTAAAACAGTGCATTTTGATTTAATCTTAAGGAAACATCTAATTTCCTAAAAACACAAAGGCAAATGGGAGGGTGGGCGTGGGAGGGGGATTAGTTGCCCTCAAATCACTTTCGACTATTAAAAAGGGCATCATCCCTTTCTATTTTCAATCAAATGAGCCCTTTTCCTACGAGAACTTCTTCAATACGAAGTGCCCTGGTCTAAACAACAACAACAACAACAAAAATCATACAATTATACCCACATCGATCTTTACTATAAAAATGTCATTCCTTCCAATCACTTTCGATTATTAAAAGGGCACTAGGCCTTTCGATTTCCAATCGAATGAGCCCTTTTTGAGTTTCTACGACAACGCTTTCTATAAACACTTTATATGCCCCCAGGACATAAATTACAACCCTTACCCTAAGGGCTGTGAGGGTGGTTGCCATCCACTAAGACATAATTTCCAGAACTTTCAAATACGTTAAACAAAATGGCTATCTCAAATTTTTGATTGGATGTGTTTTGGAAAATGGTTAGTCGCTCTCCCATCACTTTCAACTATTAAAAAAGGCACTAGCCCTTTCAATTTCCTAGCCCTTTTGAAGTTTCTACGACAACGCTTTCAATAAAAACCTAATATGCCCCCCAGGGCATGACTTACAACCCTTGCCCTGAGGGCTGGAGGGGGGGGGGTTGTCACCCTCAAACACCTAATTTCCAGAACTTTCTACTACGTTGAACACAATGGTTATCTGAAAATTTTCATCGGATGTGTTTAGGGGAATGGTGCACGTGAGAGGGTGATTAGTTACCCTCCAATCACTTTTGACTATTAAAACGGGCACTAGCCCTCTCAATTCCCAATTGAATGAGCCTTTTTTGAAGTTTTTACGACCACTCTAACTATAAAAACCTTATATGACCCCAGGGCAAAACTAACAACCTTTGCCCTGGTGGCTCTGGGGGGTTTGTCATCCTTAAGTACATAATTTCCAGAACTTTCAACTACGTTGAACAAAATAGATATCTCTAAACTTTGATTGAATGTGTTTTGGGAAATGGTGGGCGTGGGAGGGGGGTCAATTGCTCTCTACTCACTTTCGACTATTAAAAAGGGCAATTTCAATTTCCAAACAAATGAACCCTTTTTCCAAATTTCTACAGCAACTTTCTACATAAACCTTATATGTCCCAAGGGCATAACTTACAACCCTTGCACTGAGGGTGCTGAAGGGGCTATCATCCTAAAAGACCTAATTTCCAGAATTTCGACCACATTGAACAAAATGGACATCTCAAAATTTTGATTGGATGTGTTTGGGGAAATGGTGGGCGTGAGAGGTGGGTTAGTTGCCCTTCAATCATTTTTTACTATTAAAAGGGCACTAGCCCCTTCAATTTCCAATTGAATGAGCCCTTTTGATGTTTTTACAACATTGCTTTCTATAAGAACCTTACATGCCCCCAGGGCATAACTTACAACCATTGCCCTGAGGGTTGGGGGGGAGGGGTTGTGATCCTGAAAGACCTAATTTCCAAAACTTTCATGTTGAGTAAAATGGCTATCTAAAAAATTTGATTGAATGTGTTTGTGGAATCTTGGGTGTGGGGGGGGGGGCTAGTTGCCCACAAATCACTTTCGACTATTAAAAAGGGTACTATCCTTTTGAATTTCCAATCGAAAGATCTCTTTTTCAAGTTTCTACGACAAAGATTTCAATAAAAACTTATATGCCCCAGGGCATAATTTATAATCCTTGCCCTGAAGACTGTGGGGGGTGTGTCCTGCTCAAAGGTATAATTTCCTGAACTGTAAACTGCGTGAAACAAAATGGCTATCTAAAAATTTTGATTGGATGTGTTCGGAGAAAAGTTGGGCGTGAGAGGGGGGTTCTTTGCCCTCAAATCACTTTCGACTATTAAAAGGGCAGCCCTTTGGATTTCCGATCGAATGAGCCCTTTTTCAAGTTTCTACGACAAAGCTTTCAATAAAAACCTTATATGCCCCCTGGGCATAACTTATAACCCTTGCCCTGAAGACCATGTGGGGAGCTTCCTGCTCAAAGGTGTAATTTCCTGAACTTTAAACTGCGCGGAACAAAATGGCTATCTCAAAATTTTGATTGGATATGTTTGGGGAAATGGTGGGCATGGAAGGGGTGTTAGTTGCCTTCCATTCACTTTCTACTATTAAAAAGGGCACTAGCCATTTCGATTTTCAATCGATTGAACCCTTTTTGGAGTTTCTACGACAACGCGTTCTATAAAAAACCTTATATGCTCCCAGGGCTTAACTTACAACCCTTGTCCTGAGGGCTGTTGGGGGGGGGGGGGGGGGGCTGTCATCCTCAAAGACCTAATTTCAAGAACTTAAAACTACGTTGAATAAGATGGGTATCTCAAAATTTTGATTGGATGTCTTTTGGGGAAAAGGTGAGCGTGAGAGGGGGGTTAGTTGCCCTCTAATCACTTTCGACTGTTGAAAAGGGCACTAGCCCTTTGAATTTCCAATCGAATGAGCCTTTTTTGAAGTTTCTACGACAACGCCTTCTATAACCGTATATGCCTCAAGGGCATAACTTACAACCCTTGCCCTGAAGGCTGTGGGGGAGTTTCCTCCTCAAAAACATAATTTCTATCTGGACATCAACTACGCTGAACAAAACTGCTATCTCAAAATTTTAATTGGATGTGTTTCGGGAAATGGTGGGCGTGGAAGGGGCGTTAGTTTTTTGAGAATTAGTTCTTTGAGAATGACACTCCCCCCCCCCCCCAGTAGTCAGGGCAAGGGTTGTAAGTTATGCCCTGGGGGCATAAAAGATTTTTATTGAAAGTTTTGTCGTAGAAACTTCAAAAGGGCTCATTTGATTGGAAATTAAAAGTGCTATGGCCATTTTTATTAGTTGAAAGTGATTGGAGAGTGACTCCTCTCAAGCCCCTCTCAAGCCCACCATTTCCCCAAACACATCCAATCAAAATTTTGAGATAGCCATTTTGTTTAACGTAGTTGAAAGTTCTGGAAATTCGGTCTTAGAGGATGACAACCACCCTAACAGACCTTAGGGTAAGGGTTGTAATTTATGCCCTGGGGGCATATGAGGTGTTTATATAAAGCGTTTTCGTTTCCAAAAGGGCTCATTCGATTGGAAATCAAAAGGCCTAGTGCCCTTTTTAATACTCAAAATGATTGGAAGGCTTGACATTTTTATAGTAAAGATTGATGTGGGTATAATGTATTATTTTTTGTTGTTGTTGTTGTTTAGACCAGGCACTTCGTATCGAAGGTGATGTCGTGGGAACTTCGAAAAGGGCTCATTCCATTGAAAATAGAAAGGGCTGATGCCCTTTTTAATAGTCGAAAGTGATTGGAGGAAAACTAATCCCCCTTTCACTCCTACCCTCCCACGCCCACCCTCCCATTTGCCCATTATGTTTAAAAACTAAATGTTGCCTTAAGATTAACTTAAATTGCACTGTGATAATGCTGATTCCCAATAAGGCATCTCAGCAGTATCCCAAGAACGACTGAGGTTATTATGTTCAAATTTTCGGGGCTACTTCTGCTCTTAAAATTTAACCAAATCAAAATAGCGTAAGTGTATCCAAGCTATGAAGGAAAGTAAACAGATTTTTTTTGCAAATGGTATCAAGTTTTCCATTTCAGGTCAACTAGAGGAGGTATAAAACTAAATTAAACAGTACTATTTGTGTCCAGATTTTTAAAAGGGTGTATGTTGTTAAAAATTGCTGAAAATTTTTCTTTAGCATAGAAATAGCAGGCCAAACTATAAAGTCTTAAAAAACGAAAAGATTTACAGTATTATCTTCTTTTTCCCTGAAAAGACTATGTCAATATAAAACAAACAGAAATTAATTAAAAAAACTTTTTCCACAAAATAAGTTTTTCAAAGAAAAGTAAAAAACTCCATTAAACAAAAAATGAGCAAAAATAAAATCAAATAATCTACCAGGCGTGAAACTACCACAAATCAGCGTCGATAAATAAATGAAACCCAAAACGAACAGAAATTACAATAAATAACCGAGTGAAACTCAAAACGAGCAGAAATTAACATAAGTTGGGATCAAAACCCTTATGCCTTCTTAAGGCCAGAACAAAATTTGCACTTTACTGAAAAAATACAAATGAATGTGCATTGTCAGTTTAATATACATATATTGATATTTAGTAATCAAAATGTTAATATTATTTTATTTATTAAAGTTATGAAAGTAAAATCATTTATATTTTTTTAGTAAAGTGCAAATTTTTTTCTGGCCTTGGGAAGGCATAGGGGTTTTGCGCCCAACTTCAATGTTAATTTTGCGCCCAACTACAATGATTTTTTTTAGCATTTAAAAAATGAAAACGAATCAAACTGCACATTATTCGAATTGTACAAATGTCCTTTACATGTTGTTAAAAAAAAAATTTGAGACTTGAATCTGCAAGAATATATAAGCGTTTGAACAAGAAAATCCCTCCCCCCTCAAAAAAAAGAACATTTTCTGAATAGTGGTGTTCTATTCTAAATATTCTCAATACAACCTATAATTTTTATTTCCCCAAATGATAGATCGCTCTTTTTCAATCAAATAATTTATTTACATTCTATACAACTAATATTTTTAACCAGGAAAAAAAAAACAACAACGGATGCCTCGTTCTGCGATCGCATGCGCGAATTTGGTTTCCACAGCAATAAAAAAAAAGCCGAGCATCTTACTTATCGAATTTTAGTTGCATAAAGTACTTAGCCATAAAAGGCTAATTTCTCGTTTATAGGCTAAAATCGTCAAGTTCTACATTAGTGCGAGCATGTGCACCCCGATATTCGTTTTAAGCACCTTAGATTACCTCGGCATCCGTACTCAAACCAACTGCGGCTGATTTGAGCCACCCCCTCTCTTTTTTTGAATAATAGCGAGCCTTGGATTACTAACTATTGCATAAAGTACTGAAAACTACGACATAAAAGGAAACAATTTGGGATATTTATATGATCTAGTTAAAGGTAAGGATTCTGGCAACAATGATTTTATGGGGTGTCAGTTGTCTTGCGTGAGGCACACCATGTTGGTACAACTAGTTCTGAAGCATGTAAACAGATAGGAGATGCGTTGGACAGCATTGCTCCGCTTTTCTCGAAGCACAACGAGTCCAGATCTACCATAAGGAATCATAGCCTCTGGATCCACTATTTAGATCTTATTCGTACCGGAAACTACTATCTTTATGTTGAAAGAGCTGCGGATTAGTGATCACACTTAAACGCCACAAAAGAGATGATTCCGATTTTCTTCGCACCCGGAAACCATAAATACGCCGCAGTTGCGCTTAACTACCTAGAAGAAATGCTACGCCTGCCTGAAAAAGCGCCAGAAGTTCACAGAGAGTTTGTAAGTGGCAATTTTTTTGTTAGGAAAACAACCATGCCGTTTTGCAGCATTGCATGCGATCTGGCTTTAGAGTCGTCCGTGAATCGGGACATCAAAGGTCACCGAAGAGTTTTTGGTATTGTTGGTGCGACAACGAATGAAAATGCCAGGGATTAATATCTGGCTACTCTCCCCTTTTTCACAGCAGCCACCAGAACGCTGAAAGCAAACCTGAACATGAATGACTAGACAATTAAGCATATGAAGATACCACTACGTCTACGAATCTGACAATAAAAGGTAAAAATCGGGTTATGGACTTGATAGAGTTGCTCGGAAGTCCATTCAAGACAGCAAGAACAGAGGTGTACAACTTTATGACAGAGGATAGAGCTCCAGAAGCCGTAGCAAATAGTCTGCTGAACTTCCAAAACATTGGCTTCGAAGCCATGAGCTCATATCTCAACGGACCATCCACGAAAGTAAAAGTTGGCATAGTACAAACTTTCGCTTCTGTTGCCAATAAAGGAAAAAAGAAAGAGCCGCAAAAAACTGTTTTGGGGAAACTGAACTGCTTAAACTAGCTCTGTGTCTTAAAAAATTCAACACAAACTTCATCCCTCTGTGAGCTGCTGCAGTACGAGCTACAGCCATATCCGGCCTCACTTGCAGTATTATCATCAAGTCGTAGGGAGCCTCAGCTACGTACTGGTACAAAGTTAACAGCCTTGAACTGCATTCTGCAATAGTCTGGCTTGCAGTCATGGCCATGATTCCACATACGCTTTTTGAAGACTGTCCTCGATCTGACTATACAGTTGATGTCATGAGTGTCGTAAGGTATTATCGACCAAAACAAAATGAGACGCTCGCAGATTTTTGAATAAGAGTATATGATGGAATTCTTAGGATCACACCCGAAGCTTGTCAGTCTATCCATTTGGTTGGTGACAGGTATCACGGTCTTATGGACGATAAAACCCATGATGAATACTCGTTCAACCTCAAAGAAGCATCTGGCTGTCGAGAAAGAAGAGGAGATCCTAGAGGAAATATTTTCAGTCCGTTCACTTCCTCCAGCAAAGTTGCAACACTCTGGGACGGGATTCTTAGTAGTCGCTCAGCCAAAGGTCGACTCGTGATAGTTCTTTTCGAGGTCTGGAAGTACAAAATTTGACCCGTATGATGGTTCATCTCGCTGGAGGTTTCGAGAGTTGACATAGAGTTTACGTCTCATGGAAGCTCTGTTGATGACGATATCTCGTCTTGCCATGAGGAGGCAGACACTCGGGTGTTATACCACACAGGAGTTGCCGCAAGACGAAAGAACTCACTTATGATAATACAACCCGACAATACTGATATCGTCTTACTAGCTGCAAACTACTTCCAGCATCTTGCTAGTCTCGGCCTCAAGCAGCTCTGGGTTAAGTTTCCGTGCTACTGCATACCTATTCATACGGCAGCACAAAAACTAGGAGTCAAATTTTGCAACGCCTTGCCACTTGTCCACAGCTTGAGTGGATGAGACACCAAAAGCTTTCTGTATGGAAATGGAAAGGTCCGCTTTTTTCGAGCTGCGAAGTCTTCAGAAACTTTGTTGGGGTCTTTAGGTGATGAAGTTCGAGCCCTGGCAGAGAAGCCATCATCTTTGCAAAGCGATGGTTTAGTCAACGTCTGTAAGCAGCTTGTGGTTACACTGTATGGCAAAAGTGCAACTAACTTCAATAGTCTGAATGATCTTCAAGCACATTTGTACTCAAAATTGGAGGATTTGCGGCGTTTTCCACCAACTGATTCTGTTTTCTGCTTCATTTGAAAATGTGCGTTTTCCAGTAACTGATTTGGATCCAAAGCCACAAGCCCTGTATTGCATTTATCCCAGTCTACCGATATGGGCTGGAGAATTTAAGATCATGAACTAAAGCCAGTCCTAGTTTCTGCGCTGCCACACGGGCTAGCATCGCTTTCTTTTTGCAACTGTGACAAGACGAGATGTGGTTCGCACTGCAAATGCTCCAAAATAGGTTTCTGTGACAGCACATGCAAGTGTGGAGCTGACCCCCCAAAAACGCCTACTTTCCGATGTGAATCAGAACGAGTCCAAAGACGAAGATGAAGAAGAAAAAGAGATTTTAGCCACCGTTTCATGTTCAATTTTAAATATTTAATTTTTTATTTGTTTTGATATTAAATTGCTAATGCAGTCGTCTAAGCCTTACTTTCAGCTGATCATAACATTTACCGTCTACTACATCAGTGGCCGTTGACCCAATGTAACCGATTGGGTCATTCGCCCCTGCTATGCTGGGAAATAGTTGCTCAAGAATTAAGATTTTTTTTAAAAGTGGTACATGGTTGAAACTTGTAATAACGATCAGAATTCAAATAAAGCATAAAAAAATATACTTATATAAGCAAAAATTTCAGAAAAATCGAAAAAACTAAGAAAAAGTATAATTAAAAACCATGTTTTCAAAATTAAATAAGGGTTAACAAAAAAATAAAAGCTGTGGGGGAAAACCAAAAATACCAGGTGAAAGTACTTGTTATTACAATTCAGAATATGTCGAGTTTATAAAGTTTTCAGTTTATTTTACCGTGTAAATAAAATCAAGAGTGGTATGATATCGTTATAGGCCAAATTTGACTTTATAGGCTAAACTGACCATGTTCTGCACACGTGAAAACTTGTGCGCCCCAATATTCGTTATCAGCGCCCCCGATTGCCCTAGAATCCGCCCTCAAACCAACTGCAGCGAATGTGAGCCACCCCTTGAAAGATTAAATAAAAAAACAAGTTTTTTAAACTGAAAGTAAGGAGCGACATTAAAACTTAAAACGAACAGAAATTATTCCGTATATGAAAGGGGCTGTCCCCTCCTCAACGCCTCACTCTTTACGCTAAAGTTTTTATTGTTTTAAAAAATAAAGTTGTAAGACAAAGTCAAACTTTAGTGTAAAGAGCGAGGCGTTGAGGAGGGGACAGCCCCTTTCATATACGGAATAATTTCTGTTCGTTTTAAGTTTCAATGTCGCTCCTTACTTTCAGTTTAAAAAACTTTTTTTTTTATTTAATTTCTCATCGTTTTTTAGTTAATGCAGCTTTTATTTTGGCTCACCGTCATTGAATAAGTAAACAAAATTTGCAAAAAAATTTTACTTTTCTTTTGCTAAATGGATGTCTCTAAATTTGGTTATGACGTAATTTACAAATTAACTTACGTAACTAACTTCTATATTCGTATATTTTTCTTCTGGCAAAAAATACAAAGTTGCAGATTTTTGCAGATATGAGCTTGAAACCTATGTAATAGGGTTTTCTGATACGCTGAATCTGACGGTGTGATTTTCATTAAAATTCTTTCACTTGTAGGGGATTTCCCCCCCCCCCCCTTTAAAAAATCGGGTAAATTTTCTCAGGCTCGTAGCCTTTGATGAGTAATACTAAACTTAATAAAATTTATATATTTAGAATCAGGATTATAAACCCATTCTTTTGATACATTTATTGACATCAAAATTCCGTTTTTAAAAGTTTCGATTACTATTTACCCGCATCGCTTGTTTTTTGTATTGTTTTTTTCTTATTACGTGTATGTTATTACGTATATGAGGGTTCTCCCCTTAGTCAATACCACGCTCTTTACGTTAAAAGTTAAAAAAAAATTTAATTCACAAACCCCTGAATCACAAAGGCCGTTTAATTAGAATAGATAGCTCTTTTGAAAGCACTAAAAAAAACTGTAGCGTAAAGAGCAAGGTATTGATTTGGGGAGAACCCCCTCATATACGTTATAATTTCTGTTTGTTTTAAGTTCTAATGTTGCTTCTTACTTTCAGTTGAAAAAACTTGTTTTTTTTAAATTTAATTTCTGATCGTTTTTTAAATGATGCTTGGAAATCCGGCGCCCCCTTCATAGAAATGTCCCTTACCCCAAAGAAACATCCTCCACGGAAAGATTCTCCCGGGTAACCCCCTCCTCTAGCCGCCCCCCTCCAGAAAAAAATCCTTCCTGAAAATGTCTGTATACTTCCCAATAACCAATAAACAATTCTGGCAAGTCCGGCGCCCCCTTCATGGCAATTTCCCTTCCCCCCTGAAAACTTCCTTCATGGACAGATCCTCCAAAATAATCCCTGACCGACCCACCCCCACTACCAGAAAAAAACCCTCCTGAAAACTTCCCAATAACCAATACTATATGTTAACATTGGGTAAAGTTTAAACTTTTAGCCCTCCCCCCGGGGACTTCGGGGACTAAGTCATCCTAAAAGACATAGTTATCATATTTTTGACCATGCTGAACAAAATGGCTATCTTAAAATTTTGATCGGGTGACTTTGGGAAAAAATGAGCGTGGGAGGGGGCCTAGTTGCCGTCCATTTTTTCTGGTCACTTAAAAAAGGCACTAGAACTTTTAATTTCCGTTCCAATGAGCCCTCCCACAATATTCTAGGACCACTGGGTCAATACGATCACCCCTGGGAAAAAAAACAACAAAAAAACAAATAAACACGCATCCGTGATCTTTCTTCTGGCAAAAAATGCAAAATTCCACATTTTTGTACATAAGAGCTTGAAACCTCCAGAGTAGGGTTCTCTGATACGCTGAATATGATGGTGTGATTTTCATCAAGGTTTTATAACTTTTAGGGGGTCTTTCCTCCTTTTTTTGAAAATCAGCCTAATTTTCTCGGGCGCGTAACTTTTGATGGGTAGCACTAAACTTGATGAAAAGTATATATTTGAAATAAGCATTGAAATCTGATTCTTTTGATGTATCTATTGGCATCAAAAACCCGTTTTCTAGAGTTTCGGTTACCATTGAGCCGGGTCGCTCCTTACTTACAGTTCGTTACCACGAACTGTTTGATATCGATCCCTGGATCACTGACTATTGAGATAGTGATAAAATAAACTTTAATGCTAAGGTGTAGAGCTTAAAAATGTGTTATTATATTATGAGACAACCAATGCAAAAGCAGAGGAAAACATTCGTGGTACAAGAATGATTTTATTGATGTAAGAAGCAACACAAGCAGCAGTTATAAACGAATCTCTAATATATTTTTATTTATCAGGATCTGTATATGGTTAAAACATATCCATATTCATAGATAGTCATAGGCATCACTAGCTAATTTCTTTTTTTTGGGGGGGGGGCAATAAATTTTATAGCCTTGCCAGTCATTTTTACTGACTGATTTGGGTGATATTGCTATTAAAGCTACCTCAAGTTAATTTTTTCTTTTTTTTTTTACCGACTGAGACCAATCTTTTCCATATTGACTTTTCGTCATTTTGTTCTATTACTTAATTTATAAAATAGTAAATCCCATTTACTCAATAATAAAATTAAGATTTAGTAAAATAGTGGTGCTTCGTGCCACCATTTTAATGTGCCACCATTTTAATTCGTACACCAATTTTTTTACCGACTAGCAGAAAAAAAAACTAGGAGTCCTCACTTTGGCCTTGTTTTCTCGACTGTGAGAAATGTTAGCGGTTTCGTGAGAGGTTTCATATAAAAATGAAAGGTTTTTCAATAATAAACATTGGATAAAGTACGCTAGTCAAAGAAAATAGCTTATTGGTTTAGTTCTAATTGTATCAGTTAGGAAAATCTGGTGTGATATATTGCTGCATTCGTAGAGGCTGTTTCACAACAATTATTCCTCATAAAGCAATAAGATTGTCAAAACTGCAAAGATGTGTAGTAGTACCGAGGAATAAAAATTAAACAACTGATTGAAAAAAGACCTGTTTCTGATTTGCAAGAATTTACCACATGTTGTTATAATCCAGTAACCAAAATCTAAGTTGGAAAGCATTGTCAATTTGAAAAGCGTTTACAATAATAAGTTTCCTAAGTATGTTTGGAGTCACTTTCGAAACACTATTTATAAATACTTCAAAGCTTTATTAATGGAGAAAAGGAAGTAAAAAAATGTTAAAAATAAAAATAAATGAAGCACCTGCTAGGCCACTTGTAAGAAAAAAATAACATTGAATGTTTTCTAACATTGCTACAATACAAATAAAAAAACTTTTTCTTTGGCTTTTACCCTCGTTTATTTTGTAGGAATATATGGTACTTGTTAATAATACGGAGCACATACAAGAAATGAAGTCAGGATAATCCTAATGAAAAATAACCTTCCTAAAACTTTTAGTTTATATAATAATATAATTTGGACTTTATATTTGCACATTAGGGGAAGGATAAAATATTTGGACAGCACTCCTAACCTAACCAACACCCCACCGCCTCCCTAATGTGCAAATATATAGCCCAAATTATACAAGTCCAGTGCATTCTAAGTCCAATGCGTTGTATCACCCGTCACTTGTCTTTGTGGCAATGACAGGCACGTACGCAGGAATTTGTTTCGGGGAGGGGGCAATTTGTTTTGGGGGGGGGGCAAATCCTTCAAACCCATTATTCTGTGAGAAAAATAAGAAAATTATGGGAAAATGAAAAAAATCATGAGATTTCGGGGGGGGGGGACGGGCCTGGAGGCCCCCCCCCTGCGTACGTCCCTGGGCAATGAAACCGGTTTTCTGATATCTAACCTTAGTGTAATTCTTGAGTGTGTTCCGTATAGTTAAAAACTACAACATTTTTTCCATAATTTTCAAACTCGAGCATGTCACGCATTGAAAAGAATGTTACTCATTAACCGCTAATCATTGAAACATACTTATTTTCATCCCCTTAGTATCAATTCGTACAACTTCCGCACTTATGTTTGAACCCTCAATGATTTGAAGATTAGCTCCCCTCAAAAAACTTTAGAGTTTCTAAATCCGTCTATTCCTTTCCTCTTGAGACCAAACGTCTCATCTGCTCCGCATATAATTAATTTCAAGAACGATATAGAACAAGACACAACTGCCACACTGAGAGAACAAAGGGAAAGATCAACAAATCGGTCTGAGGTTCAAATTCTATTTCTTGACCTGTTTGTTTTTACAAGGCGCGAGGCTTAAGTGACATCAATTAGCACAATGAAGAGCTCTATGATAATTCTGACAGTCTGTAACAACAGAAAAAGTAAGTGGCTTATTGAGCGTTCAGCTGAGAGAAGAAAGGGTAATGTATGCTGAAAGGTAAATACCCTTTATTGCGTTAAATTTGCAACTGCCCGCGAAACTTTGTTCCCACAGCTCGTGTAGCATTTTACTCTGTCTGAGCTGAGGTTTCACACGATATGAATTATTTTCTGTTATAAAAAAAAATCTGATCAAATAATTTTCAAACTACGAAATTTTCAAACAAATTATAGAAGTATATTTTGCATTTTTAATTGCCTTTTTTGACAATTTGATCAATATTTTTTAAATTATGGTGATCGGATGTGCTCACATTCAAGAACGTATCCAAGATTTTATTTCATTTTTTTGGGGGGGAGGGGTACCAAAAACTTGAAAAACATCAAAATTTGTTTATATTCAGTTTTGTTACGTTTTTATGAGTCGGGCAAATATTTTGGGGAGGGGGGTTCCAACACCCTACCCCCTGGATATGACCTTGCTCACATTGCCCCTCTTATAAGGTGTATTCCCATAGAGGTAGTTTGTTCGCACAGCTTGCGTAGGATTTTTTTTCCATTTTGAATTTTTACAAACTGTGTATTTTTCTTAAAAAGGGTTTTTGGAAAGAATTGTCGTAATTTTTCAAATTAACGGAATTTTCTTTTTTTTAAATGTAATTAGTGTGCTGTATCAATTCTAGGCGTAAGACATTATTTGACGTTATTTGTTGTATTTTTAACATGGCTTTTAAATTTTTCATTTATTTCATGCCGAGCCGATGTATTCAAATTGTCGAAATTATAAGTTTTATCTATTGTGATAAATTTATTCACATTATTTCACAAACCAAAACTTATGGTTCATCAATCTTTTGCCTATTGATGGCACTAAAAAGCTATTATTTGTTTTAATAATCATTATATAAATCACTCTATGAGTGGTTCAACGAATCTTTGAAACGCTTAAGTCCCTTTTAAAGGGCGTTAGTGAATTCGGTTCCAAGAGAATATTAAATAGGGTTATTCAGGTGTTCAAGGAACAAAATTTATTTTCTTGAATACTTTGAAGGGATTAAATTCTTTACGGTTACCTTGGGAACATAACTTAAAATCCTGAAAATAAGTAAAGTTGAAACGAGTATATCGAGTTTTAAGCGGTGTAAACGGAAATAACTGTAGTTGGAAAAATTTTAACCTTCTGTTTTAGTTTGTCTTCTATAAATATTCTCATTTTGTAAATATTCATATCAACCATGTAAAAATTAATTCCTAAGAAAAGACCTCATCGAAGTTGTGAATTCATAATTGATGTTTTACAAATTAGCTTACTTCAAAAATAAAGCACTTGACAATATGCATACTTTCTTTCAGAAGCGCATCCAGGATTTTTGTTCGGGCGGGGGGGGGATGGGGGGGGTAACTAATTGCTTTTTAAGAGGAGGGGGGTACATAAAAATCCTCAAAAACGCATACAAAACTTGTTTATGTCCATTTTTGTTACGTTTTTACGAGTCAAACAAATATTTCGGGGGAGGGGGGGGGGTTCAAACCGGGTAACCCCCCTTGATAGGGCCTTACTTTCTTTTAACGCCTAGGTACACTAAACTTTTGCTTGGGCAGCCCACAAATATCTTGTCAAAACTTGTACCATAGGCTCCGACCTTAGATTAGTAGAAAATCTTACTCCATAATTTTTTTTTTTTTTTTTTATCAGTGTTCTCTCATAGTTTATGATACCAGACTCGAAGAAAAATGAACTTACAATTTTTTTTTTTTTTTATAAAAGCCTTAGGAGCTTTATGAAAGTCATAGAGAATTTTACAAAACGAAGCTTCAACACAATGCAAAATTGAGAAACTGTCCAATTCATGAGAAATTATGGGTTAATGTACAAGCAGAATAACATTTATTGAAGGGGCGTCCTTATGGGATCTATTGAATATTTTTCCACCTTGTCTCCCCAGGCAGGCTCCAAGCACATACTTTTCTGGAATAGCTTCTTTTAAATCCTTTTGATAATATTTTGTAGGCTGCTCGCATCCCCCTCCCACCCCAATGAACTAATTCATGGGGGCAAACATACATGAGGAATGTAATTTCATGAAAAACTAGGATGGGCCAGGAATGTGTTAGCGTTCCAGTTTCATAACAATAATGGTTTCCACTGTTTATCACACTAGTGCGTCCAATAGTTTCCGGCGCTGGCTTTAACCTTGCATCTGTTTTTATGTTCGTGCAACCGGTGTCTATAAAAGGGCTTAGTGCATAATCCCTTGGCTGATCCTTGAAAATAAGAGGAGTGCCATGCCCCACGGCTTCCCTCAAATTGGGTCGATTGAACCTACGCGAATTTAAAATAAAGAATGCTAGCTTTTGCAAGACAGTATAAAGCTGGCAAATCTCTGTTATTTATACAGTAGACGTTCTTCACACTGCAAAAAGCCCTTGAAAAACTATTTAATTCAACCAAATACGTCCAAAATGGTTCGTTTAATGAACTGTGTTTTCTCGTTTATTCTTAGTTTGTGTTGATTTCATGTGTTAGTTTATTTTTTTCATTTGTTCTATTTTTCAATTAATTAAAAAAAACTTTTTCCACAAAATCAGTTTTGCAAAGAAAAGTAAGGAACTCCATTAAACCAAAAATGAGCAAAAATAAAATCAAATAATCTACCAAGCGTGAAACTACCACAAATCAGCATCGATAAATAAATGAAACCCAAAACAAACAGGAATTACAATAAATAACCGAATAAAACTCAAAACAAGCAGAAATTAACATAAGTTGGGCTCAAAACCCCTATGCCTTCCCAAGGCCAGAACATAATTTGCACTTTACTGAAAAAAATATAAATGTTTTTACTTTTATAACTTTAGTAAATCAAATAATATTAACATTAGGATTACTAAATATCAGTATATGTATATTAAACTGACAATGCACATTCATTTGTATAAGTATAGATAATTATGTTCTTGCTTTGGGAAGGCATAGGGGTTTCGAGCCCTGTTCATGTTAATTTCTGCTCGTTTTGAGTTTGACTCGGTTGTTTATTGTAATTTCTGTTCGTTTTATTGTTATAATTTATTTCTAACCCACACTCACAGTTTATAGAATTATCCAGTAAGTTTATCGCAGATCATTTCTGGTCTTCGTTCTCGGTGCGAACAAAAAGCTCCTCCCACTTCTTTCTGCATTAGCGGGAATGCGGGTTAGTCTGTTTCCGATTGTTTCCAACAAAGTGCATTATTCGTAATAGCGGGTTTCCACTTGTTTCCGATTAGATCACAGTCTGACTTGTCTACCCATGAAAAGATCTGACTTCGCTTATGTTTATATCTGCAAAAACGTTCTCCGGAGCACTCGTACCCCGGTCCGGGTTTTTATAATGGGTGAGATAGAGAATGATCATACTGGATAATTATATAAACTGTGCCCACACTATACAGAGGTACAATGCATGGAGTATCACGAGGAAAAACACATAAAAATGCAACGCAAATCAATATCAAACAGTTCGTGGTAATGAACTGTTTGAACTGATTGACCTGGCTCAATAGTAACCGAAACTCTAAAAAACGGAATATTGATACCAATAGATACATAAAAAAGAATGGAATTTTTATGCTGATTTCAAATATATAAGATTGATGAAGTTTAGTGTTGGCCATCCAAACTTATGCGCCTGAGAAAATTTGCCTTATTTTCGAAAAAAAGGGGGAAACAACCCTTAAACGTCATAGAACTTTAATGAAAATCACACCATCAGATTCAGCGTATCCAAGAACCCTACTATAGAAGTTTCAAGCTCCTATCTGCAAAAATGTGGAATTTTGTATTTTTTGCCAAAGGAAAGATCACGGGTACAAATAAACTTTAAAAACGCATCAAAATTTGTTTATATACATTTTGTTATGTTTTTAGGAGTCGGACAAACTTTTCGGGAGGAGGGATCAAACCCCCTCCAACCATTCTTCTAATACGGTCTTGACGTGTAAGGGTGGATCAAAGAAGCTGGAGAGAATTTTGGGAAGGGAAGACTTATCGAAAAGGATAATGAATTAAATTAAATTTTAAATACATTAAATTTTAATTTTAAAGTAAAATTTAAAATTAAAATTTAAATTAAATTCTATTAAATTTTTAGATTTTTAATGCATTATAAAATTTTTAATTTGTGATTAAATTTTAAATACATTATTAGCATAAATTTCAAATTTCTTAAACTGCACGGATGCATGGTGAGAGTTCATTTTTTTTATTTATTTTCTCAGGGGTGATCGTTTCGTTTCAGTAGTCCTAGAATATCGTGACACGGCTCATTCGAACGGAAATTAAAAGTTCTAGTGTCCTTTTTAAGTGACCAAAAAAAATTAGAGGGCAACTTGGCCCCCTCCCACGCTTATTTTTTTCCCAAGGTCACCCAATCAAAATTTTGAGATAGCCATTTTGTTCAGCATAATCGAAAATCTAATTATTATGTCTTTGAGGATGACTTAATCCGCCACAGTTCCTGGGGTAGGGCTGCAAGTTATAAACTTTGCCCATTGTTTACATACAGTTTTGGTTATTGGGAAGCATACAGCCGTTTTCAGGAGAATTTTTTCTGGTGGGGAGGGGGAAGGGGACATTTCTGTGAAGGGGACTGCCGGATTTCCCAGCATTATTAAAAAAAAAATCAGAAATTAAATAAAAAAAACAAGTTTTTTTTCAAATGAAAGAAAGGAACAACATTAAAACTTAAAACAAACAGAAATGATTACGTATATGAGGGGGTCCACCCCCTAGTCAATGCCTTGCTCTTTACGCTAAAGTTTTTTTAGTACTTTCAAAAGAGCTATCTATTCTAATTAACCGGCCTTTGTGATTCAGGGGTTTGTAAAAAATTCAAACTTTAGCGTAAAGAGCGAGGTATTGACTAGGGGGCGAACTACCTAATATACGTAATAAAAACATACGAGTATAGAAATTCATTACGTATTTTAATTTGTAAGTTACGTCAAAACAAGATTTCGAGAAAGCTATTTAGCCAAAAAAAGGAAAATCAATATACGAATTTCATTTCATGTATGGTGAGCCAAAATCAAAGCTGCATTAATTCAAAAACGTTCAGAAATTAAATAAAAAAACAAGTTTTTTAAACTAAAAGTAAGGAGCGACATTACAATTTAAAACGAACAGAAATTATTCCGCATATGAAAGGGGATGTCCCCTCCTCAACGCCTCGCTCTTTACGCTAAAGTTAGACTATTTCTCACAACTCTATTTTTTAAAACAATAAAAAACTTTAGCGTAAAGAGCGAGGTATTGACTAGGGGGTGAACCCCCTCATATACTTAATCATTTCTGTTCGTTTTAAGTTTTAATGTTGCTCCTTGCTTTCAGTTGAAAAAGAACTTGTTTTTTTTATTTTTATTTAATAGAAATCAAAGATTACCAGTTACAGAGTAACACATAAAATTTAAAAGAAACTAAAACAAAAGAGAAATAACATGAAAGGAAGGGGGAAACGAAGAAGAGAAAAAAAATTCACAACTTGCAGAATCTGCAGAATTGGGTTTCATTTATTTATCGATGCTGATTTGTGGTAGTTTCACACTTGGTAGATTATTTTATTTTATTTTTGCTGATGTTTGGACACAAATAGTAGTGTTTAATTTAGTTTCATACCTCCTCTAGTTGACCTGAAATAGAAAACTTGATACCATTCGGAAAAAAAATCTGTTTACTTTCTTTGATAGCTTGGATACACTTACGCTATTTTGATTTGGTTAAATTTTAAAAGCAGAAGTAGCCCAGAAAGTTTAAACATAATACCCTCAGTCGTTCTTGGGATTCTGCTGAGATGCCTTATTGGGGATTAGCATTAGCACAGTGTAATTTGGTTTAATATTAAAGCATCATTTAGTTTTTAAACATAATGGGACGGTGGGCGAGGGAGGGGGACTTTTTGCCCCCCTTTCAATTTCCAATCGAATGAACCCTTTTGAAGTTTCTACGACAACGCTTTCTATAAAAACCTCGTATGCCCCAGGGCATAGCTTACAACCCTTGCCCTGAGGGCTGTGAGGGGGCTGTCATCCTCAAAGACATATTTTCCGAACCTTTCAACTACGTTGAACAAAATGGCTATCTCAAAATTTTGATTGGATGTGTTTGGGGAAGAGGTGGGCGTGAGAGGGGGGTTAGTTGCCCTCAAATCACTTTCGACTATTAGAAAGGGCACTAGCCCTTTGAATTTCCAATCGAACGAGCCCTTTTTCAAGTTTCTACGAAAAAGCTTTCATTATAAACCTTATATGCCTCCAGGGAAGCTTACAACCCTTACCCTGACGGCTGTGGGGGGAGTGTCATCCTCTTAGATATAATTTCCAGGCCTTTCAACTGCTTTGAACAAAATCGCTATCTCTAAATATTGATTGGATGTGTTTGGATAAATGCTGGGCGTGGAAGGGGCATTAGCCCTTTCCATTTTCAATCGAATGAGCCCTTTTCGAAGTTCCTAAGACAACTCCTTCGATGCGAAGTGCCCTGGTCTAAACAAACAAAAAAAAAAACAATAATAATACATTGTACCCACATCGATCTTTACTATAAAAATGTCAAGCCTTCCAATCACTTTTGACTATTAAAAAGGCCACTAGCCATTTCAATTTCCAATCAAATGAGCCCTTTTTGAAGTTTCTACGATAACGCTTTCTATAAAAAACCGTATATGCCCCCTGGGCATAACTTACAACCCTTGCCCTGAGGGCTGTGGGGGGGGGGGGGTTGTCATCCTCAAAGACCTAATTTCCAGAACTTTCAACTACGTTGAACAGAATGGTTATCTCAAAATTTTGATTGGATGTGTTTGGGGAAATGATGGGAGTGAAAGCGGTGTTAGTTGCCTTCAAATCACTTTCTACTATTAAAAAGGGCACAAGCCATTCCAATTTCCAATCGGATGAGCCTTTTCGATACTCCTTCGATACGAAGGTCCCAGGTCTAAGACCAAGAAACGAAAAAAAAAATAAATATACATTGTTCCAACATCGTTCTTTACCTAGGCAGAGCTATTGCGCTGCCTATGATTACGGCAAAATACTGCACATACGTCACTGTAAGCCAGCAAAACCATTTCGTTTGATCAAATACTCAGGACCCGATGGATGACCAAATCGTAGAGAATTTTCAACTGTTTGAATGAGCTGTCATGAATGGATCTACAGACACATTCAAACTGATCTTACTAATGTCAACTGAAGCAATTTTTGAAGTCAATTTCAAGTATTCATATTTTTCTAATTTTGGGCTTATACGTCAAAAGTTATCTTTACATCTAAAGTTTGAGCGGTTTTTTTTTTAATTGTCGGCTACTGGAAGCACAGACTAGCCACTTAATTAATGGGACTGTTTTGTCATGGTAAGGCATATACAACCGAAACATCCAGTTGTTTCTTTTGAACCTTTGCTATCTTTAAACTTAATTTCTCCATTTGTTCAGTGTTAGATTTTGTTGAGTTAGGTTAGGAATAGTTTAATATGTATGGCTGTTATTGCCCTGTGTTTTTTGTGGCCCTTGTAGCCCTTTCTCTTCTTTTTATAACTTTCTTTTTCAAGACTCATCTTTTCAAACAGTTCGTGGTGACGAAATGTAAGTAAGGAGCGATGCAGCTCAATAGAAACCGAAACTCTAAGAAACAAAGTTTTGATAACAATATATACATCAGAAGAATCAAATTTTAATGCTATTAAAAATATAGAAAACTTGTCAAGTTTAATATTACCCATCAAATGTTACAAGCTTGAGAAAATTTAACTAATTTTCGCAAAAAGGGGGGGAGACACCATAAAAACCTCAAGTGATCTTAATGAGAATCAGACCATCAGATTTAGCATATCAGAGAGCTCTACTGTAGAGGTTTCAAGCTCCTATATACGACAATGTGGAATTTACATATTTTTTTTGCCAGAAGAAACGTCACGGATGCTCATTAACTTTTTTTTCCCCAGGGGTGATCATATCGGACCATTGATCTTAGAGATCGTGAGAGGACTCATCTGATCGGAAATCAAAAGTTCTAGTGCCCTTTTAAGTAACCAAAAATATGGGAGGGCAGCTAGCCCCCTCCCGCGTCCCTTTTTCCCCAAAGTCGCCCGATCAAAATTCTGAGATAGCCATTTTGTTCCGTATGGTCGAAAGATCTAATAGCTATGTCTTTGAGGATGGGTTGACCCCCCAGAGTCCCCGCGGGATGGGCTGCAGCCTATGAACTTTGTCCATTGTTAACATTTAATATTGGTTATTTGGAAGTATACAGTTATATTTCTGGGGGGGGGGGGGCTTTTCTAGTGATGGAAGTTACGCGGGAGGATCATTACGGGGAGGAATTTTTCATCGGGAAGGGAATCTTTCATGGAGGGAAAGACAGATTTCCTGGCATTTTTTAAAAAAATGACCAGAAATTAAAAAAAAAAAAAAAACAATTTTTTTCAACTGATATTAAGGAGCTACATTAAAACTTTAAACAAACAGAAATCATTACGTATATGAGGGGAATACCCCATCCTCAATACCTCGCTCTTTACGCTAGAGTTTTTTTTAGAACTTTTAATCACTTTTTATTCTAATTAAACGGCCCTTGTGTTTTAGAAATCATTCTTAAATAATTGGAACAAAAGTCAAACTTTAGCGTAAAGAGCGAGGTATTGAGGTGGGGCAATCCTCTTATATACGTAATAATTTCTGTTCATTTTAATGTTGTTCATTACTTTCAGTTGAAAAAATTGTTTTTCTTATTAATTATTCAAAGAGAGCACTTCTATAAAAATTCACGCCTAGTGAAGGCACTACTATTTATTAATATTGATGAAATTAGAAAACAATTTCTTACTTTCTGAAACAGAGAATTTAACATAAGCAAAAGTATTAAAATAGAGAGGCATTATGACTTTATTTTCACAAAATGTCAATCAGTCATTGTCAGTTATGCGTCAGTAATTAAAGAGACCTCTGTCTCGTGGACATTAATGATTTCCTTTAAACGGTCGACTAATCATGCTGTTCTGCGATTTCCACGCTGATTCCTTAACGACTTGTGCCCAAACGAGCATCATCCATCTTCATGGGCAGCACTAGTATGCGTCACCCAGCAATTTACTTCGTGTTCTTCATTTTCAAGATTCTGACATGCAATAAAATACTTTTTTTTAACCAGATATACTTTTTCCCATTATAATATTCTCAATTCCACTTAGGAAGCCTCTGATAGACTGGTTGTTTAACAAACAAAGGATATGATTTATTAATCTTTTTGACTAGGCCGCAGAATAACGACTTTTTATTGTTAAAAGAAATGTCTATATAGAACTCCTTAATGCGAAATGTCGCTGAGGTGAAGATTTGTAGCTTGATACCTTGAAATTTCAAAGATTATCACGGTAGTCAAATGAATTAGTTTTTTTGGACCCGCAATTTTTCCTCTGTCAAACTTGAGCTGAGAACATCTTATTTGATATCTCTACCTGAGATCTGGGCCACTATACTTCTACACAGTATTTCTTGACTTGGAAGTTTTAACTGAACATTCCCTTATAGGCAGAAACAAAGACAGAGCCAAAGTTCTTCTATTAGTCAAAATTGAGCGCGGTAACTGAAAAATATCAAAAGCAGATAAACAAGCAAACTTTTCATATCTTTGTCTCTTAATATAGTTGCTAGTTTACACGCTTATAGGAAGGGTGGGTTTGGGATGAGGGAGCAAAACGACCAAGAGGCTACACGTCTACTCGCGTGGCAACTCTTCCATAGCAACAAGTGGAGAAAGGTTGGTTTTAGCGATGGGCCGTTACCTTCAGAAATCACATGAACCAGGTTCCGTGGGCTAAGCTCAGGGTTGCCACCAGACCAAAAAATTTCGTAACGTCCAACTCTTAAAAACGTAACTTTTTCGTAACTTTTGATAGGAAAGCCTCTTTTCAAGGAAGGGTGCCTTAATTTTAAAATCAAGAGCCGTAGTTAAAGAGGGGAGGCCAAAGGGGGGAGGCAACTAGACCAGGTTCCGTGGGCTAAGCTAAGCTTGACTGAACTGTGCCGAGCGTTACGGGGACTGTGCTACGCAGAGCAAAACTATGCGGCACACCTAGCTCAGAGAGATGTACGACAGGTGGCGGAAAGTAAGTGACCCCTCTGATTTAGGTGGATTTGTTGTTGTGTTTTTATTCTGTGGAAATGCTCTTCCTTTACTAAGGTGTTTATAAATGAATTATATCTCAAGTTTTACTCAAGTCAGGGAGTATTTATATAAAATTGACTGGACACAAAATTATAAAACCAAGGAAGTCGTAAATTGTGTAAATATAGCTGAATGAATTTACCTATATACGGCAAAACTATGTATGTCTTCAAAACTACTGGCCTCAGTTTTGACTGGATGGAGTAACCTGATCTCGACGATACCCCCTCTAAGTACGCTCATTAGGCTTGATTTGGATTGGCAGCAATTGCTTGTACCAATGCCAGCCCAACAGGTAAGCAAGCGTGTTGTCTAGAAGCACCCTTGTATTTGTATATTTTGCAGAGCAGACTGTTTAAAATTGTCACATGCGCTTCAAATTTTTATCCAGTGGCCTATACACATTAGTTTAGCGTTAATTGGCTTTACCTCTCTGTACCCACTGAGTGTTTGACTATCATAAACGTTTAAAGTACTAAGTACGTTCAAATGATGTAAATTTACTGCTTTTCCATTAAATTATATTGGAACACTTATGTTATATTTATTAATCTATAGTCTGGCCCAGGAAACCTTACACATTTTCTTCTAGGCAGGGGGAGGGGGTAAACCCTTAGGATGGACCTATAGTACAAATTAGGGCCAGAAAGTTGTTTCAAATTCTTACCGCCACTCCGTTTAAACTTGTAAGGATTAATTTTTTTTTAGAAATATGTCCAGAGAGAGTAAGAGAGAGGGAGAGAGAGTGAGAGACTTAGAGAGAGAGAGAAAGGATAATTTGCATGCCTAAGTTTTAGAGGTTAGAAAGCAGATGGAATCATGGAGATCAACTTGTTAAAGCTTACTGTCTAAGAGATGCAGTTTCAATTGGATATCTACCTTTTTTTAGTAAGTTGTGGGTGGCTAAGGTATTATTTAAATTAACCAGTCTTTTTAAGCTATACAATTAGAGAGGGGATGGAGACGTAAGCTTGAAAATACCTTCCCGAATTCTAATTAGAGCCTTAGATTCATTCCCGAAAATTTTATTTATGCAACAGGAAAGATCCTTGATTTAGAGCGTTTAGAGGAACAATCTTTCGGCTCTTATGAGATTGAGATTAACATAACAAGGAAATTTCAAAAAGTCCAAAAATTAGTACTAGGCAGCATTGAAAAGGATTAAAGGACTTCTTATGTACGCTATATTATAGGCTTGGATGAAAGGGAACAAATCTTACAATAATAAAAACAATGGATAGAATATTTTACACTATAAAAACACAAAAAATTTCAAACAAATAAGAAACATACTTTATCAAATACAGAAATTCCATATGAAAAAATAACATAAAGAAAAATATAACAGCCCTTGAAAGGCAGTCAGATATAGAAAAAAAGTTGACAAAAATTCAGCACCAATTTTGACAGATTTATATTGTCAATGTGAACAAGGCATGGCCTATGCGCAGTATGGGCAAGGTCATGTGTGACTAGATTTAAGAAATATACTGTTTCTTGAGCTTTCAGAAGAAAATTACAAGGAATTGAATACAAATTACTTATAGAATTTTACTTCATTAGCCATCAAAATATTGAATTTCAAAAATAGGTAGCCGGATTTTACCTTCAGCCATTTGTAGCTGATTTGACTATAAATGGAAACAAGGGGTAAGGAGGAGGGGCACTTTGACGTTGTACACTGCTTCAAAATTTTTTTATTTTACAAATTTGCCCATACTTTTTATTCGTCCTCCATGTAATTCGTGTATTTTTAATTTGTCAAACTTCCTCTCCCCCTCCTATGCTTTTCTAAAACAGTTTTTTGTGTACGTGAGTGCCTTAGATCTTTTCCTAGGAATTTCAAAAAAATAAATGAATACGAGTATGGGTTATTTATGATACGTTGGGCATACAAAGACATTTTCAATAGTTAAACTTTCTCTAGTTAAACAACATTACGTTGGTAACGTACAGTGGGTCTGCCTGCATCCAATGTGTGTTAGCTACAATTTTTCTAATATTGTGAAGTAATAATAGTCTTCTGACTTCACACTTTCCAAATACCTAGCCCCCCCCCCCTAATGTGGAAATATATAGCCCCAATTATATATTTTCCATCTATTCTGTCAATTCTCTTTGTCTTTTCTCACGCTAAGTTGAAAGAAACTAGTGAAAGAAACCGGTTTACAGTGCGTCAATGCATGAACAACTTGAGCTGCCGGGGTATACCATACAAGTACCACATTATGATCCATATCATGTCTATTATTCCAGTAAATAAAAATATTTGCATAATTTCTGAACTAAACTTGTATATTTATCAAGAAACATATTTTGCTATATAATCAACCAGGGATGTCATAATAAGAAATTTCAGAAAAGGAGGGAATAAAATGTATTTTCTAAAATCTGGGGGGAAGGGCAGTTCGGTTTTTTGTCAATTTGTCCAACAAAAATACCCTAAAAAGTTTTTTTCAATGAAAATATCCAAATGAAGATACTCTTCAAAATCTAGGTTGAGGGTAATTGCAACCCTTTTCCATATGCCACCCCCCATGTTCCATTTACTCAGCCCTCTCTAAAAAAAAATATACACTTGATCATTTTAGACAATTTTACCAGTCTTACCGATTTTCTTTAAAATACCTGGGTTACTTCAATATTTTTGCCTCAATGCAAGCTAATTTATTTCACATTTATAATCACTAATTATATAAATTGTAAGCGTTTTGGAAACCTAAATATTTTGAAAGTATTTAATTCGCTATATTAGCGTTTCAATATTTTCTAAGTGAGACCGTTCATGTAATTCAATTATTTAATCTATTTTTTGTATTTATGTATTATCCAGAAAACACGTGAGAAGTGAAGTTTGGTTAATGCTAATGAAATAAAACAAAATAAGATGAAAATATAATAGTTTAGAAAAAAATGTGGTTTATATATTTGTACATTAGGGGGGGGGCTGGGGGTAAAGCATAGCATATATTAAATAAGTAACCTAACCTAGTTACCTTTTCTGCCCCTCCACCGCAAAAAACCAAATTTTAAATATTTCACGGAGTGAGAAACGCCTGTTTGCCTAGCCAGACAAAAGAATTGTCTTGTTAAAGATGTTGCTTGACTAGTTTTGCGATCCAATTCTCGCGTGTTTTCTGGATAATCCGTAAGTACCCTATTTTTTTATGTTTGAGAAAATATAAAATGAGTGGGTATATTTGGCAAGAATGAGAATATATGGGTCACCATTTGGTGAAAGTATGGACAATATGGGTCTACCTAGGTTGCAAAAGAGTCTTTACTTTCGCTCAACGTGGGGAATGTAGTGAATTAGTGGAATTAAGGGGAAAAAATTGGAAAAATTTTATTAATAAACTAATTTAAATAGAATAATAAGCAAGTAGGATTTTGTGGGAGTTCCTAAGCTGGGGAAAATCCTTGGACTAGGACTGCGCCATATAGCTCTATTTCTGTAGGTTCACCATTGGTTGTATTTACGTATTTGATTTTAAATGGTGCTGGTTGGTTTTTTGTTTGTTTTTTTACGACCCTTACCAGATTTTCTTATGAATAAATAAATACCATGGTTATAGAAATATAAAAAAATGTTTTGGCTTAAGCCAATCAGACTAAATTTTTTCAAAATGTGGTAAAATTCTACTTTAGCTACTTTTGGCTATCTTGGAAAGGGGTTAGGTTAGGAAAATGAAATTTTCAGGAATGGGTCTACAGACTAAAGTATGTTCCTGGAAGGTATTTTGAAGTACCTATCTCCACTACATCTCCCTCTAGAGGGTCCTGACCTTTGATGACTTTTAAAAATCTGTGTGTTATAAAAGTGAAACCTTGCAAAATAGATCTTCTGCTTAAATAAATTACTACAAAATTGTTTTTCAGCTTTGCTCAATCGTAATTTGTAAGGTTTTAAAGATATGCAAATGTATTTCCGAATTTTGAAAGAAAAAACATTGATATCGCTTAAAATTCTACTCAAATAACAGGAATTGCTTTTCAGAACTAAAACCAGAGGAAAAGAAACTGATAACTGAAAATTAAGGTAAATGGATTTTTGTCAAAGTTTCAATAGATATAGACCTGTCATGTAGGCAAATTTCAAGACCCTCTAGAGGGAGAAGGAGTGGAGGTAGGTACTTCAAAATACCTTCCCGGGACATACTTTAGCCTGTTGACCTATCCCTGAAAGTTACATTTTCCTATCCTAGCCCCTTTCCAAGATAGCCAAAAGTAGCTAAAGTAGAATTTTACCCAAGATATAATTAATTGTTCATTCAACTGAAAATAAAAATTTATTTCAGCGTAAATTTTATTCCAATGTGAATAAAACTATTTACCTAAATTATCAGCTACAAATTCTTCTGTGTATACTAAAATAACAAAAACTGTCAATAAAAGTTCCAGTCGATCCATTCCAAATCGTTCTATACAATGCTACTGATATCACACTCAGTTAACACTCAATTATTGAACACCTTCTCTTTTCAAGTCACATGAAAATAAAGGAGCTCTAATGCACATTTCTCCTGGAACTTTTTTTCCCGAGGGGAAAATAAGTGCAAACCTGCAACATCGTGTGCTAGACGAAGACTGTCAAACCGTTTAAAAACAGAAAGTGCTCGCTAGCCGTGTTCAGGCTAAGAAATCCAGGAACAATATCAAACAAGACAATGGCTTGGCCTTAAGGAATCTCGGGAATCATTCATTCTACATTCATTCTACCAAATTATGCATATGATAGCAACCTGCAAAATTAGAACAATAGGGATAGAACTGGAACGTTGATTTCCAGCATAAGAACTAAGCATTATTCACATTTGCTTATTTATATTTGCTTATTACATTTTGCGCCGATTGACTTAAGATTTTTTAAAGGTTTGCATAGAATCCAATTCTCTTCGAAATGTAAGCTTTGATAACCAGGCTGCAATCAAAGGCTGCGATAACCCCTCTCCTCCCTGAGAAAAAACTTTCCTTCGAGGCCTGAAGTTTGAAAACCATACTTCTTTCATTTTTATTGGCATTCTAATACCCATTAACAGCCATTAACAGAATTGAAGTACCTTAATATGTGATCATCACGTTTATGCATTGTAAAAATGCCTCGTCATGGGATACGTCTTCAGAAAATTACCAGGTGGGATCCTTGGTCCTTAGCAAAGTTGCCCATGCCATTCTAAACCATATCCAATTTTTATTCAAGTTTATTGTTTTGGAAAATATATCGAGACTTAGAAATAGAGAAGCAAAATAATTAGGAGCATTAATACTCTTTCATGGACTTTAAATTGAGCTGTAGGTCCATTGGAGGGTTCTTAAAGTCCCCGTTTTGTTATCGTATATATAGTCAGTGTCAAAGAGACGTAACTGAGAAAAGGTACAACTACAGCTCTTCTGAATTAGCGAAAAGCACCAATTGTGATTTTTCACCCTGAACATTAAAAAACTGGCTAGTTTAATGTATACTTTATTATTGAGAGGGCGAAGGATGGCTGGTCTGCTTCCTTCCATAGATCAGAATATCATAATTGATAGAAATGTGCTTACCTAAATTATCAGCCAACACCTTCTCTGGCCAAATTAAAGCGAAAAAAACTAGAATCAGTATTCCCAATCGATCCATACTATCGCTGATTCACACAATTCATTGATTGAAACACTCGGCTAATATATAGGTATAAAATACTCTTTATTTTGAAATCACAAAAACGCTTAAAAACACAGATCTCCAGGAATTGTTTTTTTCCCGAGAGGCAAATAAATGCAAACCTACAACATGCTATATCAGATGGAGACTGAGGATCTGTTTAAAAACGGAAAGTGTTCGCCAGCCGTGTTCAGGCTAAGAAACCCAAGAACAATAAGAAACAAGACAATATCTTGATCCCTAAGAATCTTAGGAATGGCTCATAATTCAGGACAAAATATAGCAAGAAGAGTCTGACAAGAAATCTAGTTTTCCAGAATATATTCAACTGTGGAAATAAAATTTAAGTTGATATTAAGTATTTACACAGTTCAGATTCTACGAATTGCTTTCTACATTTTTGTATTTTTACAGGTTCTGTGATTCATTCATTTGATACAAGCGATGCTTATATTTGTATACGCAACAAGTGTATTAAGAAACTGTTAATGCATTCTTTAAAATAAGAATTTTTGGCATATCGCATCGCATTAAATGATCCACCCTCAACTGCCAAAGTTTTAGAGGTAAGGTAAGTATGTTGCACCTTGTTTAAACCGGAATAATGCAAGGTTCCGCAACCTCAGTACAAAAACGAGCTAAATCCTTACTCAAAGTAAAAATTAGCTAGGTCTAAGATGCAGACTGACTCGGAGAAAAACCATTTGAAGTATATTAGTTTTATTGACCAAAGTGATGAGAATTGACTGGCGCCTCGACAAACATATACGAAAAAGTAAATAAAAATGTCTTTAACTTTTCCTACTTAAATGATTTATGGAGGTTTAATTATGATGTTTAAAAATGTCAACCTTACCCCGCCACTGAAATTTTTCTGGTGGTAAGTCTGGCATTAACCGTAATGGGTTGATTTAGATATCGTTACTGAAACATGCTAACATTGTAAGAGGTGTGGTGGCCCATGTAGTAGGCTTGGTCCAGAGTCCACAAGGGAGTAATTCTGACACTTGTCACCTGTATTTTTTGAAATAAAATGTACGAGGCAAAAAAATAGTTTGGTCTAATTCCCCGGTTGGATACATGGTTGAATACTCATATATTTATGAATTGGTTCATTGTGATTTGAGTTCTTAGTTCATATATTTCGCAGAAAAGAAAGCAAATGATAAGCTAGGCTGTCTAAGGTATTTTATTCTCCTGAACATGTTTCCCGAAAAAAAGATGATGGGAAACAATTTTTTGTGAGCAATGTAATGGGATAAATTTAGTAAAAACTGTACTGGGAAAACATGTGAATGTTTTACACATATAAAATTGACAGATAAATACTAACCAGGATAATATTTGCTCACATTCATTTGAACTAACTATGTAATTTTTTCACTTTTTTTTTAATTAATAGAGATTTGGATTTTTGTACCAAGTTAGTTCAAAACTATGAGTATTCACAGTTAAAAATCCTTCAGAATATTCACATTAAAGCTGATGATAATATCAATATTATTATACATATTAAAGCTGAAAGATACTTCGCCTCATTATACAATCAATTTTAGTACCAGATTTCTTCCTTCCTGTCAGAGGAAAAACTCTTCTTAAAAATGGCACTTGTAAATTAAGCTGTTTGTTGCAACGAGTCGGAAAACAGGTGGAGTAACCCGGCTAACCCAGAGTAAACCAAGGCTAATAGTACCCGAAAACATAAACAAAAAACTTTTGATAACAATATATAAATCAAAAGAGATAACTTCTTATGAGGATTCCAAAAATACAAAATCGATGAAATTCAAAGGTACCCATCAAAAGCTACGAGCCTGAAAAAATTTGCGGGATTCTTGAAAAAGAAGAAAACAACCCTAAGAGTTTAAGGGATCTTGATAAAGATTAGGCTACATCATCAAATTCAATATATCAGGGAACACTATTGTAGAAGTTTCAAGCTCCCATCTACAAAATGTATGATTTGCATTTTTTTTTTTCGAGAAGGTTAATCACGGATGCATGTTAAGTTGTTTTTGGTTTGCAGGGTTTATTGTATTGCACCAATAGCCCTAGGATATTGGAAGACTGTTCATTCAAGCCCAAATTGAAAATTCTGGTGCCCTTTAAAATTAGCCAAAAAGAGTGTGCCACAGAAAAGTGGAATTTTCTGCCATTTTGTAGGAAAAAAAAATGCCAAACGAGGGCCAAGATTCCATTGTTCCAGTTTCTGGGAGAGTCGATCGATTAAAATTATCGAAAACTATGTTGAACTTCCCAGTTTCAGAGGTGGTATTGTCACATGGGTGGCATGATCATTCCTATAGAGTCACTTAGCTCGTACAAAATAAACAGTCAATATAAACAGTTATTTTAAATCTCCGCTTGACTAGTTATTGACCTGATGTTTGATAGAATTGCCACGGTTGAACTTTTGTCCCAATTGTATAAGAACTTCTGCTCAAACCCAGGGCCGTTTAACTGGAATAAAAAATATTTTGAAAGCCCTATAAAAATTTAGTGTAAAGAGTGGGAAGAGTTGATGAGGGGGTCGACTCAGATACGTACGGAATGATTTTCGTTAGTTCTAATGTAACTATTTATTTTCCGTAACCAAACTGTAATCTCTTTATTCACCACGTTTTATCAAATAGGATAAAAAAAACTTAAAAAACTTTTCTCTTCGTAAAAAAATTAATAGGTAAAGACGAAACATCAAAAATCGTGAACAATTTAATAATTGATAGCTTTAAAATTTACTTTAAAAACAAAATGTTTGAAAAGCCCAGAAATTGTCTAGAATCTATATCTATTGTGTTTAGTTATCTAATTTTTATTCAATTACTTTTTAATTAGTTTTTACCAATTAATTACCTATCAATATTCAACTGGATAGTGTAATTACTTTTTAATTTGTTATTTATATTACTTTATTTATATCATTACTTTAATTAACTACGAAACAATAATAACTTTGAGGGGCTGCCCACACTCTGCCGTCTGGTGTGCGTCTCAAAGCATGACTTGTTCTACTGTTCTCAATCTCCGTGCCACACGCCATGCGTACTACTTGTCACGTATATATATATATATATATATATATATATATATATATATATATATATATATATATATATATATATATATATATATATCTATATATATATATATATATATATATATATATATAATATATATATATATATATATATATATATATATATATATATATATATATATATATATATATATATATATAGACAATTTGAGCCTTTTCTTGATGTCACGACGTCCAAATGGCCCTTAAATTAGAAGTAGTGCCTTTGTAAAATTACATTTTATTTTATTGGACATTTAACTTTTGCTTTGGCTTGTCTTTTGTCATTATGAAAGACGTATCGCCGAAGCTTTTGTTTCTTTTAATTATTCAGGCGGTGGGACAAAAACTTCTTTTTCTTTCAACGATTTATCCAGTCCATATTTTTGATTTTCTAAAGTATGGTAGGTTTTTATGACCTTATCCATGTCAAAATCCGAAACCCAATCATCATCTCTATCATTTTTATTTTATTTGGTTCGTTACACCTCGGCTTATCTGTTTTCATTGTGAAATACGTATCGCCGAACCTTTGTTTTTTTAACAAAAGTATGGGGCACGCGGCAGGATTCTATATATAGATTCTGACTGTCACTTGTCTTCTAAGCACAGACAATTTGAGCCTTTTCTTCATGTCATGACGTCCAAATGGACCTTAAATTAGAAGTAGTGCCTTTGTAAAATTACATTTTATTTTATTGGACATTTAACTTTTGCTTTGGCTTGTCTTTTGTCATTATGAAAGACGTATCGCCGAAGCTTTTGTTTCTTTTAATTATTCAGGCGGTGGGACAAAAACTTCTTTTTCTTTCAACGATTTATCCAGTCCATATTTTTGATTTTCTAAAGTATGGTAGGTTTTTATGACCTTATCCATGTCAAAATCCAAAACCCAATCATCATCTCTATCATTTTTATTTTATTTGGTTCGTTACACCTCGGCTTATCTGTTGTCATTGTGAAATACGTATCGCCGAACCTTTGTTTTTTTAACAAAAGTATGGGGCACGCGGCAGGATTCTATATATAGATTCTGACTGTCGCTTGTCTTCTAAGCACAGACAATTTGAGCCTTTTCTTGATGTCATGGCGTCCAAATGGACCTTAAATTAGAAGTGGTGCCTTTGTAAAATTACATTTTATTTTATTGGACCTTTAACTTTGGTCTCGGCTTGGCTTTTGTCATTATGAAAGACATATCGCCGAACCTTTGTTTCTTTTAATTGTTCAGGTGGTGGGACAAAAACTTATTTTACTTCCAATGATTTATCCAGTCCATATTTTTCATTTTCAAAGATATGGTAGGTATTGATGACCTTATCCATGTCAAAATCCAAAACCCAGTCATCCAAGCTATCATTTTCAATTTTGACACGTTTTGATTCTCGCTGTCCAGGTTGATTTTCATTGACTCGCTGTTCTTCATTTTCATTTTTGATTCCCTTACTTGTTCGGTTTTGTATGTCTTCTAACCGTGTGTGTCTTTGGTCTTCCTTTTTATTTTTGATACGTTTTTGGATTTTGATTACTTCAAACTTTTATGCGACAAGCCTATGGCTTCCTCCTTTATTGGATAAAATAAAACAATTTAGCAATATCCAAGGGCCGTCCTCGGCAAAACAAACGAAGAAAAAAAAACAATATAAAAGAAACTCACATTAAAATTCAATCATTAAAACTGAAAAACGTTTTTTTTAAATTTTCAAAACAGCCCTAATATCATTACTTCAAGGAAGTTCAACCAGGACTTACAGTCCTGGTTGAACTTCCTTTTTAATTAACTTCCTTATTAGAACTTCCAGTTTTAATGATCGGATTTTAATGTGAGTTTCTTTTACATTGTTTTGTTTTCTTCGTTTGTTTTGCTGAGGATGGCCCATGGATATAGGGTCGAAATATTCATTTAAAAATTGCGTTTCCACTGTCTTGTTTAAATAAAATCCCTGTTGTTTCTACTTATTGTTTATGATGGAAAGATAGTGTGGTCTTCGTCGCTGTTTAAAAAACATTTCGCATAGAAATTCTGTCAAATCTCCCCAATTTAAGATTTTTCCTGGAAAATACATCACCCGGAAAACTCCCTCGCCAAGAAAAATTTTCCCTATGAAAACCCACACCCATAGAATCATAAAATCCTACCCCCAAAAATTTCCGTATAATTTCTAATAACAAATACTATACGTAAATAATGGGCAGATTTCATAACTTACAAGCCTAATGTAGATGTTTCAAGCTCCTATCTGCAAAAACGTGGAATTTTGTATTTTTGCCAGAAGAAAGATCACGGATGCGTGTTTATTTTTATTGATTTTTTTTCAGGGGTGATCATATCGATCCAGTAGGCCTACAATATCGTGAGAGGGCTCATTCGAAGGAAAATTAAAAGTTCTAGTGCCTTTTTTAAGTAACCAAAAAAAATTGGAGGGCAACTTGGCCCCCTCCCACGATCATGTCCCCTCCTCAAAGCCTCGCTCTAGTTTTGACTCTGTCTAAAGTTCGCTAAAGTTTGACTCTGTCTCACAACTTTATTTTGTAAGACAATAAAAAACTTTAGCGTAAAAAGCGAGGCGTTAAGGAGGGGACAGCTCCTTTCATATACGGAATAATTTATGTTCTTTAAGTTTTAATGTCGCTCCTTACTTTCTGTTAAAAAAATTTTTTTTTTTAATTTAATCACTATAAGAGGGCACTGGAACTTTTAACTTCCGTTCAAATGCACCCTCTCCCAATGTTCAAGGACAATTATTTCGACATGGTCATCCCTGAAAAAAAAAAAAAAAAAAAAAAAAACAGCAAATAAACACGCATCTGTGATCTTTCTTCTGGCAAAAAAATGGTGAATTAAACGTTTTTGTATATAAGAGCTTCTAACTTCTACAATAGGGTTTTCTGATTTGCTGAATCTGATGATGCGATTTTTAATAAAATTCCTAGACTTTTAGAGGGTGTTTTCTCATTATTTAAAAATCAGACAAATTTTCTCAGGATCTTAACTTTTGATGTGTCATAGGCAGCGCGCTAGCGCTGCTTAAGTAAAGAACGATGTGGGCACAATGTGTTTTTTTTTCTCCATACCCGGGCACTTCGTATCGAAGGATTTGTCGTAGAAACTTCGAAAAGGGCTTATTCGATTGGAAATTGGAGTGGCTAGTGCCCTTTTTAATAGTCAAAAGTGATTGGAGGGCAACTAGCCCCCCCCCCACGCCCATCATTCCCCCAAACACATCCCATCAAACGTTTGAGATAGCCATTTTGTTCGGCGTGGTTAATTTCCAGATAGAAAATATATTTTTGAGGAGGACACTCTCCCACAACCCTCAGGGCAAGGGTTTTAAGTTATACCCTGGGGGCATATAAGGTTTTTATAGAAGGCGTTATCGTAGAAACTTCAAAAAACGCTCATTCGATTGGAAATTAAAAGGGCTTGTGACCTTTTTAATAGTCGAAAGTGATTGGAGGGCAACTAGCCCCCCCCCCACGCCCATCATTTCTCCAAACACATCCAATCAAAATTTTGAGATAACAGTCTTCAAAATTTTGAAGAAAGATCACGGATGCGTGTTTATTTTTATTGATTTTTTTTCCAGGGGTGATCATATCGATCCAGTAGGCCTAGAATATCGTGAGAGGGCTCATTCGAAGGAAAATTAAAAGTTCTAGTGCCTTTTTTAAGTAACCAAAAAAAATTGGAGGGCAACTTGGCCCCCTCCCACGATCATGTCCCCTCCTCAAAGCCTCGCTCTAGTTTTGACTCTGTCTAAAGTTCGCTAAAGTTTGACTCTG